>PUFA01000070.1:8405000-9005000 GCA_003508835.1 Eonycteris spelaea
ATAAAAGGAATGGTTATTTTGACTGACTAATCTTAATATAGTTAACAAGGAGTAAGATTTAACGTAGCATGAATATGATGTGTTTACTATCTGTTTTGACAATCAAAAATGTAGGACTTTGTTGCTGGAAATTTTAAGGACACTGGAAAAAATGCCAAAGAATTATTATAAACAAAGAAAAACATGAAAAATTTTTTTTTTTTTGGATCCTGGATTTATACAAATTGTGATATGTTTAAAATTGAAAAACAAAATCTACATATTACTCTCATTGAATTAAGCCTGCGTGCTTCTCCCCACCTCCTTTCCTTCCTGCTGGGGCTTCCATCCTTGGAGAAATGACCTGCCCTCATGGGACTTACTGTTTAGTGAGAGGCAAAATGTTACAAATGAGAGGTTATCTTTATTTATAAGCAACATGTATTTCTCATATAATTAAAGGAAAAAATCAGTTACTTAAAAATATTCTCTAAAAGGATAAAGGGGCTATAAATTAACTCTTTAAATTTCTATGTATTCCAATAGACTTGTTCTGCGGTGGTCTTGATTTGGCTCTAGTTAGGAGGTGAGTTTCCTGGGTTTTTTGGCTATTTCTTTGGATAATCTCTCTCTTTATATTACAGCTGAAGTTTTTGTTAAATCAGTTTAATATATTTAATCAGTTACTTAGCTAACAAAATTTCTGTTTAAACCTAATGATATATAATTCTGTTTCTGTGAAAGAATATAAATATGCCCATTTGAACTTTGGGAGGAAAAGCTTGTGCTTATTATTAGCTTGCCTTAACTTACTGGAGACTTGACATTTTGATGTCACAAAAGGGATCTCTGCAAAATTTGAAGAAATAATATATACTTTTACTAGACTAAAAACTTTATTTTAGCACAAAGTAGCCCTTAGGGTGACAGAGAAGAATTGCATTTTTTTCTCCCTGGGTTCCAGGATTGTTCAGAGACAGCTTGAGTGCCATATAAAGTCTGTGGGTTCCAAATTTTTTGTGTATTGAAGGAACTTACTGGCTAGCTGTGGAGATAAACTGGGAATGTTTAATGATCGGAACAATAGATATAATGGATTAGATTCTGTAATATTAATGGAATGGAATGGAATTTAGTTGAGTCTAATTGTGTATACAAACGAGAAAGAAGAGACAAGAGATAGAGAAAGGTAGGGAAAAGGTAAGAATTGAACTGGATTTTTATTATAGAAATTTTTAAATATTCAAAATCAGTGGGAATAGTAAAGTGAACCCACATATATAGTTACTAGTTTATGGCTAATCTTGTTTGATCTGTACTCCTACCACACCTGTTTTCTGATTATTTTGAAGCAAATCTGTGATGTATTATTTAATCATAAATACTTCAAATATGTCTCTAAAAATAAAGACTTTAAAAAACATAATACCAATACTATTCACACATCTAAGATAACAATAATTCCTTAATATTAAATATCTGATATTCATATTTCCCTGATTGCATCATAATTTTTAAAACAGCCTGTATGTTTAAATAGGATCCAAATAAAGTATGTACCTTTTTGTTGGTCAATATACTTTAAAATCTCTTAATCTAAAAGATTTCCCCTCCTTTTTTTTTTTCTTTGTAATTTATTTGTTGAAAAAACTGTATCATCTGTTCGATAGACTTTCCCACAGATGGATTTGGTGATCAGCATAGTGATGTCATCTAACATGTTTCTCTGTCCCCTGTATTTCCTTCAAACTGGCAGTTATATCTAGAGATTTGATCAGATTCAGATTCACTGTTTTTGGTTAGAATACTTTATAGTGTATTTACATTAGGAAGAAGTGTGTGACTTCTGTTAGTCTCTTTTTTATGATGTCAGCAGCCATGGAGATCATTGTCTATACCACTTACTTCATTAAACTTCACAAGGGGTTACAAAATGGTGATTTTCAAATTCTATTTCTGAATTTATTTTAGCTAAAATACTATTATAAGGAGATACATCCTCTCATCACCTATTTGGTTACTCTGAGGTACAACTTGTATAAGAAAGACAAGACAAATGTTTGAATCTTTTAATTAACAGTTCTTACCATTTTCAAAATAATGACTTTGCTAACTAACATCCTGCAAAGGTGACTGATAAGTTTCATTTTAATTGTCATTATGAACTCTCCAGTTTAAGCATGTTTATGCCAACTTCAGTTTCATCTCTATTGATATCTCAGTGATTGGCTTACGTTGGCAAAGAGTATCTGGATACTCTTTGATACTTCTTTGTTTTCTCGCTGACATGATATCCTGAGATCATCTGTTACTTTTTATTTCTGGGTTTGTTTCAGTCATTGCCCCTGAAGCCTTGGTTTCTTTATGGGGAAATGATGTTTCGAGACCACGGTCTGTGTGCAAGAGTAGTTATTTGCTTACTGGGTTGGTCATTGTTTCTTGCCATTTTCAGTGAACAGGGCTATGAAATAAGGTGGCTTTTTAAAAAGTGTATCACAAACTCATATCAATATTCTCCATTCACAGTCAGAAGTATAGATTTTGTTAATTTAACACCTTCAATCTTACAGAGATTTGCATTTTTCAGATTACAAAAGTAATATGTATTCATTGTAAGAAATTTAAATAAATCAAAAGAATATAAGGTAAAAGGTGAACATCGTGCCCTACCCTAGAATCACTAGTTAACCATTTAACATAAATAACTCAATAGGCTTTATAGTGGGTATCTTTTTTGTCAATTATAGATACCTGGTTTGGGCAGTTAAAATTTTGGGATCTTTTTTGGGGCTAGAGAAAGTATGGTGAGAAGTAATTCCTTATGTGAAATAAAGATTCTTACACATTTTATATTTACTTTTTGAATTGGTATTACACATACAAGGTTCAAAAGTCTAAGGATAGAAGTAGAGTGAAGTTTTCTTCTTGCTCCTTTCATCTAAACTGTTCAGTTAAAAGTACATCAATAATTCTTTTATTCTTGTTTATATCTACAGAGTATTACAGGATACGTATGTCCTGTTTATTTTATCACTGTCTTACTAAATAGCATTTCGAATTTTTCCTAGTCTTTTGCAGTTACAAATGGTACTGGATGAATAACTGCACATATATCATTTTGCATATTTGGAATAATAATTATTAAGATAAACTTCTAAAGGTGTATATTTTTGTAATTTTTATGGGTATTGTAAAATTGCCTTCCAAAACATATGCACTTTACATTTCTACCAGTATTGATTCAGGATTTGGGAAAGAAGGTTTAGTTATGGTGCATTATGCAAAATCACCAATTTTTTATTCATGTTTGTTTACAGTGAAGCACTCAATATTGAATTGGATTTAACCTTGTTGATTAAACACACCATTAATTGAGTGCCTCTGAAGGAATATAGTCTCTGCTCTCCATTGTATGCAAATAGCAGATTACCTTTACCTAAGCTATCAGAGAAGGCTTTCTAGAGGAACAAAGTCTTGAAGGACAAGGGGGGCTGGGGAAATTCTAGATTAGCAGTTCAAACTTTTTTGGTCTCTAATCTTTTACCTCTTTGAAAAATTCTTACAGGTCACAAAGAACTTTTATTTATGTGGGCTATATTTACCAATATTTACTGTATTAGAAATTAAAACTAAGAAAGTATTTAAATATTTATTAATTTATTAAAATAAGCTCCTTATGCTTTAATATAGAACACATTTTTTAATGAAAATAATTTTTGCATGTCTCTTTAATGTCTAGTGTAATAGAAGACAGCTCGGATTCTCATATATGCATTTGCATTCAGTCTGTTGCAGTATGTCATTTTGGTTAAAGTAGGTGAAGAAAATCCAACTTCAGCAATACATAGTTGGGGAGGAGAAGAATTTTTAAATATTTCTTCAAGTAATTATGGGTATTCTTTGATACTATATACAAACTCAACAAGTGGTAGTTTCTTAAAGGTTAGTTGCAATGTAGAATCTAAAACCATGTTAATGAACTTCTGTGCTTGATTAATACTAAAATTCATTTGTCTGTCTTGTACATTGAATAGATCATTTACCCATGTGTGATTTTGAAACATCATGAATTAATCAATTGGAAAATTTTGGTTCATTGAGTTATGCAGATCTTCCAAATGTTTGACGCAGTTCATTATACAATTAAAAAAACAATCCTATTCATTAATATCACCACCATTTCATCAGTAAATTCTTAAAGTATTGAGAAGTTGTCTGCAGATATACATTTGCAAAATTGCGATTTTAGCTTAAAAGCTTGAATTTTATCACTGGCAGCAAATGTTATCATTTGTGGGGTTTTTTTTTTTTTCGAAGTAACAGGCTCACTTTGTTCATTTTTGTGAAAAATATTCCCCAACTCTGAAAACCATAATTTTTGGTTGCATACTCAAAAAATATAGTGTTCCATGATAAAAGCAGCTAGTTCAGCTTGCAGCTCGGTTGGTTTTTCTCAAGACATTTGTATTTTGATATACAGCAAAAGTGCTTTATATTATTTTCCATTTGATCATTTAGACTATTAAAAAGACATGTACTCAAGGATGGAAATATAAAATTATTAATTTTTACTTCTCTATCAAGGGCATTCATAAATAAAATTTATCTTTTTTAAACTGCAAGTGTGGGGTAGTAAAGAATATGATATTACTAGTATAGTTTGACGCATCTGCCTCGATTTATGCTAAAGCACTAAAAGTTATACCTACATTGTTTTTGTCACCATGGTGAAAAAGACAACATCTTAATGTTATTATGAAAAATAACATTGTGGTATTATGAAAATCATTCAACTTCTTAGCCCTCCTAAGACTACACTAGGCCTGTTGTTCTAGATAGAAGATGCATTATATATCCAGAGACACTGAGGTGAGAAGAAGCATAGCTTTCTAGGTCAACCAAAAGTAATTTGTGGTGGAACTCAGTATACATGAAGAGAGAAAAAATGTAGTCAGAGCCAGATCATAAAGGAATTTAAGTACCCTGCTAAAGAGTACAGATTTTTATTCTGTAGGTAGTGAAGAATCTTTGAAGAAATTTAAGTGTGAGAGGCATTGTACATGCATATATACATGTATGGTAGGGTTGTGGGTGGGTGATGCTATCATATATGTATTTTTCAAAGATCACCTTTATCACAGTGTGTCTTGTGATAAGGAGGCCAATGGAAAATGATGAGGTGCTAAACTAAGGCAATGACTTGGTCATGGAGCTACAGAGGGCCAGGCTTTACAGACCAATGCAGGGGTTAGAGCTTGTCATTCTTAAAATAGAACCTAAGCCTAGCAGCATCTGTTGGTTGGCTGGATAGGCAAGAGCACAACCAGCAGTGTCCCTCATCACAGCAGTTCTAAGCTGTCCCCTTAAAGACTCTTGTATAGGCAATTTTCTCTGGGAGTAAACCTAATCAAACACCAGAAATACTCTAGAATCTCTTTTGCAAAAATGGCTTTCATAGGTAATCAGTATTCTGACTTATATTACCGTGGATTAGTTTTATCTGGTTTTGAATTTCAGGGTGAATAGAATCATATAGTATACTCATTTGTGTCCAACATTGTCTTTGAGATTCATGAATGTAGTTGCACATAGCAATGGTTGTTCTTTATCATTGCTATGTAATATTCCATTGTGTGACTATACCATAAGTTTCCCATTGAGTTTTCCAGCTGTCGTGAATAAATAATACGGCTATTAACATTTTTGTACATGCCTTCATAGACATAAGACACTCACTTCTATTGGTTATATACCCAGGATGGAATTGCTAGTTCATGGGATATATGTATGTTAAAGTACTACAGTTTTCCAAAGTGGTTGTATAAATTTATTCTCTTGTCAGCAGTCTTTGACAAGATTGTGCTGTATCTTTGATTACACTTAGTACTGTTCTTTTAATTTTAGCTAGTCTATTGGGGGTGTAGTGATATCTTCTTGTAGCTTTAATTTGCATTCCCTCATGACAATTGATGTAGAATATCTTTTCATATGCATATTAGCCTTTTAAGTATCCTCTTGTGAAGTGTCTGTTGAACTTTGTCCATTTTAAAAATTGAGTTGTCTTTTTTCTTATTGATTTGTAGAAATTCTTTGTATATTTTGCATATAAGTCCTTTGTGGGATATATATTTTATACTATTTCCCACATTTACATGTGGGATAGATGAAGGAGCAAATTAATGAATCTGTGCATTCTTCTGGGATTCTGTGATAATAAGTCTTATCAATGGAGGGTGATCCTGTATAGTGTTTAATTTTAGAGATTCCAGTTTGCTTACATGATGGGAATGCACATGCTGGTTTTGAGTGATCCATTAATGTTTTGAATTAGTCTTAGCTGATTGTAGGTATTCTGTTGTTTAATGCTGTGAAGTAAACCACCCCAAATCTTAGTGACTTAAAACAGTGATTTCAGTAGTTTGCTCTTATCCACAGGGGACATATTCTAAGACCCCGAGCAGATGCCCGCAACCACAGATTATACAGAGCCCTATATATACTATGTTTTTTCCTATGCAAACATACCTAGGATATAAGTTTAATTTATAAATCAGGCACAGGAAGAGATTAACACAATAACTAATAATAAAATAGAATAGTTTTAACAATATTCTATAATGAAAGTTATGTGAATGTAGTTTTTGTCTCTCAAAATGTTATTGTACTGTATTCACCTTTTTACTTAAAGGAAGCACTTTACAACTTCTCTTTGGCATATCTGAATTGCCAGCATCACAGCTTTCGTGCTTTGTGGCCATTACTTTAACACAAGCACTTTGATGCCATGGTGGTCAACTTGATAACCGATGGCTACTCAGTGATGGTAGCATATACAGCATGGATACACTGGACAACTGGATGACTCGTTGGGAGATGGAGCAGGATTTCATCATGATTTCATCATGCCACTCAGAATGACATGCAGTTTAAAACTTAGAAATTGTTTATTTCTGGAATTTTCCATTAATATTTACAGACTGTAGTTGACTGTTGGTCACTGAAACTGTGGATAAGTGTGTGGTGGTGTCTGCTATATTTGCTTATGATTACCTGGACTGGTAGTTTCTGGCATGGCATGCCTCTCTATTCCACACGGTATCTGCAGGGTTCACTCATGTGTTTGTGGTTAGTTGGCACATTGGCCAGGGTCTAGTTGTACCTGAATAGCCTCATTCTAACATTGATCTGGAGCTGTCATCCATGGTGCTATGGCCTCTCCTGCAGGCCGTCTTGGCTTCCTTGCAGTGGTGGCCAGGTTCCAAGAGTGTGAGAGTGGAAGTTCTCTTAAGGCCTAGGTTCAGAAATTTTGGAGTGTCTCTCATGCTGTGTTCTATTGGACAAAGCAAAGCAAATCACAAGGCCAGCTCAGATTTAAGGGGCAGAGAAATGAATTCTACTTCTTGATGTGAATTGCTGAAAGTAATTTGTGGCCATATAACCTGCAACAGTGGGCATTGTTATTCCTTGTTCTACCCCCACCTTTCTTTCTCCCTCCTCCTTTCCATACCTTCTTCTTTCCCTTTCTTCCTTTTTAAAAAATGAATTGGCTAGTTCGTGGGTGGTGTGTTTTTGTTTTTTTGTTTTTTGTTTTTGTTTTTGTTTTACCATGACTTGTTTTTTTTTTGATGTTCATTTTAAAACAAACCTTACCTGTTAAAAGAATGTCTTCTGTGATTTTTGGTGTGACCAAGGACCAGATATTTTCAGGTTCTGACTTTACAACTATTTTCCAAATTACCATAATAATACCAAACATGGGTTAATTCTGAAGAGATTAATTTATTTCCCAAGTGATTTTATTAATCCTTTTTTTTTTAAATTGATAATTGCTGAGAGTGAACACTACAGTCCTTTTACATGCTTCGTTCCTAACCCCTCTGTGCCTTTGTAGTCATCTGGAGTTACTAACATGGGCCTGAAGTGACTACTTTTTTCCCCCGGGTGCTCAGTGAAATCAGGTAGGAAAGCTTCATAGCAGGAGAAGGTGTCTGGATTGCACTTGTCTTGAGTAGACACTGTTTTATATATGAAATAAGAATTTTGGGCAAGGTGCAGATGTCAGTGACCTGTCAGCAGCCTATCAGTGTGAATCAGCTGAAGTCCTAGATGAGGTGACAATGTTGGCACAATGAGCTCTTTGCCCTGAGTTTATTGGGCTTCTCATTACGATAGCTGTCATAGCCCTTATTTTAGAGCAAAGTCAGAGTCATTGTTCAAGATTCAGGTGACTTTAAACATTATTTGTTTTGGAACAGGAAGGTCACTAGGAGTGTTGTGTTGTTTTTCAGATTACAGCCATTTTAGTGTGCCCGGGTGTTACAGTTAGGATATTTAAAACTTGTTTCCTGGTGACGGGAGGTTATTCTGCTTCTCCAAGTAAGTTTAATTAACTGTCTTGGGTCCCAGACAAGTAGATTTGTTAACTGTGGTTTCTGATTTATCAATTGCCCAAACCAATGATGATATGATAGGAATAGGAACTCAGAGTGGCATTTTATTGCAATAGATTGATGTTGGCTACTAAATGCAGCTGATTAGAAGGCTAGGACAAGGTACCTGTTTTTCAGGTGACAGGATCATTATTAAGGCTTTATAGAACAAGTCAGATGGCTGAACTGAATCTTCCTATTCCTATGAAGTTATCTTTCAGGTACTTGGAGTACTTCATAGAACTCTTATCAACCTTGATTCTTTCACAGGCGTTTGCAGCTTACACCAGTTAGCCTAGTTCTGGGAGTAGGCATTACTGCCTGCAATGCCGTGTCCACATCTTTGGCATTCATACCTCCTGAGAACATTGGATTTGGGCCCTACAGACCCAGAGAACAATGTTGCCAGATACGATTGCCGTCTTATTTTTTGAGGGCAAATTTTACCTTCAGAGAAAGGAAGGGAGCTTTTTGAGAATACAAAGCAGGTTGTTAGAATGAGAATACAGTGTTTTGACAAGTTGGCCATTTTATTGACTGTACAAAGAAAAAAAAAAAAAACTTTAAAAACCTAAGTGTACCTTAAAGGTATTACTTAGCTTTTAAATGACTCAAACTATTAGAAAACTATTTCATTGTGTTTCAGGTACTATTTGGCATTGGAGGTAGAGATAATGAACAAAGCACAAAAGATTTCTGCCCTCAAAGAGTTTTACATTCTTGTTTGAGAAAATAAACAATTTCAAATAAATAAATAAGATAGTTACAGCATAATGAAGAAAATAGATGTGATGTGATTGAAAGTAAAGGAGAAAGGGATATTTTATATTGGGTGGTCAAGGAAGCCTCTTCTTAGTGATGTATGAACTGTTACTTGAGGGGAGGCAAACCCTGCATTTCCTTGATGGGAGAGGGTTCTGAGCACAAAAAACAACAAATACAAAGGCCTCGTGGGGAGTAAGTGGTTTAGTATGTTCAAGAATAGGCAGGGGCCAGATTTTGTAGGACTTTGTAAACCTTGCTTGGGATGATTTGAAGCCATTCATTGGAAGGATGAAGCTGGTTGAGGAAGAAAGATTTACATTTTAAAAAGATCGCTCATGCTTCTCTGGGGAGAACAGATACTGGAGTGCCCAGAGTGGAAGTAGAGAGATTAGTTAAGCTATTACATTTTATTAGGAAAACTGCAAGCTATCTGGCAGTTATGGAGGACGGCCAGCAGAAAGGAATTGAACTATCAGAAAGTGTTCTACTTTTAATTTTCGTAAGATTACAAAGAGGGCAAGAAAACCATTCCCGCAGTAAGTACTAGTGTGTGCTTTGAATTATGTTGCTCTTGATTCTTTGAATCTAAAGTTGGGGAAGTGAGCTCTTAGTTTGGCAAAGTTCTTTATTAATGTGAACCCATTATGCCCACTTAAAAATCTAGGCATGGCTTGAGGGCCTGTATGTGTGACCTTGGCAAAAAGCAACTAGTCATTTCTTTGCATAGGGAAAAATGAGGCATTTCCTGGGGACAAAATTCACCATGGGCAGGTAATGTTTCCGAACCAAGGTTGGTGATGAAACTGGAAAAGACAGTATCCTCTGGCCATGCTTCCCAACCCTAACCAAACTACCACACTTCTCTAAGGACCAAACCCTGAGGTTCAGGGCCTGTAAAGAACTAGAACTTTTTCATAGAAATTTTAGTACGATGTGGGGAAGGCTATCTTTGGTGATGTGATATTCATGGGATAGAGTTGTAAAATAAAATGGCGAGTTAAGGATATTTCCCACTTCAGCATAGAACACAGTGGGGCTTAGATATTTTGTGGACTTCCAAGAACAGACTGGCTTGGGCATGTTAAGGGGTCCAGTGGTGGCACTCAGCGTTTCTAAAGTGGATTAAGCACCAGCAACTTTCAGCCCTGTAATAGTATTAATAGTAATAATAAATATTACAGTTGGGATGAGGAGATATTAAATTATATGTTTGCAATGATTATTTCTACTCAGAAGAAAATTCTGACTCTGGCTTCTTTACTTTTGCTTCTCACTTACTAAAAGATTCTAGATCTGCTATCTCAGTTTCTAAACTTGTGTAAAGGATAGGGGGTAAAAAATAGCTGAAGAATTTAAGGATTAAGACTAGATGATTATATTAGATGATTATATTAGAAAGTAGACCAAGAACTGCTTGTAAGAAGGGGATCAATAGAGGGGAAAGAACTAAATGAGCAGAGTTTTATTGTGAATCGAGAGTAGGGATGGACATAGAGGGTTCAGGGCAGGTAAGAGGAGAAACGTTGTGACCAAAAGGAATTGGGAAAGAATATGTTAGGAAGTTGCTATGGATTTTGAAATGGATGTCTTATTTTCTTTGAGAGTCTCAATATATTAAGATTTAAATTGCTTTTAACTTACTTTTTTTTTTTTTTTTTTGAGGTTAGACTTGTTCCTTATATATGATGCCATTCCAGCCCAGGACTCATGGAGGCTGAACATTTATTCAGGTAATAATAGGTAACATTTATACAGCACTTTGTATGTATCAGGCAACAAATTAAGTGCTATATATTTGTATTCTTGTTTAATTCTCACATGACCTCATGAGATTGGAAGAGTTACTATACTAATTTAATAGATGAAAAAATTGAGACAGAGACTATATCATTGAGTTCAGCTGAATTAAAATGCAAAAACTGCTGTAGTCGAAGTGAGGGACAATGATAGCCTGGGATAGATAATGTCATTCTTCACCTGGCATAAATATCTTGATTGTAAAGTGGTTTTGACTGACCGAATTTTACCCCCATTTTCATAACTTTTTCCCACTAGAATACATTATACCTTTTGTCTTTAAAACAATAGTAAAGAAAAATTTAGCTTATAGTTTTAACTGTAAAGCTTTTCTGACTTTGTAGAAAGATAAAATGTTTTGAAATACTTTAAATTTATTTGAGTAAGTATCTACAAAAGGTAAATATAACTGGGGAATTCTTAAGAGGTGATTAATATAGATAATAGAAGTCTTTTTTTTGTTGATTTCATCATACTTGAGATACCATTCACAGGTATTTCCAGCGTTAAGGACCCATATTGGAGTTTCTCGTAGGAGCTTTCTTGGTGTATCTAAATGGTGATTTACAGATCACATTGATTGTAGTACTTGCCAACACTGGAAGGGTTCTGGCACTATCAACTGAAGATCATTCAGAAATGAAGATTAAGCGTCTCTGAAATTACAATGTATTTTAATGGAAGTATTATTAAGTTTAAGAAATTCAGACTTACATGCTACTTTGAGTGTTCTCCATGTTTAATTTTGTCGTGTTGTCTGTACAACAAAGTAAAATAAAACTGCTTTTATTACTCTCTTAATCAGTTATTGAATGGCCAACATGAGTACCTTGACTCATTTCTTTTTTCCCTTTTTCAAAAAAAGTTTAATTGAGATATCATTGACATACAGTAAACTGTACATAGTAAAAGTAAACAGTTTTAAGTTTTGACATATGTATTCACGTGTGAAACTATTACTGTAGTCGAAATAATGAACATATTCGTCACCCCCACAAGTTTCTTGTTCCCATTTGTAATCTTTCCCTCAACCTCTGTGGTCTCTAGGCAACCACGGATAACTTTCTGTCGCTATAGAATAGTTTCCATTACCTAGAATTTTATATAAAGGGAATCATAAAGTGTATACTCTTACATTTATTTATTTTGGTTTTATTTTTTTTGCTAAGCATAATTATTTTGAGATTCATCTATGTTGTTACATGTATGAATAGTTCATTCCTTTTTATTGCTGAGTAGCAATTTGTTGTATATAACACAACAGTGGTGTTTAGTGAATTTACAATGTTGTGCAACCACTATTTCTAGTTTTAAAACTTTTCATTCCATAAATCACTTGATACCTATTAAATAATTACTCTCCATTCCCTCCTCCCCTGGCAACCCATAATCTGCTTTCTGTCTCTATGGATTTACCTAGTCTAGTTATATCTTATAAAAATAATCAGAAAGTATGTGACCGTTCTGTCTGGCTTCTTTCATTTAGTATATTTTTGAGGTTCACCCAAGTTGTAGCATGTATCAGTTTTTGTTTCTTTTAATGGGTGAATAATAGTCCATTGTGTGGCTGTATCCCATTTTGTTTTTCCATTCATCAGTTGGTGGATATTTGGATTGTTTCTACTTATTGAGTACTATGAATAATGCTTCTGTGAACATTTGTATACAAGTTTTTGTGTACACATGTTTTCATTTATCTTGGGCATATACCTAGGAGGGTAATTGCTGGATCATATGTTTAACTTTTTGAGGAACTGTCTGACCGCTTCCAAAGTGGCTGCAGTATTTTACATTACCACTAACAGTGTATGAGGGTTCTAATTTGTCCTCACCAAACATCCTGTCTCTTTGTTTAGCCATCCTAGTGGGTGTAAGTAGTATCTCACTGTGGTTTTGATTTTCATTTCTCTGATGACTAATGATATTGAGCATCTTTTCATGTACTTATTGGTCATTGTAAATCTTTTTTTTTTAATGTATATAAATTCTTTGCTTTTTAAAAATTGGGTAACTCATCTTTTTGTTATTGAATTGTAAGAGTTCTTTATTCTGGATTCAAGTTCCTTATCCGGTATATGATTTCCAAATATTTTTTCCCATTCTATGAGTTGTCTTTTCACTTTCTTCATGGTATTGTGTACAGACAAGTTTTAAATTTATGAAGTCCACCTGTCTATATTTTCTTTTTTTATGCTTTTAGTGTTGTGTCTAAGAAGGTTTTGCCTAACCCAGGATCACAGAGGTTTGTTTCAAAGTTTTCTTTTAAGAGTTTTCTGGTTTTAGTTATTACATTTAGGTCTGTGATTTATTTTAGGTTAATTTTTGTGTATAGTGTGAGGTATTCTTTTAAATGTGGGTAGCCATTTGTCCCAGCATTTGTTGAAAATACGATTCTTGACCTATTTGATTGTCTTGGCACCCTTGTTGAAAAACAGTTCAGCATAAATATACGAGTTTATATTTCGGTTCTTTTCCACTACAGTACTACATTCAATTCTATTCCACTACAACACTGTTTCGATTATTGTCACTTTGGGTAGTAAGTTAAAATAGGGAATTGTGAGTCCTCCAATTTTGTTCTTCTTTTTTAAACATTATATTGTTTATTCTAGATCCTTTACATTTCCATGTGAATTTTAGGATCAGCCTGTCAATTTTTCTGCAAAAAAGCTAGCTGGGATTTTGATAGAGATTGCATTGAATCTGTAAATCAGTTTTGGAAGTGTTACCATCTTAGTAATATGAAGTCTTCCAATCCATAAACATGGGATATTTTCTCCTTTATTTAGATCTTTAATTTCTGTCAGTAATAGTTTGTAATTTTCAGTATATAAGTCTTAAACTTTTTTTAACCCTACCCCATTACATTGCTTTTGTTAAATTTATACCTAAGTATTTTATTTTTGTTACTGTTATAAATGGACTTTTTCTTGATTTCATATTTGAATTGTTCATAGTTGTGTGTAGAAATACAATCAATTTTTCAGTACTGACCTTGTATCTTACAACCTTGCTGAACTTATTTATTAGTTTTTAGTGGATTCCTTAGGATTTTTAGATACAAGATCAAGTCATCAGCAGATATAGTTTTCCTTTTTCTTTTTGAATCTGGATTCCTTTTCTTTCTTTTTATTGCCTCGTGCCCTAGCTAGAACTTCCAGTGCAGTGTTGAATAGATGTGGCAAAATGGACATCCTTGTCTTGTTACTAATCTTAGGGTGATTGTGCCCAGTCTTTCAAATATGGTGCTACTTAATGGGGTCCTGTAGATTCTTTTTATGGTGTTATTTCATTAGTGATTGCCCTGGGGATTATAATTAGCATCATAATAAACATTAATTTTAGCGATGTAGTTCAATTAATACCAAGTTAATCACAGTGGTATACAAAACTCAGTTACAGTAGTATACAATAGTATACAAAACTTAGTGCCTGTGTACCTCTGTTCCATCTTTTGTGCAATTATTATTGTACAAGTTACATCTTTATACATTGCGTGGCCACTAACATGGATTTATAATTATAGCTTTATGCAATTGTCTTTTAAATCAGATAGAAAAAGAGTTACAAACAAAAAATACATTTATACCCTTTTACATTTACCTATGAAGTTAACCTTACCAGTACTTTTTACTCAGTTGGATTTTAGTGACTGCCTAGTGTTCTTGTATTTTAGCCTGAGTGACTTTCTTTAGTAACTCTTGTAGACTCAGTCTGCTAGCAATGAGTTCTCTCACTTTTATGTGGGAACGTCTTAATTTCTCATTTGTTTTTATTTTTCCATTTGTGTTTAAAGGATACTTTGCTGGATATAGAATTCTTGGTTGAGAGTCTTTTTTTCTTTTCAGCACTTTGAATATATCTTCCCATTGCCTTCTGGCTTCCATGGTTTCTGAAGAGCTTCTCAGATTTGCATATTTAGTGTTCTTAATCAAATTTGAGAAAATTTTGGCTATTATTTCATTAAATATTCTTTCCCTTTCTTGTCTCTCATGGGACTTCCCAGTATGTATTTGTTCACATGCTTAATGATGCCCCACAGGTCTCTGGGGGCTTTGATCCTTTTTGTTTTCTTTCTGTTCCTTAGACTGGATAATCTTAATTGACCTAGCTTCAAATTTAGTGATTCTTTCTTCTGCATGCTTGTATCAAACACTTCTACTGATATTTTTCATTTCCCTTATTATATTTCCAGGTCCAAAATATATATTTAGTCCCTTTTTATAATTTCTGTCTTTCTATTAATATTCTTTTTTTGGTGAGACATTATTCTCATACTTTTCCTTTAATTCTTTAGTCATGGTTTCTTTCCTTTTTTGATCTTATTTAAAATAGCTGATTTAAAGTCTGTCTGAGAAGTCCAATATCTTCTTAAGTGAGTTTCTGTTGATTGCCATTTTTCCTGTAATGGGCCATACGTTCTACTTCAAGGTTGTATTATACTGCTTCATGTATAGTATAAGAACTTTATAATAGTATACTTCGGTTTCTTCCTTCTTGGTCATTGCCATATTCTGGTCATACATTTTACTTATATATATATACATTTTACAATATATTTTAAATTATTTTTGCTTTGAATAGTTGATAATTTAAAAGATATTTAAATAATGAGCAACAAAAGGTTTTATATTTACCCACATTATCATTTCTGTGTTCTTCATTCCTTTGTATAGATCCCTTATTCTGTTTGTTATCATATTCAGCCTGAAGGACTAGTACAGATCTGCTGCTGATGAATTCTTTCAGCTTTTGTAGGTCTGAAAAAGTCTTTCTTTTGCCTTCATCTTTGAAATATATTTTCTATGTATATAGAATTATTGGTTGATAGGTTTTTTTCTTTAAGCCGTTTAAGATACTACTCCATTGTCTTTTGACTTGAGTAGTTTCCAATGAGGATTCTGTTTTTATCTTTGTTCCTCTGTATGTAATATGTCTTTTTCCTCTGCTGATTTTAAATTTACTCTGTTACTGGTTTTAGGTAATTTGGTAATGAGTGTCTTGGTTTGGTTCTTTGAGCTTATCAGATTTGTGTATTTATAGTTTTATTCCAATTTGGAAACACTTAAATTATTATTTTCCCTTTCTCTTCTTTGGAAGTACCACTTACACATATATTAGGCAGTTTAAATTTATCCCACAATTTACTGATGACTTTGTTCATTTTAGTGTTTTTTTCTTTCTGTTTTATTTTGGTTAGATTCTATTGCTATGACTTCAGGTTTTTTCCCCCTGATTTGTTCTGTTGGAATTTCTAATCTGCGATTAGTCTTATATAGTGTATTTTTATCTCTAACATTTTGTCTACCTAAATGCTTACTTTTTGTTTTAGACTGTTACACTTAACGGAATATAGGTGCAAATTATATAGTGCCTTTCTTTACAAATTACATAATTTGTATAATTTCTCCATCATTTAACTTTTCATTGTGAAATAAGTATAATATACAGGAAGTTGCAAGAAAAATGTACAGCATTGTTCCATGTGCCTTTTACCCAGTTTTCCCAAAGGAATAGCCTATATAACTAGTACTATATCAAAACCAGGAAATTGATATTGGTACTGTCTACAGAGTTTGTTCAGATTTGATTATTTTTACATGCATTCCTGTGTGTGTGTGTGTGTGTGTGTGTGTGTGTGTGTGTGTGTGTTGTGTTTCTATGGAATTTCATTACATGTGAATTTGGTTATCCACAACAACATCAAGATACAGAATAGTTCCATTCCCACAAGAATCGTTTCTGTTGCTCTTTTTAAACCACACTCGCTATCCTGTTCATAAACCTGTAACCCTGGCAACCACTAATCTGTTCTTTATAATATTGCCATTTCAAAATATTACTTAAATGAAATCATATAGTATGTCACTTTTGAGATTGACTTTTTTTCTCATTCAGCATAATTCCGTTGAGATCCACTCAAGTCATTGCAGGTATCAGTAGTTTGTACCATTTTGTTGCTGAGTAGTATCCCAGGGTACGGCTATCCTAAGTTTAACTGAATACCCATTGAAGGACTTCTGTATTGGTTCCAGTCTTTAGCTGTTATGAATAAAGCTACTATGAGTATTCCTGTACAGGTATTGTGTAAACATAAGTTTTTAATTGTCTGGGATAAATGTCTAAGAGTACAATTGCTGGGTGGTATGGTAATTGCATATTCCATTTTATAAGAAACTGCCAAACTATACCATTGGCACAGTGGCTATACCATTATACATTCCCACCAGGTATGTATGAATGATACAGCTTTTCTGCATCCTTGCCAACATTTGGTATTATTGGTATATTTTATTTTAGCCGTTATGATAGATGTGTAGCAATAAGTCATTGTGGTTTTAATTTGCATTTCCCTTATGGCTAATAATTTTGAACATGTCTGTTCATGTCTTTTGCCCATTTTCTAATTGTTTTTTTGCTGTTGAGTTTGAGGGTTTTTTCATGTAGTCTAGATAACGAGCCCTTTGTTGGGTATGTGGTTTGCAAATATTTTCTCCAATCTGTAGCTTACTCTCTTCAGTGAACTCTAGACTTCTTTGCTTTCTCAGACTCACTCCTGTGTTTTCCACTCAGGGAATATGTTGGGCTCTGTCTGGATTTTCCCTAGATTGCCCCTTCTTTTTGATATTATTTAGAGAAATTTTCTAGGCATTAAACTTGGGTAATCTCAGGGTTTTCCTTTTTTTTTTTTTTTTTTTTTTTTTATCTCAGGAATCACTGTCCTTCATTGCCCGTTGTCCAATGTCTTAAAAACCATTGTTTCACATGTTTTGTCTGTTTTTCTTTTAATGGTTTGTGCCAGGAAGGCATATTGGATTTCTGTTACTCTACATTAGTCAGAAATGAAATCCCCTCTCTCATGGTTTTCAATAACATTAGGAATACCCATTATTATTAACTCCTGTCCAACAATTCCTTCCTTTCTCAAGTTTTTAAAAGGGTGGGTGCAGAATGGAGACTAAATGTAACAGACAAAAAAATACTCTGATATTGTTCAGTGTGTGTCGAAGCCCAGTTTCTTCCAGAAGTTTGCAAATCAATCAGATAACAGGATTAGCGATAGAATATAGGTCAGCCACCATAGCACAAAATGATGGTGTGAAAAGATTTTAGTGATAGCTTGTGTGTGATAATTATCCTTTCTTGTTGAGTTCTTTTTGGATGTATTGCTAGATTCTTGGTGTTTTCACATGCCTTTTCTCTATTCTTATCCTTATAGACCTTTGCTTGAAAGAATGGCCATATTTATAAAATCACATTTTTCTATGTTTAAAGGGTACAGTTGACTAGTTAAAGCCGTCTGTCCAGCCTAAGTGCACTAGCTAGGTAATTATTCCTTGACATTTATTATTAATTTTGGAGCTTACATCAGAGTTTATGATGATTTCATATGTATATAGGATTTCTTAAAGATATATTTCTGCATTTCAAAGCCACACTTATCTGTGTAAAAACTGAGATATAGCTTTGTCACAGCACCACATAGTTATCAAAAACTCAAAAAAATTCTGTGGAATTAGGACACATTTGAGTAATTAGGTGACTTTAAGCTCTGGGAATCTGCTAGAGCCACCTTTGGAATAGAGCTGCCTCTGCTTGTGCCAGCCTCATCAAGAAAATTTTATTTCTATTTACAGTCTATTGCTTTTGATGAATCAAGGGCATAGCTTGGTATATTATTAGTAGGCTGTTTTTCACAGTGGCTATCATGATCCTTTGCACAGAGTGGTAACTCAGTATTTGTTGGATAAACGAATGCTTCTTCATTGCGTTACTACTTTAGTCAACCCCCATCATATATTTCATGCAGGAACTTTTCTTTCCATTTCTATCCTTTTTGTCATTTTCTTACTTGTTTGTATTTCCTTCCAAGTTTGAAGAAAGGAGGCAAAGAAGATGAAACTGAATTTGTTTTATCATTTATGAGTAACTCCGATAGGAAAAAAAAGTATTATATGAGAAGAAGAGATTGAAACACTAAGCTAACATGAGATTTTGGAGGTAATGCTGCATTTCATGTATCCATTCTATTTTTCCCTGCTGTTACCAATGGTGGATTGGTTCTTTGCTTTTCTTCAAAGCCCTGACCAGATTTTTCTCTTTAATTTATAGCTAGTGATGTCTTCTTTATTTTTCATTTTTATTTAGAATATTTATAACTTCTATCTGGAGTCCTCTTTCTCTTCTTTATTCCTTTAATATTGGTGTCCTGAGGCATCTCCTCATCTCTCTTGCCTTTTCTGCTGCTGATCGGCCACTGGTCTTGTCATGCATCTTCCCTTTAAAATCCAAGGTTTCAATTTCTATCATAGTTGGGTGGTCTAGATATCCTGTCTTACTGGTGTAATTACCTCTTGGACACTTTGATTTTGCCAGCTTTTGGGGACATCACATAGGCCAGGTTAAACAGAACTTAATCATCTTTCTGTCCAAATTGTTTCTTCTTCGTATTCCTATCTCAATGGTGGAAATATTTACCCCAGTTCTCAAACTTTTTGGTATTAGAATCTCTTTATACTTTTAAGAATTATTGAGGCCTCTAAAAGATCTTTTGTTTATTTGGATTATACCTATCAATATTAATGCATTAGAAATTAATACTGAAAAAAATTTACAACATTAACTCACTTAAAAATGATAATAAACCCATTACATGTTAAATGAAAGCAAATTTCTTTATGAAAAAATTTCCAAAACAACAACAACAAAATTGAGTGAGACACGCGTCATTGTTTTTCATTTTTTACAAATCTACTTTAATGTTGGGGCTAATACATCACAGGTGGATTCTCATATCTGCCTTTTTATTCAATTAATTGTGATATTACATGACAGGTAGCTTCTGGAAAATACTGTTGTGTACCTGTGAGAATATGAGAGTGAAAATGACAAACAAGGTCTTAGTATTATTATATAAATGGTTTTGACCTTGCAGATTCCATTAAAAAGTGTGGGAGATTCCCAGGAGTCCCAGGCCGCATTATCCCTCACCTGGATGTTCTCTTAGAGTCATCACATATATCTCATACATCACTAAGTCTTAACGATTCTACCATCTTAATGCCTCTTGAGTCAGAGTCCCCCGATTCTGCAGCTAAAATACTTATCTTTTTCCTATCTGGTGGCTCTGTCTTTATTTAATCTTCTGTCTAAGTCATCTACATGGTAGCAAAAGTAATCTTTCTAAAATAGAAATATGATGAAGAAACCCCTTTCTGAAAATCTTTTACAAAGTTTCTCATAGCTTTAGTTAGTAAGCAAGATGTTTTATAATCTGGTTTCCACTGTGCTCTAGCTTCTCCGGCCACTTTTCTGTGTGCCTTATATAATAGCTCTCTTGATGCAATACTTGCAGTTCTGAGAAAGCATCATGGTGACTCATACATCCGTGTTAGTAATATTGTGTTTTTGGGTTTATACTATGTTCCTGGTATTGTTCTAAGTATTTTTACATATATTATCTCATTTAATCTTCACACAGCCTTCTCAAAGAAGTACTCCTGTCATTCCATTTGATCAATAAGGAAACTGAGGTTTAGAGAGAATAAGTAATTTTCCTCAAATCTTCTTGCTGGTAAATATGGAATCGAAGACTGTTTCTCTACTTCTCTATTTGGCTAAATACTATTTGTCCTTGAAGGTTAGGTTTAAGTATCCCCTCTTTCTGAAAACCTTTCCTCTGGGAGGATTTAGCTGCCTAGTCCCTCTATTCCCATTTAACTTTGTGAGCAGCTCTAGCTACATTATACATTATAATCTACTTTACTTGTCTCCTGCACCATTGATGTTCCTGATAGGAGGAGAAAGGGAACTTAATTCATCTGTCACACGAATATTTAATTGCATCCCAGAATATTTGTCTCTAAGAGGAAAATGTATATTGAGCACCTTAAAACCTAATGTATATTGAGGGCCTACTTATTCTGTTTGCTCTATACAAATAGGCCCCCTCAGTTTTGGAGGAACCATAAAACATAATATTACTTCTATATTAATTCTTCCAGGTTTTAAAACTAGTGATTCTACTCTTGCTATATCATTTTAGAGAAGATTAAATAACAAATAATAGTTAACATTTTATTTAAATGCTTTCCATGTATCTAAGCATTTTACTTATTATTTAATCTTTATAACCCCATGAGACAGTTACTATTTCCTTTGTTTTACAGATAAGGGATTCTGAGGCACCAAGAGATTAAGTAACTTGCCCAGGATCACACAGCTTGTAAGTGGCAGCACTGGAAATCAAATATCTAAAAACTATATGAAATACTGATCTTCTTAAATCAGGATCCCATAGTTATATACTTTGTTAGGATAAAGGTAAATGAGGATTAGAGGTAAAATTATATGGCACAACTCTCATGACTGACCTTATAGTAAAAAGATTATTTAGTATAGATTTTTAAAACTTTTTTATTTTAGTATGAATGCAAAGATCTTTCATGTTATCTTTATCACAAAATCTTTATCACAGTTCTGAGCTTCTGGCCTATTTAATTCCCACTCTCCTATAATAATAGCCGGAAAAAGTTTCACATTTTATTTGGGATTTATGAGGTTGATAATCATTTTTCTTCTCCTAGCATGTTACAATGTTTAATTCCAGAATCCTGTTTTCTTTATTTATTAGATCATTTGAACTTTATCTGCCCATACCTCCTTTTTGCCTCCACAATCCCTTGAGCTGTGCAGTGGATGTTTAATTTTGAGGATGCTAATTAGCTTCAGTAATTACATACCTTGAGGCATTTTTAGACATTAATAGCTTTGCATTTTTGGTCTAGAATAGGATGCATTGGAGTTTGTTGGCTTTTTGTCTTTTAAAAAAAAAATTTTAAGACAGTTTTGAATTTTGTTTGGGAGAAGTTATGTTAATCCGTGTAAGTCAGTCATGGAATTAAGGCTATGGTCTTTATTTGCCAGTGCACAGGTATATCATAATTGTCTTTTGCTAATGGTATCTTAAGGTCATCAAGAGTAGTTTTTCTTTAAGATGATGTCTTGTGTTGTAGATGTGTTTCAGAATCAGAACAATATGGAGGATGCAATTTTATTAAAATAAGCGTTTAAATAAGTACCCAGGTTACTTTTGGAATTTGTGTAATAAAAAAAGCACATCTACAACATGTCTTCTTTGTTGACATACTTTTAATTTTCAGTCATGCAGGATGTACCGCTGAGCTATCTTTTTACCAACCATCGTTCTTTCTGAGAGTGTCATGTATAATGTTGTCAAGATCATTTCAGTTTGTTTCAGAATAGATTTTATTCCAAATTACCTGCTTCTTCCACAGTATTTTAACTGTTAGTTTGAAATGAGCATTCATCAGAGAGATAAATGTATTAAGGAAATTTGAAAATCAAATATATTTTTGATGGGATGTAGGATTGTTTATAGACTTGCTTTGAGTTCTTAGGCGTTGATGGGATTGACCTATGTAAGATCCAGGGGGTTAGGGATAAAAGCATGAGAGACGTGGAAAGATGCCTTTTTCCTAACCTGCTATTTTGGATTTCTTTCCAGTACATGCCATCATATTTGGAACTTCAGAGCTCCAGTACACTTTAGTTAATTGAATTATCCTTTCTGGTAAGGTTATGTACGAAATTACTGAGAGTATTAGTATCTATGTGTAAGCAAGTGACAGAGGCAAAGTTGAAGACAACAGAAATGCCCTCATATTAAAGACCTCTGCTAATGCTTTCATTAATTTCATTTTTAAGGAAACTTCTGAAATTAGAGGAAGCAACTAAGTGAGGTAGCCATATAAATAATTCATTTTCTGGTTATGACAGGCGTGCTTTCATATTATATTGTTGTTAGGGTGTAATGTGACCATTCCATACCTACTTTTGTAGTTAATAGTTGTAGTTAACACATACTTTTTCATTGTGCCAAGAACTGTCTGTAAGGGATACAGCAGTGAAAAAAAAAAGGAAAAATCTCTGCTCCTTATAAAACTCATTTTTTTCCAGTTTTATAGAGATATAATTGACATACAGCTCTGCTGTATGTTTAAGTTTAAGGTGTACCACATGATTATTTAATATACATTTTTTGCAAAACGATTATGACACTAAGTTCAGGTAACATTCATCTTCTTATACAGTTCCAAAAAAACAGAGCTTACATTTTAGTGGGAGAAATGGTTTTAAGAATACTACTACTAGACCTCCATGGAATCAATGACAGAAATCCCTGAAATGGGACTCACAAATGGCTGTGTTTCAGTTGCATTTTCTATGAAATTAGCTCTAGTTTTTTGCCCTTTTGGCCCCTTTTTTGCCTATACTAGGGAGAGGAATGATGGCAGAGCCCATAATCATAGCTTTAGGTTATCATAGATTTGCTGTGCATCAGGCACCCTGCAAAATTATTTTGAAAATTATTTCATTGCATTACAATCCTATGAAGGAAGTTTTAACTAGTTTATTTTACAGATCAGTAAAGTGAGGTTACAGAGGTGATTACTAATCTGAGATCACACTGTTGGTATGTGATAGGACTAGGTACACCTGCTCCTAATAATTCTAAGTTCCAGGGCAAGAGCATGAATGGAAGCACATATTCCATATGTCTAAATATTTAAGGTATAAATCAACATTTTAAAAAACTGTTAGAAAAAAATTCTTCTTCTCCTACCTAGACAGTTATTTTCATAATGACCTGGAGGCCAGAATTCTTGGATTCCTCAAACTTCTGAGACAGGATGGGATAGTGTAGATACCCTCTAAATCTAGTTTCCATTACACCCCTCTCATCATCTGTTCCTTGTCCACCATTCAGACCATGAAATGTGTATAACAGTGGATGTTATCTGTACAAGGACACAGTTTGAGAAGAGATTCACTGAAGGCTCTGGAAGCAGGCTTGGGACTGCTTAGGCAGGGAATTTTGGGATCTAGAGTATATTTGGCTTTAGGTAGATATGTCCCCTTGGTCTGATGAACATCTTGCCCTGAGGGGATAGGCAAGTCATAAGGGGGTCACAGTGGATCTATCTAAAGTATAAGACCCAGAATATGGTTTGTTTACCACAACCAAGGGTGGTACTAGCAGCAGGACTCAAACCCAGGTCCATCTGACCGTACTGTCTGTTGTCAACAGTAAGAAAGCCTGGATTTACAGAAAGAGGAGTGATGACTTACTGTCTGGTGAGTGGAGCAGGGATGGAAAACAGCAGCTGGTCTGACATGTTATGTCATGCCTGGAGAAGTGCTTTATATCAACCTTGTTTTAAATGAACCAGTCTGTGTCTCCTTTGAAAATACTATTTAGTGTTTGCTCTTAGACCTAGAGAATTTAAGAATTGGGGAGGGGGACTTTATCTTATTCCAAGTGCTTTCTGACTTTTGTGTAGTTTAAATTTAATGGTATAGTTATGAGGAGACATAGTCAATTTTTCTTCAAAAGATAGGTGAGGCAGAAACATATTGGTCTGTTTATGTATTGGTCTATAGTTTATCTGAACAAGAATTTCTTCATTACTGTTTTTTTGCTTAGAATAAAGCAGTATATAAAAGGGCCAGTTTCTTTTGTATTTGTATTATACATTATAAGAAGATTAGGCATCATTATATGGTCTCAATTTTCAGTTGTCTGAAATCGATCTCAGAAATTGAGCATTCAATCATTGAATAGGGTATCAATGTAAGGGAAGAGGGATACTAAGTATTGGGAATTCTGTGAAGAGAGAATGGTGTGTATTTTGATGGCTGTGGGGAATTGCAATTTGGATGTAGAATGTTATTTCTTCATCATACATGTTGAGTTTTTTAATATATTTGGGTTCTGGTCAGTTTTATAATCCTCAGGACACAAGTCTTAAAATTGACTGTCCAACCGCACTAGTCCAGCCATAGTATTCATCAGACCTCATACTTGAATTATTCTTGGGTAGGTTGAAACCTGCACAATCCACATGAACCCAGGATTTTGGACTATCCTCATCTAATTATAAACCCATCAATTCTGTCAGACTTGAAGTTTAAATATGATTTAAATATGATAAAAACATAATTATAGCTTCTGTTTTGAAGCTGCCCTTTTTATTAATAGGTGAGACTTTTGTTTTAAAAGTCCAAATTGATTTTAGATCTAGAACATGATGGTATGGAAAATAGAATTGTAAGCCCCTTCTAATTTTTTCTTAAAAACATGTCTTCTATATATCATTTGGATTTGCTTTTTCTATGAGAACTACTACTACCAACCAAATAAACTAAAGTTTATCTTGTTACCAAATTTGCCAAGTTCCTGAAAAAATGCTTGTTTTTTGTAAAAAACATTAAAATTATGGCATCTGTTTTGAGTGACAGTTTTAGCAGTGTCTGTTGCAAAGAGCTTCAGAATTTGTTGACATAAATCTATTTTCTCTGACTCCTGATTCTCCTACCTAGGCTCTTGCAGCCTGTGGTCTATTTTTAAACACAGCTGCTGTGCTCTTTATTGCAGTAGTTCTTTTCCTGAATTATTTATCATCGTTTGGAACTGAATGGAGCAGTATGTTTTTTTACCACTGCTCATTAGAACCCATGTGTCTGTCTTCAACTTGGTTGACAGATTTGCTTCATATTAAATCCCACTGGTCCATCCTAGGAAGGATGCAAAGCAGTGTGGGACAGGCTACAATCTGATATACTGTAAAACCATTCAGACTTTTAGATTATTGTTACTTTGTTTAGGCAGCAGTGGGAAAGATAGAAGCTATGCCATGTTCTTCCCTTAGACTGCTCAGAGATATTGTGCTATGTTGATTTTTGTGATGACATTTATTTCACGTTTTTACAGTTGTTGCAGTTTTAGAAGAGATGAAGGAGGAATTACTATGAAAAGTATACCATTAAATTTAGATTCATTTAATTATAAATATGACACCGATTCTTGGGAGCACTTTGAAATACTCTGGTCTTAGGGTATGGTTTGTTGGGGATCCGTTTGTTTTGTTTTGGAGTATTTCTTCTTATTGCCTGTTCTCTCACCTTTCTGACTTGGAAGAAGGCTGGTAAAACGTAAGAGTGAGGCAGTTATTTTGAATGACACTTCATTTTCTATACTTTCTATTTTCCAGTATCAGAACTAATATTTCTCTTTTGTCATGTGTTTTTTCCTGCATCCTGTCTTTCAGGAATATATATTTTTCTTTCTTGATGTTGCTTTTTTTTTCCTTTGATGTCTTGAGCACGCTACTACTTGTGTATTCTTTACTTTTTAAAACATTTCCCATTTCAGATCACTGTTGGTCAAAAGGAGGTACCTGTCAATCATTTAGACACTGAAGAAGGAGAAACCTTGTTTGTACCCCTACCCTGTTGCTAATAGCTTTAAACAACAACAACAAAAAGGTACAAATTTGGTTCCCATTCCTGGATGGGAAATAATGATGAAATACTTGTATATTTTGAATGAGAACAAAGTTTCTGGCCTTCTGCTTTGGTCAGTGCCATTGGCTGAGAAACTGATATCTCAATGCTCAGTGATTCTAATTGCTGTTGTTGTTATTGTTGTTGTTGTTGTTGTTGTTGTTATTTCACTCCCTTCTGATAGTGGTTTTCAGTTGCATAAATTGCATATTTCTCAATGGGACCTTTGTACAGCCCCACTCACTGACTCATCTAAAACATTTAATTGAAATGTTTTCCTGACATTTATTAAACCCATCTCTTTGGACTGCATCAGCCAAGTTGAACTAAACTAAATTTACTATCTTTCTCTCGTGCATTTTGCTTTCCTCCAAGTTATCTTGACTCTCTTTGCCAATGTGTTAACATTACTTCTTTAAAAATCCATTCCAAAATATGTTCTTTAGGCAACTCGGAGAAATCAGAGATTAATGGATTTGTTTTTCTCATTGTTTTAAATTTCTGTTGGTTTTTAATTTCACTAAATTCCAGATTTCAATTTAAAGGGCAAGAGCCAGCATCTTGTTTTCCATGGAATCTTATGAACTGTTCCTACTGCTCTTGGCACATGGTAGGCAGCTACCATAGGGCAGACTCATGGATAATAAGGTGTCAGTGTAGAGAAAGAGGTATCCTAAGTATTGGGAATTCTCTGTTATGTATCTTTTAGAATGGTAAGAATACTAAGACTTTACAGTCTTACTTGGAATAATATTTTGGAGACTAAAATGACACAGACTACAAAATTTAAAGTCTAGAACACATACTTGGTTTTAAATAGCCATCCAAGTTTAATCTGCATAACAAAGTTAGAGCATATTTATTACGGGCATGGTAGGAGGATGGCTCACTTGAGCAAAAGTCTGTCCCTGACAGCCTGATGGTGTATTCATTTTTAATAAATTTGAATTCACATTAGTCTGCTGGGAAAATCTTTCAGGATACATTCAGAACCAGAATTGCATATTGTCTTCAGAGCCGTTAGCCTCATTTCCCAGCTCCCCACGCCATGACACTTTTCATGAAAGTTGGGTTTACCTTAGAGGTACTAATTCAGAGCTGGGGTTCTTTTAATAGATGGAGCTGTGTTTCCTGACACTTTTTAGATCATTTGATGGTGTTAAGGTCTTGGGATATAGGAATTGGGAGTGGGAGACTAGGGATTCCTGAGTGAAGGCTAGGAGGAAAGCTATTTGAGGCTCTTTATTTGTCTAATCCTTCTGTATGAAATCAATCTCTTGAGCACTTTCCTGCCTTCTTAGCCCCACCCCAGCCACACCAGGTGAATCCTCAGTCCTAACACTGCTGAGTGTGTACAGAGTTAGGGAATAGTCCCCTAATTCCGCCTTGACTTCTGGCATCAGTTGCAGAGTTCAAGGGTCCCCAAGACCATGCTTGGGTTCAGTAATTTGCTAGAAGGACTCAGAACTCACTAATAGCTATTACATTCAAAATTGTGATTTATTTTAGCAAAAGGATGCAAAGTAAAGTCAGTCAATGGAAGAGACACATGGGGTAGAGTTCAGAGGGTTCCAAATGCTGAGCTTCCATTTGTCCTTTGTCAGCGGAGTCATGGACAGTGTTAACTCCTCCTGGTACTGATGTGTAACAACAACACACATGGAGGATTGCCAACTGAATAAACTTATCCGAGCCTTGGTGTCCAAGAGTTTTTGTTGGGACCCTATCACACAGATATGGTTGACTGCCTATGTAGCTGACCTTAGTGTCCAACCCCTCCTGAGGTGCAGCTGATACTGTGTAACCCAGAGTCCTCACCATAAATCACATTATTAGACTATCTGGTACAATTCAAGGTCCCCAGTAAAGAAATACTCTTAACAAGCAGGGCATTCCAATGGTTTAGGATTACTTCTGGGGAGCTAAGGCGAAGATGAGACCTCTCTTTGGACAAGGTTAAAGTCTTTAGTACATGCTGTGCTAGTTTAATCCTCAGGCCCAACTAAGAGGAATGGAAGGGAACTGGTTAAAATTTTTTTGAACCATGTGAATTTATTTTCTTGTCAAAAATTAAATATATGTAAATTGAATTTAATAAAAAAGTAACCCAAGTTGATAAAGTTCCCAGGCTCCTGAGAGAAGCCAACTCAGATCATTCCTGGTGGAACATCCCTCTACAATAGCTTCAAAGAATGCCAAAGACAGATTGCCAGCAAATGAGCCAATAACAATAATATTACAAATAAGTCACTATGAACAAACATTAGCAGAAACAACTGATCCAGACCTACAGAAGCTTTAGATTTTCTAATTATTTGATATAGAATATAAAATATTTAATGAAATAGAAGGATGGATAAAAACCATGAATAAGAAACGAGAATAAAACAAAGCTGGTTGGTTTCTAAAATAAACAATTAGGTATCTTACAAATAAAAATATGTAATAATTAAAAGTCAAAAACTCAATGGGAGGGAACTTAAATTCTAATGGTAGAGTAACAAGATTGATTTATGCTTCTGCCTTAAACAAATAAATAACTGGACAAAATATACTTTTAAAACTGTTTTAGACATTGGACAAGGGGTAGAACAGAACTGTGATACCTGAGAGCACCTAGGATACCCAAACAGGGCTGGCAGTCTCCGTGAATTGAAGAGACAGAGGTAAAAGTTCGGGCAAGTCAAGGCAGCTAGAATTTGTGGGCAGAGTATTTGAGAGAAGAGAGCTTCACACAAGAGAGCAAGAGGTATCCCCTAAGCCTGCACTGTTCAGTACAGAAGCTGCTAACCTTAAATGTTTACAGTGAGTCTATGCTACGCCACCCTGAATGTGTCCGACCTCATCTGATCTTGGAAGCTAAGCAGGGTCGGGCCTGATTAGTACTTGGTAGGAGATCACCTAGGAATACCAGGTGCTATGGGCATTAAAAAAAAAAAAGGTTTACAGTAAAATAAAAATTCACTTCCTCAGTTGCACTAACCACATTTCAGATTCTCAGTAGCCACAATTCCAACATTGTAGAAAGTATCTTAACTTTAGTGCCTTAGATTCTTTAGCTGAGTGCTAATCAGTTCATGATTAGTGAGGAACTTAACCCAGTGCCAGAAAAAGACCACTAAAAAGCATTAGGCAGAACAGTCCTTGGAATACAGGGCCACAAATATATTGTATTTCCAATAGCCAGAATAGAAACACCTTTTCACACTTGAGACATTGAGATGAATCGTTAGAAGGGTATTGCCTCAATATTGGTGTGTTAAATTAGCCCTGGTCTAAAGGATTTGCCTTAGATTTGCCCAACAAAGAATAAAAAGCAAGCCTCAGAAGGATCAAATTGTTTCCCAGTAACTTATTTTCTAAAACAGAGCTCAAAATTAAAGAAAGATTTAAAAAATTCCAGTCATTAATGCAAAATTTACAATATTTGGCATGTAGTCACAAATTATCAGACATACAAAGAAGCAGAGAATACAGTTCATATTGAAGAGTACAACCAGTCACTAGAAATAGGCTTAGGAATAACATAGATGGTAGAATTAGTAGATAAGGACATTGTTATAGTTATAACTATTCCATATGTTCAAAAGCTAGATGAAAGATTGAGCATGTTAAGTAGATACATAGAATATATAAAAATGCCCTAAACCAAACTTCTAAAGATGAAAATTACAATGCCTGAAATGAAAAATATAATGGACAGGATTAACGATAGTCATTGCAGAAGAAAAAAAATTAATGAAGGTGAAGATGTAGTAATAGAATCATCCAAAGTAAAACATAAGAAAAAGATTAAAAATATAAATATACAGTGATAAATGAATAAGGAATAAATAAGCAGTGGGACAACATCACGCAGTCTAAGAATTTGTGTAATTGGAGTCTTAAGAATGTGGGGGCAGGACAGAAAAATATTTGAAGAAATAATGATTGCATATTTTCTAAATTTAATGAAAACTATAAACGCATAGATCCAAAAAGCTCATATAAGATTTTCTCTTCATCTCTGATTTTAAACAGTTTGATAATGATATGCTTTTGTGTTGCTCTTCATGATTTCTCTGTTTTGAATTCTTTTTTGCTGCCTGGATCCATGAGAACTCAAAACAGAAAAATCATGATAAGAGCTATACCAAGACACATCTAATCAAGTTGCTTAAATCTAGGGAAAAGAGAAAGTCTTCAAAGCAGACAAAAAAACCACACATACATACATTATATATAGAAATGTTAGAAACTGAATTGTGTCCCCCAAAATTCGTATGTTGAAGCCTCAACCCCCAGTACCTCAGAGTGTGACTATATTTGAAGAAAGGACCTTTAAAGAGGTGATTAATTTAAAATGAGGCCATTAGAAGTGGACACTAATCCAAACTTATAAGAAGAGGAAATTTAGATACACAAAGGAATACCAGGGGCATGAATGCACAGAGAAAAGGCCACATGAAGACATAGTGAGAGGGTTGCCATCATCTGCAAGCCAAGGAGAGATACCTCAGGAGAAGGCAAACCCATGAACACCTTGATTTTGAACTTACAGCCTCCAGAACTGTGAGAAAATAAATTTCTATTGTTTAAACCATTCAGTCTGTGGTATTTTGTTATGACAGCCTTTGCAAACTAATACACAAGGTAAGAATTATGGCCAACTTTTCACTAGAACCTAGGCAAACCAGAAGATACTGGAGTGGTAACATTAAAGTGCTAAGTGAAGAAAATCTATAAATCTAAAATTATATGTGCACTGAAAATACCTTTCAAAACTGAAGAGAAAAATGTGCAGAATGGGTAAATCTCCAGGGTCAGAGAGTGCATTCATGGTTGCTTAGGGCTGAGAATTGGGAGAAAATGGGGAGTTATTGTTAATGAGTATGGGTATTTGGGGGGGGGAGTGATGAAAATGTTCTAAAATTGATTTAGTGATGGACGCACAATCTGAATATACTAAAAGCCATTGAGTTATGCACTTTAAATGGGTGAATTGTATGGTATATAAGTTTTATTACAATAAAAATAATGAAGATAAAATACAAACAAGCTGGTAGGGTTAATCACCATCAGACTACCACTACAAGAAGTGTTAAAGACAGGAGAAAACTATACCAGATGGAAATTTAGATCTACATAAAAAAATAAAGAAAATCAGAAATCTACATAGAAAAAGTGAAGAATTTTTTTTTTGAAAAAAAGCCACTTAAAAAGCCACTTTTGTTTAAGACAAAAATAATAAAACTGTATTGTGGGATTTATAACATTTGTAGAAATAAAGTGTGTGACAGTAATTGCCCAAAAGGCTGAAAAAGGTGAAATGGAAGTATACTGTTCTAAGATTCTTATATGTGAAGTGGTATATATTACTTGAAGGTATACTGTGGTAAGTTAAAGATTTATACCCTAAATCCAAATTAGAAAAGAAAAAAAAGCAAAGAGGTACAGTTAATAAGCCATTAAAAGGAGATAATATTGAATCATAAAAATGCTTAATCTAAAATACATCCCCCAAAAAGGAAGATGAACTGAGTGGACAAATAGAAAACATATAGCAAGATGGTTGGTTGAAATCCAATCATATCAATAATCACATTAAATGTAAATTATCTAAACACTACAGTTAATAGGTGGAAATTCTCAGATTGGATTTCAAAGCAATACCTAGTTAATTGCTATTTGTAAGAAACCCATTTTAAATATATTTAAACAGAGAGAGAGACAAAGTACAAGGATAGAAGAAGACATACTATACAAACGCTAATCAGAAGAAAGCAGGGGTTACTATATTAGTATTAGACAAAGATTTCACAGCAAGGAATTTACCAATGATATAGAGCGTTGTTTCATGATGAAAAGAGGGTCCGTTCAAGAGTATTTATGCATTTAATAACAACTTCAAAATACATGAAGCATAATAAAAATGAAAGAAACAGAGGATCCACTAGTGGAGCTGAAAATTTCAACATTACTCTCTCAATAATTGATAAGTTAGACAAAAAAAATCAATGAATAACTTGACCTAGTTGACATATATGAACCACTCTACCCAACAACAGCATGATACATATTCTTTTCTGGTATTAATAGAATGCTTGCAAAGATAGACCATATTTTGGGCCATATAAGAAATTTTGATAGATTTAGGATTTAAATATACAAAGCACATTCCTTTATTATAAAGGGATTAAATTACAAATCTGTAACAGAAAAATATCTGGAAAATTCCTCAATATGTGGAACTTAAACTCTGAATTCGATATCGATCAAAGAAGAATAAGGGGAAATTAGAAAATAGTTTTAGAAGAATGAAAATGAGAACATGACAATTGAGAACATTGTGGGTTGCAATTAATGCAGTACTTGAAAGGAGATTTATAACATTAAATGCTTATATTAGAAAGTAGAAGGATCTTAAGTCATTGACCTAAGTTTCCACCTTAAGAAATTAGAAAAAGAAGAGTTAACTCCAAGTAAGCCAAAGAAAGGAAACTGTAAAGTTCAGAGCAAAAATTATTGAACTAAAAAACAGAAAAACTATAGAGATTCTCAATGAAACCAAAAGCTGATTCTTTAAAACAATGAACAAAATTGATAAACTTCAGCCAGACTTAGAAAAGGAAGAAAGAACACATTACCAATATCAGGAGACATGATGGTTCTATAGCCATTATAAAGATAATAATGAATACCACAAACCATTTTATGCTAGTAAATTTGACAATGTGCATTAAATGGACAAGTTTCTTGAAAGACACAAACTGCTAAAGCTGAGTCAAAAAGGAACAGATAACCTGAATAGGCTATGTCTATTACAGAACCAAACTGTAGATTAAAATTTGCTGCAAAGGAAACTGCAGGCCAGGGTGGCTTTACTGCTGAGTTCACCAATAGTTTAAAAAGAATTTTATGTACCACTTCTTTATAGACTTTTGAAGAACTTAGAAGAGGGAGTGCTTCCCAACTAATTTTATGAGCCCAACCTTACCCTAATACCAAAACCAGACAAAGACATGAGAAAGCTACAGTCATTATCCATTATGAACATTGGATGCAAAAATCCCAGCATTCAAGGTTGGTTTAGCATTCAAAAAAAAAAAAAAGTAAGTATAGTTAATATTAATTACATTCAAACAATGTATTTCACTGTATTAACAGACTAAATAAGCAGAAAAAGTATTTGAGAAAATTCAACTTCTGTTTATGTTAAAAACTCAACAAATTAAAAGGGAACTTCCTCAGTCTGATAGAGGCATCTTTGACAAACCTGCAGCTAACACACTATACTTACTGATGAAATACTGAATTCTTTGCCCCTAAGAACACAAAGTGTGGATGTTTGCTCTACCACTACTTTTCAGCACAGTACTGAGGATTCTTACCAGTGCAATAAGCGAAGGGGGGAGCAGGGAGTAATAAATGGCATATTCTTGAAAAGGAAAAAGTAAAACTTTTAACGCTGGCAGAAGATTGCATCATGTGTATAGGAAACCATAAGGAATCTACAAAATTAGATTGTTTAGGAAGGTTGTGGGATACAAAGCCAGTATATAAGTCAGTTGTTTACTTATATACCAAGAAGTATATAAGTATATAAGCAATCTGAAATTGAAATTGATAAAACATGCTATTTATAAATAGAATAAAAATATGAAAATTTTAGGGCTGTTTGATAATGCAATATAGCTATATACTAAAAGTACAAAACATTGCTTAAGGAAAGAAGACTCAATATTGTTAAGATTTCAGTTCTTCCCAGATTGATCTATAGATTTACCATAATCCCAGTCAGTTGACACACTGACTCAAATTTATCTGGAAACACAAAATGTCTAGAATAGACAAAACAAATATGAAAACAAAGATCAAAGTTGGAGGACTTATACTACCTGATTTTAAGACTTATTGTAAATATTTAGTAATTAAGATGGTATAGTATTGGTATGCAAATAAACATATAGATCAGCAAAAGAAAATAGGAGTCCAGAAATAGATACACAAGTGTATGGTCAATTGATTTTTAATCATTGCTAAGGCATTTCATTGGTGAAAGGATAACTTTTTAATGTGTGGTCCTTAAATAATTGGATAACCATTATAAAGGAGGAAAAATCTCCCCCCCCCTTCCCCATTCTTCTAGGTTCTCAGCTGGGCCTCTCTAACAAAACACATTGACGAGAAAAACGAGTTTATTAGCATGTGTCTCAGACACGGGAGAAACTTATAGATGAGTAACTCAAAATTTTGGTTAGAACTTAGGTTCATATAGCTGGCATCTTAACAAAGGAACAAATTATTAGAGAAGTGATAAGACAAGGGAAAATAACCTTGAGTCTCTAGGGCTGGCCAATTGTGGAAAGGCAAATGTATGTGAAACTAATGATAGATAAAGGCTTGTTAGTAAATTTTGTTATAGAGTGTCCTTGGTGACATATCCATGCTGATAAGGGTTGCCTCGTGATTAACTTTTGTCCTTTCTGATAAAGAGGATAGGAGGACTCCTCTGTAAATTTATGTCCTGCTTTTAGGCAAATGGAGGGAGGGCAGAGAGCTTTTGTTGTATCTGCTTCTCCACTTCCTTCTGCTCAAAAATAATCCTTATGCCAAAGTGCATATTTTGGGGTGGCAAATTCTACCCTTCATATTAAAACAAAAAAACCCTCCAACCTTACACCATCAAAAGTTCATTTAAAATGGATCATAGAAGCTATATGTATGGGCTAAAATGATTAAATTCTAGAAGAAAACACCTGAGAAAATTATCGTGATCACAGATTAAGCAGATTTCATAAGCAGAACACAAAACACAAAAGTGTAAAAGAAAAAAAATGGAATAAGTTTGAGTTCATCAAAATAAAAGTTCACTTCTAAAAACATGGTAGAGAAAATTAAAAGACAAGCCATAGAAGGGCAGAAAATACAAGTTTAAGAAAATTTCTGTATATAGGATATATGAAGAGCTCATAATTCAACAATTAAAAAACAATCTAATTTTAAAATGGGCAAGACACTTTGCTAAAGAAGATACGGGATTTTCAATAAACATAAATAGGTGTTCAACATTAGTCATAGAGAAATGTAAGTCAAAATTATAAGATACCGCCATACAATTATTAGCATGGCTAATCTAAAAAAGTGTGACCAAAACAAGAAATGTGACCAAAGCAAATGTTGGTGAGGATATGGAGCAACTAGAACTCATATAGTAATGATAGGAATATAGGATGGTACAACCACTTTGAAACAGTTTGACTTTTTAAAAAATTAAACATACATTTATAATGACACAGCCATTCCACTTCTGAAATGAATTCATATGTTCACATCAAGACTTGTATATGAATGTTTACACTAGCTCAATTTGTATAAGTTGTAAACAACCCAGATATTGTTTAACAGGTAGCAGATAAATTGTTTATTATATAATGGGTACTGCTCAGCAATAAAAATGAACTGGTATATACTAGTATGGGATATTGTAAAACCTATTAAAAATTTTTTTTGACAGTCTTTTGCATGTGATGTGTTTTCTCATCTTAATTTGCATTTACCTAACAGTAGAAGATGAACTTCTTTTATTATTGTCCTTTTTGGGTTTCTACTTTTGAGTCTTTGCTAACTTTTCTATTGAATTATTTGTCTTTTTATATTTGGTTTATAATTCTTCATATATAACAGTGAGTAATATATGTATGTTTCCAAAAAAAGGGTTTTTTTCCCAGTCTCTAGCTTATCTTTTAACTGTTAAATTTTTTTATACAGAAGTTTTAAATTTTAAAGTCATCAAAAGTTGCAATTATTTTTTCTCATTTGTGCTTCTGATTCTTATTTAAGAAATCTTTACGTATGCTGTGGTTATTAAGATTTTTTAAGAATTTGGTTTTCATAAGGTTTTTAATAGACTTGGAATTCATATTTGTGTGTGGTATAAATAGAACTCTGATTTTTTTTCTATATGGATAACTAGTTGCCCCAAACCATTTGTTATTGAATATTAATTATGCTCCCTTTAATATAATCCAGTTTTCAGATATGTTAGTCTGTTCTAGGATCTCTCTTCTTTTCCATTGGTCTGCTCAATTTCCACATGTCTTATTATTATAATAAACCTACACCTAGTAGGGCAGATCTCTCTGCCTTGCTGATTTCATTTAAACTCTGTTGACATTTTTGTTGGAATTGCACTGAATTATATTAACATGGGGAAACTGGCTCCTTGCAATGCTGTCTTTTCAGCTAGAGGTATGTTCTATAACTTGCATTTGTTCAGGTTTTTTATTCTTTCAATAGCGTTTTATAACTTTTTCATTAAAGATTTTTTTCTGTTATTAGATTTGTACCCAGGTAGTATTGGCTATTATTGTTTATTTGTTCTCTTTTCTATTGTAATATAGTTACGTTAGATTATAGGTTCATTGTTGATTTTTGTACATTGATCTTTATTTCAGCTGAGCTCTTTGTAATGTTAAGTTGGAATAGTTTAAGGCAAATCTGTATATTTCATTTCACTTGTAAATAAACAGGATGCATCTGTAATAAGTACTCTTTATTTAAATAACCACTATTCCATTTTCATATTTCACAAATTTAACAATGATGCTTAATGTCATTCATACACAGTTCATGTTCAGTTTTCCTCAATTATCTCCAAGGTATCTTTTCTTACAATTCTGTAAATGTGGATCAAAACAAGGTCCATACATTTAAATTTCTTTTTAGTTGAACAAATTGTGAGAACCAGAGAGTCTCTTAGTGTTTATTTGGAGATGCTGTAGTTGAATATTTTTGCAATACAATCTAGAAGAACTAGACTTTTACTAGAATTATGATACTGCCCATTTTAAAACTTAATGACTTTCTTTGCTCACAGTTTTGAGGATCTCACCATGTCTTAGTTCTGTGACCCAGCAAATGAGATTCATAGTTAACCTTAAGTTCAATTTTGAAGATTTTTGTTTTGTTATAAAGTTCATATTTAACCCTTCATGTACTAAACATGGAGGGACCTAAAAATTCCCAGTTACCTATTTTTCTCATCATTGTCATCTATTAGTCCATGTGGTTCAGTATAAGAATGAGTATTTTCAAAATAATCTAATTATAGAATCAATTCATAGTTATTATAAACCTTTTAGAAAATGCAAGTTAGTAAAACCAAAGAGAAGAAAATATCACCTGCCGTCTCACTCCTCAGAGACAAATACTTGTTATATTTTTATTATATATTTTTAATTCATTATCTTTTTATAGATATTTATTTGTAGTTAATACTATAATGTATATATAGTTTTGCAGAGGATTTTTCTAGATTATTATAAATATTTCCTGTCACTAAAAAAATTATAAACACATCATGAGATTGACTTTATAATTGTCATTTGAATATGTTATCATTTATTATTATTATTGTTGGCTATATAACTTCTAGATTTCTCTCTATAAATAATGCTTATAAACATTTTATATATTTTTGATTATTGAAAAATGAAATTTCAATGAAAAACATTTAAAATTCTTAGAATGGTACTTAGAAAATACCATAAAAGTACTGTAGAAAATACTCAAAAATATTTTGGCAAATGCAGCTGCTTTTATTATTTAATATGACCTGGAGGTTTTAACATACTTTATGTGGATTTAGCTAATGATTCTTTAAGAAAATAACTTTGTGAAGGAAAATGCATTTTCTTAATCCTCTCCCTGCTCCAGCTGCTGCCTCATTTCTCTTTAGAGAAAAATTATTTGAAAGAGTTGTCTGTTCTTGCTATCACCAGTTTCTCTCCTCCTTTATCTCTTGAACCCACTCCATTTAGACTTTCACCACCACCACTCTGTATTCCTAAATCCAGTGATCAGTTTAAGTTCTCATCTCACTTGACCTAAACATTTGCCATTGTTTATCGCCTTCTCCTCCTTGAAATGCTTCTTAACTTGGCTTCCAAAACATCACACTTTCCTTTCTCACCGGCCATTCCTTCTTAGTTGCCTTTGTTGAGTCTCCTGATCTTTTTTTTTTTTTAATGAAAAATTTCATACTATAAAGAAAATAAACTATTATACTGAACCCCTATGTACCCTCCAAATAATCAACATTCTACTATTCTTGTTTAATTTATATCTCAGCCATTGCTTACCTTCATTTAATTATTATTTTTCTAATTTTTGAAGTCATACTTATTGAGGTACAATTTACATAGAGTAACATTTACCCTTTTTAAGTGAACAGTTCTATAATTATTGACAAATGTGTACAGTCTTGCAGCTACCACCACAAAACAGATACAGAATATTTCTGTCACTTTAAATAGTTCCCTTTTGCCCTTTGAGTTGTTCCCTTTTCCTTACTCCAGATCCTAGCAGCCACTAATCTGTTTACTGTCCCTATAATTTTGACTTTTCTAGAATATCATGTAAATAGAATCACATAGTACGTAACATTTTGATACTGGTTTCTTTCACTCAGCATAATGTCTTGAAATTCATCCAACATGTTGCATGTATCAGTTCATTACTTGTTATTACTTGGTAGACTTCCATTGTATGAATGGACCACAGTTTAAACATTGACTCACTGAGGAATATTTTGATTCCTTCCTTCCTTCCTTCGTTCCTTCGTTCCTTCCTTCTTTCCTTTCTTTGCAATTATGAATAGAGCAGCTATAAACATTCTTGTATAGGTTTTGAAAGTAAGTTTTCTTTTCTCTCAGATAAATAACTAGGAGTGGGTTGCTGTGTCATATATTAAGTATATTTTAACTTTATAAGAAACTATCAAACTTATCCAGAGTGGCTGTAGCATAGTATGAGATTTTCAGTGTATGAGAGTTCCAGTTGCTGCGTATCTTCACTATGGTTATCTGTATTTTATATTTAAGTCCTTTGCCCATTTTGAATTGGGTTTTTTTTTATCATTGAGTTTTGATAGCTCTTTATATATTCTGGATACAAGTCATGTGCTGAATACCTAATTTACATATATTTTCTTCCATCTGGTAGCTAGTCTTTTTATCTTAGCAGTGTCTTTTGTGGAACAAAAGTTTTTAATTTTTATAATGCCCAACTTGTCAATTTTTTTCTTTTAATTGTGCTTTTGGTGTATTAAGAACTTTTTGCCTTTTTGTCATAAAGGTTTACTCTTGTATTTTCTTCTGAACATTTTATGGTTTTACATTTTACATAAGATCAGCAATCCATTTTGAGTTAATTTTTGTGTAGATATTCATTTACTTTTCCTTTTGGACATCCGGTGATTTCTATACATTTGTTAGAAAGACTGTCCTTTCTCCATTAAATTGCTTTTGCACCTTTCTAAAATATCAGTTGATGTATTTGTATGGGCCTCTTTTCCTGACTCTCTTTTTCTATTCTTTTGATCTAAGTCTTTTCCCTTCACCAATTCTATACTGTCTTGAATGTTTTAACTTTTTAGTAGGTCTTTAAATTGGATACTGTGAGTCCTATAACTTTATCCTTCAAAAATTTTTTGGCTATTTTACTTTTTTGTCTTCCCATATAAATATTGGAATTGTTTTGTCTATCTACAAAAAATCCTACTGGGATTTTGAATGGAATTATACTAAATCTGTAGATCAGTTTAGGAAGAACTGACATCTTTACTGTATTGAGACTTCCAGTCCATGAAAACAGTATGTCTCCCCATTAATTTAGGTCTTTGGTTTCTTTCTTCATTGTTTTGTAGTTTTCAGTATATGGATCCTGTACATGTTTTGTTAAGTGTATACCTAAGTATTTAATTTTGAAGCAGCAGTCATAAATGGTATTGTTTTTTAATTTTTTTTTTAGTTATTCATTGCTAGTATATGAAATTTGATTGATTTGGCAGTGTTGCCTTTATATATCTTACGATCTTGCTAAACACATTTACTAGTTCTAGGGAGTGTGTGTGTATTCCTTGGTATTTTATACGTGTGGATTCCTTGGTATTTTATACATACACAATTATGTTATTTGTGAAGAGAAACAGTTTTTATTTCTTCTTTGTCAATCTATATGCCTTTTATTTCTTTTTCTTGGCTTATTGTACTGGCTGGGACTTTCACTAGGATGTTGAATAGTAATGACTGTGGACAACTTTGCTTGGTTTCTGATCTTAGGGGGAAAGGCATCAGTCTTTAGGTTTGTTGTTGTCCTTTATCAGACTGAGGAGATTTTCTTCTATTCTTAGTTTGTTGAGAGTTTTATTATGCGTTAATGTTAAATTTGGTTAAATGCTTTTTCTGCAGCAGTTGAAGTAATCGTGTGTTTTTTCTTCTTTAGACTCAGTGTGGTGAATTATATTGATTGCTTTTGAAAAAGTAAACCAGCTTTGCATTCTTAGGACAAAACCCCCTTGGTTGTAATGCATTATCCTTTTTCTGTATCACTGGATTCAATTTGCTAATATTTTGTTGAGATTAGCATCTTTGTGAGGATATTGGTCTATAGTTTTCTTGTAATGTTTTTGCTTGATTTAGATATCCTAAAATGATATCTAAATGGCCTCATAAAATGAGTTTGGAAGTGTTACCTCCTATTCTGTTTCAAGAAGAGATTATATAGAATTGGTACAATTTGTTCTGTAAAATGTGTGCTAAAATTTACCAGAGAAAATATCTGGGCCTTCAAGATTTCTTTAATAGTTATAGGATTACTTGAGTTATCTAATTCATCTACGGTGACTTGAAAACTTGTTATTTTCAAGGAAGTGGACTCTTTCAACTAAGGAGTTGAATCTATGTGTTTAAAATTGTGTGTAATACTTCCCTATTGTCTATAAACGTGTGGGATCTGTAGTGATTTTTTTTTTTAATTTATGTTACTTATGTGTTCTTTCTTGTCAGTCTTGCTAAAGTTTATGGATCTTTTTAAAGAGGTTTTGGTTTCATTGACTTTTTTTTCTGATTTCAATTTCATTGATTTCTGCTTTTTTATTCTGATTACTTTGAGTTTATTTTGTTCTTTTTTTTAGTTTTTTAAGGTAGAAAGTTTGATTATAAGAGACCTTTCTACTTGTATTAGTTTGTTGGGCTACCATAACAAAATACAGACTGGGTGGCTTAAACAGCACAAAATTATTTCTTACAGTTCTGGAGTCTGGGAAATCCATGATCAAGGTGCTAGCAATGTAGATTTCATTCTGAGGCCTCTTCTTTTGGATTGTAGGCAGCTGTATTTGGCTGTATGTTCCCATGACCTCTTCTTGTGCATGCTGGGGGAGAGAAAGAAGGAGCAAGCTCTTTGGTGTCTCTTCTTATGAGGGAACTAATCCTGTCAGATCAGGGTTCCATCTGTGTGACCTCATTTAACTTAATTACTTCCTTAGAGGCCCCATTCCAAAGAAGGCCACACTGGGTTAGGACTTTAACATATGAATTTTGGAGGGACACATATTTAGTACATGATACTACTTTTCTAATACAATCATTTAATGCTACATATAGATTTCTTTCAAAGTACTTAGTTTGCATCCCACAAATCTTGATATGTTATACTTACATCTTTGTTCAGTTCAAAATTTTTCAGTTTCTCTTGAAGGTTACCTCTTTGACCCATGGATTTTTTAGAAGTACGTTGCTTAATTTCCAAGTGTTTGGAGATTTTTCCATTATATTTTTGTTAATTGATTTTTAGTTTAATTCCATTATGGTCAGAGAACATATTTTGTATGATTTCAGTTCTTTTAAATTTGTCTAGGTTGTTTTATGACTCAGCGTATATAGTCTATCTTGGTGAATATTCCAGGAGCACTTGAGAAGAATATGTTTTCTGTTTTTAGTTGGAGTATTCTATAAATGTCAATTAGATATTCTTCTGCTTTACATCCTTATTAATTCTTGCTGTAAAGTTTCTCTATTCCTGAAAGAGGGGTGTTGAAATATCTGACTGTAATTGTGCATTTGTTTATTTTTCTTCTGCTCTCAGTTATTGCTTTGTTGTATTTTGAAACGCTGTTATTAGGTTCATAGATATTTCAAATTGTTGTCTTCTTGATGAATTGTCCCTGGTACCATTATGTACCGTTAACCATTGTGTAGTTTATCCCTGGTAATTCTTTTCTTCTGAAATCTACTTTGTCTAATATTAATATAGTTATCCCAGCTTTTTTATGGGGGGGGGTAGTGTTGGTATAGTGTATCTTTTAAATTTTAAATTAATAGACTTTATTTTTTCAAAAAGTTTTAGGCTTGAAAAATGAGCAAAAAGTACAGTTTCCATATACTACCCTCCACCAATACACATACAGTTTCCTCTGTTATTAATATTTTGCATTAGTGTGGTACATGTGATATTTTATTAACCAAAGTCCATAATTTATGTTAGGTTTCACTTTTTCTGTTGCATAATTCTGTGGGTTCTAATAAATGTATAATATCATGTATCCACTACTAAAGTACCATACAGAATAATTTTTTGTATTCTGTTTGCTTTTAACCTGCCTATATCATTATATATATATTTGAAGCGAGTTTCTAATGTTTGGACAATATCTTTTAATTGGTATTTTTAGACTATTTACATTTAATGTAATTATTGACATGTTTATATTTAGCTCTGTTTTTTTCTTTGTTCTTTTTACTTCTTTAATACTCTAATGATTCCCTTTCCCTGCCTTTTAAGTCATTTGAACATTTTGTAGTGTTTTGATCATTTAAATGTATCTATTAGGTTTTGGCTTTATCTTTTTATATGGTTTTTATTAGTTGCTCTAGGGATCTCTATACACACACGTGCCTGTACGTGCTCACTCTCTCTCTCTCTCTCTCCCTCCCTCCCTCCCCCCCTTTCTCCCCCTTTTAATGCTCTATTTAGAATTAATACTTTGCCATTTCAGGTGGAATGTTGAAATCTTAACCACCACATAGGTTCATTTCCTGTCCTTAATGTTGTAGTTATCTCATCTATTACATTAACTTACATACATTGAAAACTACATAATATAACCTAATTTTTGTTTTCAAACCTATTTCAAAGAACTCAGTTGGGGAAGAATAATCTATTGTATGTAACCAGATATTTAGCATTTATATTTTTCTTCCTTCATTCCTGGTGTACCATAGTATTTCCCAACTTTTTGAAGAACTTTCTTTGGCCATTCTTTTAGAGGTCTTCTGGCAATGAATTATCTTAGTTTTCCACCATATGAGAATGTCATAATGAGATCTTCATTCCTGAAGGATATTTTCTCTGGATGTAGAATTCTCTGTTTATAGTCATTTCCTTTCAGCACTTAAAAAATGTTCTACATCTTTCTAGTCTTCATAGTTTCTAATGAGAAATATGAAGTCATTCAAATCAATGTTCCCTTTTAAATTACGCATTATTTTTCTCTGCTTTGAAAATTTTTTCTTTGTCTTTAGTTTTTAGCTGTTAGACTTTGATGAGTTTAGGAGTGGATTTTGTTGTATATATCCTGTTTAGGGATTGCTGAGCATATTAAGTCTATAGGTTTATGTCTTGCTAAATTTGTAAGGTTTTTATCCATTATTTTTTCAAATTTTTTACCACATTCTTTCTCTTCTCTTAGGACACTGACAGCCCAAATATCAGAGTTTTTGGTATTGTGCTCCAGGTCCTTGATGATCCTCCAGTTATTTTCTCTTTATTGTTTATATTTGATATTGATTCATATTTGATATTTCTGTTTAAATTTGATGTCTTCCAAATTATATATCTTCAGTTTGAATTTGATATGTCTTCAAATTCACTGACTCCTCTGTCATTTCTGTTCTGCTATTGAACTCATCAAGTGAAGGTTTATATTTTGCCTGTTATATTTTTCAGTTCTAAAATTTCCAGTTGGTTCTTTTTTATATCTTCTATTTTTTCCCTAATAAATTCTGTCTTTCCATTAGTTTTTTTCTAATTTGTTGAAGCATTTTTATAATAGCTACTTTAATAGCTGTCAGATATTTCCTACATTTGTGTCATCTCAATGTTTTATCTGTTTATCTCTTTTCCTGTGCAATTGAGATTCTCTTTGTTCTTTGTATGCCAAGTAACTTTGGATTGTATCCTGGAAAATTTTAACATTATATTACAAGAGTCTCGGTCTCATTTAACTGTTATGGTGAATATTGGCTTTTATTTTAGCAGACATTTAACCTGGTTGGGGTCAGCCTACAAGTTCTGTCCAGTCTTTAGTCGATGGTAATTCCAAAGTAATTTCAGTTTTCTAAGCTCTTGCAGTGCTTTTTAGATCTGCATTGCGTGTGTACCATTAACTCATCTGAGACTTGGCCAGTAGTTATTCTCATAGTTCAGAGTGACCTTATTGTTAGGAGATACATAGTGAATTTTTTTAGGTGTGAAGGGTCATTAAAAGAACATTTCAAATAGTCCTGAAAAAAATTTATACACACATGCATGCATGCACACATATATAACTAAATCTGTATGTGAACCTAGGTGACTATTATACTACTTTTGCAAATGTGTATGTTAGAAATTTCTCAAAAATTTGGAAGCAAACAAATATAGGTTTAAAAAAATGCCATTCCTCTGCTTAAAAACTCCCAATAGCTTTTCATCTTGCAAAGTATAAAAGCCAGATTCCTTTCAGTGGTCTGTTTGGCCCTTCAAGATCAGCCTTCCAACCCCGTAATGGTTTCTTATCTCATTCAGAGTAAAAGCCAGAATCCTCTTTTTTTCCTTCTATATGACCCTTAATGAATCTGTCTCATATTCCTAGAGCATATCATAGTGTCTGGCCCATAGTAAGAACACAAGCACACAACAAATGTATTTTAATGAATGACTAGTTATCTTCGTGAAAAGTTTCATTGTGTTCCTCAGGGTGCCTGGACCCAACCCATATAATTGTTTTGTGCTGTTGTCCCTTGCACCACCTATAATGTCCATTACTTGCTGTAGCAATAGAGATTACTGCCTTTCCTTAGACTCTTAAAAATTAGGGCCTAAGTTCATTTCTGAGTCTTCTGTCCCAGAGACATACTTTTAAGAACTGTTACTCTTTTTCCTGGCATCCTTTGTACCACTTACTTTAATCTGTTTATCCACATTCCCATCCTTATACTGTGTTCTCTTCCTTTTTTGTCAGGTCTATCAGTAAGATGCCTTTATAATGTCCTCATCTCTCCATTTTATAGCCAAAGTCTTCTCTCTATCCTTTTGGGGACAGATTTGGGAGGAGGAACATATAGCTACATGAATTCTATGTTGCCTACCTTCTTCCCAAAATAAAAAATGATTTTACTAAATCTTGCTGAAAAGAAAATTCTCTGTAACTAGGTTTGGTCTTAGTTTCTAAAGTACAGTCCAGTAGTTTTTAGGCAAAGACCATTTCTCTGGCCTTAATTATTTTACAGGTGAGAAAAAGGCAAAATAAATTTAAAAGTGAACTTTTAATTTAATATGTATGTCCAACTCATTATTCTTCTCTAATAAGACTTTATTTTGGCCTCAACATATGCAGCAGAAAAGAGCTGCTGCTGTGTCTTTAAAAGCTATCCTCAGAGCAGTGTGGAGGCAGGCATGTCTCGGAAGTGCTTGAATGAGAGCGAAGAGGTGGGGGGTGTGCTCTTGCAGACTCTGTGTGTGTGCGTGTGTGTGTGTGCGCGTGTATGTGTGTGTGTGTGTGTGCGCGCCCGAGCGTGCATGCGCTCACGGGCGCGTGCTCACGGGCGAGCACACGCACGCAAGTGTGACTGTTGGCAGAGCTCTAGGTGACATCCCTCTGAACAGCTGGGCCATGGTCTGCTTCAGAGCTGTTTGTCAGAGCAATTAGCTTGCTGGAGGCGCAGCAGCAAGGATCAGTAACATTTCATTCAAGGTTGAAGGGGCTGGAGGGGAATGTGGATGGGAGGAGGAGGCACAGGTTGCCCAGAAGGAATTTCTTCAGCCAAATTCCGGCAGAACAGATTCTTACAATGAGGTCTCCATTAATAATGTGAGCTCGCTGTTGGTTTAAGTGCAGATCCGTCTGGGGTGAGTTTTGGATAATTTTATTTCTTTATATAAAAGTCCTTGAACTCTGGGGACTGTGTAGGGAAGAGGCTGGAAAGATGGTATCTTTTGTATCTTGGCCAGTTTAACTGTATAATACACACTAGGGAAATTAGAGAATTTTCAAGTGTTAAGTTTTGTGAGGGTTTTGTGGCATTTTCGTTTGTTGTTTATCTTTAAAATGTTTTTTAAATTAGGTTTGCTAGAACTTTTACTATATTCAGATTCTACCTCTTTCATGGCTATTTCAAGTGATGCTTCATTCAGATTTAGCATATGAGAATAGTGGTGATTTCTGTTCTCTTCGGTGATGCTGTTGACGCACATTGCAGGAAGCAGGGAATCCCCTATAAATATCCTCCACTGTGTCATTCCACAGCTATCCACACCTGGCTGGTGAATATGTCTCTCTGTCCTATGTCTTTATGTAACTGTCCCCTAGTCTTTAAATGTGATAAGAATATGTCGCCTTTGCTGTGTCTAGGAAGCTTTTTTGGTTATGAACATCTTAGAAGGAATTTGTTCAGTCTTTTTACCAAAACATGCCTTTTGATATGTTGAGGTTGTCATAAGAATTTCCCTTTTGGATTACTGCTTCTTATTTTGGATTACTTGTTTGTTTCTTATAATTGGCTTGTTTTTGTTTGTTGGCCTTGATTTCTAAAGAGTGCAGAGATGGGATTCCCTCTATCTCCAGTGACGTAGTGATTTTGTTTGCAGTCTTTTTCTTCTGGGAGGGAGGGGACAGAGAGAAGGAAGAAGAAAAATCCATCAGAAGTGGTACGTTCTCCTATCTATGCCTTGGTGCTGGGTGCGTTGAACAGAGCTGAAGCCAAAGCAGGATGTTGTTAATGATAGGGATGGTATTTGTTTCCTTTTAGAATAGCCTGGGGCCAAAGTTAGGATTGCTGAAGCAGAGTACCTGAATTAACCATATGTGTTTTACTGCTAATGAATTTTACCTAATTGTTTTTCTAAATATGGAATGAAACAGGCTCATGATCAGGTTTTGAAACCTATTATCCATGAAAAATTCTAGGTTAAATTTTGGAATTTGGAATTTTCTACCTTATTTGCACTGAGCAAGCAGTTTGTACACCCTTTCTCATACCTCAAACATAGGTAGTTATATAAAATTCATTGCCACCCATAGTTAAGAGTAAAATTCTATTTTGAATGTATGGAGCTAAAGCAAAGCTTTAGGAAGTAATTGTTAGATATACGCCTACATGTGAACCTAATTTATCTTTCTGGATTAAGTGCTTGGGCTTCTGATTTCTTTTTATGCAACTCCATTTTAATACCATGGATCTCTGGAGGGCTGCCTGCAAAGGTCGGTTTGAAAAATTTAGTAGACTAGAGCCTAGGAAAATTTAAAGTTTGCTTGTCTCTGGATATGTTTTTGATAGCGTATGTAGGAAAGTACCTTTAAGAACTACTGGTTTATTTTCTATCCTGATATTCTTTTCTGTTCTATGCTTTTATTTATTCCAAGTTATATAGGTAAAGTGAAAAGAATAATAGTCTGCTTTTCAGCTTACATTATGCAGTCCTATTTTTTATGATCATTCAATTATATTAATATTTATTATAGCCATAAATATTTCAAACTAAAAAAATTCTTATTTGGTGAGAAGGGGTGGGGGAAGATAACTAGGGTAAACCAAGAGAATAACCTATTTAGAAACTTGCTGAAGACCGGAGCTGTAAGGGTTAAGGGAAATTCCACTGCATCCATGCATCTCAATATTGCAGCAAATATGTGGACAATTTCTTGTTAGCTTTTCAGGAAACCCCTGTGGTGGACAGCCCTTGTTAATCGTTGCTGGGAGACTGCTCTGACGTCACTGGGAGCAGTTCCCCGTCTGCAACAAGGACAGGAATAGCCTTTGAGGGGGAAGAAAACTACTGTGAAGTTAAAAGATGAGGTTTTTGTTAACTTGGTTTTCCTTCCATTTGGGAGTGGGTGGTTTAGACCTAAAGCTTTCTTGAATGTTTCAGTCATTAGCAATGGAAATATTGTTAAGAATCCTTTTTATTTCAACCGGAAGTGACTTCTTTTTTAATCTTTGTTTTCTAGCCAAGGTTTGAAAGGTCAAGGAAAGAAAAGCTGTTGAAAGACATCGGAGAAGATTTCAGTTTCTTTTTATTCTTTTTTTCTGCTTTTTTGTTTAAAGGAGGAGGACAATATCAAGAACTGCTTTTGCAAAAGGTGTTTAGCATCATCCTGTTTGGGGTCATTAAAAATGTGATATATGTTGGAAGAACTTTCTGGCAAAATTGATGACAACTATTTCTGTGCCCGAAAGTTAACTATATGTACTTTTCTCTGATGTTCTCTTCTCCTAACCCACCCACACCCACTTCTATGTAGCCTGTTGGGAGCTTTTTTGAAAAGCATAGTGATTAAATGCTTGCTTGGACTCTGATTTAGGCTGCTTGAGTTCAGTTCCCAGCTATGCCAATTGCTGATTCTATGCCCTTGGAAAAATTACTTAACCTCTCGATTTCTTTATATGTTGAATATATGAAATAAAGATAATAACAGTATTCACCTCCTAGGGTCATTGTGAGGATTAAGAGTTAGTACATGTAAAGCCTTTAACATAGTTCTTGGTCATCTTAAAAGCTTACTTAGCATTAGCCATTATGATTAATATTTAGAAATTAAGTGAGGATTTACCATTTTTATCTTCAGATCACCTGTAATTTCTGAGGAAGCCAGGAGAAACTTCAAGCCATGTAAGATAGATAATGGAGTTTTTTAAGTGAATAGAAGTACAATCTAAATATTTAAGCTTAAAATGAACATAGTTGATTATTTTAGGAAGTGTCTTTTCTAATTTTGATGCCTATAGGCCAAATTGTGAACCTGTTCCCTCAGATTAACAAGGAATTTGTTTTTTATTTTCTACCATTGATTCTGATCTACTTTAAAATCTTAAACACTTACCTTTGTAGTCTACCTCTGAAACTTTATATCCTCTGCTTTTCTTTGTGTGAGTTGATTTGATGTTCTTCCTCTATATATTCGTGAGAGTATAAGGTTTATATAAAATACTGTGTATAAAAATTCCTTAAATTCTGGCTTTAAAAAAAATCTAGAATCTTAAATGGACCAAATGTCAAAACACAGACAAATACTAAATTATCCAATATCCCCATACCCTTTTACCTTCTTTTAATTATATATTAAAGACTTATTAGAGTATTGCCCCTCTGTTTTTTGAGGATTCACCTTTTGGATTGCTCTCCAAACTACCAAGATATCACTGATAAGAGCTAGTAAGGTGTTTAACATTAATGACAAAGAGAATATCTACCTATGTAACTTTTTATCCTTTCCTCCCTATTAATTTTCTTAGGCCAGTGAATCTTAAGGAATACAGGGTACATATCTTCTCTAGTGGAATATATGGGGAAGGAGAATTAACGTTATTAAAAAGGGGCATGAGTGGAAGAAAAAGAAAAAGTAAGAAGCACTGCCTAGCTGAATGCCCTTAAAACCAGGGAGTGCCATGGGATGTGCTAAGTGGACATTATGTGTTGCTGGGGGAACAGTCGAGAACACTATAATTAGATAGTGTGACTGTCCTTGCTTCTATTCACTGGAGTGAACTAAGGGGAATATTTTTAATCTTCAAAACTCCTGAATGTATTTATCTTAGTCAGGAGTTGATAAGAAATGTAAATGAAGATTGAGGTACAAAGATCTTCATCACAGCATTATTTTATTATAAAAATAAACAGCTTCTTAAAGATTCAGTAATAGGGAAATAGTTAAATTATGGTACATGTTTATTAGATAGCTATTAAAATGACTAGTAAAAGGAATAATGGAAAAATGGTCACAGTTTTATTAGTAGTAAAAAGTATGGTATAAAAATGTTATAATGTAAATTACATAAAAATTATTGGAAAGAGAAACATCTAATATGAATATAAATATGGAAACAAAATTTAGAAAACTATCTCAAATTGCTTTTATTAATAGTTATCCTGAGTTATAGATTATGAGTGATTTTTTATATATATATATATGTTTCCTATAAGTATAAAGAAGGCTATAGTACTTTTCTAATCAGAGAACCAGCCAGGGGCTGCACTGCCCGTCCTGGGCAACTTTGCTCAGGCCATATTTGATGCCATCTCTAAGATGGCATCTCACCTTCAACCTCTGGAAAGAGACCGTGTTCACCAACTCTCCCTATTAGGAATTCACTGACCATCTTGTAAAGACCCACAGTAGAGTTTCTGTGCAGAGGACCCAGGCTCCAAATAATTTTATACAAGAGAAATAAAGTGAATTAACTCTTTAAAAGAATAAAAAATTTCTTAATCCTAACTGTTAGGATCTGAAAGTAAATTTTCATATGTTACGGTGAAGATATATGTGATGATTTATATAAATTCCTGAGCATAGTGTTTGGAACACAGTAAATGCACAATAAATGATAGCTGTTGCTGCTGTTGTTATTTGAGGAAGTTAGTCACCTATGATCAGCCTGGGGCTTTCATATTGGGAAGCAACATTACTGAGAAAATATACATGTAGCTTCTTGTCCTTCTGAGACCAAGAACTATGTTGTCCTTTTATATGTACAATACTGGCACAGAATCTTAAAAAAACAACAACAAAAAACAGTTATAGGACCAGAATGAAGTGTTTTGTTTTTCTCTTCTGAAGGTACAAAGGAAACTGGTGTAGAGACACCTAGTAGTGATTTTTTTTTTTTTTAGCTTTGATGTAATTTATGACTCCACTACAAGTTGTTTTTACCCCCCTTTTGGGTTGTTGCCTTAAGAATGCTTGGGAAGTTTGAAACAGTGTAACAGAAAAGGTTTTCTCTGTTCTAGGAATTTCTAGTACTTTGTTGCTTCTCATGTTAGTCTGCCCTTGTGGATTGGGTCCCTTGGAACTCATTGCTGACAAGAGATGTAGACTTCATCTACTTTGGACTCGTTTGGAAACTGAGATGTACATGTAATAAACTATGTTCAGCATGTGAAAAGCATACTGAAAATAACACATTTGGGTAGCTGGGTAGTAATGTCAGATATTCTTAACATTAAGCTGTTTATTCTTCATATTCACTATAAATCTTAATATGTGTCTTGTATAATACATACATATAGTAAATAGTCATAAAATGACTATACTCCCCTCCTTCCACCCCACCCCCATCTCTCTTTCAATATGTTACTGAACCAAAGTCCTTGCACCCTACAGCCAAAACTCAAAATGTCAGTTTGGGAGTAAGGAAAGATTTATTGAGAAGTTGCCTACCAAGAAGGTGTGCCTCCAGTCCATTTTGCTTGCTGCTGGACTAGATTAAGGGTTTTCAAGGGGCTAGGGAAGAACAGGTATGCAAGAGTGCTGGTGGGCAAATTTAATTGGAAAACTTTGGAATTTAGCCATTTATAAAAAAGGCTCATCAACACTAGATCTTCCTGGACAATGGACCCTTAGCTTCTGAAAAGGTTCCAATGTTAGGGTTCTGGTACTCAAGTTCTGGTTATGTCCTGGTTCATTTGGTTCCCTGGAGTGGGGATGGGGGCAAGTCTTTGGTTCCGGGTGCAGCTGGAGGCCAAAATTCTCTCCTCTGCGCGTGTTTTGACTGCATGACCCATGGTCCTGGTCTGCTGTCCCTGAATAACCACTCAACACCTCGTCAAACAGAATAAGACCATTTTGAGCTGGCTCTGTGGTTACAGTATTATCGACTATATTCCCTATGCTGTATTTTTATCCCCGTGACTATTTTGTAACTGCCAATTTGTATTTCTTAATCCCTTCGCCTTGTTTACACAGCCCCCTAATCCCCCTCCCTGTAGTCTCTTAACACCATGGCTTTTGTTCCTGAGACCATTTCTCTCTATAATGCACAATAATGAGAATATACTTAATGCCACTGAATTGTACACTTAAAAATGATTAAAATGGTAATTTTTAGGTTCTACGTATTTTACCACAGTTAAAACAAAAGAAAAACACAACAAGGTGAACCAGAGGAAAACGTATAGTTTCCACATGAATTTTAACCCTGACATCTTATTCGTTCTACTCCTCAGCATTCACTTACCACCAGAAGGTAGGGACCAAAGTTGTTTATTGCAGCCAGAGCTACTACATCAATTACTGGTGAAAAGCATGCCAGAAAAGAGGAGTACTGTATAATACATCATGTGGATTTTAGAATGTTAATGAGCACCATTGGGGAGAAGGATGAGTTTTTTTGGTCTAGTTTCCTCATCTAATATGTAATTATCTTTTTTCTTCGCTTCAAGGAAGTCTGCAGCTGAGGGAGAAGGAATAGAGACATATGATATGTGAAGAACAGTGTACTATTTCCTCATTTGGTCATGGCAATCTTTTTCCTCTAAGCACAATGGGTGGGGTGGGCGAGGGGAGTACAGAGGACAGGCATCATAGAGTTCTGAGGACTATGATTTGAGAATATGGAGAATAAGAGCCTGATATCTCTGAGTGTTCATGTTCATTTTAACATTTCACAAAAATTTGTGGGAAGCAACAAAGGTTAGCAGTCTCACATTTAAACTTTTAGCCCTTTTTGTATATTGTGGCATGAGACACTTCAATATTGTGACTTTAGCTGGGCAGCCCTCCCCTTTTACTAATCCCTCAATTTGTCCTTGTGTTGATTTTTCATAGTTCAAGGATTTCTGAATTTCTCTACTGAAATTGAAGGAGAAATCTCCAGAGTTTTTGGGATCCCTTATTATTTGCATAGATTCATTGTCATTGCTATTGACTTTTTCTCCCACTAGTTCATTTTTAGTATATCATAATGGCAGCGTTTCTTATTGTCTATAGAGACTATCTCTGACAGTGCAGCAGTTTCTGTGGAAAATGATTTATTAAAAAAAAAAAAAAAAAGCAAGGGGAATCTCATATTGTAGCTCTTAGTGATAGAGCCTGTTGCCATGGAGTCCTGAACCAGATTGGTTGACCTGAGGGCCAATGAGCAGATAGAACATAAGCACATCATCATTTAACCTTGCAAAATTCATTTACTCAGTGATATATGACATTAATACCATGACTGATATATAGACCTGTGAAATATTTCAAGAATGGTATATGATGTTTGTCTCTTTTCTTTCAAATTTACTGTTTAATATAAACACTGTAATAATACATTATTCTTAATGTGATTTGATTGGGAGAAGATAGGATGGGAAACATCTCTCACCTATTTCTGAATCGAGCTGCTGCTGCAGTCAGTTGGGCTTATGCCATGTCTAAGTCAAATTCTGGCCTTCTAAACCAGAGATTTGTCTTTATATCTGAAGTGACTTTGCTTATTTGATAGCTTTAAAGATGAATCAGGAATTGGGAGCTTTTTCTTACTTGTATTTCCTTCTTTCTCTTCCATTGTGATATGGTAGCTCCCCTTTGATGTTACATTTACATGCTATTTGGTCTGGAGTTGGAGGATTAGCTGGGAGTAGCCTCCATGTTTTCCATCCTCACTTCCCTAACGTGTTCATATTTATTGACAGTGGTCTGGGAGATTTCACTCATTCAGATCAGTGTTAATTCCTTGTCGTAGAAGATCATGACATATATCTTCTGTATGTTAGTCACTGCTTTAGAGACTGAGAATGATTTATTCATACAAAGAAAAGCCCCTCTCTGGATGTTGTAGGTGAAAAAAGTCAAGAGTATTATGGGTTTTTTATGTTTTACATCAGGGATACTTGAAAAATAATAGTGGGTCTTATTCTCTTCTCCAATGCTTCTGTGCTTGGCTATTTACAGATTTGAACGATTGAAAGAGACTCAAAACTCAGACTCAAGGTCCATGAGTTTGTTCCCTTCTTTTGAGCTATTCAAGCCTCTGTGAGTAATGAGATGTGAACTTTTCATTATGCCATCACATTCTGTCTCAGAGAAAAACAAACAAACTTCAGATTTATCTATGAAGCAAAGAGGAGCAAAAAGTCCATTCAGTATCTGATTGACTTTTTGTGGGGAGGCCTTAAAGAAGTAGGATAGGAAATATTCGGGGTTTTATAATTTTAGTTATTGTGACCAGAGACTCACTGAAATGGCATTTGAATAAAGACCTGAAGAGACTGAGTAATAAGCAGGCCATGCTGTTATCTGAGAGAAGCTCATTCCAGAAAAAAGAACAATAAAAGCAATCACCTTAAAATGGTTTAAAAACAGAGAGCAGCCAGTGTGACTGGAACTACATAAGTGAGGGAAATAGTAAGAAATAGGGTCAGAGGGCAAATTAGTGGTCATTTTAAGGTCTCATAGGTCACTTTAAGGACTTTAACTTTTGCTCTGAGTGTGAGATGGGGAGCCATTGGAGGGTTTTGAGCAAAGGCATACCATGATCTGAAAATGTTTTTACACAGTTACTCTGGCTACTATATTTAAGAAATACTGTAGGAGAGTGAGATTGGAAGCAGAAGACCAGTTAGAAAGCTACTGCAGTCATTCGACCAAGAGAAGTGGCAGCTTAGACCAGGGTGGTAGCTATGGAAGTATTTGAAGTCGTCAGATTTTGGATATTTTGAAACTAAGTCAGCAGGATTTGCTCCCTCATCATTGAGATCATTATTTTACTCTTCTATAAAAAAGTAATGATAATATCTGCTTGTAAGGGATAAATGATAAACATTCTAGATGTAAGGCCTTCTTACAATCTGAGCCATCAAATATTGTGTTCTTTAAACACCTTACTTTAAAAAACTTATCTACTATATAATATGCTTGCTGCCTTGTATACTCTGGAGACTAAATGTTCTTTATTTTGATTGATGCTGCCCCTAATTCATCCTATAATGATGCTCAGCTTTTTCTTTGCAACAGAGGTAGTATTAGAGCACAAGGCTGATACTCCTATATTCTTCATAAAAATGATAACTTTCCCTTATTTTACTTCTTCCCTCACACATACATATAAGCTCCAGGGTGTTGGGGCAGGATTCTTTACTTACAGAATTGAGAAATTATTTTTTATTGTTTTCATCATTATTGTTACTTTGTGTATTTGTGTGTGTTTAATATATATGTACATCAAAACCTAAACAGTATCTTAAACAAGACAAAAGTTATTTTTATCTCACATTTAGGAAATTCAGAGGTAGTCTAATCTGGGCCTGGTCGAGTCAAGGACCCAAGTTCCTTCTCTCTGTTGCTCCACTGTCTGTAGTTTTCAATCCTAGTATCCTCTCACAGTCCCATATGGCTGCTGAAGCACCAGCCTTTACTTCTGTATTCCATCCAGGTGGAATTAGGAATGAGTAGAGAAGGGCTGCCCACTTCCTTTAGGGATACTTCATAGGAAAAAAAAAAAAGGTACTTCATAGAAGTTTTATTACTACTTGTATTAATTTCCTAAGACTGCCATAACAAAATACTGTAGACTGGAATAATTCCTAAGGATTTCCAGTTCTTTCATGTCAAATTAGATTGTTTTATTCCATTTCTCTTGCCAGTCTTACATTCAATTTTACATTTTGGAATATTCTTTTAATGCTAAATTATTGACTTAGATGTTCTGTTCACCTAACAGCTGGTGCCAATCACCTCTGAAGTCATCCCAATAGGGCAATATAGACTTAGCTGCATGGTATTTAAGTTGGCAATAGAACATATTCTGAAATTCCATGAACAGTAGGTAAACTGTGATCTTTCTCTTTTTTTTCTCAGAATGTCTTTCTGGTTGGGTTGGAAATAGTTTTACCAGGGCATGGGAAAAAACAGTGTGAACTTTCAAGGTGCTTTCCATCCCTAAGATTCTATGATATTTTCTACATAATGGCATTACAATGAATAAAGTTAAGGAAAATGGAAGTAGCAGAGGGAAAAGCCCTACTGCTGCTCTTTGTTTGAAAGAAGAAGAAATTTGATTTGTTCTGTTTCACTAGAGGAAGTAAAATGGGCATTTTGGGCCAAGAATATAGAGAAGCCAATAAAAACTGTAACAAGGCCCAACTAACACTTTCCATTGATCAGAGTATCTGTAGTTCTCATTTCAGGGCAAGTTCAACCATAACAGATATTGAACAAAGAAAGAGGGTACATGTTTAGAACAATTTAATCTTGTTTCTCTCTTTACTTGCCTAAGGTCTTGCTCTGGACATCAGCCAACTCCTGTGGCCTTCCTTATACACCAGTGAATCCTTTTGCATTTATAAAGTAGAATGATTTTCTCACGCTTCCTTGATTCCGAAAATTGCCACAATTGTTGTTGTTGTTTTTATTGGCCTAATGCTAGTGAAACCTGCAACAGTTGACTTCTGAAGTTCTTAAAAGACTTGGTAACTGTCACGTGACTATAGCTTTGCATGTTCTATTCTTTGCCCTGTATTCTGCTTTCTTTGTTTGAATAGAAGGGAGTGTTGAGCCCATATTTCTCATTTATAGCTCAGTAGGGCCTTCTTTTTTGTCCTCCCAAGAACTTGTTGAGCCATTTACCTCTTCAAGCATGCCGTTATCATACTGTTTTTGTTTTTATCCTTTGCTTGGATATTGTTTGGAAAGAACATGGGATTTTGGAATCAAAAAGACTTGGATTTGAATTCTGTCTTCTTATACATATGGTATGGCCCTGAACAATTCACTTAATATTTCTGAATGTTAGTATTTTATATTTAAAATGGAGATAATGTTTATACCTTGAAAAGGTCAAATAAGATACTCTATAAACCAAAAAATTTAAAGTCATGAGGAGTGACCCAGATCAAGTGGAAAGATGAGAAAGTTACAAACCTATTTTTGAACCCCAAAATATGTCTTCTGTTGACACTCGTTTTCTGAAAAGAGGGATTAGATCTAGGCACCCTTCCCATCCCACACTTTACTCCACAAATGCTCCTGAATGTTTACCATAGGTATGATACTTAGAACTTCGACTTTGGGATCAGACGCAGCTAGGTTGGAATCCTGCCCTTGACCCTCTTGTATTAACTTGGAAAAGTTATTTAATTCCTCTGGGCTTCGGTAAGTGCCCTAACAAAGAGTTTTCATAGGATTAAATAAAGTAGTGTATAGAAACAAAAATCAAAGTCAAAGAAAGAATATAGACCTTAGAATCAGTACCAGAGGTCTTTTTCCTAATTCTATCCCTTAGTAGTGTGACCTTAGGCAAGTTGCTTAACTACTCATGGTGGATATGAGTTGAAGGACATAAAGAAACTGGTTCATAATCTTGCTCAAAAACATGAGTGATTTTTTTCCCTTCCTAACTCCTATTTTAAAGAGTATAAGAATAAGCTTTTCATGTATGAGCACCTAAACAGTTAATTTTAACTCTGCAATTTTAACTGCCCGTTTTTTCCCACTGTCTTGACTCCTAAGGGCATTTTTTTCTGTGTGTGTATGTTTAAATAGCATTCAATAAAATACACTTTAAGCATTCAATTAATAAGTTTTGATAATTATAATGTACACCCATATAACCCACTTCCCCAAATAGATAGAATAGTTCCAGCACTCCTGAAGGATTCCTTATGCCTCTTTCCAATCAACATTTTACCCCCAAACCCTAAGCAATCACTTTCTGGTTTAAATAGTTTTGCCTGTTCTTGAACTTCATATAAATGACTTACTTAGTAGTATGTATTTTTTGGAGAGAGATCTGCTTTCTTAACATAATAGTTTTGAAATCAGCTATGTTTTTGTGTATGTCAGTATACATCTAGCAGAGTTCCCTCATGTCTCACTGTTGATTTAGTCACTTGTTTCTACCCAAACCTGTTATAAAAAGGAAACATAGTCACTCACCATGATGGGTCTAGCTAAGTAAGATCCACCTCCTAGGGCTCAGAAATAAGGTTGCCATCTCTGATCATGTGTCTTCAGAGGAAGGCAAACACCAAAAGTTCATTCTTTTTTATTGTTGAATAGTATTACATGAAGATACCACAGTTTGTTTATCCATTCTCCTGAGCCCCTAGATTTTAAACAGTTTTAAAACATGAGTATCAATTGGGAATAATTTACTTTTGATATACAAATTAGTAAAGGACTGGAAAGTTTACATAGATTTTGCCACAGGGTAAGTCAAATTTTTAGCCTCTAGCTATTGTCTTGCTTACATTCTCTCTACTTGACCACGAAATGAAAAAGAGAAAACGAAGCTGTTTCTGAATGTCCTGTATAAATATATTCTTTTTGGCCCAATGCCTAGAAAGTTGTTTATAGAGTTGATGGAAGGGTATATAATCTCACTGTACTCTGGAAGGAATTTACCTTGGCAGTTGAAAAATTTATGGGGAATATGCAGTATTCTCCCTGAAAATTGCCAAATCCTGGTGCCTGGTCATTGTCCTCTCTACGTGTTATTTCTGTATTCCCTCTCCTCGCCCCCCACTTCTGTGACATTCCTCTGTGTAGCTTTGAGCCTACTCAGTGTCCTCAGGAGACATCCTGCCTTAAAATTGTGCTGTTTGCCTGGATGAAATGTACAAAGTGCACAAATAGGTTGTAGGGAAGCACACATCTAGGCTCTCCTGGGAGCTTAATGTCTTTGCTTTGTTCTAGTCTTACATTTGAAATAGTCTCTTTCTTCTTCTTTCACCAAAAGCTTCCCAAAACTTTAATTTCCTCTCTCTATCAAAAAAAGCATGAAGAGTAGAAATTATTTCTCTGCCTTTTAACCCTTTTGTAGTGGATTTAGTCTCGTTTTTTAAGGTTTTTTTTTTTTTAAGTAAACAAATTGTCTTATCCCTTAGCTGCAACTTTTGCTTTTGTTTTGGTCCAGAAAAATTTGTTTCCAGGAATCCGTATACCCCAAGAGTAAGGAGAGCCCTCTGCAGAGGATTGCAGGACTGGAAATGAATAGTTAAGGGCTATCTCAGGATACTTTTGGCCAAATTCAACTCAAAATAGCGTAAATGATAAGATTTATGACCTTACATATCAAGAATTACAGAGCTAGGGGGATCCAAGTTGACCAATGTCTATACCACAGCATCAAGGATCCAGGCTTATTCTCTCTGCTTTACCATCCTCCCTGTGTTGGTAGGATGTTGCCATAGTCCAAGTGATGCCAGAGTGCTCAGTGGAGCGAGAGTCCAAAGAAGGCCTTGACCCGGAGCCCCAGTGACCAGGTTCTTATGCTTCAAGAAAGAATTCAAGTACATGACAAACAGCAAGCAGGAAAGCATAGGTTTTATTAAAGAGAGTACACACTAGAAAAGTGTGGGCAAACTCAGAGAGCAGTTCTCCCCAAGCCGTCTGAATTATGGCCTTTGTTTTCTTGGGTAGGGGGGTCCCTGAGATGTGATACTTGCAATGCAGGTGATATTATAATGCTATTATGATTAGCCAAATCTGAACAAAGGACAAGGGAAAGGATCCAGAGCCTTATCCTGGAAGGGACAGGGTGGGGGAGGGGGTTTCCCAAGGCCATCTATCCTGCCTTCCAGTTTTGCCTTCTAGTTCTCATGCTACCTGGAGGGAAGGGGCAATCCAAGGTCATCTGTCCTGTCTCCTGCTCTGGGCTGGTTCTCACACCAGTCTCAGCTAGAGTCTCACACTGAGGAGTCAAAACAGGGACTAAGGAACAATTCCAAAGCCGCATCATAGAGGGGAGGGGAATGTTCCTAGGCTAACTTATGCTGTGTCATGGGCATCATTTGTGTACAGGACCACCTTCCGCAGAACATAACTACCATTTTTTTCTAGTGGCTTTTTTTTTTTTTGTAATACTATCAGAAGCCGTTCTTTGAAGCCACCCACCCAGCAAAGTCCTCTCCTGTCTCACTGTTGATGAGTCACTTGTCCCTTCACAAACCAGTCACAAAAAGGAAACAATTACATTATTGATCTGGCTAATTAAGATCCACCTCCAAGGTCTCAGGAATATGTTCACCTTCCCTGATCATGTGTCCTTAGAGGAAGACAGACACCAGAAGAACATCAAGTCTAGACTGATGAATGTGAAAGAAAGGAGAGATTTGGGTAGGCAGCCAGTATAGTGTGCTACTGTATCTTTTCCTCTCCTTTCTCCTTAGAGAAAGAATTCCTTTGTTTTACACAGCTCTTCAAGAGGCCAGTGATCTCAGTAGAGATGACTGTCAGAATTCTTGAAAATGGATGCATTAATCACTGTTCGTTTTATGGCTGGCTTTAGGAATCTAAAGCTCAAGTTTTCCCATTTCTCAATGAATGAAGGAAACCATGTAGCTCCTTAAAACTTGAACTAGAATATATGACCCTATTCCACAGGTGGCTGTTTATGAAAGATCTTTTTTTTTCCTTAGGACTAAGAAACGGTGCTTGGACACTGTGAAGTTAGTACAGGTGTCCAGATTGTTGAGCCTTTTCTGACCCACATGTGAAGAAGAGCTACCAAGTTCATTCTATTTGAAGAAACATACCTATTTGATAATTGAGGCCTATCCTGGAAAAAGAAACACCTGCTGCTTTATATTTTTCCATATCGCCTTCTCTTTTTTTTCCAGTTTTATTGAGGTAATTGACACACAGCTCTGAATAAATTTAAAGTGTACTGCATAATGACTTGACATACATATATTGTGAAATGATTACCACAGTAAGTTTAGTTAACATCCATCTCCCCATATAATTACAAAAAATTTTTTCCCTTATAATGAGAATTTTTAGGATCTACTCTCAACAACTTTCAAATTACTGTACAGCAATGTTAACTGTAACCATTGTGCTGTGCACTGCATCCCCAGGACTTTTTTCTCCCCCCTTTTTAATCCTCCCCCCCATTTCTACCCCTAACCCACAGATGTTGCTGTCTCCCCTTAAGAACTATATCTCTGAAGGCAGTGTCTTTTCCCAAGTGCTTGCACGCCCCTGGAGCATGGTCCATGGCTCCACCTGGGGAGTGAACCCAGGACCTTCTGATGTGTAATGCAGACGTGCTAACCACTGCACTATGGAACCACCTTTTCTTTTTTTTTTTTTTTTTTTTGTACTTGTAAAGCAGTTGGGCCATTTATTGGCATTATGAAAGCATTCCTGAAACAAGAGACAGGACTCTGGACACCAAAGCTTATCCACTTTATGAAAACTTGAGACCAAACTCTCTCCATCGTCTATATGTAGCTTAGTAACAATCAGGAGTAAGACTCTGAGTTAAATAAATTGCACCAAACTGTCCTGCAACAAGATAATAAAGGGAAGTGGGGGCAAAGTTCTTACTTTACTTTCACACTACAGTGTTTCTGGCATAAGATCTAACAATTTCCCAGCGCAGCACAAAACCACTTCCTGTTGTCTCAAGACAGTCATTTAATTATCAATAGTCCATGGACTAGTATCATTTTGTGGAAAACAGTGGTATACCCTTTGGCTCTATGCATGGCCTGCAGCTGAGGAGCCAAGTTCTTATGAACCGATGATTGGCTGACGCACTCTTAGGGAGAGCGCCTTCAGCATTAGGTCTCGGCTTCCCCATCTACAAAATGCAGATCCCAATGCAGCTGTGGTGGGAAAGGGGGAGGAGACCAGCTAGGCTTCCAGATCGAAGTCATCGCGCTCTTCATTGTACTCCAGCACGGGCCACTTGATCGTGGATGAGTCATCCCCAATGACCAAGTCCTTCATGCTGCGCGTGACCAGGCTGGTTTAGGTGACCACGTCGGGACCACACGCATGTGCCCAGCTCCCAAAAAGCATGGCCCGAGCTCACAAAAAGCTGCGCCATGTGCAGCTTAAGGAGCACGGTGGGCAAGCAGTGGCAGGAAGACGAGGCCATGACAAAGTCGCAGAGCTCGAGCAAACCACGCACGGGCACCAGACCAAGAGCATGTGTCTTGTCCCCCAGTGCAGCCAAGGCACATGCAGAACGGGTCGCCCTGGGGCAAGGCGCACAGGCACTGCGCCAGCTCACGTTCAGAGCGGCTCGGCTGGTGGCAGCACGTGTAGCCCTTCTGCCACTGCAGCGGATAACGCCGCAACACACGCAGCTTGTGCAGATTGAGGTTGGTGGTTTCCCCGGCCAGGAGGTCCACCTGCCTCAGTAGCTTCTGCTCATGGAATTTAAGCTTCCGCACCATGATGATAGCGGCTAGAGCCGCAGGATCCAAGCCTAAGAAAGCCTGGACTTCTTTATCTTATAGCCGGAAGGCTGTACATTTTGACCACCTTTATCCAATTCCCCCACCCCCTATTCCTCAGCTTCTCTTTCTGACAGAGAAATCTGTTTGAGGCTAAAAAAAAAAATATTGAAGGCCTATCACGTGGTAAAAGAAGTAGACTTAATTTTGTACAACTCTAGGGCAGTTTAGGATCAAGATTGAAGCAGTTTATAGCTTGTTATAGGGAGCAACTACAGAACCACAGTTAAGGCTATAAGACATAGTGAAATGATCTAGCCCAGGAGTTTTCCAGGAGAGGCATGCAGGCCCCTCTCAAAAAGTTACAGAAAGGAGCTCTTCTTGAGGATGGTAGGGGGAGATGACATGATTTCATATCTAAGAACTCTTTGGATTTGCATCATTTTTGATGTTTCTCGGCTGAAAGATATGGAGAAGGCATGTGCTGAGTTTTACCATATTTCAAACTTCAGAGAATGGGGGCTTGATTTACCCATGAAAAAGAAGTAAATATAGGTATATATGCAGTTCTTAGGTACAGCCAATGATCTATAAAGCTCTGTAGGTTATAACTTTTTATAGAATCCTCTAGATACTGAATCAATTAATTGAAAAATAGAATATCAGCCATTTTTTTTTGTAGTCAATTTTTTCTAGTACTTTTCATCTTTAAATCCAGCTGTATGTCTATGATTCTATGAATGACTCTCTGGCCTTTTAAAGGAAATTTATCTAGCTCTATGCAAACAAAGTCTCCAGGCAACTGCTCAAGAGCCACCACAAGGTGAACAAAGCAATAATCTTGCAGACTATCTAATTTATGCCAAGGTGAGGTTACTTGTGCTTCTTAAGAGCCTTCCAGTTCTTAACCTTTAAACTAATTTGAAGGAGGAAAAAAAAATGTCTGGTGTGACAATTTTCTTGAAGCATTGCTATCTGGTCATTTAGCTCGTTTCAAGGGCCAAAGGGGCTAGACATGACATCTGGGAGGATTTTCAGTCTTATCATTTTATAAGAGGGAAAATATTCAGCATTGAAATATAGTCATTAACTATGTCAGGAGAAAGCAGTACAAACCATTGTTGGAGCTAAGCATATTTGACCAATGGTTGCTGGAGGGCATGAATATATATGTGTATAGAGCATCAGCTTCTGTTTCTGAGTGTGCACTTAGAGAATCATGTTGACTTCATTATGGGATTTCCCAGGTTGCAATAGTAAGTGATAAAGAGCCAGCCACCCATGCACTACAGATGCTCTGTATCTTGGGGAGGCAGTAGAGTGACTGAACCCAAATAATGAATAGCAAAACAAAGATTCTCTCTTACTGGAGGGCAAAACCCAGTCTTACTGAAGGACAGATGAATACAGAGTTCTCGTCTTGCTTTTTCAGCTTGCTGAAAATAAAGGAATTAGTATTTTATAACTGTTGTTTGATTTTGCTGCTTTTTGGTGGGGAAGATGTTTAAAGTTGGCAACAATGTTGTGGTTTGTAATAGCTGTGGCAGTTCTTTCTGGGGAAAGGTGAGTGGTCCTCTCTGGTATCAAATAGAGCTCTATGATAAATTTTTCTTCTTTCTGGAGAGAATCTAGTAAGTTAACTCTTTGAAGTGCTCAAGCTGAAAATGTGAGTAAATTTCTGTAGGGAACAAGGGAGGGCAAATAAAGTGCCAAGAGTATTTGTACTACATTGCTTTAGAACTGAATCCTGGTGAATCTCAAAATAATTGTGCTGAGTAAAATAACCCAGATAATGTATGATAAAAATTCTAGAAAATACAGACTAAGCTGTAGTGACAGAAAGCAGATCGGTGGTTGGTTGGGGAAGGTGGGAAGGAGAGTAAGGGCTTACAAAGGAGCAGCGGGAAACTTTTGGGGGTGATGCATGTGCTGACTATTTTGATTGTGGTGATGGTTTCACAGATTTATGCATGTTTCATAACTCATCAAATTGTGCATTTTAAATATACACAGTTTATCATATGTCAGTTTTACCTCAATAAAACTTAAAAAAAAAAAGTAATGGATCCAGGAGTAGCGTTTATCAAAGGACTCTTTTGGGTTACAGGGAAGCTGCTCAAGATTTGTATATGTTGTAAGTATGGATACACACATCCCGTTTAATGTATTTGATTTTTTTTAGGAGTCCATAGAGGCTACTGTATTCTATTGAAGAAGATGTCTAACAGTAACACTACTCAAGAGACTCTAGAAATAATGAAAGAATCAGAAAAAAAACTGGTGGAAGAATCTGTAAACAAAAACAAGTTTATTTCTAAGACTCCAAGTAAGGAAGAAATTGAGAAAGAGAGTGAAGATACCAGTTCACGTCAGGAGACACAGGTGAGGACTAGAAGTACATCATGTGTACACTCTTTATACCTGAACAGAAGTGTCATTGTAGGTGGCAGTGGGAATCTGTAGGAAGCCAGTCACTTATATGAACACTCGTTTTTCCCTAAAACCCTAACTTTAGCTCTCAAGAAATATCTTCTTACCTTTTTGTCTTGGACTCCACAGTAAAGTCTAAAGAAGAAAGAATGAAATCCCTAATCCATTGAGACCCAAGTTACATTGGTGTTTACTACATTTTTATATATTATTTAACTCAAAAAATAAAATATATACAAATACATATTTAACAAATCATGATATGGCTCGTATAAAAAAAACCTCTTAAAACTAGAGCTTTCTGGCTTTACATACAGTGTTAAATTCATATCCTGGTTGTGTTAAAGCAGTCAGCATTTTCTGGGTCAGAAATAGTCTCTGAACTTGCCATTCAGTAAATGTGAGTGAAAGGAATTTTACACTTTGGTTGCCATGTTCTTTTCCAACCAAATTCATACTGCAGTGCAGATATAATGGCAGTAGATGATGGCCAGCCAAGCTTCCTCCACATCCCCAATTTGGTACCCAGCCAGCTTAGAACCTCCTCTAGTCTACCTGTTCCAGTCTCTTCTTTTCTGGTCATTGCTGGTTTTCCTCTGTTACCCAAGTCCAAATTTACATAAATCTTTTCCTTCATGCCCAGGGACGAGACTGGTCTTTATTATTTGCTTAGGAGATAGACTTAACTCTAGTAAAGTAGTTTAAAAAGGAATAGCAACAGCATTTTGGAGGGTCTAGAGACTTGAAGGATAATTCTTATTGACAACCGAATACACCTAGGCCTTATCTTCTTTAAAGATTAAAACAGCAACAACATAAAGAGATGAATTAAAATCAAACAACTCTCTGAAGTATTATGTTCTCTAGTCGCCTGCTTTTCTTTCTTTTAACAATTTGCCAGATCTCTGTCCTGACTCCTTTTCTTTCCATTATCTTTTCATGTGAGTTGTCATTCCCTGCCCATCCTTCTAGAGTTTGTGGAGACGATCTGCCACTGTTCCATCCATTCTCCTAGCCTCCACTGATACCAATAATGAATTTTAAATCCTAAGGACAGATAAGTAATGAATGTTTTGTTACATGCTGCCATTTTATGTGGAAGATAATAGTTAAATGAACTTTTGGGTCCAAGTCACTCTATTCTCAGGAGACTATTTTAAGTGGTATTCTGAACTCCTGCTGCATGGTACTTCTTGAAGATGGACAGAAAAGAAAGGATGTCCGTAACTTTTATACTCCTTATGGATGCTCACTTGGTTTTAAAAGGTCTTCATCTAAATATACAAATAGTTTGTGTAGGAGGTTGAGATGGGGACCTGCCTCCCCTCTGACTCCTTTTGCTACTGCTAGAGCAGGTGGAGCTGCTGCTGCCATCTACTGGAGCTTCAGTTCCCTCTACAGAGTCTTCAGTTTTTTCCACCACCCTTTCTTTGGAAGCCCTCTCTTCTCTACCATTTCCCAACAGATCATTGTGTCCCTTCAACAGCACTAAAAGTTCTGTTCTTTCTATATTCCTCCTGACTGACACCCCAGAAGTCTCTGTAAGAATCTTACTGATGTTGTCAAGGGAGTGCTTGTTATGAATTAGAACTGGAAAGTTTGTGAAAAAGGAACTTTCGTTACTTGTACTATGTGAGACATGTTCTTGGAATCAGCAGTTGGAATTCAGAACATCTTTTGCATGGAAACAGTGCTATAAAAGGCAGATTCTGAGATTCAGTTTAGAATGGGCAAACCCTGACTTAACACATACTGAACTTAGGTGGATCCTTTAACCATCTGGGTATGGCCTATTAGCTGGGCTTCTGCCTTTAAACTTGTAAGCCGTAATCCCTTCTGATTCATCTACCATACTACTTTAGAAAGATTGTTGTGAAATAAGGATGTGATTGTTAATTCTTCTCAAACTTTTTGTGTCTTCTAAGTCCCAGATTTGTCAGCATGGCATATTGTGACTTTATCCTTTACCTGCTATTCATCTGCCCCTGGCATCCTAGGCTTCAGCATTATGTGATTCCTGAGTCCCTATTATAAGTTTGACTGAAAAGTTTGGGGAAAGCATGCTTTTGTACATGCTTTCTCTGCCTAGATTGTCCTCCTTGGTATTCTTTCCCTGTGCTCCAACCCCTGACCACCAACACCAACACCCGCCAGTATCTAATACCTATTTATCTTTTAAAACTCAATCCAGATGTGTCTTTCTCCTGGAAGCCTTCCTTCTCAACCTTACACAGTGCAGATCTACCTTGTATAATTCTTCAATTAATGTCAGTCTCCTTTACAGAACTATAAGCTGAAAGAAGCCCAAGATTAGGTCACTTTGGGCTTAATTACCATTGTATCTCTAAGGCCCAACACATTTCCTTGCAGGTACTCAGTATTTGTGAATGTATGAATTTGTGAATTGCTAGGTCTGAGTTAGACACTTGTGCTGTGTCCGCCTACAGCACTCCATGAGCGTCTCTGTAATGCCACTTAATATACTATATTGTAATTGTCTATTTATCTATATTCTCCAATAGGATCATGAGTTTCTTTTTGACAAGGTTTTTGTTTTTTATTTCTGTATCCTCCAGTAGTTATTAGCATGGTGTCTGTTCCATATTAGGTTTTCAATATATGGTTGACTATTAAATGAAAACTCTCCATTTTTGGAAATAAAATTTGCACATGTATTGCTAAGAGGGTTATAAATCGATATATCCACTTTGAAGGGTAATTTGACCAATACTTCATAAAATTTTTAAATGGACTACAGCTATACTTTATTTGTAGGTACATTCAATGTTATGGTCATTGAAGCATTCTTTATACAAAGAAAAAACAGAAACATCCAAATGGTGCAATTTAAGGGACTAATAAAATAAGTTATGGTATATCTACATAATAGAATACCATGTAGCCATCAAAAAAACCCCAAAACAATAGTTCTTCTATAGAATGATATCCATGAAAAAAAGTTTAAAAGCAAGGTTCAGAGTAGTTTGTATAATGTACTTATATTTGGTTAAAAAACAAACCTGTGTGTATAGACATATACATGAAGCTTATATATGCATAAAAGATCTCTAGAAAGATTATAAGAAATTCAGTAATAGTTGAAGGAACTAGGTAGCCGAGAGACATGTGTCCCCATTGTACCTCTTGAATGTTTGTACCATATGTATGTTATTACCTATTTGAAAAATAGTGACAAAAGACTCCTTCATACTCCTGAACTATATAACTATATATGTCTTCCCTTACTATAACACATCTTGCCACTGACCAGATCCACTGACATTTCTTACTCTTTCCATTTAACTTCCCAGTTCTCCATTTTGCATTTTAGTAGGGTTGTTTGGTAACCAGTGAAGAGGACAAAGGAAAGGGACATCCTCAAGCTACCTGGGACCTGGCTGGTCCCCTGTCTTATATCCCCGCCCCGCCCATCAGACTCAGTTCTCTCATAGCCCAGTGGCATTGAGTTCCATTCCAAATATCTCAGAAGCCCTAAGTGTCTCATCCTATACATAACCCTACCCAACTTCTTCCCCGGAGCCCCCATTTTGACTTCTCAGCTGTTGAGAAACCTAACCAATTAATTAGTTGTTGCTTCCCTCATCCTACCTCAACCCCTCATCCTTCATCTTCCTCAGCTTCTACCCTGATCTTACCCACTCTCCTTACCCCCTCTTTGCTCTGGAGGTCTTGTCCATATTTTCCATTCTCCCTTCTTTTTTCTTGTTCCATCTTATATCCCTAATCGAGACCATCTATAAGAGCTACTACCAGGAGCTTAGGACTGGGAGAATTCTCATATTCAGGGCAGAAGTCAATTGACACAAAGAGTCTTTATCATTTCTGCAGCCATTGCAACGGGTGTTTTGGCTATTTCAAATTGAATCTCTGAATGTGTTGTCCTGTAAAGATGTTATTGTAAGTGATGCTTAAGGGTCATGTTTCACATCCACAAGCATTCTAACCAAGGATTCCATGGTTTATTCAAAATTACTTTTTATCAATCTGTGAAATAGGCCAACCAGTCAGTGTCTTTCTATTATTTATCTACATGGTGAGTAGTGATTTGTCTGTATGTGACCTATGGTGCCTTCCCTATCATAGTTGCTAGAGTTGGACAGGGGAATAACCACACCAAATGGGCCTCATCATAGTTTGGCTCTTGTAATGGTTTTACACTTAGTGCTTTTTCTTTGTAAACTTGTACTGCTTTTAACTTAAGTGTTGATTTTCCCCCACTTTTAATATTTTCTAATCTCCTTCTAACAGAGACGGACATCCAGCCATGGTCATGCCAGGAAAAGAGCCAAGGTAAGAGCCCTTTCTCTATAGCTTCTTTTCTGGTGCTGTTTGTAATACGTTTCACAAATGAACTTAATCCCTAATATCTAGTTTATTTGGATGATATATAGGCATTTTTTTGCCTGCACTTTGTTACCTAATTGTGAACATACATACACATGCCCACACAGAGACATATGCACACACTTTCCTATTGGAAAGTCTGACTTTGTTTTTCTCCATTATCTCTGGTTCAGTCACAGTCTGTTTCTGATACCTGAAAGGATACCCAACCAGAGCTTCCCACAAAGCCTGAGCAAATTAGTATTGTTTCTGCTGTAATGCCAGTTTCTTTGCTCAGCTCTGGCTTCTCAAGGAGAATGGCTGCTATATCAGTCTTACTTTTTCCCCCCCAACACTTTTTTTCCTTTGTGAATTTTTAAGATAAATCCTGCCCCAGTAGTAGAAATGACTCAACATTTTGGAAATCTTAAAAAATACAGCCATTTTTTAGAATGTTTTACTTTTTAGGTGGGGGCAGGAGGGACTTTGTTTTTAATCATTGTATGATAAAATTAACACATCACAGATTATTTTAAGCAGTGTTATCAGGGAGGACTATATATGTTAGTGTGTGATAGGTTATTAATTTTAGTTGGAGAATAGTAACATATTAAACTTTTCTTGCAGTAGGAAGAATTACCACCAGAATTAATAATTAAGGTTATCCACCCTTTTCCCCCAGGAAAATAATGGCAGAATTTGGGAGTGGCCCAGCCTGTCTGTGGCTTGGGTTTGAAGAAGACCACAATGTGTGATAAATTGGCTCCATGTCATGCCTTACATGGCCTAATCCACAGTGATGGTCTTGACATTAAAGTTCAAACAGAGAGTGCTCACTGCTGCTTCACTTCCTCCCAAACTTTTTGAGTTAAGTAAGATAGTTACTGTCTCCATTTTACAGATGATGAAACTTGGGTTTATAGAAATTGAATGAGTTTGACAGAGGACATTTATTAGTAAGTGGCACAGCTAGGCTTGAAGTCAGTTCTTTAGACTTGCAAGTTCTTTTCACTGTACTGTACTACCTAGAACACACATACCAAGTTTTTTGCTTTTGTATTCACTATCAACCTTGATTTTATTCTAAGAACTCTCAGTAAATGTTTATAGGTAGATTTCTAATGAGTCATGGTAATTTTTGTCTCTGGGGATCCCTAGAAGAGCAGAGATTTGCAAAGTGGATTTCAGATCTTTTGGGGATTTTCTAGCCAGCACAAGTAAACCAAATGGATTTGCTTTTTATCACATTAATTCCCAAATGTTAGAAAATTTTTTCTTTTTTTTCTTAGACACTTCTTTTCATCCCTTGCCACTTAAGGTTTAGAGTCGTTTAGCATTTGTTGTCTACTGTATATGCAAGGTGCTATTTATGATATGTATATTTACATACTTCATATTATCTAATTCTCATAACAGCCCTTTAAGTACTTTTATCCCAGTTTTATTGAGGGCAAACAGAGACCCATAGAGGTCAAGCTTAGGGTTTTGTAGCTCATATAAGCACAAAACCAGGAGTTGAAGTTAGGCTTCTGGCTCTTAAGTCCAGTGTCTTTCCACTAGGCCCTGCTGCTGTGTATTCTCAGTAAACTTGTGAATCTGAAATTGGAACAATGGGCTAGAGAGAGCGGAGAGCTCATTTAAGTGGTTTTCCTATCATCTGTTCAAAGTAGCCATTTGGTTTTTATATGTCTACTGTTATAAGTAGGAGAATTATATTCAAATAAACCAGGAACTGGAAAGCAGGAACTGTTAAAAAAAAAAAAAAAAGAAGTCTGTTTAATGGAAGCAGCAACTAACAGAGTCAAAGAGGATACCAATCATTCAGCCAAAAGCTTTCTGAATGTCCACCAAAGGAATATATATGTGTTATTTGTTTCTTCTCAGTCTAATTTCCAGCTAAAGTTGGTACGCAGCCTGGCAGTGTGTGAGGAATCCTCTGCCCCATTTGCTGATGGGCCATTAGAAACCCAGGTAGGTCATTTATAAGAATAAACATATAGCTTTTCAGTTTGGCAGTTATGTGGTAAAGTATAGCAACCAGAGCATCAACATTAGGCTTGGAAATCAGGGTAGAGGGAGCTTCACAACAAGCCATTACAGTGAGGTATAACATGAGTGAGAACATGAAGTATGGGTCTTCATACCTGGACTACCCACAATGATGCAGACAAGGAGCTCCCAGGACTGGATCTTGTTTTCCCACCCACACTCTTTCCCTCTGGTGGTTAGAACCATTTCCATCCAGTTCTTACACCAAGAACAGCCAGTGTAACTTGAGCCCTCCATTTGGTAGGCAGTGATTGTTGGCAGAAAAGGCCTGGCCTCTACCCTTTTGGCAGAACAAAAGCTAAAACAATTTAATTAGCAAAATACTCTTCTGTAAGAGAATGCTGCCCACCCCAAAATTTTTCTTCTTTAAGATTTCAAGGGGGCTACAGAAGAGTTAAAATCCTTTTCCTCCTTTGCTTATATTTTTATTAACCCTTGTCCAAGGATATAATTCATTTGCACATCAGCTGCCCCTCTGACAAAGAAGAAGAAAAGTCCCAAAAGATGTCTCTGAAAAGGAAGACAAGGACAAAAACAAAGAAAAGGTCCCAAGGAAGATGCTGTCTAGAGGTGAGGACTCTTGTCCTTTCTCATCTGTCCTAGAACCTGGCTCTGCAGTGCCCTTTCCTTCCATCTTAAAGCCTGGTACCCACTGGCCTAATAGTTCATAGTGTTTTGCTGATTCATGGTTGCTTGGGAAGGTACCTAACTAGGTAACTTTCTTTGCTGCTTTATCCAACCTTGACTTAGAGGCTCACATAACACAGAGAACTACTCTATTAACATTAGTGCTACCCATAGGAGGACATTGTAGTCAATTCTTATTTTATTTTTGCTTTGGAATAAACAGTGACATGGATCATCACTGGCTACAAGCTCCTCCAGATACCATTTATATTTTGGTTTTGGGATGCTTAGAGTAATTTTTTTAACAGTGCAGATTTGCATATTATTGTTAAGCTCTCTTTGGTTTTAAACTCGAACTGATAGCAAAAAGACATGATTTATAAAAATGATAGTTGAGAGGAAAAAGGCAACCTTGGGATTACAATTTTATAAATAAATACAATAATTATATAAATAATCAGCATTTGAGCATGCTTGCTGAGGTTCTGGAAAATTCAGCCCTAAATGCTCTTACCCAGAATTTTATTTTCCTTAACTAGAATAAAACTGGCTTTGTTTTGGTCAGGGCATTTAGTAAACACTTATTGATGGTTATACTGATACAACACTATGACCCAGATTCTATCTTTTATAATTGTCATGAGGAATCATTGGGAGCTGACAAATCAAAGTCATTCTGATTTTTAAACCAAAACCCCTGAAGTTTGATTCACTTTCCTGTTCTTATCTCTCTTGATCAGGTTGTGGGCTTCTGCTTGAGATTAGTTATCATGCAAGGTGATAAATTTTAAATTTCTTTTGTTGTGCTGGTTCTAGACTCCAGCCAAGAATATACGGACTCCACTGGAATAGACCTACATGAATTTCTTGTAAATACACTGAAAAAGAACCCAAGGTAATAACATGATTTGATGGAAGGGGAAAAGGGGCCAGCTACCAGAAGGATATTCAAGAGGCCAAATAGCTTCGTATAGCTTTTCCATTAGAATCTAGGATGCCCATCCCCCACCACCATTTCTCTCCTGTATAGTTTATGCTCTGTGAGGGATTCAGAATACCCTCACATTGAGGTTTCTACTATCCGAAGAGTTGAGAAAAATTCTGCAGAAGAAGAATGCAGAGACAAAGAAATATGAAGGCTTGGGAGTACAATTACAAAGCACAGAAGAAAAAAAAATTGATTAGTGCATAAGCTAAATCATAAGTACTTAAAAATTCTATAAATAACCAGATGGACTCTAGAGTAATGATTAAATTTATAAGTATAAAGAATGTTATATGAATATGACTGCCCAACAGAATTAGTTTTCTGATAAGGAAAACAAAGTGCACAGTTAGGAGGATCCGCAAAATTCATACTTGATTATTTTTCTTCTTTCAAGTAACATAAGACAGGCCAATGAGGCTCAGCAACCACTGCATTTTGGTCCCGTGTTGGGGTTTGGATCTGTCTCTCCCTGCAGCTTCTATAGTAAGCAGGTTGTGTTCTCAGTCCTTGCTTTGAATGTTTATGGGAGGCTGCTTTTTGTTTTGTCTTAATCTTTTCTAAACAGGGACAGAATGATGCTGCTAAAATTAGAACAAGAGATTCTGGAATTTATTAATGACAACAAGTAAGTTATTAAATACACATTTAGAGGTGGAGGGCATTAGAAATCAGTTTAGGTACAATTTTAGGTTATCCCTCGTTCATCTTTCCCTTAAAGTAATTACTTACTGGGAACCAGAAAGAGTTGGGGAGAAGTAATCAGAATGGATTAAAAAGTATATGTATGAAAACCAAGTGAGATTTTTAAGTTATTGCAAAGACTTGAGTTGAAAAGAATTTATACCTTTTCAGTAGCTAGCTCTTATCCCATATTTCATTATTCTTAAATATCTTCCTTTTTTCTTTGGAGAATATCATCCAGCTGGGTGAGACCTTGGACTTAAGGAGTAGTCTTAATGAGGGTAGTGAGTCAAAGTTATCTACAAAATACTATAGATAAAGAAGCTGAGAGAACATTTTTGGTTCCCATTGAGTATTTTTCTTATATCTGTTTCTCCTAAGAAATTCCCCACTTTAGATACTCTTAAGAAAAATAACAATCATCTGTTATTTTTCCTTATTTCACTTTTTTCCCGTGGGTTTCCCTTCAGTAACCAGTTCAAGAAGTTTCCTCAGATGACCTCATATCACCGGATGCTATTACACCGGGTAGCAGCCTATTTTGGAATGGACCACAATGTTGATCAAACTGGAAAAGCTGTCATCATCAACAAAACCAGTAACACAAGAATGTAAGAGAGGAAACCACAGATTTGGAAGACTTTCCTGGGATAGCCTCTGGGGGTGGAAGAGGAAGGTCGGAGGATCAAGACATCTCTTTCTGGAGAAGGAGGTGTTGGGGGTGGGAGGCTATATTATCAATTCCTACTCTTTGTGAGGCCTTGGAGATAAGATTCTAGAGGGGCACTAGTGCTTTGTGAAGACTGGCCCCTGGCCTCTCTTCACTTTTATTGATAGGGTAGATATAACTTTGGAGGAAGACAAGTTATAGATGGATAAAGAAGAGAACCTGAGGATTTCATTAAAACCTTCATGTGACTCTTGGATGCCTGACTTCAGAAATCCCCTGAGTGGGAGTTGTGAAATTTAGGAGGTCAACTTCCTAATAAAAGGATTTTTTCCTCCCTTCCTTCCACATTTCTTTCCCAATTGCAGCCCTGAACAGAGGTTCTCAGAACACATTAAGGATGAGAAGAATACAGAATTTCAACAGAGATTTATTCTCAAGAGAGATGATGCCAGTATGGACCGAGATGATAACCAGGTGAAGAATGGAAAGGGGTGGGCATATAGATTGCAGTAAGAGAAACTGGGAGGGCAGAAGAATTTTTATGGGATCAAGTATGGAATTTTATAGTATGGAAAAATATATGGAGTTACACTGAGTTGGCTTTGGCTTAATGTTGAGGACTGACTGCACTTGTTGAGCTGAATGCCACCCTCTTAGCCCCAGAGAGACATGGTGCTGAGGTTTGCTGGGTTTTCTCATTTGGCCTGGAACTCCCTGGTTCTACCACTGACTTCTAACCCCACGTCATTTGGGGACAAAGCAAGGTCCCTCCCTGCTTCGGCCTTGATTTCAGCTGATGGCTTCATCCTTTTTTTCTTTAATAGTTAGGGATTTCTTTGGGAACCACCCAAAGCTACTTTATCCTACTTCCACTCTTATCCTAGCTCAGGGCTAGCCTTGAACTGGCAAAACTGTGATCTGATTTACCTACTTATAAAAGTGTTTCTGATCCCTTTCTGCAAACTCCTCATTCTTCTCCCAACTCCTTCCACCAAGGTGAGTGAGTTAATTTGACTTTTGATGCTGGGAACCTCAGACAGTATCCTTTTTTGATCCTCTCCTGTGGGAATAAGTGAACAGTCTGCCCCATCCTTTCATTTATGGGCTTGGTTGTCGCCCTAACTTTGAGCACACCCTTCAGGTAGTAAGTGATTATTTGAGGGTTAGTTTTCCTAGCCACATATAAGGTTTAGATACAGCCTGCTTTTGCTTGGCCTCCATAGGAGGTTAGGTAGAGAACCAGGATTAAGATTTGAAGAGCATGGTTGGGTAGAGCCAATATGAGTCTTACTAATTAATGATAATTATAATAATATCTCGCTTCTAGAGTCAAAATTAATTTTCTAGGGATATTGTATGGTCTTGAGACCAGGACTTTTCCTGTTTGTTACTTGACTATTTGAGGGAGTCCTTTTGAGAAAAGTGCCAGTATCTGTTTTGGACAAATACACTGGGTCTGATCAAAAAGAATAAAACATTCAAAAAGACAAATAAAATTTAAAAAACAAGAAAAAGCCTTTCCATCCTGATGCCCTTCTCTCCATTTTCCCAAAACTCTTTTTTGTGGATCAGGAATTATTTAGGCCTAGAGGCACATTGGGGCTGAGTGGAATCTGTCCTTATTTTGAAGGTTTCATCTCTCAGCTTCAGGCTTGATTCATAGTAGGTTAGGCTCTGTGCACTTTCTGTCTATGATATTAATAATAATAAACAGTGATTGCTATTTTACTGAGTGTTTTCTCTGACCTAGACTCTGTTCCTAAAGCATATGTACATTATCTCTTTTAATGCTTTCTACAACCCAATGTAGACAGGGGTTATTAGCCCTACTTTAAATGTAAGAAGACTGAGGCTAAGAGATGTTATATGCCTGAAGTGACATTATTCAGAGGTGGCAGAGCTGAGATCCTGCCTGACCTCAAAGCCCATTATGCTCTTTGTATTCTGCCACTGGTTTACCAGTGCTAGAGGCTGAGGACAATGTAACAATTTAAGGTCCTGTGTCTTCTTGGAATGGGATTTGTAAAAGGACATTAGGTAGAATTTAGTTTTTTAAGGCTAGTTGAGAACTAAATCTAGTCAAAAGTTGATCCTCCTGAAGTTATGCCTACCTCTGGAGATTGGCGAAGATCAGGAAGATCAGCCTAGAGCTTCAGTCTCCTTAGTTGCCTCATTTGAAGCTTTCAAAGCCTCTGGATTGAACATCAGAATCATTTATAACCTTCTGACATTCATTTGATGGGTTATCTCCCTCAGAGCTCCTTGCCTTTAAGAGCAGTATGGAAAAGGACACTCTGTAACACCTTACCCAGGGCAGTGCTCACAACTCAGAGGCCAAGAGAGAAAAGGACAGTGTTGGAGAGTTGTATGGTAGCCAGAGGTGGGGATCTGCCCAGCCATTCCCTCTGGTCATCTCACTACATTTCTCAGAGAATATAAGGTTCTCTATCCTCCATCTCCTTCTTTTTCTTTTCATTCACTCTTTCTCTCCCCTCCTTCCAGTGTACCTTTTTGTCTGTTCCTTTCTCTGTCCATCCTTCTTTCTCTTCTTCTATTCTCTTTCTCTTCTCCTCTTTGTGTTGCTCTGTTCTTTCTTCTCTGTTTCTGCAATTTCTCTTTCCCTTCCTCCAGGAGCTATAGTTAAGATGAGAAAAAATTGAGTTTAAGCGTTGAGTTTAGCTTCGCCCTTGGGATTTCATTTCCAAGATCCTCTTTGCTGAGCTGTGTGTGACTTGGATCATTAGGCCATGGCATTAGTGACTAAAGAAGGGCTAATGTCAGATGCTTGATCTATAGAACTCTTATCTACATTCAGCTCTACTAAATACCTGTTTCTTCTCCCTCCTTAGCTTCCTCCTAGCCCTTGCTTTCCCTCCAAAGCAATATTGTTTATTCCCTCAGCTATTCTCTTGACCCTCACTGATTGGAGAGTACCTGATTATTATAAGGAAGTAACCCAATCCTTATAATTGTTGTTCTTGATACTCTGAGGGTGGGGGTGGGGAGATGGAGAGGCCCCAACCATCCAGGAAACCTGATCTCCCAAACTGCATGGTCAGATGTACCCAGTGAAACCTGTCCAACACTGGAAATTTTATTTATTTTTTTTCCTTTTTTTTTTGATGGCAACTGTAAACTCTCCCGGTTTCTCTTCCTTGCTGGTGTGCAGTGAGCTTGCAGTACGAGGAGAACTTAACTAGCTTAATTCTGCTCATCGATCTAGATCAGAGTTCCATTGCAGGATGGAAGGAGGAGCAAGTCAATAGAAGAGAGAGAGGAGGAATATCAAAGGGTCCGAGAGAGAATATTTGCCCGAGAGGTAAGTGTAGCTTCTGAGAGTTGTCGGCCCATAGCTTTTAGCTCTTAATCTTTGGACTGTGAATGGAATGAACCCTCCATAAATGTTTTGTTGTTGTTGTTGTTGTTTTAACCAAAATCAGCCAGACCCAGATTTGATCTCTAAAATTAAATGTGGTTTATTGGGAGCTGTAGATTTTTAACATATTCTGCCATATGGCATCTAAAGAGAACAAATGGAGTGGCTGAATTTGGTGGATATGATTAGATTGAAAATAGAAATGGCTTTGGCAGGACTTAAGGAAGGGCTCTGAATCTTGCCTGTCAAACACTCCTCCTGCTTACCCTCTTTCACTTACACAATCCATTTTAGGCATCTTTGCTTCTAAGTGGAAAGACTTAGTATCCGCACAGCCTATACAGTCATCTTGTTTGGCCAGCCTTGTTTTTAGGATGTTTTGGTGATTGTTAGAACACAGATCTGGCATCCATTCTCTTAGCTCCACATTTCACATGCACAGATGGTACCATTCACTAGTCGGCAAGTCTCTAGCTGAACAAAAAGCCTCTTTCTGTCTATGTTTCTTACCTTGCTTCTTAGGATAAGACTGGCTCCATGGACCAAAAAGCAATGCGAATCATTTTAGGCAGCTTTATTCTTAAGAATTATGGCCTATATCAGATATACTCTGGTGACCTTTGCCTACCAAACTGAAGAGAAATATGGCAGACATTCAGGAAAGACTGTAGATAGGCAAGACAGGAACAAATCAGAAGATGTAGGAAGGACCCAGATAGCAGCACCATCTTACAGTCAAATTAGCAAACAAAGGAGAAAGAGCTAGCCTTCCTTTATTGTCAAAAAATGTCCATCTGAATATACTGATTAGAACTGGCCACCACTCTCCTCCCATTTCCCCACTCTCCCCTCCATCAGCAAGACAAGAAATATATATCTTTTCATCATTGCCTACCTCAGAAAAATAATGTCTCCAGCTTTAAGAAAACTGGACTCTTTTATGAACCAGTTCCATTGTCTCAGGAGACCTAAGTGTTCCAGGGATCCTCACTTGGGACAGATATGTGACAAACCTTCTGGCTCAAAGTCCAAGGAGAAGGAATCCTTTTCTCTTCTGTTACATAGACTTACATTCTGAGTCAGAAAAATCCATCCTTCAAATTGTCCAATCATAGCCCAAAGAGGGTTCTCTAACCCTTACCTGCAAACCAGTTGGGTGGAGTGAGAGGAGAGAGATCATTTGTACATGGCTATGGCCGTTGAAGACCCTAAATTGTGGGCAGAGCAGGTCAGTGATGATAATAACAAACACTTACATAGTGCTTACTATCTTTCAGACACTGTAGCACTTTTTGCATAAATTATCTAATCCTCATACGATGTTTATTTTCCTCATTTTATACATGTGGGACTGAGGCATAGAGAAGTTAAGTAACCTAAGGTCACACTTAATGAAAAAGCTGGTATTTGAATTCAGGCAGTCTGGCTCCAGAGTCCATACTCTTAACTGCTAAAGTAAACTGCCTTTCAAGAGCTTGCTCTTCTCTGAGCTGTTTAGATTAAGGAGTTCCAGTGAGATCATAGCATAGCTGTATGTGATGTGCATTTCTGCTTCACTGACACATGGAAATGACTGTCCCACCATGCCAGCCATTGGCAAAGCCACAGATATTCTGAAAGTACAAGCAACTTTTAATAAGGTATTGTGGCAAATTATGAACAGCACTGGAATGTATCTACCTATGACCATAACAAAGTCAAAGTTAGCTCTTCTCTCCTTATTTCTCCTGATTTCTAGTCTCTCAGGCCTCTACAAATATATGTATTCTTTGTTAAATCCTTGTGTATTTATCATTTTCATTTTAGTACTTCCGAACTCTTGCTGTGCTAGAGGCATCAGGAATCTCAGAAGGTCTAGACAAGGAAAAATGACCAAAGCCCACCATACTTTAAAGATTCCCATATGGAGAGGATCCTGGCCAGTCAAAGGGAGATGATTAAGAATGGACCTGTAGGTTGGGGCAGAGATGAGGAAGAGGCAGACCAGAAGAAGGGGAAATGGCAAGAAGGGTGTTTGGATGGAAATGCTTCTGCCGCAGACTTCTCTGGAGCCTGAGCTGCATTTGGGAAAACAGTCCCATAAGAGGCTCTGCTCTGTGTGGAGCCTACTCTGCTCAGAAGCTGGGACACTCTTGATACCTTTTTCTAAGGCTCAGGAGTTCACCATAATGCTTACCTCACTCAGCTCAGTGCTTTGTCAGGAAATGATCCCCAAAAGGAATATTTTTAGGCTTTTAATTTTCTCATTTTTCTAGGCTCTGAAAAGTACCTGCTTCCCCAATTTCTTACTCTCCTTGGGTCTCAGGTCAGAATGTCATTCATTTTGGCCAGTGTAGAGGATAGAAATGGAATGATCATTGAGGATGTTTTCCAAAAAAACTAAATTTCTTTCTCTTGTCCCTTTTCCCTACCTTTGAACGCATTCTTTAGGACCAAGCACAGCAATTATTATGCTTAGCTTAATTCTAGAGAGAATAAATTTAGAGCCAAAAAGGAAATAATAGTTAGGTTAATACTTTCCTCTTCCTCCTTTCCATACTCCTACCTATATCAACCTCTTTTTAAACACTCTGTGGGAAGGCTAAGAAAGCTGAATGCTCTTTCCCATTAAAGGTGAGAAGTCAAGTTGGGTGTGTGGGTGTGGGTCATCCTGTCCCTGCTCCCTCTCTCCCTGTTGGGGGGTGAGCTTGGTTTGAGGACTTTGGGTATTCATAGCATCATGGACACCCTTTTCGGTTATGCCATGCTGTTTTCTTATAAGTTATTTTCCGTTTTCTCCCCCTCACCTAGACTGGCCAGAACGGATATCTAAATGACATCAGGTTAGTACCACCTAGCATGTTCCCTGCTTCTCATTGAGCTTTGTCAGTGAGGTTAATATAATCCTGTAATGATGCTTTTCTTTGATGTTAACCAACAGACTCTCCAAAGAAGCCTTTTCTTCTAGCTCTCACAAGAGAAGGCAGATTTTTAGGTACCTCTGTGTAATCTATATCTCCTCTTGTTTTTATTTTGTTTTGTTTTGTTTTGTTTTGCTATAATCTTTTCAGCGGAGTGAGTTTGCTCCATGCATGGCTGCTTGTGGAATAATTCAACTTGTGATATTTTTCCTAATTTAAAAAAAAAAAAAAAGGCTCCTGCTTAGTGATTTTGTTTTTCTTGTTGCTGATTTCATTTTAAGTACTGGATAGGTGGTGAAGGGGACCAAATAGGTGTGTCTGGGATAGGTACTGTTTCTTCCCAGAAATTTGCTAGAATTGGGCATTTTTGGAAGAGTTCAGAATATCTTAAGGTAAAAGAATGGCTATCTTCTAGCTACCTTTTCTGAATCTATGGAAAGAGGTGAAGAGCCTTATCCCTGACCCAGCATAGGGAATGTTTTGTATCTTTAAGAAAGAATAGTACAAACATACATATAAAAAGACATGCAAACATCTCTGTCTATGTCGTTTTCGAGATAATGACTTACTTAAGATGATCCATTTCTGCGGCCTCCACAAGGACCTCAGAAAGGACTTGTCTGCCTTAAGAGGGACTTAGATTACATACTTTATATGATTGTCCATGACTTGCTCTTAATGTTGGTGAAGTCAGCTACATGTTAACTTCTCCAGTGCCGAATAGTCTCCATTTTCCGCAAAGCAGTCATGAGATTCTCCCTTTCATTTGAGTCTCAGTCCCACCCCAGTGATTACACAAAGTAGTGGTGAGAGAAGCACTACTTTAAGACCCTGTCCTGGCACCAACTCATTTAAGTATATTCTTCCCATTTACCAAAAAAAACTATAGAGCACAGAAAACCTGAGTGTTCAGTACTAGGATTCAGGTCTAACTCTCTCCAAAGAGTTTCTCTCTTTTTGAATCCTAAGCTTGATAGGACCTTATTAACTCAGATTAATTAGAGCCCTCATTCCTAGTACTTCAGTTGTCCCTTCCCTATTGCCCCATTGTCCTTTCTAAAGCTAGTCAAGCTGTGGAGATTCGGCTAGTGAGAATTCCCATTCTTGGAATGAAGGTTTATCTCCTTTTCATATCTCTGAACTTTTTTTCCTAGATTTTCTCACCCTAAGGTCTATCTGAAAACCCCAAACAGAGAGGGCTTTATGTTGGTGGTTGTGGTCACAATAGAGTCCCCTCAAAAAAAAAAAAATATCCTTTTCTATATTGTACATATCGGAGTCAAATCTCAGGATACCTATAATAAACAGGAGTTGTAAACTAACTTCTACGTGCGACTTAATGCACAGTGCTTTACAGTTGTCAAAGTATACTGTGTCTGATTCAGTTCTCTCAATGTTCTGATTTGGTAGGCTGGTTTACATGTAAAAAAAAACAAAAGCAAGAGATTAAGTGGCCAGCCCAAGTTTTCATGGCTGTTAGTAGCAAAACTGGGACTGACTCTTTGTCCAGTGTACTTTTCATCACATCACACCAGCTCTCTACATTAACATCATCCCTTCCTCTCTGAGAAGCTTTCCATATTGGAGTTCCTAATTCAGATTCACTGCCAGGAATGATGTCCTTATTAGTGCTGTGGAGCATCAGACTATATCAAACTGTGCAGATAATAGCTTGAAAGATCTAGTGAGCAGGTGCAGCCCTGTCCTATCTAGACCTTTTATGCTGCTGCTTTCCATACTGGGTTTTGATTAAACACCTAGGTCATTTTAATGCAGCTCCATGGACTCTTAAAGGGTAACTTCTTCCTCTATTTAGGTACTAGTCAAGAACTCTAACGATTAGAAGCTGATCTTCTCTAACTGCTTTATACCTTTCTTCCCAAGTTTGTGAAACAGCCACCCTATACCAGATTCCCTCATCTACAATTGGTAATAACTGTGACACTTCCCAGTTCTTTGGAGGATTCTACTCTACTGATAAATATGCCAGTGCGGGTTACTGATATTTATTGCCACCTCTGCCACAGACCTCCCTACCCATTCCCCAGACCCAGTAACCATACTTTTAACCAGCACTAACCTACTTGTAAAAACTAAGTTGGTTCTGATTTCACAGAAGTGTGAAGTGTGAATGTTCTCTGTCCTTCACCCCCATCTCTCAAACAGATACACACAACCTAATCCTGTGCTCAGAGTTGAGTTGGGTAGTTTTCCCTAACTACCTTAGTTTAGCGAGGTGGAAAAAGGCATGACTAGAGATTGGGTTTAGTTGTAGAAAAGGAAAACTGATCTCTTTCCTGGTCAAGACTCAACTTAGGTTCCCTACCTCTCAGGGATGTAGTATAACCCAGATTAATCAGAAGATCATCAGACAAGCCACAGCTTGATAACTTGACCATCACTGTCTTAGGGAAACTGGATGAGTACAGAAGTGCTGCCACTTTTGCTGAAGCTTCCCAGGTGTTTGGTGTAACATTGACTCATTCACTATCCTCTGGTAGAAAGAGAAAGTACATGGCAGAATGGTCCTAATAATAGTACAGTGTTTGATTTAGGTATAAAAGGCCATTAGGATTCGTCTTGTAAAATTCAAGCTCTAATGATAATTACAGCCTCATCCATTTCCACTGCTGTATCCCCTTACCACCCATCCCTGGCCCCCCACACACACCCACACCTTTACCAAGTCTTCTCAGTAGACTTGCCTTTGTCCATTGAGACAGAGCTATTGGTTCTCGCTTGAGACCTGGTTCTGTTCATGGAGAGTCACTGATTTATACTTCTTTCTTGTTTCCCATTCTACTTTTGACATCCCCAAGAAAAAGGGGTAAAGTCTTGGAGAAACAGGAATATTTTCTAGCCCTCTATTCTAACTATATAGAGAAGCTTTGAGGTTATATATGCATCTACTTGGAATTCAGAGAAGAATTAACATGTCCCTAAACAGCTGTGCCAGTGTGTTCTTAACCCACTGTGCTTGGCTTAGCTAAAAACTAAAATAGTGACCCTAGCATATATTTTGCTCTTCTTCTCTATAGTACCTTTAGAGTAGATATTCTAGTAAAGAAAGGTATTTCTTTATTACCTTCTTAAGGAAAATATCTTTTATTAGAATAACTCAGCCTAGTATCTTTGAAGCTACAGAGATTGGGATGGAATTTTCTATTTGCTTTAGGTGGGATGTAGTAAAAAGAAGGGAGCCCAAGCTATCATGAGTTTTTCTCAGTTGCTCCCCAGTATACATACCAAAATCTTTGCAATTCTTATTATTTAGTTTCCTTAGATCATTAGTTGTTGGAGTTGAGCGATGTGAAAGGGAAATTCCTGGTTCTTGGTTGCTTACTGATTAAGAAACATTAAGAGCTCAAGACTTAGGGCTTTCAGGCCAACCCCATCTATCTTTTAGGTGTACAGCTATCTGTAATCACAGGCAATGATTATGGCATAGCATAACCCTGATATTTCTGGAGCAGAATATGAGAGGATGAATCCCTTTTCTCTATAGCCTCGTGCCTCGCCTAGGGTAATAGGGTTATTAATATGGAAGCAACTAGGCACAGTCCACCTCCTACTGCTTGCCATCAGGGTCCCAAGGGCATATTTGCTTGATCATGCCGAGGACGTCAGCCCTTAGAGACCCTAGAACAAACTGTTCCTGGATACCAATACAGAACTTCCACAAAAACAGGTTAGCTCAAATCTGGACTATCAGACTGAATTTTCCAGAGTGCCGTTTAGCCCACTATACTCCTCTTCCCACCCCTGGAACAGTGGCCATAAGTAGCACCTCTGCTGGTTAGACATATATTATGTGGAAGACCTGTTGTGGGATTTACCCATGTTACTGGCAACTACTGCCTTCTAGCACTAGTAACGTCCAGGAGTCCTTTGTTTTAAGGACTCCCAGAAACAGCTGGTACTCCTCTGCTCCCCACTATTTCCTGCATGTGTGGAATCCCTGCGGTGGGGCATTGGGAGGAAGAGACCACAGCCAATCTCAGCATCATGTATGTGGTTTCCCATCCACCTCTGGTCTGATATATTGAATTAGTTGCCAGTGCACTGTCTTCCAGATTTGCCTCTGTGCTCTTTGTTACTGTACTGGTTATTGTTCTGTCTGTTCTCATCAAGTCTTGGTTGGCCAGCCAACTAACAAGAAGTCAGTGTTCATCCTTCCCCCACCTGCAACCCTCACCCCTTCTTTGTTAATTGAAAGAATAGAAATGAACTCTCTCCTAGCCCTTCTGCAGAAGTGGTAGGTGGGGGGTGCTCTGACCACTGTGGTCTCCGCAGGGGGAACCGTGAGGGGCTGAGCCGTACCTCAAGCAGCCGCCAGAGCAGCACAGACAGCGAACTCAAATCCCTGGAGCCACGGCCTTGGAGCAGCACAGATTCTGACGGCTCTGTCCGGAGCATGCGCCCCCTGTCACCAAAGCCAGCAGCTTCAGTGGAATCTCTATCCTCACCCGGGGTGACAGCATTGGGAACAGCAAAGGTGGCAGTGCAGGAAGGATCTCCAGGCCAGGTACTACAGCTTCTCACCTTCTGTGTCATGCCCATCATTTCTTGCTTGTCTTTTAAAACAATCACCGATACTTAACTTTTAACAAAACACTTGTCCCAATATAGCATTCCGGATACCTAACACAGCCAGCTTAAGCGGAAATTTTATTTCTTGAATCCATTGTCATTTTGAGTCCCCTTTCTGATTTCCTTTCAAACCTTTACTAATTGGGAAAAAACTGGGATTAGATTATTTTATCTGATTTCTGACTGAGGTGTGACATCTCTATCAGCCTAGGCTCAGGTTATATATGGAGATGGGAATGATAGCTGCTTTCATTCTGTGACCTCTGAGATTATCAAGAGGGTTTGTAGAGCAGAGGGAACCCTTAGAGTTTAGCTACATGTAATTAATTGGTAGCAGCCAATAGGCTAGAACTTCAAGTGGTACTGTTGTAGCTGCTTCTCTGGAGCTTAGTCACTGAGAAGGAGCATATATTCCACATGCCAGATCTGTAACTACCCTTTAGCTCTCTTGATCTGCTGTGTAATCTCTATCTATTCCTGTTGCACTCTTAGCAGAGGGATATTTAGCTCTTTGTACAAAGTAAACCTCTATTTCACCATCCTCCTGCCTTTGAAGAATTGTTTGACTCTCATTCCAGAAGATCTGTTGATCTTGTCCTCAGAAGACATCAGTGGTGGTGAAGATTTTTTTCTGACTTTGGGTCTCTGCTGCCTTTTCCTGTTACCTCCTTTATCTTCTTTTAATTATGACATTAGATCCCAAACTGCTCCATCCTTAGCCTTTTATAGAGCCAGTTGACCAATCCATAACATAGATCTAGTCAAGTCTTTCCTCTCTTAAAAAATTCATGTTTCTACATTTCCCACATAATAAAATCCAGATTACTTAATGTAGCCAAACTTCCTGACTCCAGTGTGCTATCTCAGTCTCATTTTCGGATAGTCATCCTCCTCTAGCCCTCCAGCCATTTCTTGAATATGACATTAGCTTTGTCCTCTCTTAGTCTGACAAGCCTTCTATTCATCCTTCAAACCTGTCTCTCCTGCACTTCTTTAAACCCTTCCCCTAACCCTTCCAGGAATTATTACTTCCTCATCTTTAGTTTCATACAGCTATGTTCATATCACTGATGTGCCCCTTTTCCTTATCAGATTGTAATCACTGTGTGGTTGCTCATCTTTTGTCAGAAGATCCTGTGCTGCCTAAGAGCAAGGACTGTGTTCCCTTCACCTTTTTGTCCTCAGTTCATTATACAATATTTAGCATATAGTTGATATTCAGTAAGAGTATTTTGTGTGAATGCACACATGACTAGGAGAGCCTGAAAATGGGGAAAATAGTTAGATGAAGGTTGCGTGTATTTGTGTGCACAGGCAGGTGGAATATATGCTCCTTCTCAGAAGAGGCAAGGTTGCCTTCTCAGCAATTTTTGTGAGATGCTGCAAATTGAGAAGAAATCAAAGAGAAGACCCGGCTCTAAGGGACTAGGAATCTGTACTTTCCCAGGAAGCAAACATTTATTCACGTTTTCAGCTACCTAATCATGATGGAGAGACTCTACACACTTCAGGGAGGTGACATAACAGCCTCACATTTTGTTCTGATTTCAAAACTGAACATTGACAGTCAAGATGACTACTGTCCCTAGGGAGCAGAAACCTGTAAGATGAGGACTCCCATCAGCAGGGCAGCTGAAATGCCTCCATGCTAATACATGGATCTTCCCATGACATTTGGGGAAATGAACAGAAGGAAGGTGAAGAGAAACATGGAAAAACTAGAGCCCTGCAACTGGGCCCTCCAGGGGTGGTATGTTCATGACCTGTGCTCATAACTCTTGGTGGGTTTCTTCGTTGTCTTAGGTATGGCACTAGGTGCCCCAGAAGTGTGCAACCAGGTCACCTCATCCCAGTCTGTCCGGGGCCTTCTCCCTTGTACTGCCCAGCAGCAGCAGCAGCAGCAGCAGCAACTTCCTGTTCTTCCACCCACGCCTCAGCAACAGCCACCCTTGAATAATCACATGATCTCACAGGTGAGTCATCACTCAGTGCCAGAGCCCCCCTCTGCTCTGATCCAGGCAAACTCAGGAAGTAGTCATGTCTCTTGTTCTGTGGGTGGCAGGAAAGATCTGTTTTTGGAGGCATGGCACTCTCTCCCCCATTTCTCATTCGTTAGTTATGGGGGGAAAAAGAGTAAGGGTGAAGGTTTGGCCAAAGTGCTCTTAGCAGAGTCAGTCTGGGAGTGTTCTGTTTTATATTTCCTCCTCTGCCTCCTGAGAATTGTTGGTGGGATCTTTTACCCCATTCCACATTTCTGCTGTCCCCCATCTCCCTCTACACCTTTGTAATTAGCAAGGTGATTTTGCTCATTATACCCATATTTGGTGAAAAGATCACAGTTCTCACCATACTCTGACTGAATATATTCATGACTGTAGACCCATAAACATATATTTATGTTTGTAGGGGTTGGGAGGAAAGGAAGAAACACTCAAGACCCCTGCCATACCTATGCCATAAGGCACACAACGAAATAATGCATGCTCCCCTTTCCTCAGTCTGTAAGGTCTAACCTAGCACTATACTCCCTGTCGTCTTTGTTTCTCATGCCATCCCTTGGCTACATGCCAAGCTGTTTTTGCTGGACGGGTAGATGCTGATGGCAGCTAGAATGTGAGTGAAGTTTTCCTTCTGTTGGAGACTGTGCAAGTCGTCAGCATAAGAATCGGATTCTATTCTAAATGGAACCTCGGTGTTTTAGGTTTAAAAGTACCCTTAGTACCTAAAGAGAAGGGCTTGGGGATTTTCGTTTATTCTTTTCTTCTGTGAGTAGAGCTCTTCATGAACAGAGCATATGCTTTATCCTAAAGTATTCTCTGGTGGCCAGGAAGCCCATGCATCTGTGTTCTTTTCTGCTGCAGTGTAAGTTCTTGTCTCTTCTCCAGGCTCCCTCATCTCCGTGCTTAGTTAGTCCTGCTTGGCCTCAGATGCATCTCTTCCATATGTTCAAGAAGCAAGTCTCAAGCACCCTAAAAACTGAAAACTAGAGTGAAAAGACCCAGAATGGTTCAGTCAGTACCTCACAATTCAAATATTCTGAAGTGAAGCTAAAATAAAGAACAGTGAAGATCTAGGAAACCCTGCTTTGTGTCTTAATGTAACCCACATGCATATCATTCAGTCCTTCATCTCAGTCCCTATATCAGTTTCTTTATAGTCCTGACTTACTTTCTTCTTCTGCCACCATCTGCTTCATTAAATCTCATTCGTTTCAGCTTACCTCTCTCCATACTGAAACATAACGTGTGTGTTTTTCCTTGTCTGTCTTAACAAGGCCTCTAAGTGGGTAAACTCTCTGCTTCTCCTTCTTGCTATCTCCTATTATGTTTCTGTGAGTGTATGTACTTTTCTAAGACCTCGGTATTTTTTTGAGTTTCCTAAAATGTGCATATTTTAATAGTCTTGCTCCCTTTTCTCCCTTTTAGTCTTCCATCTGCCTCTTCCTTCTATTCACATCTAGAAACACAATAGGAGTGGGATAGGAATAATGAGATTAGTAACCTTTTGGGACTGAAAAAAAATTAGAATGTCCAGGTGGCTGGCCCTAAATCTCAAACTTTTCCTCAGATTCTGTCCCTGCTTCTGCGTCATAAGAGTCAGTGAGTCAGCTGTTGGTATTGACTGATCTTCAGGAAGTATGGTGCTAGATTATACCCTGTAATTAGGGACAGGGGAGCATTATTTGTTATAGAGATCTCTGCTCCTTCTGAAATTTATTTTTGAGGTTAGTAGTGATCACAAACTCCAAACCAAAGTCTTACCCTGATTAGGTTTTGGTGTCCCTAAAGCACTTCCAGTAGCTGCTAATATATCACCGCCATCCCACTTTACGTAGTTCCTTTTTTCTTCCTCTCTACTTTTTCTCCTCCTCTCTGTATCCCTTTCTTCCTCTTCCTACTATCTTTTTGTTCCATTCTTCTTTTCTCTTTCTCCCTGTCTCTTAGTGCTGCTGGCTCTCCAAACTCAAGTTACTGAGCCCCAGAATACTAACTATTCAGTTTCTTAAATGGTATATAACAGGGCAGGGATGAAGGAAGTAACAACACACACACACACTACTGTGCTTACCCTAAAGGTTTTCCTTTGGAAGAGAAACTGAGAAAAGGTAGTTACCTTTAGCTCTTTAGCAATAGGCATTTGCCCCAGGCATGGGGACAGTGCTGGCTAAACTCTGCTCTTTCCCTTCTTGGCAAGACTCTGCTGTCAGAGAAGTCCTCCATATCATATATCAGTAGAACATATGAAACCATGAGTGAGGCTGAGGTTTAAAGAGCCAGAGGCTACCTTCTGCCCACTTTACTTAAAGTGAAGTGGACCTCTTGAGAAAGAGCTCTCTGAGCCTCTCTCTCTCCTGGGGTCCAGTTAGTCATCCAGGAATCAATGACTTAGCCCAGAATTCACCAGTAGGTGGCACTCAAATCCCTCAGGGCCAGTCTTAGGCTTCCCTGTGGTTTTTTGGAAGTTCTCTAGCTCTGGCATTTGAGACTCTAAGAAGAGGACTGTAACTTAAAAATAGCGCTGAGATTCTTGTCTTTACCACTACCTTTCCTCAGCCAGGAGAGACCTAAGAGAAGAACATCATTCCTTCTCTACTTTTTACTCAAAACTCACCAATATGAAGAAAACAGGCAGTGTTGTTTTACCACTTTGCTGTCCCTATGGCCACTCCTCCTCTTCCAGAGGCTATAAAGCCTGAAGCACCATAAACCCTCCCACAAGAGAAAGAAGACAATTAGGATAATGGAAAATGGTTTTTAAAACTATCAGCACAAGTAGCTCATGCTGAGCAGGTTGGCCAGCAGTTATATTTGAAATGCCACTGGCTTGCAGAAAGTAGGTATGCCAGGATCATTGAGAGTTTATTTTCAAGGCTATTGCAGCATCTCTCCCAGGTTACACAATGGATTCTCAGTAACTTTTTCCTAACCAAGATGACTTACATTTTACTTAATCCAGATATCAGTAATATTCTCCGTTTTGGGGGTCTTCTAATTCCTGGACTCTGCTTCCAGAACTGTTAGTTCCCTCTGTGAAAGGGTCTCTCCAGAGATAAATGGCAAAAGAAGATATTGATACCTCGATCCCCTATACCTCTTAATACTCTAAATTTGGAAGGAGGAGAATTATACATGTATGTATAATTCTGTTCTACCGCTACAATGGAATGGAAAGAATGTATGACAGGCAGAACTAGGTTCCCATCCCAGCTCTGCCACGTTCGCTGTGCAGTCCTAGATGCGTGATATAATTTCTCTGAGCTTTACTGTCTTAACTGGAAATACAAATTACCACATCTTCCTATAGGGTTATTGTGAGGCTGTAATGAGATCATGCATGTAAATGAGACAATGTATAAATGTGATTTCCCCTTCTCTTCCTAGCCTCTCCACTTTCTCCCCCTCCTCCTATCATCACGAGGGGCTATGGCTGGAGAACTGATGAGGTAGTTGAAATGGCTGAAGGGGAAGAAGAGAGAAAAAAAATAACTCCCCACACACCATGTTCCAAATAAACAAATCCTCCTGCTTGAAGGCTAGTGCAGGGACTGAAGGAACAAAAGCTAAAACTAGGCTATTTATATTTTATTCCTGAATCCCTCTGTGTTTGCTTATGGGGGCATTTTTCATACTGCCCTCACAGCCTGGAGGAGCACAGAACAGTCATGGAGCAGGAGGAAGTAGCTGGAACCAGGCGTGAACTGGCTGTTTTTTCCTTCTCTGCCCTCGGGAGGGAGACGATCCTTGTGAGTGTGCACTTCCTCCAGGAGAGCTGTGATGTGAAATCAGGAACATGGCCGCCAGACCTTGGATGACCCTTTCTACAGAAGCAGGAATCCTTTCTCAAGCGGGCTTTCAAGGAGGGTTATGATCTTGATCCCCAGGAATCATGTTTACAGAAAAAATGTTTTGGGAAAAGCTGTGCTCTGAATCAGGCAGCAGACCCTGGCTCTGAGAGTCCTAAGATTGCTGACAACCACTGTAGAGTTCTGAGTGTCTTATGGGGCTGGGTATGCAGCAGGTCTCTCCTGATAGGAGAAATTGCCTGTTTGACAGAGATGTGAAAGCCACAAACTATCCTGGGCTTGGTATCCAGCCTGCTCAGCAGCCTTGCTATTCATGTGAAATTTCTCTTATGATTAACCATGTTCTTCTTTCCCTTTTCCTCCCCACCTCTGCCCTACTGCCTTTCCTTGTGCCTCCCTTTTCTCTTCCCCTTTCCATGCGCCTGTCTGCTGGTCCACAGCCAGTCTCGGCTCTGCAGCCCTCTCCACAGCCTGTTCAGTTCTCTCCAGGCTCCTGTCCCCAGGTCCTTCTGCCAGTCTCTCCATCCCAGCAGTACAACATGGTATAAATTCCGTTCCCCCTTTTTGTCTTGTCCAAGTGTGGCCTATATCTGTGGGTGTGTCTGTCTGGGTCAGTCTGTGAAAACCTTGCAAAGCAGTTGTGCTTTTTGGAGGGCCATGTTAAAAGGTGTTTCTTCTTGAGAGGCCAGCACAGGCTGAACTATATACTGTATCTAGAGACCACATCACAGCACTTTAGCCATCAAAAGATGCCTGAATGTTAAGACAGAAATACTGAGTTCCCCTGAATTTTAGCAGGGACAACAAAATCAGATGTTGGTCTAGCCTGAGCTCCTCATCATTTTCTTTAAAAATAAAAACACAGTTGCAGATTTCTCTGGTACCATTTATAAAAATGTAAAATGTTCCCCTATCTTACCATGTTATTTTACATAAAAAATACCTTTCCTAATATGTAACACATGCTGTTTAAATTGTTTGTACCCTGGCTATAAATCCTTTGAAGATCTAATTTGCCTCATAGTGGATAACTTCTATCATGGTTATAGGAACCCTGATTTTTTTTTTTTATTTTGTGTTACTCACACCCATCTGCTTTTTCATTAGAATCCCCTTTCCTCCCACCTCTTATCTCCATTCTGAAAAGTCCTGGACTATGGACCTCAGGATAATTGGCAGTCCTTTTGTTACCTGTTTCTGCCCACTAAAGTAGCAAAATAGCTAATTTGAAGATCAGATCCCTGAAAATTGAGTAAAACAACAAACAACAAGAAAGCATTGCCTTTTGTTTCTACTAGTTTTTGTGGGGGGGGGGTTGCAAAAGAACTCTGTGTGTGTGTGTGTGTGTGTTGCTGTCTAGGGAGCAGAAAGAATGAGGAAGCTAACAAACTCTAACTATCACCGTATAAGTGAGAGATGGAACACCATCACTCTTGCTGCTTGAGAAGAGAGCTGAGAGAGAAGGTAATTACAGACTAGCCAGTCAGTCTTGCCTTCCAGCTCAGCCACTCACCCGGCCTCCTTTCAGAGGTGAGAATTGGAAGCTGTTTCTAAGGGTAGAACTCTAGGCAGGTGTCAGAGAACAGAGGTGGAAATGACCTCAAGAGGGTGTAAGGAGATAAGCAGCAGGAATAGGAGTCCACCAGTCTTTGCGCTGCCTAGGCAGAGCTGGGGAGCCAAGTGAATCTAGCCATCCATAATCCGCTCAAGGTGTTACCGGGGTCCTTTATTATAAAATAGGAATTTATGACAACTTAGGGGTACTTTGTATGGTTGGAGGCATGAAGAAGTCAGGAAAATGGAAAATCCTTTTAACCCACTGGTTTGTCCTATTTTTTTCTATATATAGAAGCTGTGTCATTGCTCCTAACTCCCCAGGACAAACTCTAATAAAAATCATAATCAGAGTGGCCATTGTTACCTCATATGTGTTAGAGAGACTGGCTCTAGAGTTGGGTTTCAAACAGCTGTTCAGTTCAGAGCAATTTTAAAACACCATATGACAGAGGCTTGAAAAGTGCCTCCCAGGGCACAGAGGCAGGAGTGTCTTGGATTTGGTGTAAGTAAGAAGACTGTAGAAAGGGTTGTTATTTCTGTCTGTCTGTCTGTATTGAAGCCAAAGACCTAGGGTTTGATACGACCTCAGTCCTTGAGTTTCTTCCACTCTGTCAACAGGCAGATGACCTCAGCAACCCCTTTGGACAGATGAGCCTTAGCCGCCAAGGTTCTGCTGAAGCAGCTGACCCATCTTCAGCTCTGTTCCAGCCCCCACTTATCTCCCAGCACCCTCAGCAGACTAGCTTCATCATGGCTTCTACGGGACAGCCCCTTGCCACTTCCAACTATTCCACCTCCAGCCATGCACCACCTACTCAGCAAGTCCTGCCACCCCAGGGCTATATGCAGCCCCCTCAACAGGTGAGCAGCTCAGGTTCTCAGCTTAAATCACTAATTCATTTAATCCTTTCTTCCTTTAATTTAGACACCAGAGGGATACCTATCCCCTACCTCCATTTCTCCACCTTGTACTTGAGAACTGTCTTTATAGTCAGAAAGTCGTTTTTCTGTTTAAAACTTGTATACCAACATTGCAATTTCAGACCCAAAATATCCATCTGCAGATTTTTGGCCATTAGCCCTGATGCATTTAATAGTTTGTGGTTGTTGATTCTCAGTTTGAGAGACCTCCTCATACATGTGTTTCTTCTTACCATAGATCCAGGTTTCTTACTATCCCACTGGACAGTATCCTAACTCCAACCAGCAATATCGACCTCTCTCTCACCCGGTGGCCTACAGCCCCCAGCGTGGTCAACAGCTGCCTCAGCCATCCCAGCAGCCTGGTAAGGGGAACTGTTAATATAAGAAGGCAGTGAATAAGGGAAGGGTAGAGACTGGAAAAGAGAATTACCTTCCCTGTTGTTAAAAAAGCAGGAATTATTAAAGTTCTAAAGAGAGATCCAGCATCTCCGAAAAAGAAAAGGTAAAAGAGACAGAAGAGAAATTACTGATAGACTGCCATCTCCTAAACATTGTTAAGACCATGTTAATGTCTTCTCTGCCTTGCCTATTCCTAGGTTTACAGCCCATGATGCCTAACCAGCAGCAGACGGCTTACCAAGGCATGATTGGAGTCCAGCAGCCACAAAACCAGGGCCTTCTCAGTACCCAGAGAAGCAGCATGGGGGGCCAGATGCAAGGCCTGGTGGTTCAGTACACTCCACTGCCTTCTTACCAAGTGGGTGCATTCTGCATTGGGAAAGATCACCCAGTCCTCAGGATAAGGGAAAGGAGAACAGCCTCCCATGTCATCCAGTCAGATAACTCTATAACACTGAAATGTTCACTTCACTCCTAAAATTTTTAGGTTTATTTTCCTCTGAGAGAAAACAGAATTTGAGAAGAGTCTTTATTTAAAATATTTTGTCTTTATACAGCCATGCAAATAAGTATATGCTCAGAAAAGTAGGATCTAAAGGAAGTCAGACTCCTTTCTCCATGTCAGGTGCCTAAGGATGGTGTTTGGAGAAGAGGGAAATGGAGGTAGATCTGTAAGCATTTCCTATAGGCAGATGAGGAGAATAATGTCTAAGAAGTAAGAGAGAAAGAGTGTCCAAGTCTAGTGATGATTGAGCTGTTTGTGGATGAAGTACAAGTGGTCATCCTCTTCTTGTCTCAACTCAGGTCCCAGTGGGTAATGACTCGCAAAATGTGGTCCAGCCGCCTTTCCAGCAACCCATGCTGGTCCCTGCGAGCCAGTCTGTGCAAGGGGGCCTCCCAGCAGGGGGCATGCCAGTGTACTACAGCATGATCCCGCCAGCTCAGCAGAACGGTACGAGGTGAGGACTCCCAGAAAGTCAGCACACATTTCCCATAGACCTTCAGCAACTGTTGCACCATGGTTTTGTTTCCACTGGCCAAAGAAAAAAAAGGCAGGAGTAGAAGTCCCAGTGGTGCCCATGCCTTAAAGCAGGTAGACTATAAGGGAATTCATTCTTTTCTCCTTGTTGATTCGACATTTCCATAAGAGCGCATCAGCAAGAAAAAATTCTTGCTTGAGAGACAAAGCTTTATAATTTCCCATTTTTTGTTTTTCTAATTGGCAGAATTCAGAACTATGAGATAGAGACTGCTCATCATTACAAGAAGCACTTGGAGTACATATATGTAAAATTTTCTGTGTACTTGTGTTTATATCCATGATAAACTCAGATGGTCTATTTCTATGTCTGTATATATCAGTATACACCGTAGCTAATAGAATTTTAGAGATAGAAGTACCTTGGAAATATCTAGTTCACTCCCTTTGTTTTATTTTTCTCCCTTTTTTATAAATGAAGAAATTCCAGCTAGGACTGTTAAGAAATTGACCCAAAGTCACACAGCTAGTTAAAAGCATAGTCGGAACTAGAATTCAAGTCTGGGCCTATCTATGTGTATTGCTGTATGTCTCTCTCAGTGCATATATGTTTATATCTGTCTTTCTATATGTACGTCTCCTGTTGTCTTGAGTTTTGTGGGGGTTTCCCCATTTGTCTTTAGGTGACTCTGTTTGCCATTGTGTAAATATCCTAAATCACACATCTCTTTAGTTCTTTTTTACCCATCTCTCTTGAACTGTGTGTCTGTCTCTGGTACTCTCTTTGTGTGTTTCTCAGTGTGTGTGTGTGGGCGTGCACACATGCACATGCATATGTCTGGTATATTCACACTGTTGGGAAGAGCATGTGTCACTTACACATTTCATCTGTAGCACTGATTAGCAGCTTCTTAATTGAAAGATAATCAAGTACAAATATATATAATTAACTTTGAACTGATGAGTGATTTTAGAAATTGCGTGGCAAATTGGTCTGGGAATGGCTTAGAGCTGCCTCTGCTTCCCACAGAGGCCCGGGAAGCAGCAGCTGTTTGCCCAGAGCTGAGCTGCTCCCTCTACCACTTTTAACACTCTTCTCTCCTCTCTCCCCAGCCCTTCTGTGGGGTTTCTGCAACCTCCTGGCTCTGAGCAGTACCAGATGCCTCAATCTCCCTCTCCTTGCAGTCCACCACAGATGCCACAGCAGTACTCAGGTAAGAGGATAAAAATTTGGGTGGGTCTTGGGCACTGGCAAGAGCAAATACTGCTGAAGAACTTGTGCTCTAGAGCTAGGAAAGGCAGGGAGAGTTCAGGGATTGTCTCTGTCTTCAACTGTGACCCCATCAGGAGAAAAGACCAGAGTCCTGGCTAGTGTTTTCCAGGGTTGCTAAAGGTGACCTCTCAAGAAAGATGAGGTTGATTACCCCATCCCTGTCCCTAGGAAGCCACATGTTTGTTCAAGTTCCTTGTTTTCTTTTTTTTTTTTTTTTCCTGAATCCAGCATTACATTCACCACTCACATGCCTTTGAGACATGAAGTGCTTCTTACCTCTGTCTCTTGCACTCATTCTTCCGATAAACAGCTTTTTTTCTCTTGGGAATGTGAGAGAGGCCAATAAAATGCTTTTTAAGTCATATCTTAGATTTGTTCTAACAGTTTTTTGTATGTGCTCACATCCTGTCAATTTAATTCTCACCACGGTTTTAAGAAGAGAAAATTGAAGAATCAGAGAGGATAAATGATTTGCCTAAAGCAACAGTCCTAGAACTTGAACTTGGGTCTTTTGACTTTCCATCTCCTATGCTGCATTCTCAATAACACATTTTCAACAGGCTTCTGTACTCTCTTTCTTTCCCTCCAGTGGGAAATAAATGGATATTATGTTAAATAGGCAAAGGCCCTCTTTGGAGAGACCACCTCTCCCAGGTAAATAGGCTTATTCTGTGAAGGTCCTTGCTGTCTGCCTCTGCCAAGAACTGCCCCAGCACATCAAGTACAGCTGCTCCTGTTTGTTTCCCTTTTACCCCACCATGTCATAGCATTACACTGCAATTAAACTTCAGGGTTTCTGGAATGGAGGAGTCTTAACGTAGCCTCCAGCCATTCCCATTTGGCTCCATTGTGAGAATATCGGAGTGCCCTCTTCTGGTGAGAGGAAGGTATTTTGCTGGTTTTCCCCATTTAGGAATGGAATACTTTTCACGTAAGATTTTTTGTACTTTGACTATGTTAGATGATGTGGAGTGTATTCCAGAACTAACCTTGTGCATAAGATATGGTCTGCTCTAACCTCCAAGCAGCAAGGACTTCTGCCTTCATCCAGACCAGATGTTGATCTCACAGGCTGAGAAATTTTAAATTCAACAGCCTTTACCCTTTATTATATTATTGGTTTCTCTAGCTATTTCTCCTCATGTCTGCCAGGGACACTTGACCTTGAAATTCCCAGCAGTGTATGGAAATTATAGAAACCATCTCCAAGAACCACTGTAGCCTGTGGTGGTGCTTAGTACCTGGGCATTTTCTCTCCTATTTGTTAGAGTGTATGTGTATGCATATGGATATACTGTCCTTAGTGGTCTGTCTATTGGGTCTCTGTGGTTATATCTGTTCATCTTCAATTATAAGGTCTTTGAATCCAAAATAAACCAAGTGAAAAAATTTTTTCATTACCTACTCTGGACCTAGTGCTGGGTTAAGTAAACAAACAGCTGTTGTTCTGAAAGTTGGCAGCACTTAGAGATCTGGGCTGGAAGGAGATAATCTAGGCTCTTCCTTGATCAATAGAAATGGAAGAAACTCTTCATCATCTAATTCCCTTGCTCTTTGGAATTTTCTGTTACATGTCCTTTCTTTCTAGCTACCCTAATCAATCCTAGGTTTCTGACTGACCCCTTGTACTTCTAGATGATGGGACTCTCTCTTCTACCAATATCATCTAAGAGTCCATATTCACCAGACCAGTGATTTTAAAGTCTCCAGTCCCTGCTCGTGGACATCTAAGAGGAAGCAGAAGGAAAGAAAATTGCTTCTGCCTTCCTTTCCAGTTTATCCTCACTAGGAAGATAGAAGGCCAGCATAGTCTAAAAGGACTGCTATGTCACCTTCAGAGAATAGTGTCGTCGGCCCCCCTCCCCCTTCCACCTTCTATGTAGCAACATGGTCACTTTTCCAAAAATAAAGGCTGGGATTAGGATTGGCTGTTCATGGAACAACTGTTCTGGTTTATTAATACATTTTTGTTTTACCCAGTTTACCCCCAGGCCTGGACCTTAATTCCTCCACTGTGATATTAGACATAACTATAACCCCAGGAAACACTTCTCTTTTCACTAAAATGATGGCTTGCAGGTCCCTCGAGGTTTCTGCAGGGATGCTTGTCTGGGGGAAGTGCACACAGACATAAAATGGCAATGAAACCTGTACACGGATGCTCAGCTCACAGTGACACAGCATCATGGCCAGAGTGAGGCACATAGATCTCTCCTCTCATGTACTGGCTCATTTTGAACTTGAGGGTTCAACCAAGGCTGACTAACTCTTTTCTCTCCCACTCCCTGAAGAAATCTTCCTCTTCCACCGAAGGGGTGGGGGGGGGAGAAGAAGAAGACCAGATACTCTTGGATTCTGTTCTCTAATTTTAGAAAGGTGCCTGTGGATTTTATTTCTCTAGACATTCCTTTCCATAGATTTGATTTCTAGTGGTAAAGAAAAAGCCTTACCAGTCTTCTACCTTAGTGTCTAAAAAAACAGCAACTAAACAAAAACCAATTTTGCCAGGCATAAATGTCATCTGTTTGTATTTATGTGGTTTGCTCTGCCCAATCGACCTTTCTGCCCAGGTTTAATGATGCCACTTAAAAAGCCATTCACACATCCCCTCTCCTTTCAGAGCTTTCAAGCTAAAATTGATTTCCTTATTCAGCCCTCTTCTCCCCCTTCCCATTCCAACCCAGGCTCCTTCCTCCAACTTGATTATATGGAAGTGCTGTCACTGGGTAGTGTGGTGGGTTTTTTTTTTTTTTCATTGCCATGTCCATTAAGAAGTAGCAACAAGTTCGGCTGCTAAAGCATGCCACCTGCTTTTGGCTTGAAGAAGAGAAGCATAAAAATCAGCTCATCAGCAGAGTAGTGTTCTGTGTCCTCGGCTGAGTGAAGGAACAATGCTCCAGGCCAGCGGGGGAGAACTCATTGGAGGGAGGAGCTCAGGAATGAGGCTGCCTCTGAGAACTCTGGCTTTGTTTTTGTTGGGAATCAGAAAATAATACCAGGTCTTTGTTCTTTTTCCCCCTCACCTTGAGCCCCCTAATAGCTCTTTGTGACTACATGTGGGTATTAAAAAGAGCTTCCACCACCTTACTCATGCCCACACCCTACTCATTCACATATCCACCACCTTTTACTGGCCTAGGGCATTAGTCTCAGATTATGAACTGCCTTCCAAAAGCTGTAGATTTTTGATTATTTTTGCCTTGGCCTCCTCGGGTAGCAATGGGATATTTGAATAAGGTCAACTGCAATTTTGTTGGTAGAGGATTGGAGCAGGTGGGGACTTTTAGGATGGGGAAATAAAATGCCCAAAGCAACTATAGTGAGGGAGGAGCTGTTAAATGCATGACATTCCACAACTGTGCAATTGTTCCATGGTCCTTCTGCAAACCATATTGATGAATACCCTGTCCCCTTTGGCAGGGGATAGGAAGGTACAAGCCAGTCTCTCTGAGTATTGTGCTCTTTGATTAGATGAACTGGGGTGGGAGGGGGTCACAAATTGACTAGAGAATAGAATATGACAGATGCTGTGTCTCCTGAGCTGCTCTCTCAGGCTTTCTGCCATTTTTTTCCTTTTCCTTTGACCGATGCTACCTGAGAAAAGCAATCACGCTCACTTCCCAGCAGGATGGGTGCCCAGGGCAGAGGCTGCAACATTTCCCGTCACAGGAAGCAATGTGATGGCAGCAGCAGTGGCAGCCCCAGAGCACCAAGCCATGAAATGAAAACAGCAGCGTTGCAGCAGGTTTTCAAGCTTGCAAGCCCCAGTCCCATTTCTCTACCACTACACACATATGAACTCAGCCTGTCCCTCTACAGAAATATAGCCTGAGAGGTCAAGAGCAAACCCTCACACCAGACAGTACCCTGTGGTGAAGCAGAGCTCCCGCCCATCCCTCCCAGCAGGGACCGTCCATCACGCTGCTTCTCCCTGACCCCTTACTTTGCTTTTCCCATGAGGAAGATTTGGGACTTAATGTTCCTCCTCACTGAGCCCTTTCCTTCCCCTAACCTGTGAGAGGGTAAGACCATCCATGGTTGTCTGTGCTAAAACCTCAGGATTGTATCCAGTCAGTTACCTGAACCTGACAGTGAAAGCTTCAAAGAGGGTCTGACCCTCCCACCCTATTCCCACTGTTACAGTTCTGATTCAGAACCTCCTTGTTCAATTTCCATAGTTTCTTAATTAGTCTTTCTACCTCTAGTCACGCCTTCTATCAGCCATCTTACATTCGGCCATTTGAGTTAGCTTTCTGAAGCACAAATCCTATCCCCAATACCTACAGGTTAAAGACCCTCACCAGAATGTGCTTCAAACTCTGACATCAACTATTTGTCTGCTGTCTGATTCCCTAACAGACTGTCCATTCCATGAGGGCAGGGACCAGTTTTGTTTATTGTACACCCAGTCCCCAGCATGGGAACTGGCACATAGTAAATGTCTACTGAATAAATGAATAAATGTATATTATCTCTTACTACTTTCCCTACATAGCCTCAGTGCCTTAGCACCTTGAAATGTCATTTCTTGAATACAACTGACATCTCTGCCATTCCTTCTGCTTGAAATGTATATTTCCAACACTCCTCACCCTTGCCCAAGAAGTACCTTCTGGGTCTGGCTTAGTGAAGCTGTTTGCATTCATCTTCTCCAGAACCAAAGATAGCTGGCTTATCTGTAGCCATTACTGGAAAAGCCTACACATGCCTACAGCCCTGGCCCAGCCTCAGACTGAGACCTGTATCATGCCCAGACATTTGAGCAATCTGATCTGGGCATTTGGTAATACCCAACTTTGACAGAATGGAGCAGTTTTCTCCCAAGCACACCAGAGTACCCCTCACCAGGTGAAGGTCAGGAGAGCATTGGCATCTGGGACTCATGTCCCTTCCACTGGCTTAAGGAGGGAGAGTCAGAAACCAAATCAGAAACTGTCTCAGATTCCTAGCAGGACACAGTTTAAGTGACCCTGAAGAGAGTCGATGTATTTACTTACTGGCTTTCCCTCTCAGGGTTACCTGACACCCAAAATACAGTTTAATTCAGAACCAATCACTTTCTTCCTACTATTCAGGAGTGTCACCTTCTGGACCAGGTGTGGTGGTCATGCAGCTGAATGTCCCTAATGGACCCCAGCCCCCCCAGAACCCATCCATGGTCCAGTGGAGTCACTGTAAATATTATAGCATGGACCAGCGGGGACAAAAACCTGGAGACTGTACAGTCCAGACAGTAGCCCCCAGGTGAGTCCTGCAACCCATCCTTGTCTTGACCAATTCTTCTCAGAGTAATCTTTGTCATTGAGCAGCCTCTTTTACATGTCTTTCCCTGCATACTTCTAGGGGAGAAACACAAGAAATAGAGGAGATTATCATGTTTCAAAGAACCTAAGTTCTAAGGTGGCAGATGGGACACATACTTGAAAATGCTAAGAGAATACTTAAAACAGTATTTCAAAAAGTGGGTATTAAAATAATACATACTAAATGGGGACTAGGGAGGCAGTTTGAAGGAGCAGTCTGACTTTGGCAGAGTTCAGCAAGAGAAGTTTCCTGAGGGAAGCGAATTTTAAGCCAAGCCATAGGAATATCCAGAGGATAATGTTTGGTGTTTTTATGATTATACTCTTCTCTCCCACAGGCCAACACACAAATGAGCAACAGCCCTGTCACATCTCCTACCCAGTCTCCAGCACCCTCTCCTGTCACCAGCCTCAGCAGTGTCTGCACAGGACTCAGTCCCCTTCCAGTCCTCACACAATTTCCCCGACCTGGGGGTCCAGCACAGGGTAAGGAGTTAGATTAGGGCTGACTGCTGTCAAATTCATCCTTCACATCCCTTTTCCAAGTGGGAAGATCAAGAGGATAGCAACAGGCAGGGAACCAGTGTGACTGGCTGGTTATCCAACTCTGGAAGCCAACTCTTACATTTTAATATCCATGTTTAGGCCAAGGACACCTGTCCCTTCTTAGAGATGACCATAGTTAACTTTCTATAGACCACCTTTATATACTTAGTATTTATTACCAAGTAAAAGTGATTTTGAGCCAGGGAAAAAAATTCACTGAACTTTCTGATAAACCAGAATTCATCCCATCAGTACTGAGTCTGAGGCCTGGAAATATGGGGGACTGTGTCAAAAACAGAATGGCTTTAGAAGAACGAACACTGGATTTGGGTTAAAAGACTTGGATTCAAATTCTTGTTATACCACTAAATAGCTGTGTGATGTTGAACATGTTACTTAAACTTAGAACCAAACCTCAGTTTCCTAATCCATAAAATATAGGGTTAATCACACATAAGATGGGAATGATCTTATCTGCTTGCTGTCTAGGCTGTCACAAGCAGTATAAAAAAAAAAAAGATGAGAATATGGTTTAAAAACTTTAAGTCTACAGACATGCTACCCTGAACAAACCCGATCCCGTCTGATCTTGGAAGCTAAGCAGGGTCGGGCCTGGTTAGTACTTGGATGAGAGACCACCTAGGAAGACCAGGTGCTGTAGGTATAAAAAATAAAATTAAAAAAAAAGAGATTGTAAGCTGACAAGGTTCTTGCTATCTATGAGGTCAACCAAGTGTCGCCTCACCTAAAAAACAAACAAACAAAAAATAAAAAATAAACACCTTTAAAGTGCTCTGATGTTTATCGACAATAATAGGTGACACTTACAGTACTTAGTATGTATCAAGCATTGCTATAAATGCTTCACATGTCTTATGTTCATTTAACCTTCCCAGCAACACTGTCAAGGGGAAAACATACCCAACATCATATTTCTAGTAACAGAGCCACGATTTGGACCTAGGCAGCCTGGCTCCAAGTCTGTGCTTTTGTCTACTTCACTTTATTGCCTCTCAAGTGAGTCAGAAACTTGAGCCCTGGATTTGAGGTGGGGAAAAGCTATATAAGAAATAAAAGACATTCATGAGGGTCTATAGGTTTCCTCCAGGGCCTTTTGTCTATAATGGACAAAGCCCTTTTTCGAAGGTGAGGGAACCTAATAGTCCCATTTGTCTGAGATATAGCTGAGAGCCAAGGAGTTTAGGAAAAAAGACAGCTCTTTAATCAGTCTCATAGGGATTGGTCTCATTAAAAAAGTAGGAATAGTATCTATCTCCAGAGCCCCCGAAGTCTTATATGTCATACCATGAAGTTCAAACTCCCAGAAAACAATCTGCTCTTCCTCCCTAGGTGATGGGCGCTATGCTCTCTTGGGCCAGCCATTACAGTACAATCTGTCCATCTGCCCTCCTTTGCTCCATGGCCAGTCAACTTACACGGTGCACCAGGTAAAGGTGTCCACCATCAGCCTTAGAACCATCATACCCCTCCCCCTCCTCATGTCTCTGAGCCATCCTCCTCAACCAGTTGGGTGGACAAAGGACACAACACAAAGAGTATGAACAAAGTGGGAGGGACCTTGCCCCACTCCCTTACTCATTCCTCCTACTCCATCCCAGTGTTTCTTGGTGGCTGTTCTCTGGCCCATCTGACTACCTGGTGGGGTGGGGTCATCGGGGTTGGGTACTCCTCCTTAATTTCTCAAGCAGACATTGAGATGCAAGGCAGTCAGTGTTATTTGCCCAGAATGAGAGTTATCTTTCGAATGTTGAAGGGACAGAGTGGATTGAAACATGGAAACCGGAGCAAGAGACAAGCACTCAAATCTGCCTCCACTGACCTGGGGACGACAGATGTTGGTGAGTGACAGGATGCTGAATCCCCAAGAGAAGGTGCTCACCCTTTCAGCCCTAGCCTAGGATTGCTGGGAAAAGCCATCTTAGGATGGGAAGTAGAAATGGTACCCTTTTGTACTCAAGAGCGAGGAGAAGCTGGATGAAATATCTCTGTCCTCCTTACCAAGCTATTCTAAGTCCTGGGGAAGATGATGGTAAAAATTAGGAATAATACAATGATGGGGGTTGCTGAGCTTATTAGCAGAGTGTCTTGTGGGAGTAGTCCTGACTTTAATCTAGGATGTCTAACTTTGGTAGTCCTAAACCTAATTCAGGAGAAGCTTGGCAAGAAAGTATAGAGGAGTAACTCTCCTCTTGCAGGCCTTCTATACTAGGCATACAAGATCTCTCAGGATTTTTCCTTTTTGGAGCAGTTTGCTAAACAAGGAAAGGAGAGGGAACTGACTTCCCTAGATGATAAGAAAGGAATCTATTTGAGCCAGCCTCTGGGAAAGGAGCTACGGAACATATTTCAGATTAGGCTATTGACTTTTTGAAAACATCAGCAAAAGCCACACCTCTTTCACAGTAACAGCTCTCTATGAGAGATCTGAGGTGTGGGTCTCCAGATCTTAAATCTGGGATTCTGAGTTCCAGTCTCTTCTTGCCTGCATCTCTGGGCTAGGAGAAGAAAAAGGTTCCTTTACCCTGTTACCCTGATCACAGTCTGGTTGGTGAGGAGTTAGGTTGACTGGGGAAGAAAGAGAGGGCTCAGTGGGAAAGGCTGGGCTTTTGAGGGTATTATATACAGACTTAGTCAGCTGGATATTGCTCTGCCAGGCCATTATTGTCCAGTCCTCCCTACTCTAAACCTCTCACAACCATGTCTTCTGTCTTCCTTTTCCAGTCCTGGGGCGGGTGCTGGAGGTAACAGATCTCCCTGAGGGCATCACTCGTACTGAGGCGGACAAACTCTTCACTCAGCTCGCCATGTCAGGCGCCAAGATACAGTGGCTCAAGGATGCTCAGGGGCTGCCTGGTGGGGTGGAGGGGACAACGGTGGAACTGCGGAGAATGGCCGCCACGCGGACCTTGCTGCCTTGTACACCATTGTGGCTGTGTTCCCAAGCCCCCTGGCTGCCCAGAATGCCTCCCTTCGCCTCAACAACTCTGTGAGTCGCTTCAAACTTCGAGTGGCCAAAAAGAACTATGACCTGAGGATCCTGGAGCGAGCCAGCTCTCAATAAACAGGAGGGGAAGAGATCGGCGCAATAGGTGGGGGCAGGGTGGAGGGAGTCAAGAGATCCTTACAGACCATGGACAGAGGCAGAAAGGAAGGTGACAGACACTAACCTGGAGCCTAAGACAGTAGGGATGAAAATGGAAACATGCTCACCCTGGCACTGGACTCCTTACTCCCCAGCCACGGGTCCCCTCTTTTTCCCTGGTTGGTCTTCCTCTGCTTCCCTCTCCTTCCCATCCTCTTCTGTCATTTTTTATCTCTTTTCTCACCATAAAATTAATTTCTTCCATATTTTTTGGGCAGGTAGAATTGAGAGAGTTTTACCCTCCCCTATTCTCCTTTTCTTTACCATCCCAAGCTCCACCCCCCCCCTTATTTTTGTCTTTATGAATATATTTATATGGACAGAATTAAGAAAAACAAAATTGACTTCTCTTTTCTCTCATTTCCCCCATCTTGTCTCCCCAAACCCCACAGAGTTAAAACTTGGGACTCCCTCCACCCCCCAGACACTTGTATATTGTTTGAGGTTTGTGCCGCAGTAACAGACACAGTATTTAATTGCACATACAGATGTTTGCTGGGTATATTCACTGTAAATTTTATTTAATCTGATTTTTTGTTTGGGGGGAGGTTGATTTTGTTTTTAAATATATAAAAAAATCTGTCACTGGATGTCAATCCCTGTTTCTCTGTTGCCGTTCTGGTATGGGGGGGGTCAGAGGTTCTGGATAGATACAGCCCCACAATGTTGGAGGGATTTGTTTCGGGTTTGGATGGCTTTCCTACCATCTGCACATATATCTTCCTAACACTATTCTCTGTATCCCATCCTCCTCCTTAACACATAATTCTGTTGGGTGCCTGGGTCTCTAATGAGACCTTGGTTCTGGGTGCTCCCAACTCTGCCACTAACTTGGTTCATCAAGCATATCACTTCTCAACTCTGGACCTCTGAGTCCTTACCAATAAAATAAGAGATTTGGACTGACTAGGTGACCTCTGAGGTTCCTTCCACTCTGTGAATTCTGCAACACTCATTTAGGGTCCTTGAGGCTGAGCTGGGGAGGGGTAATTGAGGTCTAGAACTGGGTTGAGATGCTGGCCTCATACCTGTTTGTCTAATCTTCTAAAAACTTCAGGGATGGAAGACTTGGGCCTTTAATCTTAAAGCCAGAAGATTGGGTTCTACAGGAACAGAAGTGGATGTTTCTTTCAAAAAAAGCTCTTGTCAGTTAAACTTACAGTGCCAAGATGCCATATTATCCAGGCATGGTCAGCAGTCCTATGCAGTTAAAGGTGAAGAGCAGAAATCACCTGCCTGCAAAATGAAGCTTCTCTTCTGTCTGAGGCTTCTCAAAACTAGCCTTGCTGTTCGGCCTGTCAGACAAGAGTCATTAAAGAGCCTGCAGACCCAGAAGCATCCAGCAAACCCTTTTCAATCTTACCTTCCCCTTAGAGAAAAAAAGCAGAAATAACAATATTACCCTGGAAATCTCTTGGGTGTGGGTAGCAGTATCTCTAGCTAGGCTCCTCTGAAGCTTGTCTGACCCAAACTTCAATGTAATCCTTCTTACAGATACAAGGGATAAAGCAGCACTACATTACCACCTCCAAGTTGCTCTCCTCTAAGATGGGAGCATCTTCTCTTTCAGGCATGTCACAGCACAGAGCATAAGGCTGCACCTCTGTGAGATAAGAATGTTAGATAGCTCACTGACCTGTCAGTTCATACACTAGGGCATCAGAGGAGGAAGATGGAATCAGGGAATCAAAATGATTTAGGAAGTGTGAGGCTCGGCCATCCCAACACCTCCAAGAGTTTGCAGTTCTCATGGGGAAGGAGATATTACTTAAAAACTCCCCTGTGTGTCAGCTATTATAACATGTTCCAGTGTCAAAAGACCATCTCTACCTGATCATTAGACCCTTACTCTCCCAGAGTCCTCAGTTGGAAGTCCCAGCATGTTCTTTTTTTTCTTTTCTTTTTTTTTTTTTTTTTTAAATAACTAAGAAGTCCCTTTACCCAGAGGACGAGATTTTAGAATACAGAGAAAGATGTCAACAGCTGGAGGGAACAAAAGTACTCCGTGTTCTTCACTCCCTTATACAGGACGGCAGCAAGGTAGCCTCCAACTACCCATGGAGAAGAAAGCAATCTAGTCTGGCTGATAATAGAGCTCTGGAAGTTAAAATGATCTGTTTTTCACCAGTTCCCAGCCTTTTCCTCAAAGGCTGGGAAACATGACCAAAAGAAGACAGTGGCTGAGAAGTTGAAGGCTAGTTCCTTAAGCAGGTCCAGGGAAGGTAGATGGGGTGATGTTTAGACCTTGGAGAAAGGGTATTGAGAAAGTTGTTTCTAATTCAGTCATCTAAAATCACCCAAATGAGTATATAGCATGAACACTGTCTCTTTCTGAATTTAGTCCATACTGACCTGCACACCATAGATGAAAAACCAGGAAACAGCAGCTCTGGGAGATGGGAGGAGTTAGGGTCCAGCCCTGCCCAGACCTCCCCGTGTCTAATTTCTCTGTGTCAGCTGTGTCTCTCAGCTGTCCACTTTCCTCCAGCCCTGTCATTTCAGCGTTGACACCAAGGCAAGAAGCTAGGTCTACAAATACCATCTGGGTAGCTGGTATAAGTACAGAGGGTACTGGGGGGCTTAGCCCCCAAGGAAGAGGACCAGCCCTCCCCAAGTGCCACCATCAAGACTGCAGAAGCTCCCTCTTCCACAGACTGGACTGACTTAGGGGATCTCAGATGTAAGTTGCCTCTTCATTCTCTTTCCACTTTCCAGGACCATTCATCCCAGCTTCCTCAATCCTTAGTCTATTCATTTTCTTCATTTCTCTCCTTATCTGTGAGTAAGTTGGGTTTTATGGGGTGAAATTATTGTTCTACTCCAGGACAAAGCTAGGATTGGAGGGTGAGGTGGGGGTGGGGTTAAGGGAATGGAGTAGTAAGGAAAGAAAGGCTCATATTACTCTGAAAACTTAAAATAGCTGAGGCCTGAGGCCGGCTGGGAACTAGGCACCGGGCCTCTGGGGCTCTAGAAGGAGGTAGGGAGAATAAATGTCTCAGCCCAACCCTCCACACATCAAACCCCTTGAAGAAAGGAGATCGGGAGGTATGTGTCACATCTTTATTGCCCACAGAATTCCAGAACAAAGTACCTGTAGGAAATTATACCGCACAGCCTTGAGCACTGTTGAGGCTGGAAACTCAGGGGTTTCCCCTCAGGATGGAAGGATGGGAGTCAGTTTGAGGAACTGGTTGGAAAGTTCTTTAGTCTGTTGGGCTTTTCTCTGGATCTCCATGGAATCTTCCTGTTCAAAGGCCCTGTGAAAGATCTCTGTTTAACCAAATTTCTCACAAAGCCTCACCTGCAAGGATCACCCTACTGCAAAGGACAGGAATAAGGGAGGGAAGAATGGCAGTCAGGGATTAGATTGCATAATGGGGTCCAACCTCTTCCAGGATGACAGAAAAAGAGGTGCTGGAGTCCCCTAAGCCCTCCTTCCCAGCAGAGACTCGGCAAAGTGGGGTGAGTGTGGGCCTCTGACCATGGGGTATGGGAAGCTGTAAAGCCACTGCAGCCCTTGAAAGGTGATTGAATTGTACTCGTATGTGATTCTTTTCTTGCTAGAATGCTAGCCAACACCTGCAGCCTTCAATACCCCCTAATTTGGTGTGTGCCCCTTGCCCTAGGCTAGAAAAATGTCTAGTTAGCCTCAGCCTTACCTAGTCCAAAGAGTATGACAATTCTTTTAACATTGGGTTACCTTCACTCCCTCCCTCTCTCAGCTACAGCGGCTGAAGCAGTTGTTCAGGAAGGAGTCTACAGGGACAAAGGAGATGGAGCTGCCCCCAGAACCCCAGGCCAATGGGGAGGCTGTGGGAGCTGGGGGTGGGCCCATCTACTACATCTATGAGGAAGAGGAGGAGGAGGAGGAAGAAGAGGAACCACCCCCAGAACCTCCTAAGCTTGTCAATGATAAGCCCCACAAATTCAAAGATCATTTCTTCAAGAAGCCCAAGTTCTGTGATGTCTGTGCCCGGATGATTGTGCGTGAGTCATGAAGTGAAGTTGAGAGTGTGTGATGTGAAGATCAGGGGACGGGGGAAAGGGTTTAGGAGAGGAGTATTTGTATAGCAGACAGGCTGTGGCAAGATTTGGCTTTAAGAAAATACTGTTAGAGACAAAGTGTTGGGTCCCAGACAGAAAAAGGACCTAGGGCTAGAGTAGCAGCAATGGTATAAAGGGAAGGGGAAACAGAAAGCTTACCCAAATGTTCTCCCCTCTCCCAAGTCAACAACAAATTTGGGCTTCGCTGTAAGAACTGCAAAACTAACATCCACGAACACTGTCAGTCCTACGTGGAGATGCAGAGATGCTTTGGCAAGATCGTGAGTAGGCTCTGGGGAGCAAGAAAGTAGGAGGGAGGGGACATGTTGCCAGCTACCTACCCCCTTGCCAGTCCCTCCTCAGGTTATCCCATCCATTTCCCTGCTTTTTCTTTTTCAGCCCATGTCTTTAAGAAGGGGTGAGCACTCATGGGAGAGATGGGGTTCTGGGCCCCACTTTGCTCTCGCTAATGCTTTTTCCCATCCCGTCCTACCCTACAGCCCCCTGGTTTCCGACGGGCCTATAGCTCCCCACTCTACAGCAACCAGCAGTACGCTTGTGTCAAAGATACCTGTAAGTGCCCCACATGGGACCTAAGGGAATGGGCCAAGCCTAGAGCTGGTTTCAGCACCACCTCTAGATTTAGAAACCAAATCCTAAAACAGAAAGATTCCATTTCCCAAGGTTCTCTCTCTACCTAATATTTTAGACATCTTGGACGCAGAGTCAGTATGCCTGTTTGATAGCTGAGGGAGTTTAGCTAGATCTTCACACCATTAGCAAAGAAACAAAGCCAAGACTGAAACCTTCACCTGCTGAACTTCAGAATCTGTGCTTTTGATATGCAAAACCGTTTCTAAGCAAACAAGGATTCTAGACTGTCCTCATCCTTGTTACAGAAGAATGCCAAACTCAAAACCAGACCAAGAGCTGTGGACATCCTGAGCAGATTCATAATTTGGCAGCTCTTAAAAAATGTATTCTTTGGCGATTTATTCAACATCATTTATTTGGAAGAGAGACTGGGTTCTGCGAAGAGCATGGGTGTTAAAAGAACTCACAAGTGGTAGCACCCCAGCTTATACAAGCCATTCAGTGGAACAAAAGCCAGCAGTTGACCACTCTACTTAGGAGTAGTGATTCTGAGTGTTCCCCAACTCCCAAGCAATTTAGCAAAGTTGTGGTTCCAACATCATATAATGATGCTCTGTCTGGAAAGAGTGTTGGTAAATATTTTTCTCCATCACATTACATTTCCAGTGATGTCTTTACAGTTCTTTGTGGATTTAGACTTAGGTATGCCCAGACACACACACACATCCCTACTCAATCCCACCTCTTCCTTACTTAGGAGGTCTCTCTTTCCTCCAAGTTTTTCCTCTGCCTCCCTAGTAACATTTTCTTTCTTCTCCCATTCCTACTAGCTGCTGCCAATCGTAATGACCCTGTGTTTGAAACCCTGCGCACTGGGGTGATTATGGCAAACAAGGAACGGAAGAAGGGACAGGCAGATAAGAAAAATGTGAGCACCATGCCTTCCTACTGAGGTCCCTTCCAGAGATCCCATGAAATAGGTCCTGTCTCCTCTCTGGGAAGCTGATAGAAGCCTTTCCCCTAAAATTGCACATAAGCCAACACACAAATTTTTGCATGCAATTTTAGAGGTCCTTGGGTTAAGAACTGCCATAGTGTGTGTTTTCTCCAGGAACTTCCTTCTGAAATTGTCAGATTAACCACTCTAACCAACTGAAGGCTAGGCCCCAGGTCCCTGGCATTGCTGGACAACAGAGGCAAGAGCTATGCTTTTGGATTTGGGGAAGAGAACCTGTCATGCCAAGAAATCAGAGAATTCTAGAGTTATGTAAAGGTCCATGAAGATCGTCTGGTCTGACTTATTTACCTACAGATGAGGTAACTCAGGCACAAAGCTAGTAGCCAAAAGCAGCTTCATTTCCTTTTGTAATAAATAGGGTTATTAGATTGGTAATGCCATAGACTTGCATTCAGTTCAGCAAGAAATTTGTCAGCGTATCCTTATATCTTTCTGGATAGCCAGGGTAGACTAATGTGGATAATAATTACAGTTAGATGGATTCCTAAAATTGGTTGAATGACAGTACCCAAAGTATCCTGGTGTACGCTAAAGGGAGATTTCTGATGCCTCATACATGGTTTGGTCCTTGGTACTCAGCTGTGGACATTTTTCTCACAGATGCAAATGAAGATATAAATAATATATCCATTAAGTTTGTGAGAAACCTAGGAAGGAAAACTTAAACACTGAATAATATATTCAAAAATCTTACAGACTAAAAGAAAGGCCCTGAACTAATAATTTGAAATTCTGTAAGGAAAAATGTATATATCTGTTCTTGGATCCAAAAATATATATATATATATTAACTGTACAAAAACAGAACTAGAGGTTTGGCCTCAAAATAGTTGATATGAAGGTCGGGTGCAAATTAGGGATTTCCATAGAATGAACTATGACTGTAAGGCACTAACAATGTGATCAGCTGCTTCCAGAAAGACTACCATATCTGGATTCTATTTTCTTAAAGGTATCATAAAAACTGTGCTGCCCATTTTTTTCTCTTACACACTGGAGTATTTTTAAGGGCAGACATTAGAGTAAAGGATATCAAATCAGGATCTTTGGGCATGATTTGGATGGACTGAGAATGATTAAAGAAGAAAAAACAGGAAGGACATGTCAGCTGTCCTCAGATCTTAAAAGGGACTATATTCTATATTGCTCCAGAGGGCAAATCGAGACCAACAACTACAAATTACAGGGAGAGTGACATAGGCTTAATGTAGGGACTTGCCCCCAAATTACATGTGCTTACTTTGCAAGGTAGTGAGCTCCCTGTCATTAGCTAAATTCAAGCATAACATGGGTGGCCCACCTGCCAGGATGATTTGGAGGTCCTGCATTAGGCAGGTGGTTGACTAGATATTTTCTGCAATGCTTCTTCCAACCCTGAGATCCTATTCTATAGTTCTCTGGCCTAACTGGAGAGCCAGGGCAAGTATGGGTTCCCAAGACAGTATCTTCCTAACTCTGGTGCCCCCTTCAGCCTCTAGCAGCCATGATGGAAGAGGAGCCAGAGTCTGCCAGACCAGAGGAAGGCAAACCGCAGGATGGTGGGTAACACTCACCTCCATCCATAGAGATGGAGTAGGGTCAGGAGATCAGCTGTGGCACAGGGGATGGAGGGTCAAAGGGCATGCCAGGTCTTGCAAGAGAAAGGTAAGAGAATGAAAGCTGCCCTCTAAGAGCCAGAGACAATTTGTCGGTGTTTCCCATTGTAGGAAACCCTGAAGGGGCTAAGAAGGCTGAAAAGAAGACACCTGATGACAAAGTGAGAATCCATTCTCCCCGAAGGGACCCTGGTCCTCTCCCTAAACCAGTTCTGAGACCACTCATGGCCTTAGCAAAAGCTCACACTTACTCCATGGGTTCCCATCATCTTTAACTTTCCTTCACCGCGCGCGTTTACACACACACACACACACACACACACACACACACACATCCATTAAACTCTTAGTTTAAGGACCTGGAAGATAGATGGAATGTAGTGTGTCTGGAGAATGCCCCTACCTTGGATTTCTGCCCCTCAGTGTGGGACAGAGGAGCCCTGAGACTCATCACCCCCTTTCATCCCCCAGCACAAACAGCCTGGCTTCCAGCAGTCTCATTACTTTGTTGCTCTCTATCGGTTCAAAGCTCTGGAGAAGGACGACCTGGATTTCCCGTGAGAAGCCTTAGAAATGGGGTGGGAGTGTACTGTGAGTCAGGGGAGAGCCTCGCTCTCTAGGGGAAAGACAAAGGGAGGGGGATACTCAGAGCTTGGAGCCTATTGGGGCTGGATCTGGGTACAGCCAAGGGACTGGTTATGTAAATAAGGCCCCAAATCTCAGAGGCCCCTCCCTTCTTCTGCCAGGCCTGGAGAGAAGATCACTGTCATTGATGACTCCAATGAGGAGTGGTGGCGGGTAAGAGAAATGACTGAAGATAAGGTGGGGCATGGGTTGAGTTTAAAACCTGAAATCTAGAGACCAAGTCTCCCTACCATCTCTAGGGGAAAATAGGGGAGAAGGTCGGATTTTTCCCTCCAAACTTCATCATTCGAGTCCGCTCTGGAGAACGTGTGCACCGGGTAACAAGATCCTTCGTGGGGAACCGTGAGATAGGCCAGATCACCCTCAAGAAGGACCAGGTAGCTCTGGTGCCCCACCCAACCCCCCAGGCCGGGAGAATCCTCTGCAAACCACACTCCTTGCAGATCTTAACCCATTAATATACGGGTCTCCGTAACTCCGGGCTCCCCTGCTCTCCTCCCCTACGTTTTCCTTTGATTCCCTCCTCCCTAATCCTTTAATCCTTTAGATCGTGGTGCAGAAAGGAGATGAAGCTGGCGGCTACGTCAAGGTCTACACTGGCCGTAAGGTGGGGCTGTTCCCCACAGACTTCTTGGAGGAGATTTAAGTGTCCAGGCGCCTGCTGGCGGGAGATTCCCATGCCCCATTCTGGGCAGGCCCAGTGGAGGTCGAAGAGGAAAGGGGCGAAAGCAACTATATTATTGGGTAGGGACGAGGTGGGAAGGCCCGCCAGAGCGTGACGGGGCTCTAGCGGGTAGGTTCCTGCCGCGTCCCCCAATTTAGGGCGTCAGATAACTGGAGCCCAGAGCAACCTCCCCGCAACCCTTCAGGTCCAGCTTTTGAGAACTGGAAAAAGAATGCGTCTCCACTAAGAGACGCCCTGAGAGTGTGAGGGTGGGTGGGAGGCGAATTGTGGAACGCTGCAAATTTATTAAAGTTTTGGCAAAAGTTAGAAAAGTCTGTTCTTTAACTGGGGTCCAAGGAGAGAGGGAGGGAAAGGCCTACGAAGGAGTGGAGAATCTTGTCTCACCAAGTGGGATAACCCAAAATCCACCTGGGCTGAGGCTGGTGGGAGGTGGGGAGACAGGTGCATCTGCCAAACGAAGCCTCTGTCGTCAATGAAAAAAGGGGAGCCGGGCTGGGGTCACCGTTCCCGATCCCCTGCGGATGGAAGCAAGATTAAGTAGCAGGACAGGTCCTCCCGCTCTTACCGATTTATCTCGAGCAGCCTCTTACGTTTTGGAACCTGGCTCAGTGCCTATTAGGCCGCCAGGGGGCGATGCAAGATCTCGGTTGGAGAGCGAAGGACCGGGCGGAGGGGGGAAAAGGAGAACCAGAGACACCGAGCCCGAGACCCTGGGCCTGGGAGGGGTGGGGTGCGTGCCGTCTCCATGGCAACACTTCCTCAAGTCCTCCGGGGAGCTGAACGAGCAAGGCCGGGGGCCTAACCCCTCCCACGCGGCCCCCGCCCCAACCCTTTGCGACAGGTACCAAGTGAGAGGGCGCCGGGCAGACAGCTAACGGGCTCACGCAGACACCACCCTGCAGCGCGCCGTATGCAAATGTTATTATTTGCATATGTAGATATGCAAATATTCCGGCCCTGGTCAGGGTGGCAGGTGGCGGGGAGCAAGAAGGTGTGGGGAAGGGAGCTGAAGGAGACGAGGAGTTTGGGGACCTGGGAAGTAGCCTGGGGTGGTCGCTGGATTGGGGCAGGCGGAGGGTCTTGAGCTTGATGGAGGATGGGGAGGGTCAGCCTGGCCAGTCAGGAGATCCTCTTCTGCCCGTTGTCTGCCAGGCCTGAGGTTGGCACCGCCTAGCAAGGTTGGCAGCGGGAGCCTGGGCACCATCTGCTGCTGGCGGGGGGGAAGACAGAGGCTCAGCTGGGCTGGGGAAGAGGAGGGCCCGGGACGGGCACGTCCCCCTTCCTTCCAGAAGGCTGAAGTGTGGTGGGGGTAGGGAAGCACACAAGAAGACTAGCTGCAGAACTGGGTTGTTTCCTGTTCCCTTTGCCCTTGACTGTCCTGAACTCCTGGAGGGACGACGGGGTCATAAAGGAAGACTCAGGCAGCCCCCCTTTAATCATGCTTGGGTTGCAATAGGAACAGATCACAGGGCCCCTCCACCACCACATACAAATCAAGCTTTTTGCCCCCATCCCTCCTCGGGATCCGCCTACCACGAACGCGGTGGAGGGCGGGGGGGGGACGGCTAGGGCTTGGGTCATATCTCATCAAGCGGTCTGAGGCACTCAAAACCAGAGCCACCCCAAGATCCAACAGGGGCTCCCACAATGCTGAAGCAAAACCAATTTAATGGCTCATTGGGCGGCGATGCTGTTGTGGGGTACCGAAAAGCAGAGTGAGCGGCTGTTCTCCCCCCTATACTCGGGGGGCACCCCCCTTCCTCGCCTCGCGGAGCCAGCAGCTGTCCCTAATTAGAGCGGCGGTTTAATTGGATTTATCAGCAGTTAATAGGAAATTAAGCAAAGGGCCCGAGAGAGGGAGGGCGGGAGGAGCGGGAAGGCCGGCTGTGCTGGGCTCGAAGGACGGTACTGGGGTGCCAGAGGTGCGACACAAGGCCCGATATTGCCATTGAGCCCAGTGGTCACGCACTCCCTCCAATACTCGTCTGCTTGTTGAGCCCTGGCCGGTCAGCGAGAGAGTAAGGTCTCAGGAGAGGGAGGCGGGAGCGAGAGCAACCCTGTGTGAGCCCCCCACCCCCGCAAGCAGCCGCCTGGGTGATGAATGATGCTGCTTCACGCTGCAAAGGTCAAAAGTCTGGGGCAAGGAGCGGACTGAATTGAAAACAGACCAGAGGAGGGGAGGGTTACTAGGGTCCAGGACACAACCCTCACCCTATCCCTCCCCAGTGCACACCCATCTCTTAGCAAAGAAAGTGCCACTTGAATTCGGAAGATTGGGCAGCACAGGGGATGAGGGGGTTACCCAGTGACCCTCTCTTCCACCCCTGCCTCCTGACTGTGTTGGGAATCCTGGGAGTCTCCCTATGCAGCCGCCAATGTTCTTCCATGGCTCCTGTTCTTCTCAATTGCTGGAGTTGGGGTTGGCTGGGGCCAGAGTGGCCCAAGGTCTGCTCCACCCACCCTGGGGACCAAGGAAGGAAGCTTGCAGGCAGTACAGCAGGGTGCAGGGGCAACAGCCCCAGGAGCTCCTGTCATCAGGACCTCATTATATGGCTGTGCTAACAAGGCCTTTAAACAGAGACCGCAGTGACTTTTCTGCCACACTCCGCACGGCAGGGCACAGGCAGCAGCTCCTTGCATATGTGTGGGTGTCAACCTCTGAATTCGCGGGGGGGGGGGTGGATCTCTCTTCCTCTGGAAATTATGGGTGTCTGTGCCCCTGGTGTGTATTATGTGTGTCTGTGCCTCAAGTGTGTAAGGTGAGTCTATCAGAGCCTCAGGTGTGGTGTGTATGTTGATAAGTGTGCCCCTGGTGTGTGTATGTGCTCTGAATATGTATCTATCGGTCGTTTCCCCATTTTGCCGCCCCTCTCAACCTCTATGATTTCTGTCTTTCCTTGCCCCTGGGTGTCTAGATGTGTATATACGTGTCCCGCGTGTTGGCATTTCCGTGGGTCTCAGCCTGAGACTCAGGACTGTGTATGTGTGAATCAGGAAGAACCTCTAGTGACTCATAGTGCGTGTGTTGTTCTGGCGTCTTCGCCTGCAGGTGTGTGTGTCTTGGTGACAGTGCGTGGGTGTGTACCGGGGTGTGAGCCGCACGGCGGCGTGTATTCGAATGACAGTGTGACGCACGCGCGCCTGCGCGCGCGCGCGCGCGTATTCGTGTGTGTCTGTGTGTCTGTGTGTGTGTGTAAGAGAGAGCGCGCGCGCACCCGGTGAGTCTCCCTCCTCCGCCCCTTCCTCTCCATTTTTATTCCTCTCTCCTCTCAGGGCGGGTTTGGCTCCGCCGTCCGCATCATCTCCATCCATTATTGAAGAAACAGCCGCGTCTGCTCCAATCACATCAACACCCCCGCCCCTCTCGGTTCCGCTCGCCCCACTGTCCCTCTGGGTGCCGGGAGGGGGGAGCCGCGGCGCGGCGGAGGCACCGAGCAGGAGCGGGCTCATGACCCTGTGCCCCAAGCCGGGCCAGGCACCGGGATGCCGGGGTCCCTGGCGGAGAGTGCCTTGCATAAACAGATGGAGCGGGAGTCTTTGTCTCGCTCGCTTGTTCGCTCTCCGCGCGGCTCCCGGCTCCGCGGCTGTCTGGCTGATGCAATCACGATCATCTCAGAGCCTCGGGACCTGGCGCCCTTAATAGCGGCAGAGGGGGTCAGGGTCCCCGGGGCTCCCGAGCAGATGCTGGGCACTGTGTCTTCCCTCCCGAATGTCCCCTCCACGCCCCACAGCTGCTGAGGGAAGACGGAGGCCGCGCCGAGGTGATGGGCATGTGGAGGTGACCGCGCAGGGGACCTCAGGCAGTGCCCCGAGTTGTCCCCAGGCTGTCTCGTTGGACTGCTGCAGCCGCCCCCACCCACCCAGGGGCAGCAAGCCAGATAATAGCAATAGAACTGGGGAATGGAAGGGGAGAGACAGAGATAAAGGCAGTGAGAAAGGCATTTGTAAAGAAAGACCCAGCGAGGTAGAGGGATGTAGAGGGAAGGAGAGACAAACACCGAGAGATAGAGAAACAAATGTAGGACAAAGCCAGGTAGAGAGCTGCAGAGGAAGAGGCAGAGATATATAAACCAGAATGATAAGGAACAGAGACACAGACATACACAGAGACACAGAGATAGAGGCAGACAGGGCCTGAAGAAGAAAGAGGCAAAAAGGGCAGCCAGAAACTAGGACAGGAAGGGTCAGAGGGCAGAGGGCAATCCCACGGCGAACACGGAGTCTCAGGTGTCTGGGGCTGCCCAGCCTCCAGAGTAGAATCGGCCTGAACTTGGGATGCCCGAGCCTGGTGTGGTGGGAGCTTCTGCGTCCCCTCTCCGTACACCCCCGGTCCACTGCGGGATCCACTGCCTTGGTCATGGGAGTGGCAGGCAGGCATCTCCCCTAAAAGCTTTGGAGCATCTCGGCCTCCAGGGGGCGCTCGCGGCCACAGCCCCTGCCTCCAGCTCGCTGCTCGTGATCCAGCTGCTTTTGACCTGAGGTGCGAAACAGTATCCTGCGCGATTTAGCGTTCAGAGCTGGGTCCCAGAGGCCACGCCTAATCCGCAGCTGATGACTTCTGTTGTCCCTTACCTGCTGGGTCAGCGTAGCTTGAGTCCTTCTGTTGGGAAAATGCGGATAGCGGGGAGAGATGAAACCTGGAACCCTAGGAGTTCTATGTCCCAGCATGTGTCCCAGAGACCATGGTCCAGAGATGGGATGGAAGTTTAGGAATAAAGTTACAGAGAAGGGGTCAACAACTGGTACCAAAAGCAGGTGAAATGTCAAGGAGAGGCCCCAGCAGAAGCAATCATGTAATAGGGAGTTTGGAGAGGGGCAGAGGCCCAAGGCAGGAGGATCCGCAGCCGCAGTAGGAAAGGAGCAGGGCGGAGGATCTGGGAAGTGCTAGGCCCCGTCACCAAAGGGACACAAGAAGGCAGACGAGGGCCGGAGAAGCAAAAGGGCGTGGCGTAGTGGCCAGAAGTCCCTGTAGGTGTCCTGGTTCTCAGCTATACCATATAGAGCCAGAGGTGCAGCCCAGCTGTGCGGCCTCTCGGTTCGAGCTCCGAAATTGATTTTTAGTCCCAAAGACTGGAGGGCAAGGGTTACAGGATACCCCACTCCCTGGCCGGGCCCTGGAGGCGTGGGTGCGCAGGGAGGGCCAGGCCCTGCGCTGCTCCAGGCTCTGACATTCGACAGTCCCCCTTCCCCCGCCCCCGGCGCGCCGCTCAGCGAGTCTCTGTCTCTTTGTTCTCGCGGTGTCTCTGACACTTTATCTCATTATCCGCCGGAGGGAGGCGGAGAGCCCGGGACCCCGCAGCCTAATTACGGCCGGGCTTGTCAGCGCAGAGGGCGGGGGAAGTATCAGCGCCAGGGAAAGAAAAGGGTCCCCAGGAAAGGCCCCTTCCCTCCCTATACCGGGGGGGGGGCAGGGTTGGGCAGCGGTAGATACACAGATCGCCCCTGCCCAAGCTGCCACAGGGCTCTGGAAAGGAGAAATGGGGAGTTTTATAGGATCTAACTGCCCAGGGGAAGGCAGGGAGGGAGAGAAGGTGGAGGTTAGCATGGGAAGAAGTGGTTAGGGCTGGGCTCCTCCTAGGTCTCTGGAACCCCAATTCTCCAAAGACAGTGTCAGTGAGCCTTCTCATCCTGACAGCATAGCATACATCTGAGTTGGCTTTGGAATGGGAGGCAATCACTCTACACTTCTGTTTCTATGTGTCTTGTCTTTCCTCCTTCAACATCTTGTCCGTCTTTCCTTGACTTCCCTCACTCTATTCACTTTCTCTGCACCACAGCCAGAGGCAGAGAGTGGCCTCCATGGGTGGCTCGACCTTCACCCCTACAGGAAGTAGGCAGGACAAGCAAGTTTCTCAAGCCCCTAAACTTCACCCTCTGACTTACTCTGTCCAGAGCCATGTTTAAGATACCCCTAGTCCCCTGACCTCCAAACACTATTCCAGGCCAAACGCAACACAACTTGAAAAACGCACAGGAGTAGAGGGGCTGGGGCAGCTTTAGTTCTGTCGGCTTGTCTGCCCCCCTCTCCCTTCCACTACAATGTGGACAGGTCAGGACTAGGGCCTCCAGGACCTGCTAGATCCTGGATGGCTCTAAGAATGTCAGGGAAGTGTTGCAGGTGCCCTTGCTCTTTCCTGACCCTCCTGTGTCCCACCTGTGAACACTCCACATCAGCACTTTGCAGGAGGTCTGTCTGCCTGCCTGTCTCATGGGGAGTCCCACCCCGCACTTCCGGATTTCCTCTCAATTAGAGTTTGGGTCAAAGCCTGTGATGCCTCTCCCTCAGAGCAGCTCAAAGCCCAAGTATGATGGTGTCCTGTGGTCCAGGGCGCGGACATCCGGAGAAGAGAATGGAGGAGCAGAAACCCCTCTGCTAGCCAACAATTCTCCCCGCCCTGAGCTTGGAGCTGTGGAAAGAAGAAATGGGTGGGGGCGGAGTGAGTCGGGTGCAGCGGGCCAGGCTGGGTAAGGCTGGGCTGGGCTGACCCCTCCCCAGCCGGGGGCGGGACCCCAGGAGGAGCAAGGGAGAGGAGAAGCTAGAGAGAACCAGACACTAGAGAGGCGATATGGCAGGCACCACCAGTCCTGGGGCCCGCTTCTACCGGCAGATCAAGAGACATCCCGCGGTGAGTCAGGTCCCAGAGCCACTGGTTCTCTTGACTCTCTCGCTTCCCCAGCGGCCCCCAATCTCCCAGTCCCCTCCTCTTTTGACTAGTCCGCCCAGTGCTCCTAACCTTTCTTCAGAGTGCCCTCAACTATCCCTGCAATATGCCCCTGTATCCCCTAAATCTCCCTCGGACAGACTCTCTGTGGGGTGAGGGAGACGAAGGCTGGAACTGTGGTGTGGGAGGCTCCAGGTCCCCTTTCCCAGAATGGCAGGAGCTCCCGCCCGGGGCGGGGTGGCGACCAGTGGGCAGAAAAGCTTGTAAAGGGCTACTGAGAACTGGGAGAGGGGGCTGACTCTGAAAGTGCCTTGCGTCTTCCCCACAGCTCATCCCGATGATCGGCTTCATTGGCCTGGGCATGGGCAGTGCTGCTCTCTACTTGCTGCGGCTCGCCTTGCGCAGCCCTGACGTCTGGTAAAAGCCAAGCTTGGGACGTTGGCAGGGGTCCTGGGTGGGGCAAAATGGGGCAGGAACGCGTCGGCCTCTCCAGAAAGGTGGGAATGGGTAGTCTTAGCGGGGAGACCCCAGTAGCGCACCAGCCACTGCCCCACCTGTCAATCTCGGGGCTAGAGCCCGCTCCTGACCTGGGAGGGCCCGCCTCCCCCTCTGGCCCACCGGATCACTCTCTTCTTGATGGCTCGAGACTCGGCCCGCTTTGGGCTGTGGACCCCGCCCCGCTCCCGGCCCGGTTGCCATGGCAGCGCAGCTCTGCCCGCCGTCAGCGTACCTCAGTCTCCGCTCTGGGGGGCCTGGGGCTGAGGGTGCCATACAGGGCTGGGACCTGTGTGGTACAGAGACTCCACTCCAGGCCAGAGTGGGGTGAAAAAATTCTATCAGTTTGAGGCACGTCACAGAAAACCCAGCCCCTCAGGATCTCTGCCCGATTCCCACTGCTCTGCTGGGTTGACCTAGGGTGGCCAGGAGTGGGCGGGAGCCTCTGGGCTGGGTTGTCAGTCTGTCACCTGCCCGGCTTCACGCTGACAATGGTGACAGGCTTCTTGTCTCACTTGTCAGCAACTGCTAATATGCCCTCTCCCCTGTCAGTCTCTGGTAAATGGGTGCCCCAGGGTAGGAGGAGATTGCTGGGGTAGAGGCAGAGACCCTGGGTGTTACCTTAGGCTCCAGAGTTCTAGCTCCCCCAGAGGAAACCCTAACCCTCTTCCTCCCTCCCCACAGCTGGGACCGCAAGAATAACCCAGAGCCCTGGAACCGCCTGAGCCCCAATGACCAATACAAGGTAACTCTTGGTGGCTCTAGGGTTGTACTTCCATCCTCTCTTGGTCCCCAACGACCCCTCGGCGCCCCACATCCCCCTCCCCCGCAAAGGGAGGCCTGGGTCACTCAGTGCAACACGCCCCCCCTTCCCCCGCCCCATAGTTTCTTGCAGTTTCCACGGACTATAAGAAGCTGAAGAAGGACCGGCCAGATTTCTGAGCCTGGCTGAGGTGCGAGTTCCATCAGCCAGCCTTCTCATTTCTTCCACTATCCGCTCCCAGCACCCAGGGCGGCACTCTAGCCACCCTGTCCAGATCCTGCGCTCACAGGCCTAGTTCCCACGGAGGGGAGCCAGCTCCACCCCACTCTCTACCCTTGCTCTCAGCAGCGGAAGCACCTCTGACCCTCAGCTTGAATCCCACGCGGGGGAGGTGTTAAGAGAGCCGGCAGCAGCTGATTTGGCCCAAAAGGCCCAAGCCATCTCCTCTGCCCTGTTGCTGGGGCCTTGTAGGGTGTGGGTGTGGCTCAGGCTACGTGTTGAGCGTGGCCGATGTGAGCCAAGAGCAAGCGGGGCCTCCGAGAGCGCCAGTCGACGTGGCGAGCCCCACGTATGCTCAGGCTCTGGGCACCAGCCCAGGGCTGCGGCGTTGCTCTGGCTCGACTGGGCTCGTAGCCTGTTGCCCCGCCTGCCTGGATGAGGCACCTATGCCCAGGGAGGAGCAGCACTTTCCTCAGTGCCCAAACCCCTGTCTCCCCAGCCAACCAGGCAACCCCTCCCGCCTTGCACTTGGGCCTCCCCCTGCCACCCCGCCCCTCCCTTACTCCCTTTTGTCCCCTGGGATCAAACAGAAGCAGCCGTGGGCAAAATACAATTTCATTTAACAAATTGAATTTGCTGCGCCTGCTAATCACGTCTGGTGTAGTAGGCTCTGATCAGAGACACAGAGAGGAGGCTGCAGCCCCAGGGGGTCCTTCTGTAGGTAGTGGGAAAGAAGGCACACTTGGAGGGAGACAAATCACCACCTAGCCCAGGCGACCCCTCCCACAGTAATAGAAGCTGAAGTCAGGTTAGCATTTTATTAGATCAAAAGAGAAAGGAGGGTACGTACCCACCCTTTCCTCTGGCTCAGAAGGGTGACTCCCCCATACCCAAGAAAGATAAGGGAGTCTGTTACACAGATAATAGGAGAGATTGAGGCAGAAACCTCCAGCTTCCTTCTTCTAAGGCTCCTTACAAAAAGAAATATTCTCAGCTACAAATTCTGGGAAGAGAACTACACCTGGCTCTTTTCCTAAGTGAGAGGCCTTCCCTCCTTCAGCAAAATCTAGAAGATGAGGACCCCCCGCCACTGGTCCAGTTATGGGGAAGGAGAATAATTTCAGTCTTGAGACTCATTTCCTTGGTGCCTTCAGTGCTCTTCAAAACCAGGCATAGGAAATGCCCTGGCAAACTGTTCCACCCGTTGCCTGAGGTCAGCCAGCTGATGTCTTGTTTCTGCATCCTTGAGCAGGAAGGATTTGAAATCCTGGAGTTTGGCTAAAGTGGGTGAGGGAAAAAGTAGTCAGAACTCTAGGAAAGGCAATTAGCTCACTGGGAAGGGCGGACAGTGAGCAAAACTGGCTGGTGAGGGGGAGGGGGTGTGGTTCTGGCCCACTCACCGGTCTTGCTCTTCACCTCCAAGCCAATGTTGACGCCTTCATCTACAAAGTCCACAACTCTCCGGAAGTCATCTTCACGAAACTGTCGAGAAGTCAAGGCTGGGGCCCCTGGGAGAGAGGCAGAAGCATATTAGCATAGTCTAAGCCAGTGGTCTCCAACTTTTGTGGTACCAGGGACTGGTGCTCCTATGAGAATTTAATGCCTGATGATCTGAGGTGGAGCCGAGGCGGTGACACAATGAAGCTTCGCTCACTCGCCTGCCGCCCACCTGCTGTGTGGCTGGGTCCCTAACAGGCCACGACCAGTACTGGTCAGTACTGGTCCGTGGCCCAGGGGTTGAGGACCCCTGGTCTAAGCCCTGGAAGCCACCCTTCCCTCCTGGAATCCCAGTCTCACCGAGCCGAAGGCCCCCTGGTGTGATGGCACTTCGGTCTCCAGGACAAGTGTTCTTATTGGTTGTGATGGATACAAGCTCCAGTACCCGCTCAGCCCGAGCCCCATCCAGGCCCTTGGGCCGCAGGTCCACCAGTACTAGATGGTTGTCAGTGCCACCTAAGCGGGGGTAATAGTAAGTGGGGAGTGGTGAGTCCTAGGCCTTTGCCCGAGGTTACAGAGGCTCTCACCTACCCCCCTGCCTCACCAGACACCAGTGAGTAGCCTCGATCTAGCAGGGCATCAGCCATGGCCCGAGCGTTCTTCAGAACCTGCAGAGAGTACTCCCGGAACATGGGGGTGCTGGCCTGGAGATAAGATAGCAGCACCTGGGACCCCAAGTCCTGCCCCTTCTGCTCCTCCCACCCCCAGCATAGTTATGAACCCAGCTTTGACCCCTCCCCTCCTGGCACTTCCCTTCTAACAGCTCCAACTTTAGTAAGTGAGGTACAGTGTCTGAGCATCCAAGCCAATGCTCACCTGCCCATAAGAGTAGACTTCCTAACCTGCTTTAGAGCCACGGCCACTGCAGCAATGGCATGGTTGTGGGGCCCCCCCTGCAGTGATGGGAACACAGCAAAGTTGATTCGGTCCTCAAACGTGTAAGGGATCTCCCGGCCAGTCTTGGGTTCCACGGACCGCACCCCCTTCCGGTAGAAGATGAGTCCTGACCTATGCGGAAGGAGGGTGGTCAGAATCTAAGCTGAAAAGAAAAGGCAAAGGACTGGGAAAGCAGAGGGAGTTGGCTGGGCCAGGATCCCTGAGGGCTCTGAGTTTATCTCAGTCGGGCTCAGTGTGCTGGACTCCAGTGGTTGAGGGCAGCAACCCCTCCTACCCCCTCCAAACCTCCTTCTGGGGAAATGTCACTGTGGGCAAGAGAAGGAGAACTGTTCAGAATGTGTAGGAGTCTTCAGGTGGAATGAGTTCCTCTCAGATCCACCCAACAATGCCCCAGCAATAGGGTGCGAAGGCAGGGAAAAACAAGGCTGGGCTTCAGGGGAGTCTGACCTGGCCCCTCGAAGGGTCTTGTGGGTGGTAGTGGTGACAACATCCGCATGCTTGAAAGGTGAGGGGATCACTCTGGCAGCCACCAAGCCACTGATGTGGGCCATGTCTGCCAGAAGGTGTGCCTTGACCTCATCACAAACCTGGGCAGGTGGTGAGACATCTCAGCCTGGGGAGAGCCCAGGCAGGCCTGCCCAAAGCTGCCCCTCTTCCAAACTCTTCCACTACTCCTCAGGACCTCAGCCCTCCACCAACCTCTCTCATTCGGGCATAGTCGATGAGGCGAGCATAGGCGCTGGTGCCAGCTATGATGAGCCGAGGTCGGAAAAGTCGAGCAGTGACTGCCAGCTGGTCGTAGTCAATAAGGCCAGTTTTGGGCTAAACAGACAGACAAAAAGCTAAAGCCCTGAGAAGGAAGCAGAACAGCTCACTTTCCTCCTTGACCCTGAGCACTGCCCAGGGCTCAGCCCCACACTTTCCCCAAGAGAGGGCCGCCAGGGCCTGAGCAGCTCCTTCCTCTCACTCTACAGCACTCACATTCAGCTTATAGGGCATAGACTCGAAGAAGATGGATGTGGCTGAGATCCGCTTGACATCAGACATATAGCCATGGGTGAGACTGGGAGGAGGCAAGAGGAAATAGAAGGCTTCAAAATGGAATAACACTCATACTTAACCACTCCCCTCCTGCCCCACTCCAAAGACCTCTGTCTCTAGAAAACTGCTAACATGTACCACCCTCACTGCTCTGTCCACACTGTGCTGAGCACTGGTTACTGGGGTCTTATTGTCTTCCCGTACTATAACTTTCAAGACAGAGTAGACTGTTCCATCTGCATGGCACATGGTATGTATTCAGTAAATAACTGCTCTCTCATGCCTATACTGCTCAGCAAGCCCATCACCCACACATCCATACTCACTGGCCCCCATCAGGCAGGTCCAGCCCCATGATTCGGTCGTGAGGCTGCAGAAGGGCTGTATAGGCGGCCAGATTGGCTGGGGACCCTGAGTAGGGCTGGACATTGACTCCCCACTGTGCAGGATCCAGGTCAAATGCTTCCAAGGCCCGGCGCTGACACAACAGCTCGATTTTATCCACTACTTCTGCTCCCCCATAATATCTGCCACAGGAGGGGGGCATATCAGGGTACAGAGAAAGAGTTTCACCATTCCCCTTGACCGGCAACAAAGGACTGGGAGGGTAGAGGCAGGTGACCTTCATAGGGAACACCATCCCAAGGCTGCCCTCCAGCCCTCTGGTGCCTAGCTCTCACCTCTTGCCGGGATAACCCTCAGAGTACTTGTTGTTCAGACAGGACCCCAAGGCCTCCAGCGCAGCTCGGCTGCAAAAGTTCTGGGTGGGGGTAGGAGCAATGTCAGAAGGTGCTGAGCCCTTTCCCTGGACCCCCACAGCTCACCCTGCCAGGGCCCCAGGCTGCAGGAAGAAGTTGGGTTCCATAGAAAGTTCTGTACTTTCAGGGTTCCTTGTCAGGCCTGGGGCAGACCAGAGGCAGTATCCTCGGAAACCTAGCTGCCATGTTAAATGTCCCCAGCAAGGCCACCTGTCCTCTTGAACCTGTACTTTCAGTTTCTTTTCTCTTAGAAGGTGGGAGGGGCCAGACTCGACTGTAGGGGCTGTGGAAGGCTCTGGAAGCTCTCTGATGCCCGCATTCCATAACCCAGGCTGGCCCTGCCTTTGCTTCAGAGAACATTAAGATGAGAGAGAGATAAGGCCCAGCAGGGAGGCCCTGAGACCAAAAGGGAGATCTGGAGAAGCAGCAATAAGATGCCTGCACCCATGGTGGCCCAAGCCCTGGCCCCTCTCCCCAGGTCCCACCTCTGAGGCAATGAGTTCCAGACCACGACACTGCCTGTCCTTCTCCCTCCGCAGCAGCTCCCACATCTCAGGGTCACTGTCTGACAGACTCTCCTGGCCTGTCCAGCCCCTGGTTGCTTCTGTGGTCTGGTTCTGGGCTGCCTCATTGTGCTGGCACCGTATCGCCATCCTGGCCAGCTGACCACATCTCTGCAGAGGCTAGAGGAGGCAAAGCAAGGGTCAGATAAAAGTGTCCAGACAGTCTCCCAACAACTTTCAGCCATGCTTATTGGGCCCTCTGGCTCCACACCCAGCAGCCAGATGTCCAGCTGCCTGTTTCAGTTCTCACCACCCCCACCTCCCAAAGCCAGTTCTGGAGCCAAGGTTGAGATCAATGTCCAGAGGGTAGCTCTGATTTGGTCCATTCACCTCATCTCAGAATCTTCCTCTACCGGGACCCAGGGACCACTCAGCAAAGCCACAAGGCAAAGTCAGTCTTCGAGAAGCCAGCAGTTTCAGAACCTCCCCACCCACAGGAACAAAAGTGTCTTCTTTCCAAAAACTGATACCCCAGTCAGTGGGGTGGAGGCCAAGTTGCAAGTGATTAAGACAACAGGCTGTAGAACTGTTTTTAGAACACTGGAGGCGGCAGTGTAGACCTTTAGCAGTCCCTGGGGAACAGGGGTAGGAATAAGGGTATGGGACCAGGGGTGTCTGCTGGCAGGGAAGCCGAAAACGACATCTTTTGCCCTGTTCCCTTTCTACCTCCTTCCAGCCCACAGCGCCACGCGACCCCTGATGCAAACCATGGAACTCGGTTGCATCATCTGCATAGCTCAGGGCTAGCAGGACTCAGCTTGCCTGTCAAGGCCTGAAACCCAGCTCATTCGCCAGCCTAGGACCCACAGGGCATCCAGTGCAGTTCTATCCCTTAATGTCACGTGAAAAGGACTGTCATAGGCCCTAGGGCGTATGATTACCAGAATGGGGAGGGGCCCCCAGTTATCCCGCGCGCATCCAGAGCTCTCACGGAGTCGTAGTAGCGCGTTTGCTCAGGGAGAACCCAGACCACGTGCGTGGGAAAACCGAGAGAACCTCAGTTTGTGAATGGAAACTACAGTAGGAGGGAGCTTGCTTTCTATTGGTCGCCCAGTCTCCGAAGCCCCATTCTTACCCGAGTCGCCCAGATTAAGGAGAAGGGCAGCATCGCAACCTGAAGCCGCGGGAGCTCCAGCCACCAACTCTCGCCGAGTGAAGGAAGAAGTCTGAAGAACGCTGATCCGAGAGCGCGTGCGCGAGAATAGCGGCCGGAGAAGCCACATGATTAAGGGGAGGGATCTACGCATGCGTGAGGTGACCCCCGTATGGTCTTCGGGGAATTGTAGTTTTTTTTTTTTTTTTTACTTTTTAACCCCGCTTCATTTTCCATCTGTAGCCTCAGGGTCAGAGGCTCTTGCCAGAAAGTAAAGAGATCCAGTGCCGCCCAATTTCCTCACTGTCCTGAAGCTCTTCAGGTTTTTTTTTGTTCTTGTCGTCCAGACAACCACCATTTTTATTGGATGCCTCCTGAATACCTAGCATTATTAGGCTCTCCAGGAAATACAAAGACTCCTATACAAGCTAGAGAGCCATAGTCCACTGAAGGCACCTGGTTTCTAAGGGTGAGAGACTTGAGTTCAAGTTCCGGCTCTGGGACTAATTAGCAAATTAGCCTATCTGGGTCTTAATTTCCTCACTTGTAAATCAATAGTAAAATAACATGTGGTGAGATTAAATGAGATTGTAAACATGCTCTGGGATAGATTGTCATCCCCTCGTTTTCTGACTTACAAACCAGCTTCCTCTTTCCGTAGCATCTCCTCCGCCTGGAACATCTGGGAGCTGAGATGCCCCTTCCTGTCATTGCACTTGTCGAATTTTTATTACCTGTTCACCTGCTGTCACCCTAGCAGTCAGTGAGCTCTCTATATCCCCAGGGCTATATAGATCCTTGGAACTGGAAGGGATCTTCCTTTTAGCCTGACTTCTTCTGGACTCATTTTCGGGGGAGGGACTCAGTGTTTCCCAAACCTGGGCATCAGAATTGTTTGGGGAATATGATGTAAATATATGAGTGTGAAACCTCTCCTCAGAGGTTCTAATTCAATGGATCCTAAAGGGCAGTGGACATTTACCCACTCGTGCTGATGCACAACGAAACCTTTCCTCAGTGATTCTAATAAGCCGTGAGTTTGAGAACTATTGCCTCATATAGCAACATTACACATTCATTCACTTGTTCATTCATTCAACAGACATATTGAGCTCCTACTCTATGCCCAGGCATGCTATAGCCCTGGAGATATAAAAATAGTCACTAATTACTGGAACATCAAGAACTGGGTAGGTAACAAAATGCAACAAGTACAATTACAAGCAGGGGGCACCTCGCTCTGTTCCTAGGTATCCAGATGTCTTAAGAGGCCAGGGGGGAGGAAGGAGGAGAAAGAGGAGGAGGAAGAGAGTATGGCCTTGCAAGAAAAAGGTTTGTGAGTCAGAGGAAGAGGGACGGACAATCCATCACAAAGCAAGTTTACATGCAAAGTCTCACTTAATCTCACAGTATTTTATTATTGCTTTATAAGTGAGAAACTGTGGCCCAGATGAGCCAACTAGCTAATTCCAGCCACTCCCATTTGGCTCTCCTACCTGGCTTCAGAAGTACTCCTTAGCTCTAACCTCCTTCCCTCCCATTAATCCCACTGTTCTTAGGTCTTTCCAGTAACAGGCCTGGTCTTAGAGAGTCCGCTGGGTTCTTCCCCTTCCTCCAATCTCTGATCCAGAACCACTTCCCACCTCCCTCCTCTTTTCAGTTGATCTGGTTATCCATCCATACACCTACCCATCCATCCATCTATCCTCCATCCAGCCAACCATCCATCCATCCATTCCATATTTATTTTCTCTTTACCGACTTTTCACTCCCAGTCATGTCTGCGTCACACTCATCTTTGATTCAGTTTCCTGGCTGGAGCCAGTGGGCGATTCCCTGGAGAACACTGCCCTCTCCGAGTTGATACCTTGACCCAAGACTTAAGGCAAAGGAAGGCTTAAGACAAGATGTCGTTCTGAGTCCCACCTTGTGGGTACCCTCTTCCTCGCTGGTCAGGGTCCCCAGGGGCAGTGGGAGTGGAGGGATGAGGGGGTGGGCGGCTGGGCTTGAGAACTGCTAATGAAGCAGCCGCCAATTAACGCCTGGGCCAGGGTTGGGGGCGTTTAAAATTAGCAGCCGCGGCTGCATGAGGGAGCTGGAGGCACGGTAGGGAGGATGGGCAGGTGGCTGAAGGGGGGCTTGTTTGCAGGAGGTAAGCTGTGGAGACGGGTGACAAGGCCCAGCTCTCCAAACTCGTGTTGTCCCTTCCCCCACCTCCTCGTCCCAGGCCTTCCTCCTTCCCTCCCTCAGCCGACTGCAAACTCAGCGCCCACGAAATTAGGAAGGAAAAAGAAGATCGATGACTCCAGATGCCGCAAACACCGTTTGCCCTCCCCCACCTGCTGCCTCCCACTAGCCTCCCGGAGCTTAGCAGGTTGTCAGCGCTCTGCTTACGCTGTCCCTGCATCTCCTTGAATGGGATTTCAAGGCCTTACACCTCCTCCCCTAAATTGTTCCAAGCGGTCCGCTGGCAGTCCCTTCTCAGGTTTAATCCTCATCCTCATCCTATCTGCTGCAATTTAATTTCATCCACTTCTGAGAGCAACATCCCCACTTCAGACAGACCTCCTACTCCAAGGGTCACCTCATCTCTATCTGATCTGGTCTTGGATGACCTCCAAGGTGTTAGCTCAGTCAATATTTGCCTCAGTTTCCCCAAGAGCCAATGGCGAAGCAGACCCTAGCCTGGTCTCCGCCAGACATAAACCTGCACCATTCCCTCCTTCCCTACAAAGGTCTCACACAGACTCCTATTGGGTTTTACTTTATTTTATTCCCTTTCCTGTCTGTTTTGGAGTAGAAAAAAAAAATCACCAAGGGGAAGCAGCCGGAAAGGGGCAGGTGGAGCAGGACTGCAGGAAGGGGATGGAGGTTGGCAGAGGGCAAGGACTGGATTCAATTGCCTATCCAGGACTCTGCTTTTGCTACCCTAATTGGGGTTTTTGGGGAAAAGGGGACAGGCATACGGCAGGCAGAAGGGAATGGTGATAGGCCGTGGCTTATACGCCTTTACGTAGGGACAGGGTGGAGCAGGAGGACAAACGCCTCAGGGCAAGAAAGTCAAGGTGGGATAAGGGTGCCAGGCCAGGCATTATTAAAGCTGTGCCCAAAGGGAGTGCCAGCCCAGCGCCAGGGACTTAAAGAGGACCCAGTGTGGACGTAGGGGATGCTGGGACCACCTGTCTGGGGCTGCGCTTTGCCCCTCCACTTTGGGGTATAACTGAGGGGACTACTCCCAGCCTCATTGGCACTCCCCATAACGAAAAGGGGACCCGCGCAGGCTGATGGTCCCGGGAGGGCTGTTCCTCTTCTCCACCAGAGTGGAAGGGTGGACGCAGCCACATGAGTTGTGGGGCAACGGGGAGGGGTCCCACTTAGGACGGCCGGGATTTGGCAGCTCAGGGTCTGGGCAAGGGCAGGGCACACTATCCAAAGTAGGGGTGTTCGCTCTGGAAGTTATAATCAGGGCACACCTTCTGCACCAGTTTGTAGTCAAAACTGAGGAAGGAGACGAAAATGCAGATGACTTTGAAGGGCTTGGCACAGAGCCAGGCTGCCTGACTCTGCGTATGCTCGGTGAAGCACACCTGCGATGGGTCGTACAGGCACGGGCGGTGCTTGCGCGCGCGGTTTGTCTTCTCATACTCCACGTGGCAATTGAAAGCGCGCGACTCTTTGGCCCCGGGCACTCCCAGGGAGCCCCCGAGTGGGCCCGCCAGCGCGCCCCCGAGGGTCCCTCCTAGCCCCGGACCGGCGGCCGCAAGCCCAAGCGGAGGCCCCAGCCCGGGAAGCACCCCCTCCAGCGCCAGCGTAGACTGCAGCGGATGCGGGGCGGGGCCCGGCAGCCAGACGCCCCCGAACTCCACGCGTTTGGAGGGCGGCACGATACTGACGGTGAGGTTGCCCAGGCTGGACGAGTTGTGGCGGAAGTACACGCTGAAGGTCCCGTTCACGTGGTCCACGATCTTGCCGGTCACCAGCAACGAGAACTTGAGGGTGCACCCGGAAGTAGAAGTCGCCCCAGCCGAAATCTTTTTGGCGCGGGCCGCTTTGATAGACGGCTTCCTCTTGGTGCGCTGCGCAGGCAGCGCCCCGCCGCCCTCTCCCGGGCCAGTGCCCCAGTGTGGTTAGCCGGCCAGGCCCAGCTCCAGGAGCGGGTGGTGCCCAGGCTGTCGGAAGACCTGGGCGCTGGGAGATGTTGGCCAGGGGCGTCCCCTCCGGCTGCGGCGGGGCGCAGCTCCATGTACTGTGGCCTCACAGACTCTGGTATCTGGGCACTGACGTCCTGTGGATGAAGAAAGAGGAAGAAAAGGAGACGCTTCAGTTGTCCCTGGCCACCGCCAGGGTCTTACCCACGCCAGCCCCTTTTTTCAACCGCTAGAAGACCAAAAAAATCAGGCAGTCCGCAGCGAGTGGTTCAGCGTGCACTGGAGTAGACCTGCAGCTCTTCCAAGCTGTGTGTATGGTCTTGGCCAAGTCACTTCACCTACCTAGGCCTCAGTTTCTAAATCTGTGAAATGACGCCGAGAATACTCGTGTTCTTCCAGAATTCTGATGCGGCTAAGAAATTTCAAGCCAGTGTGGGTTTGAATAGGGAGTGGAGCTAGGGTCCTGGGCTCCATCTCTTCCAGCCTGGAGTCTGGCTGCTCTATAGAGTAATGGGCCAGGAAGGAGCTGGATTCAGGCAAGGGAGGCCATGACCGCTGTCAACATCCAGCATCCAGAAAGAGGTGAAGATCTCCCTAGGCATCTGGGGAGACCAGACTCTCTACTCCAGCCTCAGCCTCTACTCCCTTGAGGGGAGGGTCTAGGGAAACCAGTAGAGCTGAAGAGAGCATTGGAGAATCTGGGCGCTTTGGGTTGAGGCTTGGTGTCTACTTCGGTACCCCTCCCTACCTCCAGTGCTCCTGCTGTGGGGGGCGGCCTCCTGGTGATTCTTCCCCTGGGCTTGGAGACAGCAGGAGGAGCTGCCCCCGGCCTGCCCCTACCCATTTCCTTGTGTTTCAGGTGGCGGTGATCTGAGAGACAGCTCGGGCAGGAGTACAAGATAGATCGAGAGGCGGGAGCGGTGGGGCCAGGCCCAGGCCATCAATTATCTGGGGGTGGGGGGCCGGGAAAGAGACGGGTGAGAGCAAGAGGAAGAAATATGGAGATGCTGCTCCAGGAGGGGAACGGGAGGGAGAGGAGCTGTGCATGTCAGAGTATGTCAGTCAGACTGTGCTAGCTGTGGCTGTTAGTGTGGCCCTTAACTGTGTGTGGGTTCAGACTCGGAGGAGGGAGCACTGTGTGTGTCAGTCTGGGGTGGTTGCTTCTGTAAGCATGGGAAGGTCATATTGCCTGTCTTTCTACCTGGATTGTGTGTGTGTGTGTGTGTGTCTATGGTTATGGGTGTGTGTCTGTCTGTGGTTGTGTGTGTGGCCCTGGTGACTGTTTGTATGGCCATGTGTTTCCGTCAGAGAAGGCTGTGTATGTGTGTCTGCCTGCTTGTATGGCTGAATGTTTGTTGTGTCAATCTGTAGCAGCTATGAATGTACACCTGGGCTATGGATGTGCCTGGGTTGGCTGTGTATTTGTGTGAATCTGAGTGAGGCTGTGTATCAGTTTGTGGTAGTTGCATCTGTGTGGAATAATTTCATTCCTGGGTTGGCTGTATGTCTGAGGGGGGCATATCCTCTAGGTGTGTCACTTTTCCTGTGTGAGCTCCTATCATCCTCTGTCCATGTGTCAAGCTCTTTCTAAAGGGTGTGTGTCAGTAGAGCCACAATAATAGAACAAGTATGCTTTCACTGTGTTCCCTCTGCGGGGATGCATTTGTGTGGGTTGTATATGAATGGTCCCTGCCCACTGAGCTTTGTGTAGGTAAACAGCCCTGTCAACATGCGTGTCCCCTTCTGTTTGCACACACCCATGTGTATACCATGCATCCACAGGGGGATACGAATGGCAGAGTCGAGCTGCTGGGCTAGAATCTTCACTGCCTGGTCCCCAACCCCGCAGCGCTGTGATCCTGGGTTATTAATGCGGCCGCCACCCGCTCGTCATACATATTTATCGCCCCCTCATTCCTCCTCCTATCCATTCCTCCTCTCAGCTCAGGTGAGGGGGGTAGGGGCAGCAAGAGTGATTGACTCAGACAGACAAGCTTGAGCTGGCTGGCAGCTAACACCAGGAGGGTGGGCCTGAGAGGGGCTGGTAGAAGGGGTCCTATGCATCCGTGGGGTGGGGGAGGGGGAAAGAGCCTCCCAGGAAGAGGGGCCAAGCCCTCAGGAGGTGGGCTTGGAGAGAGCAGGGCTTGAGCTCCGGAGAGGGCATTGGAGGAGGGAGTGCATAAAGCTTCCAGAGAAGGTCAAAAGTGGGGCTAAGGGATGGCATTTGAACTCTGACACCTAACTCCTCACCCCTCTGGACCCAATCACCGCATCTTCCAAGGGCTTCCATTGGTCCTCACAGCCAGCTGCTACAACCCCAAATGCCTTTGAACTACTCTGTCCTCAGCATACCCCTATAGCACCCTCTTGGGACCTGTCTAGGGCTGTTTCCTGCCAGGCACAGACTGGGACAGGAAAGCAGGTTCAGCTGGGTGGTGAGGGGTACTGCGTATTCCCCACTCTGATCCCAAACAAATTTCTGTCTTCACTTCTCTGATCCTGGCAAATCCCTGGGCTTTGGGCACCAGCACCCCCACCTGCCACAGAAGACAGCCAAGATAAAAGGGATGGGTTGCAGGGGCAGCCAAAGCGACCTTGGGGGGCTCGGACAGGGAGGGGCGAGAGTCTGCGGAGGAAACGAGCCGAGAAATGGGAACATGAAATAAAATAAAATCCTCCCTCTAGCTTCCTTGCTCGCCTGCCCGCTCTTCCTCTCTCATTCTCCCTCTTTCACTATTTTTCCATCTCCCCCCACTCCTCTCAGTCTCTTTTTTGTCTCTCAGTCTCTTCCTCACTATCTATAATTTTCTCCTTCCATGATTCTGTTTTTCTCCATTTCTGTTTGTCTCTGTGGTTTTTCTCATTTATCTTTCAGGTTGTCTGTCTCCAACTGTAGGTGAGGGTGGGAGTGAGAGAAAAGCAGGGTGACAAGGGAGCCCCTCTTTGCCCAGAATCCACGGTGCTGTTCCTCTCCTTTAGGACTGAGAGTGAGAGCAGGGTGTTGTCCGAGGAGGGGTCCCTCTAGCTCCAGAGCTGGTTTAATTAAGCTAATTGAGCGCGGTGACATTTGCGAAGGGAAGAGGCTAGCCTGGCTGTCAGCTGGGGGTGTGTGTATGTGTGTATGTGTGTGTGTGTGGAGGTTTTCAATGGCAGACGGGGATGGGGGGGGTGCGCTTCACCAGGCGCGCCATCAGGCCCTTGCAGGGCGGGAGACGAGCCAGGAGTGCTTTGCCCCCAGGCAGCTAGCCCACGCACTGGAGGGGAGTTGAGGCTGCCTCTTGCTGCTGAACAAACTCCATGAGGGGAGGGCTCTTTTGGGATGGGACCGCTAGGAATGGCGGGTGGGGGAGCATCAGACTGTCGGCCCCCAGCCGCATTGCAGGGTGCACCTCCCCCAGGGCCTCCAGACTGGTCGGTCTCTTCTCTTACTGCGTAGGTCTGGTGGGGGCCACTCAGGATTCTGATGGGGGAGGGGACAGCACCCTATGGCTGGGGAAGGAACAGTGCTCCAGGCCTGGGTTGGGGATGAGGAAGGAGGAGCGTTTTGAGCCCTTGCACCTAGAAAGAGGCATGGACGCTGCAGTCAGGGCAGGATGAAGTAGCTGGGGTCTGGCTGGGAACCAGGGATGGAGATGGGGTGAAGACAGAGGTGGGGGTAGGACAGGCTGGGGTGAGGACTTGGACAGATATGGAGGAGGACTGGTAGTGCGGACTTGGAATGCAAAGGTGCAAAGGTGAGGATAGTAAACGGTAGGAACAAGGATGAAGCATGAGAACAAGGATGAAGAGCTCAGAAATGGTGGACAGGCATTGGGCAGAGACAGGGAGGATGCAGATGGGGTAGGGACCAGGGGAATGAAGAGAGAGGACAGAATGAGATGAGAACCAAAACAAGGATGGGGGAGGACAGTGGTAGTGGATGAGGGGTGGGTAGGAAAGAGAATAGGATAGAGACTGGGAGTTGGGGATGGGGACCAGATTCCTGTGGGAACAGAAATGGAGAATGGTTTATTGGGCAGAAGCAGGGATGCTGAGGGATGCAGAGACCCAGAGTATGGGGATGGGATGGGAGAATGTGAATGGGTATTGGAATGAGAAATCGAGGACTTGAAGGAGGTGGGAGAAAGGCACTGAGATAGGAGCTGAGGACAAGTGTGGGAGACAAGTCAAAGGAAATGGCAGAAGGGCACGGTTAGGCTAAGGGAGGGAGCGAAGCAGGTGGAATTGCTCTACTATAGCGTAAGGGGCTATGGACCGCTGGTGGGGCCAGCTCTGCCCTTGGGCCGGTCACCCCTCCCCCTCAGTCCCGCCTGCCCGAAGCCTGCAGCTCAAGGCTCACCGTTATCTGAATTTTTATTTTATTTTATTTTATTTCCCCGCTTCCTAGAGCCGGCGCGGTCCCCACGGGAACGGCGCCCCCCGTCCCCCGCCCCGCGCCTCACTTTATTATTGCAATAAATGTGCCTATAAAGGCGCGGGCTCCAGGGCGCGGTGTGGGGGGGGGGCGGGGAGCCGCGGAGCGGGGATGTAATTTCCCGAAGCCGGAGCCTGAGGGGGAGTGGGCGGGAGTGGAGGTGGAGGAGGGGCAGGCGAGGGAGCGGGGGAGACGCCAGTTTTCAGCGCTCAAGGAAGCGCCCTGCTACCCTCTCCACGCCCCGCGACTTCTCATTGCTCCCAGCAACGCTTGAGCCCTGGTACTCCTCCCAAGACCCTGCCCTCTCTCTGTTACCCTGTCCCCTCCTAGACCTCGCCCACGTGGAATTGCAGGCTCCGCCAAAGTTCCCTATATCCTTGCCAATAACTTCGTCTCTGACCCCAGTGATGCCCTCTCCACTTACCTGGTCTCTTTCAGCGTTATCTCACCCCTTCCCAATGACCCCATCTCTGACCCTAGTGACCCTTCTTTACTTTGTTTCTGTCTCCCAATTACCTCACATCTTCTCCAGTCACCCTTCTCCAGCTCCTTCTCTACCCCCACCTGGATACCCTCTAAATTCTTTCCAGCCGGGACCACTCCTGTACTGGCAGACTTGGATCAAGGGAGCTGTCACAGTGCTGCCCCCCCCCTCCTGTGCCCCTAGCCCAGCTGCGGCCCTGATTACCCCCAAATCCTCACCAACAGCTCTGGGCCCTAGCCCAGGCTGCACGTGCCTAAGTGGCTCAGCCAGAGATTAGCTGGGGGCTAGAGGGGAGTAGGGAGGTGGAGGCAGAAGGGGATGGCTAGACCAGTAGCTAGGGCCAGCCCACTCTGAAGCTAGCTTGGGCTTAATCCTTCCCGGAGGCAGGATAGAGCTAGAAGGTCCCAAAGGGTCCCACCCCTGCCCTCCCCTAGCTAATTAGTAATTAGTGATTAGTGATTAGTGACTATTGATCGCCTGCTGCTTCCACCAGTAGGCAGCTGCTTTGGCAAGGGATGGGGAAGACACAGAGAAGGATGGAAGGAGTCAGACAATACAAGAAAGATCCCGAAGGTCTGGCCCAGAGAACAGGGCCCCAGGGCCAAAAGAAGCCAGGAGTTCCAGGTGCCGAGAGGAGACCAGGAGCCTGAAGCAAAGAGGAAGGAGAAAGAGCTCTAGGAGGAAGGGCAGGTGAACAGGGTGGGAGAAGTCAGGGCTGTTATCCTGGACAGTTAGGGTTTCCCAAAGAGCTATCTTGTAAACTGTCCCTCACCAGCCTCTTACCCAGTGTCACCCACTGACAGCCCTGACACTGACAGCCTTGAGCACACACACACACACACACACACAAACACACACATAAGCCACACTCAGATACACGAACACATCTTCAGGCTTGCAAGCCCATGCCCACACTCAAATGCACTCAGATACACAGATACTCACAAATTCTGGTGACAATATATGGGCCCCAGCACACAGATGCACTGGAGACCCACCTTGGGGTACACGCATGTACACATACTATATTCACAAGTGCACACAAGCACATACAGATAGATACTCAGACACATTTTTTATATACACTCCTTCATGCACAGTTATACATATTCTCACCCCCACAATCTGTATAAACAAGTAAACAGAGTCTCACAGACATACAAGCTGGACTGAATGGCAGACACACTCATTCCCACTGACTCCAACACGGAGGCCCATAGCTGCAGTTCTCATACACTCAGCTAGATCCCCATCACTCACATCCTCATGCTTACTCTCCCTCAAGTCTCCACCAGATGTTTCATTCCCCTTCAGGGGGCAAAGGAAATTAAACTAGATCTGTCCACAGGGGAGTTTATGTGATGGGGAGAGTGGAGAGGAGAGCAGGAGGAAGTAGAAAGGAGGGGCGGAGGAGTACCATCCCTTCCTCCTATCCCCCAGGCTTTCACACAGGGTGGGTTGTGGGGCACAGACACCTCCTCACTGCAGTCCTTTAAGGGCAGAGCTGGGCCGCAAGTCCAAAAGAATCTCTAGCAAGTGGAAGCAATTTCTGTAGAGGGGGCTTCTTTGCCTACCTTTTAGCCCCTCAAGGTCACCAGGCAGGTTTGGGAGACTCAGGGATCTCAGTCGCCAGTTTCACTAGGCAGCCCTTGCCCTGCTGGAGCTGCCAGAGTGTGCGATTTGACTGAGCAGGTGGGGGTCCAAGTATTGGTGGGAGAACAATACCCCTTCCAGACTGTGCAGGGGCTGGGATTTGGGTGTAGGGAGTAAGGTTTTAGGAAGCCACCTGCCTGCCCCAAAACTAGCTAGGTTACAGTCCGAGTGCAGGAAACAGGAAAATCATGGGCAGGGGAGCTGATTCAAAGAGAGAGAGAGGGGGCCAGGGCCTAGGTCCCCGCTGTGGGACACACAACGGGGTAGATGACTGCACTGTGAAGCAAGAACTTGCATTCATCCCTTCAAAACCAACACCCCACAACATACCAGTGTACATATGCACCCTAGTCCCCAGCACTAGACACTCAAGCCTGGCTACCCGGGACACATGCGTGCACACAGGTGCACATGCTACCCAGCACACTCCACACCAGCACAGATGAGCACACCCTGCACATGAGTTGAAGCCTCCAAGTCAGGAGGGAGGCAGATCAAGTATGGGCTCCCTTTGCTCCTCCGGGTCCTTGCCCCAGAGCCTCAGGGAAAGAGGCAGCCTAGGGAGGTAGGGGCGTGGAGGGGACGGGAAGAGAGAATCCCCTTCCAAATGACTCCCACCTCTATCAGCTGGCGCGAGAGAGGGGTGTGTCTGTGAGGCTGTGCAGGGGAGATGGGAGACTGTGGCCAAGTTCGGCCGTATGTGTGCGTCTGTGTGTGCGCGCGTGTGTTCGGGCCGTGTATGCTCGGAATACAGTGCCCACCTAGCATGGTGACAAGTGCGGAGAAGAGAAATAGGAAGGCGTGAGTGGAGGGGTGGAAGGACAGAGCGGGAGGCGAGCAAGGTTGGCGCGGAAAGGCGGCAAGGCTGACACCCTGCTGGCTTGTCTGTCTGTCTCGCACTCTCTCTCTGTCTGGCGCACTGCGTGGCGGGCTTCGTCCCCTCCCCCGCCGCTTCTGGAGCCAGATTCGAGTCGGGCTCTACCCCTGCCCCTGTCTCCGACCCTCAGCCAACTTGCGCTGGGAGAGCGCCTGTCCTGGATCCCGAAGTCTGTCTGTCCACGTCCCTCACGCCGCGCAAAGTTGGGACACTCAGGCTGGGGGTGGGGCGGACTCACCGAGCCCTTAACACTCTGGGACCTTTGCATCCCGGACCCCCGTGCTCGCGCTGCAGCCCTGCTGCCCTTACCTTCTTCAGGAGCCACGGGCCAAAGATCAAGAGAAGCCATTCTGGGAGCAGCCGCATCTTCCCGGAGAGAAGGGAGGGTGGGATGGGTCCTGGGGCAGGCCGGAGCTGGTCTCGGGGCGAGGGGCTCTGGACTGGCGCGCCGGGGGGTGGCTGCCGGCGCGGCTGACAGGCGGCGCGGCCGGCGGACTGAGCGCTAGGAGCGAGCGCGGCGCTGGGGGCGGGGCGCGGGCGGGGGAGAAAGTTGGGTCGGACTCGGGCGGCGGGCGGGGGCGGGGCTCTGTGGTGCTCCAATCCCGGCCGCGCCCCGCGCGCCCCCTCCCGCCCGGCTGGGGGCACCGAAGGTGACTTTCACCCCGACACGCCCGGGACACACCCCCGCCCAGGTGCGAAGCGGAGAGGGCGGCGGGGCTCTGGGACCGTGAACCCAAAAGGTTGGGTCTGTGCAGCGATGAGAAATAGAACAGGGCGTGGGACTCGAGCTCCTGGACGGTGTCCCCGAAGGGCTCAGCAAGACCAGGGTCCCTCGGTGCTCCGGGCCAAGGTGGGTCCCGGGGGAGGAGCAGGACCCGGGCCGAGGTGAGGGCGGGCGGGGCCCTAGGGCGGCTGCCGCCGCGCGGCGCTGACGGGGATGGATGGGCGCCCCGCGGCTCATTCGGCCGGGAGATGAGAATCATTGATCACGGACGGAAACCCCATCACGTCTGTCAATAGGGCTGACGAACGGCGCCCGCCGCCCCCACTCCCGCCCCCCGGGCACCTCCGCGGTCTCAGGACACACCGCTAGACAGGCCATTCACCTTTGCCCCTCGCCTCCCCCTGCTGACCCCCCGCGCATCCCAGAGCGTCCCTGCGTGGGGGTTGGGCAGGAAGTCCCTCTGAGCGCCGCATGCTCAGCCTCTTGGTGCAACCTCTATCCCTTCCCTTTCAACTGTCCCATCTTTCACCATCAGCTCCTCTCCCTTGTCTCCTTCCTCCTGTCTCTGTCCTTGTCTCTGTCCCCAGTCCTGTCTCTGTCCCTGTCCTCTTGGCTGTTTCTTCACCGGCTCCCTCCCCCTGGCCTCTCTCTTCTGCCCGGGAGTATTCAGCTGTCAGCTGTTGCTATGCACTGAGGCTGTGGCTGAGGTTGCGGTATGACCGACACTTAGACAGCTAGACAGAGGGACAAGCAGAGAGATAGAGCCAAAACAGAGCGATAGAGAGAAGCAAAGAGATAGACAGGCACATATCCTGAGATACCAACATACACCCCTAGGCATGCAGGCAGATGCATTCACAGGGGCAGGCCACACCATACAGGTGAGTACACAAGCAGAGTGAAACACATTCACGCAGAATCTAGCACACACTAGAGGCACACTGACACACAGATGGACAAACTTGGTTTACACCATATGGGAGCACACACAGAGACAGACAAATGCACCAAGAGCCAAGTACACCTAACCAGGTACTCAGAGCCCACCCCTGCTTTAATGTCTTGGCAGAGAGGCAAACATCCAGAGACGGGCGGACACACACACGCACACACACTGTCACTGGCAGTCCAAAAGACAAGTCCAGGCATGTGCAAACAGATATAGGGATGTGACAGACACACACACAAAAAGGATCAGGAATGCCGAGAAGATGAGGCAAACAGACACCAGAGAGACAGTAGCCAGGAAGCCAGAACCTGGGTGCAGGTGAGGCAGAGAGGAGACAGGAAGGAGGAGTGACCAGACCCAAGGTCCCAAGCCCAGGGGCTGTAGCAACAGTAGGTGGGGGCAGTGGGCACACCTAGGTCTAGGGTGCCCAGGACAGACCCAGCACTAGATCAAAAGTCTTGATCTTTTGGAGTCCTGACCCACCCCATCTCTCTACCTTTTGGTACAATCTCAGGTCACTCACTTATCTCCAGCTACACACACACACACACACACACACACACACACACACACACCCCACTCCCCTCTCGGGATCTTTGCCTCTGTCCTTGTATCTCTCCAGTTCTGTATCTCTGTCTCATTTTGTCTATATCGCTTTTGCCACTGGTTCTACCCTTTTCTCCATCTCTGTCTTAGGGCCCCTCTGCCGGCCATGCCAGGTGGGTAGTTTTCAAGACTCCTTGCAGACCCTCTCCTGGCCAGTCCTGGAGGGCAGAGGGAGGATGCTGCCTGGAGGGGTGTGCGTTCCAAGCCGCAGCTGGGGGCCCCTCTCGCTTTGCCCAGAATCTTGAGGCGACAGGCAGAGAATCAGTGGCTCCCCCGGGGCGCCAGATGCACGGCTGGCAGAGGGAGAGAGTGAGGGGGTGGGGCTGGTGGTGGTGTGGTGGGGGAGAAAGCAGGCATTGGGGGAGAAAGAGGAGCCGGCTGGCGGAGGGTGGAGAGGGGGTGTGTGGCAGAATAGCCCGAGGGAAGGAAGTGAGAGGTGGGATAGGGTCCGCCCGCAGGTGCATAATTAGCGTGTGGTGGGGAGGGGGCTGTGCTGGGTGGAATTTAGGGTGAGCTGCGCTGCAGGAGTACGACCGCCACCTGGTGGACAGATGGGAGCACAAGCCTCCCTCTCAACAATCAACAAGGACGCACTTTTTTTCTCAGCTGGTCTTTCTGCCCCCCTCCCCCCGCTCCCCCTCCCCGGGGCCCCTTGGGCCTTGGGGAGCGCGAAGACAGTGGAGGATCTCAGAGCTGCCTTGGAGACTGAGGTTAGAGATGGGGTCTCAGAGCTGAGAGGGAAGGGAAGGGTTCTTGTTTCTGGAGATGCCTAGACACATAGCTTCCTTAAGAAGGAATAAACTGAGGAACTTGAACTAGGGAGGGAGGAGGAAAGAAAGGCGATGCTTCCCCTATGGGAGTTGGGTAAAAGTTCCTTGCAGCCACTCTCTCAAAGCTTGTATTTGCTGTTGAGAGGAGAGTGGGGCTCTAAACTCTGTCTGTCTTGGACAGTGTAAAGCTGTGTGACTTTCTGCAAGAGGTTCCCCTCTCTGGGCAGGGGTTGAAGTAGACCTGGGACCCCTTTGATTGTAGCTATCCTTTCCTTTTCGCCCCTGGGATGTCTAAAATGATTGATGAGCTGTGTTTGTTGGTGGCCCATGGGGCCTGGCAAACTGGTTTCCCCAGCTCTCCACTCCAGCTCCCCCTCTCCTGCCCAGAATCCAGGGCTCTACTTTTGGCATCTGATTAGTCTCCATGAAGTGTGAGATGTTAGTGCTCCAAGAGCAACCTCAGGCAGGCAGCGCTGTATGGAACCATCCTGAAGAATCAGAAAGCCCTTCAGAACCCTAGTGTGTTCATTTCTCACGCTCGCATTTCTCACTATGGGAGATCATTTTGGATAGGGGTGGTGGTGAAGTCTCATAAAAGTGACAATGCAGAGAAACACTGCGGAATTAGTATCCTAGAGCCAAACAAGATCCAGATAAGTGAAGTCACCAGCTCAAGGTCAAACACCCAGGAGAAGCAGGTCTTTCTTGTCAAGTCCAGTGCCACCGTCTTCTTTTGCCACAGAGAGATGGGAGAGGCAGGGAGATCCGAAGGGCATTGAAGACCAGACTGACTCAAGTCTGCCTCCAGCACGGACCAAGGCTCCCTCTGGTGGCTGAAGCAGGCAAGCACAGCCCAGCTCCCAGAGTCTTGCACTCATAGGTAGACACAAGTGGCTTTCTTTTTTTCTTTTTTCTTTTTTTTTCTTTTTTACAATTTTATTTATAACAATATCTGTGTTATTTAGTTGTAAAGGAATTCAGCAAAAATTATTAAAACGTTCATGTCCCCGGAATGGGGCTGCCCGCTTGCCCTTCCTTGGTGTGCCTCACCTCCTCCTCCCCCCAGGGGAGAGCAGGCTGGTAGACTGTTTATTAAAGAAAGTCTCCAGCCCTCAGAGCCACCGGGGAGGGTGGGTGCGTGGGTGGGTGTGCTGTCTGGGAGGGATATTGAGCATGGCCATCCCAAAAGTGCCCCTAGAATGGGGGTTGGGGCATGGGATAGCCTCCCCAAGAAGAACTAAAAAACTCAATCCTTTCCTTCCTACCTCAGCCAGAGCCAAATCTTCCAGATAGGGGCAGTGAAAGACTCTCCCTCCTCAGAATTAGCCCTCAGGGAGCTGGGAGGGTAAGGGAGGGCTAGAGGGGAGAGCCAACGTGTCTTGTACCAGGAGAGGGAGGCAGCACCACCAGCTCTCCCAGTGGGGGTGCGTTTTGGTGGGAAGGTGGGAAGCAGGGCCCCTTCATACCTGTAAGCCAAAGGAGCCCCCAGAGCCCTCCCTGTCCCCCCTTCCTGAAGGCAGCATGGAGGTGGGGGGTTGCTGTGGAGCAGGCAGGAAGAACGGAAAGAGATAATACTGTGCTCGCTTGCTCGTTTGCTCACTCACATATAAAAAGTAATTCCTTCATTTTTACATTTATACATCCCAGCAGGGCAGGGGAGGGTTGGCTGGGCAGGAGTGGGGCTCACTGGAGGACTTCTCTGGCAGGGGGCAGGAGGCTCTCTGGGGGAAGTCCGATGGGGAGGGCCCTATGCCAAAGGGTCCCCTATCTCGTCCTCAGGGCCCCGGCCCAGGAGTTCTCGTTTCTCATCCGTGCTGGCCAGGGAGTGGCGGCTGCCGTGACCACCCATGTAGAGTGTGGCGTACACGGGGTTGGTGAAGTTGGTGGGCTGCAAGGTGACAGAGGGTTCAGGTGGGTCTCGGGATGGGCTCTACAGCCTGGGTACCCCACCTTCACCCCCATTCCATCATCCAGCCCAACACCCTTAGTCATCCCATCCACAGCCTCTTGTCCGTGCCCTGGAAGCCACCTCCTCTGTCCTCCCAGCTCACCTTGTCAGGGTCCAGGGCAAAGTCAGCATCCAGTAGGCCCCCTACATCATCAGGCTCCCCGCCTTCGTACATCTTATAGGTGGGATTCCCAATCTCCACGTTCATGGCCCCATTGGTCATCCGCTGGTGCTGGAAACCCTTAGCCCTGGGAGAGGCGGGAGTATAAGGGCCAGGGATTCTAGCAGGGTAAGGATAGGGTAGTAAAATAATGACCAGAATTTTCCAGACTCCCCAGAACTCACCCCCGGACTCGCCGTTTGTACCAGAATACCACTCCAGCTACCAGAAGCAGCAGCAGCAGCAACAGCAGTGGGATTAGGATGGAGGCCATGTCTAGAGGGGAGGAGGTGGGAAACTCAGCAGACAAGGCCCAGGAGGGAAAAGTGCTCCACCCCCCATTCCAGGTCCTGTCAGCCCTGCCTCCCCACCACTTGCCACCTACGTCCAGGCTGCTGTTGGCTGACCACCTGCTCCTCACATCGGGGTCCCGCCATGTGGGGTGGGCATCTGCAGACAGGAGGGCAGAGCTGAGCAGGCACAACCTCTTTAGCCATGGCTGCCAGGGAAATGGGGAGGGGCCACAGGATCCTAACAGTCTCACTCAAATTTGGGGAAGGGGTATGATCTAGGCCTTGGTGGGGCTCAGGCCCAACTCACTGGCACTCAGGCATCATTTTGCTGTTCATGGTGCAGGAACCGCCATTGCTGCAGTGGCCGGTGCAGGTCAGACAGCTGGGGGCCACCCGGCCATCAGAGCAGCTACAGAAAGGAGAGAGAGGCTGGGGTGGGGCTGGTAGATGGGTGCTTGGAGACTGAGGGAGGGGTAGGGCAGGGTTGGGAGGAGCAGATGGGAGATGTAAGAATGGGACAGGGGAGGGTCTAGTCAGGTACAGCTGGGGCGCAGGGCCCCACTCACTTGCAGGTGACATCTCCACTCTGCTTGTTGACCGCACAGGCTCCATCAAGACAGCGGCTGCACTTGTTCACCTGGCACCTCGGCCCCTCGAAGTAGGCAGTACAGCGGCACTGCCGGGAGCCATCAGCAGCCATCTGGCACGTGCCGGAGTTCTCACAGTAGCCAGAGCACTGTCCTGTGGTTTGGGAGATGGAGAGGAAGTGCTTCAAGCCGCACACTCATAAGGGTCCTTTATAAGTTACGGGGGGAGCTGGACACCTGAGGGTCCCCCGAGCACTTTTTAGGTGATCTCCACCTTCTCCTGAGCCCCCCGCTGACCCCACATCGCAGGGTCCAGGGTACAAGAACATTCCTGAGCATCCTGACAGGGCACTCCTTTTGCTTAAACAATTCTGATGCCAGAGGGCTCGCTACCTCAGGGGAAATACTGACACTTCCACAGGGGAGCACCAGAACTTGGGCTCGGCTGAGTTACTAATGGTCTCTGTCCCTAAAACTCACCCCTGTGGCTACCACCCTAGGCTCACAGGTCCCACAGCTCCCCTCACCCCTCCCCTGGGGCCCAGGGTTGTCTGACTCACGGTACTGGCAGCGGTCACCCAGGAAGCCAGATAGGCATCGGCACTGGGGCTGGTTGCCTTGGTTGACAGTGCAGGTGCTGTTGTTTGCACAGTAGCCCGCACACACCTGCTGGGTGCATTTTGGGCCTGTGAAGCCTGTGGGGCAGCGACACGTGGGCATGCCTGGCGGGAGAGGATGTGTGAGCGGGACTGTGGCCCACTGAATCACCTGGCCCTACTGCAGAGGAGCAGGGCTGGGAGGCCCCAGCCCCGGGGGGAGGCAGAAAGCTGAGGGACAGGACACTGGGGTGTGGACAGGAAGCGCGAGGGTTGGCAGAGGTAAAGCAAGGTGGGGAGGGGCTGGGGATGTGCCTGAGGTGGGGCCAGAGGGCTGGAGGCTGGGGCCACAAAGCTGGGAGTAGTCCTGGCTGGAGAACGGAAAGTCGTACCGGAGGGGGAGGCAGCGCAGGTGCCCCCGTTGCGACAGTGCTCCCAGCACTGGTCCAGCTCACACTTGTCGCCCGTGTAGCGGGGCTGGCAGCGGCACTTGGGCTGCCTCCGTGCATTGAGGAAGCAGCTGCCACCGTTGAAGCACTGCAGGTTACAAGTTCCCGGCCGAGGGGCTGGAGGAAGGACCGTGCGGACAGAGCCGGGGAGAGGAATTCAGGGTCTGCGGGAAAGAGGGCCCTGGGGCCTAGGGTGGGGGACAGGGGAGGGTATGAGCATACCATCTGGTGGGGGTGTTGGTGAGGGCACAGCCACGCAAGTGCCATTGTCCAGGCGCTTCCCATTGGGACAGGTGCAGACGGGCCCACTGGGGCTCAGCAGGCAGAGCCACTCACACTTCTTGCGGTCACAGGGGTTGGTCACTGCAGGTGTGGGCCAGGATGGGAGGTGCTGAGCCTTGTGGACCCAGAACTCTTCCCTGCCTACTAGGAACTGAGGCCACAGCTTGGAGACTCAGTGCCTCCAGGCCTTCCCCGTCCCTGGTCTCTCCCCCGCCCCTGCTCCAACCCACCTTCAGGCTGCTTGTGCTGGTGGTACAGGACCACGTCAGAGGCATGGCTCAGGCCCCCTGTCAGGTTGATCAAGGGGCTGTGTCCAAACTTATGGATCTTGAAGACGCGGTTATTGATGTAGGTGACACCATAGATGTAATCCTCAAAGACGTCAATGCTGAAGGGGTGACTTAGGCCTGGAGGAGGACATGGACTCAGAGGGGACTCAGGCCCTGCTTGCACTCTCTGGGACACTGGTCCCCATGGCTCCCGGGCACTCAAACCCAGCACATCCAAAAACAAACTTCCCCCAAGCTGTTCCTCCTCCGTGTGGCCACTACTCGCTAAAGGTCCCATCACCTCCAGATTTCTGGAGTCAGGACTGAGTTCTGGTGCCTCTCCCACACTTACGAAGTTCTTACTGTCACCTATGTTGTGTGCACACAGCTCAATACTCAATGGTAGAAAAATGAATGGATAGGTGGGCCAGAGGGTCAGGGTGGGCCTTGGGTCTGCAAGGCTGGTGCAGAGCGGCCAGTTTGGGGAGGGTGGCAGGTGCAGGGGGAGGCCTTGGGCTCAGTGGGGAGGGAGGAAGGTCTGAGATCAAGGCTGACCAAGGCTGCTGTCAGACCCTGACCTCGTTTGCTGTCAGCAGCCACGATGGGGTCCGTGCCATTGAGCCGGATGCTGCCGATGACTGAGAGCTTGGCATCCGCCCAGTACAGTCGTTCATTGTGATAATCCACAGCCAGGCCTGGGGGAAGCAGAGAGCATAGTGAGGCCCAGCCCCTCCCACCTCAGGCTGAGGTAGAGAGCAGAACTATCTCAGGTTGGGACGGCTCCACCTATCCCTATGACCACCCCCACTCACCATTTCCGGAAAAGCCTCCACGACCTATCTGTCCAAGCCCCCTCCCCTGCCAAACCCCTGAGCCCCTACCACCGGACCTGTGGGCCACTGGATGTTGTCCTGGACCAGTGTCTCCCTCAGGGTTCCATCCATTGCTGCTGTTTCAATCTTGGGGTGGTTTCCCCAGTCTGACCAGTACATAGTGCTGGAGAGGGAGAAGGGGTCAGTGTGAGGAGGACTTGGGGCTACCAGAGGAGGCCAGTCAAGGTGAGCCACCAGGTTCCTGGCCTGGGCACAGGGGCCTCTGGGTCTTGGGAGGAATGTGTCCCGTCTGCCTCCTCCAGAGAGAACTAGGGGGAGTCAGCTTCCTGACCAGGTTCAGAATCTTTTACTCTAAAACCACAGTGTGCTGATCCAGAGTCAGCGAAGTGGGCAGAGCTGTCTTCTGGAGCAGAGAAGCAGCCCAACACCTTGGCTGCCCAAGACAGCCAGCCAAGTGGAAGTCAGGCCAGCTGGGAGTCCTGGGCAAAGGCAGATTGGGGAGGGCCAGGCCCGAGGCTGGGAAACACTCAACCTCAGGCTGGTCTGGGAGGGTAAGGGCATGCCTGGGATGCTGGGCCCGCCCCTGTCCCAGCCCAGATACCTCCCCCCAAGGACCCTGCTCACCCCCTCAGCGGGTCCACCACGATGGCGTGGGGCTCGTCAATCATGCCAGAGATGAGCGTCTTGCGGTTCTCGCCCTTCATTTGTGCCACCTCAATCACATCTCGGCCCGCATCAGTCCAGTACACGTTCCCGGCCACCCAGTCAATGGCGATGCCCCTAGGCATCTTAAGCCCTGAAATCTGAATGGGTGGGGTCACAGTGTCAGAGGCCACTATTTTTTGTCTTCCTGCCCATTACCCGCCTCCAACCCTGCCCACCTGTCCCCTGCCACCAAGTCATCCCAGACTGGGAGCCAGTTCCTTGACTCTGAAGAGATTCAACGGACACCTACCTATCTTATGGGCCACACTTAGTGCTTTCATGTATTTTGCTGGATTAGATATTATTACCCTGCTTTATTGAGAAACAAAGTCAGGCCCAAAGAGGCCAAATAGGCTGGCCAAGATCGACACAGTGGGTGGCAGTGACAATTAGGAATCGAAGGTGGCTCTGATGCTGAAGGCTTGTGTGCCCATGGTGCACTGCTGCCTCGGGCTGCAGTGTGGCTGAGCCAATGGCCGAGATTCTTACTGTCCTGTCCACCTGTGGTCTGTACCTCTCGACAACATCCTGACTGCCCTTGCCCTCCGGTCTCGCTCTCTGCCCCTCCGCTGTCATTTTCAAACTCTGCTTGGAACAGACTGCTCTTTGGAGCCTCTCCACCCAATCCACGTAGACCCCATCCCCAGCTGGGTGCTCACATTGAGGTGGGTGACACCTCCGTCAATCTGTCGCCGGTGGCGATTGGAAGTGGTGGGAGGAGCAGCAGGGGGTAGGCTGCGGTAGGAGATGGTGCCGGTGTGCCAGTTGGTCCAATAGACACGGCCAGCCTTGACATGGACATCCATGGCGTCGATGCGGACAGTCTCGTCACCCTGGAAGGCCTGCTCATAAGCCGAATGGGGGTGACTGGGAACAGGCTGCGGATCTCATTGTCATCAGCTATGTACAGGACCTGATACTCAGAGCCTGAAGGGGCAAGAGGCTAGGTGTCAGGTGTGGGGAAAGGCAGGGGCAGGAGGCCAGGGCTGGGGGCTGTCGGGTCTGATGCTGGGAGGAGTGTGCCTAAGATGTGTCCCCCACCCAGCCCAGCCCCTTTTACTCTAACAATGTCTTCTATCCCAATCAAACTATTCCCCCCGCCCCATGAGAAGTCTCTGCTCATCCCACCCCAGTGCTGGACCCTAATGCCAACCTCAGCCCTCAAATGTCTTTCCTCCTCTTCCCTGAGCTCATCTAGTGGGACCTGCTATTCTAAAAGCTATCTCTGCTCCTCTAGCCCTGGGGACTTCTGCCTCCTCATGGCCTCTGGCTGGCACAACCAGGCTCTCTGCTACACACTGTCTGATGTGTACTCACAATGTACATGCATGTGCACATGCACGGAGGGGTGTAGGTACCCAGAGGCATGAGAGTGCGCTTGGGCGTGTTGTATGTATGCATGCCTTCAAGCTTGCCTGTGGGTAGGTATAAGTGCATGGACATGTTGGTGTGTTGGCGACAGGCATGAGAAGCTGCAGTTGTGAGTCTAAGCATTGGGAACTTGCATATTCTCACCAAAAAAAGAAGGGTAAATAAATATGTGAAGGGATGTACATGTTAAATAACTTCATGGGGTAAACCTTTCACAAGGCGTACGCATCACCTTGTATACTTTAAATATCAGACAGCTATATCTCAATAAAGCTGAAAGAAGAAGAGCGTAATGGAAACATGCAGGTGGGGGATACGTAAGTGCGGCAATTGGTGTCTGTGTGCGTTTCTCCTGGGAGTGGTGGCGAAGAGGCCTGTGTGGGATGTATGTGTGTTGTCCCCACCCCAGACTTCCTCAGACAAGTCAGCCCAGGACCGGCACCCTCTGCGCAGCTACCAGCACTGTGTGCAGGAAGCTGCACCTACAGGTCTGGGGCTCCATGCTTAGGCAATGGTGCATGGAGGAAAACGCCCCATTCCAAGTCCACCGGTGTCGCGCAGTCCCGCCCGCTCTCCTCGTCCTCTCCCTGCGCAGGCGCCCGTACCTTCGGCCTTGCAGGTGTTGTGTGTCTTCATGAAGTTTCGAGCGCAGCTGCAGAGGTGACCGCCCTTGGTGTTGTTGCAGAGCTGCGAGCAGGTGCCGAAGCGCAGGCACTCGTTGATGTCTGGGGGTTACATGGGAGGGTCAGGGAGAAACCCCATATGGCTGGGATTTCTGCCCGGCCGCCCCGGGTCCGGCCTGCCTACCCTGGCATCCGGGCTGGCCTGGCACGGTGTGGAAGCCCGAGCGGCAGGCACAGTAGGCCGCGTTCTCGGTGCGCACGCAGCGCGCTTCATCCCCACAGATGCTGGCGTTGGTGGCACAGCTGGTCAGCTTGGGGTCTGTGGGGGAGAGAGAGCGGATCCTTTTCTCTGAGCCGCCCCAGGCCTGGGCTTCGGTTCTCCGCCCCGCAGTGGCCTCGCTGCTGCCTCTGCGCGCCCCTCTCACCGATGCTGCAGTCCTCCTCATCAGAGCCGTCCCCGCAGTCATCGAACATGTTGCAGCGCAGCGAGGAGGAGAGGCAGCGCTGGTTCCGGCACAGAAACTCCTTCTTGTCTTTGCAGTGCGGGGTCTGAGCCGTGGAGGGCTCTGGGGAGAGCAGGGGCTTCAGGTCCTCAGTATTCTCCGCCCTGCCTCCTCCTCCCATGAGGGCCCCAGTCAGTTGGGGATACAGGTGGGACCCCAGTCGGGCTGTTTGTCAAGCTTGCAGGAGCAGCTGGTTAAACATTCAGTCTCCATCTTAAAGCTAGGGGCATCAGGAAGCCGCCAGTGCCTTCCCCATGAGCTTCTCTCTCTCCAGGAAGGGCGCCAGGTTCCCAGCAATGGTACTTCCCTTTCTAAGGTGAGTTCACTCCCGAGACACGGCTCCCACTCGGCCCACCCCTGCTTTCTGTAGAGCACCCCACGCTCTTTCTCACTGGGCCCCTGCTCACCGCAGTCCTCCTCATCAGTCCCATCTCCGCAGTTGTCGGTGCCGTCGCATTGGCGCCCGATCCACAAACAGACGCGATCGTTCTTACAACGGAAGGGCCGGTTTGGAGGGCACACAAACCGGGCTGCAGGAGACAGAGCCAGGATCAGCCCCGGGGGCAGGAGGCTGGCCAATGGGGAGGGTGAGCCCCGCCCCCGCCCCGGAGGCCCGCCCCCGCTCCGGGAGCCCGCTCTGCCCTTGGAGCCTCACCGCACTCCTCAGGGTTCTCATCAGAGTTGTCCCCGCAGTCGTCCTCGCCATCGCACTTCCATGCCAGGGGCTTGCACAGGGTATTGTTGCACTGGAACTCGTCTAGGGGGCAGGTCCTCACTGGGCGCCAAGGGAAGCAAAGAGTGAAGAATGAGTGCTGATCCCCAGGTCGCTGGAGACCGGACCTTGCCCAGACCCCTCCCTCCACAGGTGGAGATCCAGAGGGGTCATGGGGACAGCCGTGTTACAGACAAACTGGACCCAGGTCTACTTTTCTACCAGCTGGAGCAGAACTGCCTCTCCTGGCATTTAGGGGAGCAGAAGAGGTTTGTTTGTTTGTTTTTAATATTAGTTTTAGAGAAGAGGCCTTTTGGGGAAGAGTGTCCAGAGGGTCCAGAGGCCCCTCTTTCTCTGGTGGCTGTGGCAGGGCACTAGGGCCTACTGTACAGTTCAGTGGCAGGCACAGAGGAGGAGCACTGGGCTGAGAGTCAGGAGACCTAGGTTCCAGCCTCGGTCCTCGGCCCACAAGGGCAGAGCCAAGATGTCTGCCTCACCACTGGGACTCTGCTCCAAGCCCCATTCTTCTCTTGCTCTGGCTTCACACTGCCCGCTCTAGGCCGCTGAGCCAGGGCTGCTCAGTCAGGGCAGGAGCTGCCTTATTTCCCGGGAAAAGGAGAGGGAGCAGAAACTTTGTTTCTCAGGGCAGCTGACTGTCTTCTAGAAATTTATGGACATAGCTCACAGGTTTTCTACTGTGTTTTGGCCCAAGTGGCTCCTCGATTAACTGCTGTTAGGAGGTGGGGACGGTCAGAGGGCTGGGGAGCCACGCTGGAGGGGCTCACCGCCGGTGCCACAGGCATCCTCGTCACTGCCGTCCATGCAGTCGGCATCTGCATCACAACGCCAGCGCAAGGGGATGCAGTGACCACTCTTGCACTGGAACTGGTCCATGTCACAGCGAGGTGTACAGTCTTTCTGTGGGCCAGGGAGCAGGCATCCTGGTCAGATCTGGGCACCCCAGTGGCCCTGCCCTGACTCTCCCTCCTTCTGGTCTCCCTGCCCACCTCATCTGAGCCATCCGCGCAGTCATGGTCCCCATCGCATTTCCAGCGCCCGGCGATGCAGCGGCCGTTGGCACAGGAAAACTCACTCTCAGAGCAGGGCCGAGGGGCTGGGGAAGGATAGGGGAGAGACAGGCCCCAGGAGGGTGAGCATAGGCACGCAGCCCTAGAAGGCATCGCCAGCCCTTGGCAGAGCGATACCGCCCATCCCTGTATCCCTGAAAGCCACTGCTGACTGGCATAATGACCAAGACACTCAACCAATCCTGGGCAGCCAAGTGGCTGTCCTCATGGGACCAGCCAGGCACAGAGGGTGCTCATTTACCCCTTCGGGCTGACACATGGGAGAGGGCATGGGTCCCCGGCCCTGCCCTCAGGACAGACTGTGTGTAGGGAGCAGAGGGGAGGGACAAGACCACTAAGACAAGCATCAGGGTTTTAGGGAGCGGCCAGTAAAGGATGATGGGCTGAGGCACAGCACAGGGATGGGCGGGCTCCGGGGCAGAGGCGGGGGTGTGGTGGGAGCACAGCACGTCAGAGACACCTACCTCTGTAACCCCGAGAGGACAGTGTGAAAATGGAGAGAAACATGAGATGAGGTGAAATGGCACAAACTCAAATACACAACATGGAGTGGGGTGAGGAGGGAGGGGCTCCTGACCCCCGCCCTGGGAGGCGGCCACCTGCCCTATGCAGCCCCGGGGTGGTGGGGGCAGGAGTGCTGAGAAGGGAAGTGCCCAGGGGCCCCTGGGGCTGGGTGCCTGCTGGGCGGGGTGAGGCGGAGTGGGGCGGGGACGTACTGCAGCTCTCCTCGTCCGAGTTGTCCCCACAGTCGTTGTCGTAGTCACACTGCCAGCGGCCTGGCACACAGCGGTTGTTCTTGCAGCGGAACTGGTAGGGCTCACAGGTGCGCTCATCTAGGGGAGGCCGGGTGTGGGGGCAGACGTCAGGGTCTCACACAGGTGAGGTCCGGATGGCCGGGGGTGGTTGGGGCCAGGACGGGGAGAATGGGCACTCTAGCCTAAGACAGCCCACCACCGGGGGGGGGGCAGTGTTCTGAGGTGATGGGGCAGGAGGGACACGAGTAGGGGAGCAGCTTTAGGAGGGGATTAACAGGTCTCGGAGACTCTGAAGAACAGGCGCGTGCTGATGAGGTGCTGGTGGGTGCAGGGACGGGGAAAGTAGACAGAGGAGGTGGGCACAGGGAGCCTGGTGCCAGGCGGTGCGGAGACCCGGTCAGCAGGCACCCTACCTAGGCAGGGCGCCTTACTCCAGGAGGAGGGCTGGGGGAGCTCACCACACTCTTCCTTGGGCTCGTCAGAGCCGTCGCCACAGTCGTCCTCTCCGTCGCACTTCCAGCGTGCTGGGATGCAGCGGCCTGAGTCCTTGCAGCGGAACTCATCCACCCCGCAGGTCATCTGGGCTGCAAGGGGGCGGGGCCCAGTGGTGAGGGGAAGGCTCCTCCCGTGGGGAGTGGGTGGGTGTGGCCACTGGGGGATCTAGTGTGGGGGTGGTGGGAGCAGCAGACACCACAGAGGAACGATGGGCTCCAGGGCCAGGGGCTGGGATGGGGTCTCTGTGAGAGGCAGGCTCGGGGCTCCAGGGGCGTCAGGCAACTCACTGCAATTGGCGGGCTCGTCGCTGCCGTCCACGCAGTCGTTGTCCCGGTCACAGACCCAGACTCGCGGGATGCAGCGCTTGGTGATGGAGCACTGGAACTGGTTGGGGGCACAGGTCACCTCGGCTGCGGGGTGGGGGAGAGAATGAGGACCTGCCCATTCCACCTCCCACCGCGGTTCAAGACCACAGTCTTCTCCCTCTTCCAAAGCCTGCCCCCCAACCCCCAGTCCTGCTGCAATTTCTTGGGAGGAAGGGACAGTTTATCCCAATTTTGGTGCTTTCTGTTTTCTGGATCCGTACATCTCTCGACTAAGCAGGATGCTTTTCAAAGCAAATCGAGTATGTTGCCCTCTAATGTTACTCAAGAGCAGCACAAGCCCTGGCCAACAGCGGTGAGTCGACGTCAATGTGGACTGCGTTTCTGTCCCTGTTTTCACGCCACCCGGTCCCTTGCCCACCGCCGGGGGCCACTCACGGCAGTCCCTTTCGTCCTCCCCGTCCCCACAGTTGTCCTGCCCGTTGCAACGGAAGATGCCAGGAATACAGCGGTTGGTGTTGGTGCACTTGAACTGACTGGGCAAGCAGACGTGGATGTCTGTGGGGAGGACAGCAGGGTAAGTAATGGTTGACGGAGGACGCGGGCAGGGAGCCAGCACCCCGCACCCTCAGCGGGAGAGTGCAGGCTCCAGGCCCAGAGCAGCAGGAGGCCAACCTGGAAGGGAGGCTGCTTCTGAAGGCCACGCTTCCTTGCCCTTGGAGCACAATTCAAAACCCTCGCATCCCAAAGCAGAAAGGAGGGAAGGAGGGCAGCCAATGGCTGGGCAGCGCTTTACCGCAGTTGGCCTCGTCACTGTTGTCCTGGCAGTCGTTGTCCCCGTCACAGATGAAGGCAGGGTTTGTGCAGATGCCTGTCGAGCACTGGAACTGCCCGGGGCGGCACTTGAACTCAGCTGCTAGGAGGGGGCTCAGCATCAGAAGGGCTGGGGGGTGGGTGCGGCCATTCGGGTCCTCAGAGTCAGGCTGCCCCTACGCAGGACGCTCCTGCCACCCCTGCCCTGGGCACTCACGACAGTCCGGGGCTCGTCCGAGTGGTCCCCACAATCGTCCTCTGTGTCACACTTCCACCAGAAGGGGATGCACTTGTCATTCTTGCACACAAACTGGAGGGCAGGTAGGGGCAAGAGGGGTTGGTGGGGGTCTGGGAAACTCAGGAGGTTTTCTTTTGAGGGGCTGGGATGTTTCAAAGGTGTGGCAGGGTATTTGGGGGAGAAGTTGAGCTGGACGGAGTGCCGGGGGATAATGAGTGCAGGAAGGCCAGGTGAGGGGGTATCTGTGTGGAGGTCAGGGTTGGGGGTGTCGGTAAGGGAGGGTCAGGGTTAGGGAGTGAGGGTGTTTGTGTGAGGTGACGGGTGTACAAGTATTGCTGTGGGGAGACAAGAGGTAGGCAAGAAACGTGGAGGTGTTAGCGTGGGAAAACCAGATGCGTGAGGACATTAGAGCAGGTGTTGGGGTCCGAGGAGGAGTGGGGCTACTGGTGCAGGGGGTCAGGGGCACAAGGCATTGGTGAACGGGCATCCAGGGGAAGGGCCTCACCTGGCTTGCTGTACAGTTGGACACACAGGTGCGCCCGTCGCCACCCAGGTAGAAGTTGGTGGGACAGGCACATTTGTGGCCGCCCCCGGGGGACAGTAGGCACAGGTTGCTGCAGCCACCGTTGTTGACCTTGCAGGGGTGATTGGGCACTGCCAGAGAAAAAGTGGTTCAAGGGTGGCTGACTGGCCTCAGTTTATGGACCAGTTTCCTGAGCCTCTGGCCTCTGGCAGAGTGAGGGCAGCACTTACTGCCAACACATTTCCTGGTCTTTCAAAGACTGCCTGGCCTTCTCTACCCTGGGCAGAGGTGCGACGGATCCAAATCCTGCTCTTTCCGGAGGGAGCGGAAGCCAAAGACAGGAGAGGGTTCTCTTGAGGTCCCCGGATCAGGGCAGGCCTGAAGCCCACACACTGACCCACCTGTGGCCTCTCTGAGCTGCGGACTGCCTGTCCTCGGGGCGCTGTCTCAGCGGTCTGCACGCAGACCTGCTCTGCCCGACCACCCTCAGGACCTTGCTGCTATGAAGACTCCAGGGCTGACCCCAGGCCGGGTGGAGCTCCCGAGAGCCAGACCGGAGCCTGTCTACAGCCTCCTGAATCTCCTGGAGTCTGGTAGTCACTGCTTGGTCAGTGCTGAAGAACGGGTGGGCAGGAACCCTTAAGAGACCGCGGGGATCCCAACCCTGCTGGGGCCCCGCGCCATCGCACGGACCCTTGTGCGAGCTCAGCCCCTGCCTGCCCCACCCCCGGGCCGCTCACCGTCTGGCTGGCGCAGGGCGTGGAAGACGTGCAGGTCCATGGGCCGGTGCAGCGTGCTGATGAGGGGTGTCTTGTTCGCCCCTGTGGTCTTGTGTGCTCGGTTGATGGACTTGGTCTCCCAGTCAGTCCAGTAGACATAGTCCTCAAACAGGGTCAGTGCGAAGATGTGCGGGATGTCCTGGTTCAGCACTGCCGACGGGGGAGGGGACAAGCTCAGCAGCCCATCAGCACCCAGTGGCACTGCAGGGCGTTTTCCCTGCTGGGCCGCCTTAACCCCACGACAACCCTGGGAGGCGGGCGCCGGCCTCAGTTCCAGGTGGTGCAGTGGCTTCCCAGGTTGCCCTCAGGATAAGCGGCAGAGCTGTGACGCCGACCCCGGCCTGCCTGACAGCAGGCTCCTGTACCACAATATTACAGTTTCCTGGCAGGGAGTGGGGAGTGCTCAAGCACCCCAAACCCGGGCCTCCCACTCCCATCTGCCTGGGTGGGGGGGCCCCATCATAAAACTGCATAGGGAGGGTCCTCACACGTGGGCCGATCTCAGGGGCGCCACCCTGTGGTGCTCCGAGCACACAGAGCCCTGGTGGGTGATGTCCTTGGACCACACCCTCTGGCTTTAATGCCCGCTCTTGCCCAAAGGCCTGATCCCCTGTAGCTTCAACACCCCCATCCCTGTGCCCAGGCGGTCTCACTGGCACACTGACCAACGTGACGATTGGAGCCATCCAAGCTGGCAAACTCGATGTAGTCCTCCCGGGCATCGGCCCAGTAGATGCGCTCAGTGACATAGTCCAGGGTCAGGCCGTTGGGCCATGTGATTTTGGTGTCCACGATGACACTGCGGCCAGACCCGTCCATGCCAATCCGGCCAATGAGTGAGTGGTCACCCCAGTCTGTCCAATAGAGGTACCTGGCAGGCGGGTGGGCAGTGAGCCGCGAGAGACACTGTGACTGGTCCCTCCAGCTCCCACTTGCATGCGGGGAGGCCGGGCCTGGGGGCCTGAGCATGCCGCCTGCTTTCAGGGACTCCCTCAACCCTCCTTGCCCACTTACCCATTCTGCACGTCCACTACAAGAGCTCTGGGCTCACGGAGGCCAGAGCTGACCAGCACTGTCCGATAGGCCCCGTTGAGCTTGGACACTTCGATGGTGTCCCGGCCTTTGTCACACCAGTACAGGTTGCCACCCACCCAGTCCACAGCCAGCCCGTCAGGGTTGCTCAGGCCAGTTCGGTGCAGCACCTGAAGGCAGAGAAGGAAGAGCCTGGATGCCCTGGGGTAGGACCCTCAGCTCCTCTGGGGCTTGGCTTTCCCATGTGTGATGTGGGGAGCGCAGCCAGGAGAACAACTGATGGAAAAGGCCCCACTTTGGGCCTAATGTCAGCCAAGGCTCTAGGGGAGGGGTCTACAAAGGAGAGAGACCACCACAGTGCCTGGGAGCATAGGTTTAATGGAGGTCAGACATAAGGGGGAACTTACTGATGATTAGGGAAAGAGCAAGAGGAATCTTCTAGACCTTCCTCTGGGCTTAGAGGAGAGAGAGAGGAGCGGACAAGTGGAGTCATGTAGTGACTCAGTTGGGGAAGGGGGAGAAGAAAATAACTGGTAAGTGGGTGGGGGGAAGGAGAGTACCCTCTGGAGAGGGGTGCCGGGGGTGGATCTCTGCATCCCCACATTTGTCAGCTGGGTGCAGGCTGCCCCAGCCTTACCTGCACATTGCTCCCATTAAGGTGCATCCTTCGGATCATGCTGCCCTGGGTTGTCACATCCGTCCAGTAAATCATCTGTTCTCGGTAGTCAAAGTCCAAGGCTACAGCATTGTTCAGGCCCTGGATTAGGGGGTTGGGGAGAGGGATGACCGGAGAAGTCAGTAGGGGCGATGACCACGGGCCCAGTGGGGAGGACATGAGGCTGTACTGGGTGAGGACAGTAGCTCTGGGACACAGCAGTAGGTGCGGGGAGGAGGCTGGGTCTGGCACCTGTTTAAGCAGGGTGTAGTTGGAGCCATCCAGGTGGAGCTTGCGCAGGTAGTACCGGTTGGCGAAGATCAGAAATGGCTCCTCATCTGGAGACAGAGAATCCTGCTCAGGATTCTCTAGCTGGGGCACATGCTAGCACCCCTGGTCCCCAGCCCTCCTCCCACAGCCCCCAGCTGCCTGGGCCATCCCGAGCCCTCCACGCCCCATCTCACCCGTCACAGCCTTGCAGCTGTGGGGGTCACCGCCGCGGGGGCATAGCCCTCCACGCAGAGACACTTGTAGCTGCCGTGGGTGTTGATGCAGCGCTGGCTGCAAGGGAAGGTGGTGCTGCACTCGTCCACATCAGCACACGTCCGGCCGTCATCCTTCAGCCGGAAGCCAGGGCGGCAGCGGCACTGCGGGCGCAAGAAGCCTTGGCTAGGGATGGGGCAGGGGTCTGGGCCTCTCTAGGAGCTGACGGCCTCTCACCCCAAAGACCTGGGGTTCGAAGCCCTTGTGGGGCTCCGGTTCCCGCCACCCCGGGTGGCTGGCTCTACCTGGGAAGCCTGGCCTTGCCGGGGGAGGCAGGCAGCACACAGGTCCCGAGCCTACGGCACCAGCGAGCAGGCCCTCACCCACCAAACCATCACAGTGGGTCCCCAATGACCGCCGTGTTTCCACGTCCACTGGGCAGTGCTCGGACCTCATCTGATGTAACCCACGGCATCATTTGACAGAGCTGATCATGCTCCTCTCCAGTGCTTTCTCCACTTGCTCTTCTTCCGCCCTAGTGTCTGCCCATGTTCAGGAGCCTCCGCCGGTGCCCCTCACCTCCGGGCTCTCAGAGGGCCGAGCACAGGGCTCAGACCTTGGACCTTCCCTCTTTCCCATCTACGCTCACTCTCTTGGGGATCTGATCCAGCCTCATGGACCTAAATGTCGTCTCCATGGTGATAACTCCCAGAATTTGCTCTCCTTTCTGGTCTCTTCCTTGAGCCACAGACCTGTACATCACCTACTTGACATCTGCCCCCCCCGGCCCCCCAGCAAAGCCTGCTTGCTCTACCGTCCAACTAAGCAGCGTTCTGTTTTGTTCAGGCTGTGTCCCTACTTCCTGGAACACCGCCTGGCAGAGCAGGTGCTGCGTAAGCCCTTCTCGAATGAATGAAGGAATGAATGAAGGAAGGGAGGAAGGGAGGAAGGGAGGAAGGAAGGGAGGAAGGGAGGAAGGATGGAGAAGGGAGTTCGTGCCAAGCCTGGGGCGTGGAATCGCCCCCCCTGGGGTGAGGCGCACCTTAAAGCCGATCTTGAGGTCCTCGCAGTCCTGGCTGCAGCCGCTGAGCTTGTGGCTGAGACACTCGTTGACGTGGCAGCCGCGCTCGTCCGAGCCGTCCCCGCAGTCGTCCTGGCCGTCGCAGAGCAGCGCCTCCGCCACGCAGCGCCCGTTGCCGCACAGGAACTGTGAGGAGGCGTAGCACTTGTGCTCTAGGGAGGGGCGGAGGGGCGGGTCAGCAGGGTCCCGCGCCGCCTGGGGACCGGCGTAGCAGGGCGAGGCGAGGGCGGGGAGCCAGGCGCCGGACCCACCTGGGCTGGTGCAGTGCGGGTTCATGGGGGCCTCGTCGCTCTGGTCGTGGCAGTCGTTCTCCCCATCGCACTCCCACTGGCGGGAGCTCAGACAGCGCCCGTTGGCGCAGCGGAACTCGTTGGGGCCGCAGGTCGGGTACTCTGGGGGAGGAGGCGGCCGGTGAGGCTGGTGGCCTCGGCATGGGGAGGAGGGCCGGGCCTGTTTCCCAGCGCCGCGTGCCCAGGCTCACCACACTCGGGCGACTCGTCGGAGCCATCGGCACAGTCACGGTCGTGGTCACACACGAAGTGCTTGGGGATGCACTGGCGGTTCTGGCACATGAACTCGCGGTCATCGCAGGTGTTGTTGTACACTGCGGACAGAGGTGGACGTGACCCCGCAGCCTCCGCCGCCAGCTGCTGCCCGCCACCCCCGGCCCTTCCTGGGGCCCAAGTACAGAATGGGCAGAGCATGGGCAGGGGTCCAGTGCCTGAGTTATAGATAGGGTTCTGCACGAACTGCGTCAATGACCGCTGCTGAAGCACTTCCTCTCCTTGACCTCAGTTTCCCCTTGTGCAAAGTGGAGGAACTCTGTGGCCCTTGCTGCCCGCCCCACTCCTTAAGACCCCTGCCACTCACGGCAGCCAGCTGTGACGCTCTCGTCGCGCCGTCAGCACAGTCCTTGTCACCATCACAGAGCCAGCTCTCAGGGACACACACATGGGTGCCCGGGCAGGAGAAGGAGTTGGGGCCGCACGTCTTGGCTTCTGGAGAGGGAACAGGGAACTGCTGAGAGACCAGGAGCAGGCGGAGCAGGCTGGGCAGCTGGGCGATGTCCCCACTGCTGTGCTGTCCCTCCTGCTAGAGGATGCCGTGTGTGTGTGTGTGTGTGTGTGTGTGTGTGTGTGTGTGTGTGTGTCAGTGTGCACGCACACTCTTCCCAGGGCCCCTCCCCGGCCTGACCCAGCCGCCCCTCACCGCAGTGAGCCGACTCATCCGAGCCATCCCCGCAGTCATCACTGCCGTCACACAGCCACAGCTTGGAGATGCAGCGATGGTTCTGGCATTCGAACTGTGCCTCTGAGCAGAACGTATCTGGGGAACGTTCGGAAGCCACAGTTAGATGGAGGGAGGGGCAGCGGGTCACTCAGCTGGGTAGGCAGGTGCCATGGGACAGCTAGGAGGGACCCCATGGTACCCTTCTGTGGGGGGCTCAGCAGGAGCTAGAGAGATGATCCCCCCCCTTGAGGGTCTGGGTGGGGGGGCCTCGGGAAAGGAGGGCATTTCCTAGGAGGGAGCTAAAATGGGGGGGCCGGAGAGGGTCGTAGTGGCTATGGTGGAGCCCTCGCCCCATGCAGGTCTGCTGAGCTCCCAGCTCCGGTACGGGATGCTGTGGTCACTCACTGCAGTGGGTCTCATCCTCGCCGTGTTCACAGTCGTCCTCCCGGTCACACGTCCAGCTCATGGGGATGCAGCGTCCACTGGGGCAGGCGAAGTAATTCAGGGGGCATCTGGGGCGCTTCACACCTGGGGGTGAGGGAGGCGTGAGGGCCCCGACCCCCTCGGGGGCCCGCTGCCCACCGTGTACCTGACCCTGGCCAGACCTGGGCAGTCGCGCTCGTCACTGTAGTCCCCGCAGTCGTTAGCGCCGTCGCACACCCAGCTGGGCGCGTAGCAGAGGGAGGTCCGCTCGCAGGGCTGGAACTGCACGCCCTTCACCCCCAGGCGAAAGTAGCTGCTGCAGTTGGTGGCGCCTGGTGGGGGGCAGAGGGGAGGGGTGACTCCGGGTTCCCTCCAAACACCCTCCGGGGCAACCGCCGGCCCACCGGGGGCCTCTGTGTGTTTCAGAGAGTTGAATAGTGTCCTTCAGGGGAAACGCTGTCCACCTTGCACTCACTGCCCCCTGCCCGAATCCCAGGGGAGTCCAGGCCTGGAGGCAGGGAGCACGAGGGGGACAGACAGGCTGTGAGGGAACTGAGGCCACCCTGTGAGTCTGAGGGGAGGCAGAGAGCACTGCTGGGCTGGACGAGGGGAGCAGCATGGCAGAGGCCGGTGAGGCCCCTGACCAGGGGCACCACTCACTGCAGTTCATCTCGTCCGAGGCGTCCTCACAGTCCACAAACTGGTTGCAGCGGCTGGAGTTCCCGATGCAGGTGCCGTCGCGGCAGCGAAACTCGCCCGCTCCACAGGCTGTCTCTGGAACAGCGCCCACCCGCTACCATCAGGCCAGGTTCTCCCCGTGGGGGCCAGAGCACCTGGCCCCAAGCCCATCGCAGAGCGTCCTGAATCAGACCCCTTGGGGCCTGGGGCCCAAAGCCCGGCAGGGGAAGGGTGGGGCGGAGGTTGGGGGTTCTGAGGCCCAGGTGTGGGGTCCCACTCACTGTTGCAGAGGACCTCGTCGGAGCCATCCCGCAGTCGTCTGCCCCGTTGCACCACAGCATGTTGGACACACAGCGCCCATTGTTGCACTGGCGGAAAGTCTTCTTGCAGCGGCGCGAGTCTGCGGGTGGGGGCCAGGCAGTTACAGAGGAGGGGCTGCCTCTAATGGGACATGCATGTGTTCCCTTGACAGATGTGCAGCCCCTGCTATGGGCCTGGCACAGGGTTCACAGTGATTCTGCCCTCCACGAGCTCCTAAAACTCCTTCTTGGGCCATGGAGCTTTTGCTCCTCTCGTTCCCAGGCCCCCTCCCGCTCACCGGGGGCTGAGGCTGGTGACTCGGGGCCAGGGGCCTGGGGGAGGAGGTGGCTCCTTACTGCAGTAGGACGGCTTCTCATCAGACTTGTCCTTGCAGTGGGAGACGCCATCACATGTCAGGCTGAAGTTGATACACTCACCATTGGCACACTCGAACTCATCTTGCACCCGGCAAGAGGAATTCACCGCTGGTGGGGAGGGAAGGACCTTTGTGAGCCAGAGCTCTGGGGCCCCGAGCACTTGTGTCCTCAAACTGAGGTCATCCTCAGTTTCTCCTTGGCGAAAGGTTCAGGGAGTTGGGATTTTGGAGGGACTGGGAGGAGCCAGGTCCCCGTGAGTCCCCCGCCAGCATCCTCCTCCCTTACACCCTCTCTCACCCCGGCAGGTGAGGTCCTCCTGGAGGATTCGGCCCCCTCGGCAAGAGCAGTTGACGTGGCCTTGGTGGGTGAGCAGGCACAGCTCCTGGCAGCCCCCGGTGTTGATGCGGCAAGGGGAGAGTTCGCCTGAGGCACGAAGGAGGACAAAGAGCTAAGGCTGTTCTCTGCAGTGCACACACAGAATGCCCGCTCCCACCCCCACAGAGTCACTGGGCTTCTGGGCACCGGCTGTGGCACAGCGGTGGATATCCAGGTGACAAGTGTTTGCGGGGGCCCGAGTTGGGGGACGTGTATTCTCTTAGGTGGGGGGGATATGGAATTCGAGGCATGCTTTGGGAGATTCAAGTCTACGCAGAGTTGAGGTCATGTGTACAGTGATGGGGGCCCCAGGGCCTGTGTGCGAGGCCCAGGAAAGCCCCGGGTCTGTGTGGAGGACACTCAGCCCACCAGGCCCAGTGTGGGAGTGCGTCTGAGCACGCACATCCAGAGGGTGGTGCAGGCGGAACCGGGGCTCTGTGTGTGTAATCAGGCTGTGGGAGAACGTGTGGTTCTGAGTGGGAAGGATAACAAAACCATGCACTGGGGTATTCAAAGATGCAGACGAGAACAGAGTGGTGTGTGTGTGTGTGTGTGTGTGTGTGCTGGCACAGGAGGCAGGACAGCAAGGCTGGTGGCAGTGGCCCCACTCACAGCTGTTGGTGTCATTGGCCACAGCGATGATGCCCATGGGCTGCTGGGGGATGTCCACACGCAGCAGCTTTATGTCGCTGCCCACGTACTTGTTGGCCCGCTGCACAGCCCGCCGCACCCAGTCGGTCCAGAAGATGTGCTCCACCGTACACAGCCAACCAAAGGGGTGGACTGGCCCGACTTCAAATCACCTGTGAGACAGCACATTGCCTTCAACGGGTATCGCTCAGCCTCCCGCCCAGCGCACCCTCTCCCAGCTGGCTCCAGGACAAGGGGCGCCTGGCCTAGTTTCCCCAGACAAAGTCACAGAATGGGAAGGACCTCCAGAGCATCTTTCCACCTCTCTCACTTAACTGATGAGGAAACCAAGCCCAGAAGGTGAAGACTGCACAAGGCTACGCAGCTAAGTGGCCATGTCAGGGCCTGGGCGGACTCCTTGTGGTCCTCCCAGCTCTTCCCACCACTGGCCTCCCTCTCTGCTGTCCAGTGCTGGGCAGTCTCCTTCTTGGCTGACTGGCTGTCCCCCGACCCCAGTCCCTTGTGCACCTGTCCTGCCTGCCCGGAGACTCACATAGCGGTGGGAGCGTCATACTCGCACCGCTCGATCTTGTCCAGGGTGGCATCGGAGAGTAGAGCTTCTCGGCACGGTGGTCGATGGCTAGCCATTGGGGGTGCGGATGTCCTTCTCGATGAGAGTCAGGGCGTTGGCTCCCGACAGGGCTGCTCGCATGATGCTGGGGTGCTGTTCATTCCAGTTGGTCCAGAACATCAGGCTGGGGAAGAGAGGCCACAGGGAACAGGAGTCAAAGCCAGAGGCTCCTCCCACAGAAGGCCCAGGCCAGTGCGTGCAGATTACCAAGACCCATGGGTCACCAGGGTATGAACCAGACCTAGCGCCATAGGCAACCTCTGAGCCACCTAGGCCAACAGTCCGGTGCCCAAGAAGGGCCTGGCCACGGCAGTCTGTGCGAGCGAGTGTTTCTCAGTTCTGTGAAACAACTCTCTGTTTACTGAGAGACACTGTAGCCAAGTGAGTCAGGCTTTGGGGTTCCTGTCCTGGCTCCACCACTTACCCTAGGAACCCTAGCAAGTTATTTAAATTCTCTGTGCCTCAATTTCCTCCTCTATGAAATGGAGATATTACTACTGTCCTCTGAGGATTTCAGGATTAAATGAGTTATTATTCATCTTAATGACAGCCCCCAGTAAATGCTCAGAGTATTTTCTATAATTGTATTGCCCTCTTTTTCCTGTACCCAGGAGTTGCTTGTTGAGTGTCTACTGTGGACTAAGTGCTGGGGATGTGTGGATCCTACCCTTAAGAAGTTCTTGAGCATCGCCTCCACAATTTAAGGCCTTTGCATACTTGAGGTCCGAGCCCTAGCTCTGCCCTTGAATGAGTGTCTTGCCCTCCTCTTAGTCAAGGAGGCAATGGGGCAGGCTGGCCACGCCATGCTCCTCTCCAGGGTGGTAAGGCTTCAGAGGTGGGTGTGGAAGGCCTCAGGGCTGGTCAAGCACTACACTGGGTGTGACTGTGTGGTCCTCAAACTACCTGCATTGGATGGTATTTCCTGGGTCCTTGGTCCCAGAGATTCACCCAGTTTGGTCTGGCGTGGGGCCGGGGGCCCAGTGCTCCCCAGGGAATCCACATGCACCCTGGAGTCTGAGAACCACTAAGTCGCACAGAAGCCAGCTCTGTTCTCCAATCATATAGCAAGGAAGTGGCTGAGCTCGGGTTAGAGCCGATCTTTCTTGCTCCTGCATTCCCCTCCCAGGTCTGCTTGGGGCAGTTTTTGCCACCCTGTGGCCCACCCCTCCCATGCCCTGGGCCTGGCAGCTCACTTCTGGCACTCGTCCAACACAAAGGCCCGAGGGTGGTCATCTCCAGACATGGTAATGACTGTCTCACGCTCAAAGGCCCTGGGCGGGTCTGGTCCACCGTGTGGCGGGTGATGGTGGATGTCGTGTAGCTTGTCCAGTAGAGAGTATCCAGCCACGGTGATAGGCCAGGCCTTCCACAGAGCCCACGTCTGTGAGACAGGAGCAGCCATAGGTCGGGCTAAGGCCACAGAACAGAGCTGAGGGGACAGCCTAGGCAGAGGCTATGGAGGACTGCCTGGGGCACCCACGTCCTTAGTGCATGTGGGGTTGGAAGTGTGAGAGCTGAGGAGCTTGTAGGGGTACAGCCCCAACCCAAATGACCCATGGTCTCCCTGACCCTTCTTCCTGTGTCTTCCTATACGCTGGGTATATTTGACTTTGTCGTGGTCACACTTCCCTGGAGCTAGAATTTTGCCATGTTGTGTGCAAACTGGAGTTCAGTAAATCAGCACCTACTTGGGCTGTACTGGGGAGCTTCCTACTTAAAAAAGATCCTGAACTGGATTGTTTTGTAGACATTTTAAACTCAGGTTAAAGAACTAAGTGCACAATGAGAGAGACTCGGCAGAACGGTCCTGTAAGAGAAAAAAAAACTCAGGAGGTTTTAGTGGCTTCGACTGTATGAAGAAGTAGTTGCCAGAGAAAGCTGCATTAATAAAGTAGTGTAGCCTGAACAATGGCTGAAGGGAGGGGACCGTTCTGTCAGTCTCTCCTGATCGAGCCGAGATTGCAGAGTATCGAGTTTAGCGTAGGACACTGCATTCGTAGACAGACATGTGGACCGGACTATGTGAAGCAGAAAATGTCCAGGAGACTGAAAGGACAGGTCTGTTTTCACCACTGTGTACCTGGCACCTAGTTCACTGTCTGGCAGTGAACTTTATGGACGGGATGAATGAATAAATGAAAAATGAATGAGTCCAAAGGCCTGGGGTATCCAGCCCAGAGGAGAGAAGACTATAGCGGAACAAAATAGCAGTTTTCAAAGGCCTGAAAGGCTGTCCCTAGGATGACCGCTCTGGCACCCACTGCCCTTCATGGAGTACCACCACCTGTCTGGTGCTGAGCTGAGGTTTCACACTTGCCACTTCAGGTGCTCCCGTCTCCACACAGATGAAAATTGAGGCTTGGGGAGTGTAGGAAACTTGCCCAAGTAGCTGAAATCCTGTATCTGGGCTTGAACCTGGCCCGTCTCTGTAGCCTGTGCTGAGCACTGGACACACAGAGGAGAGCTGGGCCTTGTTCTGTGCAGCCTAGGGGTGAATTAGGACCGGGGTGGGGGAGTAGGAGGGGAAAACTGCCTCCAAAGGAGGAGAAATGCCAAGTAACTACAATGGGCACGGTGTGATTCGCTGGCTATTGTCAGGGACGCCGAGGCAGGCGGGATTCAGACGGAGCAGGGATGGGCTGGCTGGGGTCTGCCTGAGTCCGTGCTAACTCCCTGCACTCCACCCCCGTTCCTGGGAAGATTCGGAGTCTGGGCTCACTCTCCACGATGGTGGTCCTCCCGAGCCATCATCATTGATCTGCTGGATTGCCAAAGTGGATGTCGCTGAAGAAGATGCGGTTGGGGGTGCCTGGGGAGGTGCCTGCTCGGTAGTCGAAGGCCAGGGCGATGACGTTTTCATGTGCTCAGGGTCCTCAAAGGGCTGCACAGGTGCGTTGAGGTTGCGCTCATCCGACAGGTGGATGCTCTTGAGGATGGTGCGCTCCGAGTAGAGCAGGTAGCCAGCATACTCACGGCACGATGCCCCGTCTTCAGCCAGCATCCGTGGGCGCAGGCGCAGGCCCGCTGCCCCCGCCCTGGTACAGGCACAGCTGCTGGCACCCCCGTTGGCCACTGCACACACTTGGTGCCTGGGGGAGGGCGCAGGGGAAGAGGAGGTTATGGAGGGCACGGGAAGACTCACTGGTGCCTCAGTCATTTCAGCTGAGGTTAATTAAAACTCTGGTAGGTGCCCTGTTCTCCTTGGTACCTCAATTCAGACAACCCTCAGATCGGTCCTGGAGAGCCTTAGCCTCTCCTCACTACCCTTGGGTCTCTGGGGCCACTGGAAAGTGCCCCTTTGGGTCTTACTTCTTTCCTTGTCCCCTCACTCTGGGCACTCCCAGGCCAGGGCCCCTCTGGCCTCTCTCGCCCAGTCCAGAGCCTAGCCTCAACCTTTCTGCCTGTCTCGGTTGAAGACCTTGATGTCTTTGAGCTGGACGCCAATGCCTGTCCGCAGGGGCACAGAGTCTGTGGCATTGTCTTTGCTCCCGCGCTTGATGGAGCCGTTGGCGTGAGTCCTGGGGGAAAAGAAAGAACCATGAGCAGGACATCAACTGGGGCCAGGTGGCGGGGTGGGAACAGATAGCCAAGGAGAAGGCCAGGACAGGAGCCCTTACCTGTCACTCCAGTAGATGAAATCTTCAAACACAGACACGAGAACATGTCCATGTTGTTGCTGGATAGAACCACCTCGCGGTTCTCACCCGTCTCCAGGTCGATCCGCTCAATCTTGTCTGTCCGGGCGTCACACCAGTACAGCTTCCCATCCTACAGGCCAGAGGCACCCACCTCACTTCCAGGGCCCTGGGCTCCCGTCAGCCCCCTTGTCCCGGGCAGCTGGGAGTGTCTCACTCATTCCTAATGCTCTTTCTCCTCTTTCTCCACTCTCCTCCTGCTCTCTGACCTGCCAATCTGCTGACCTCTAGGCTTCCCTCCAGTCCCACTTCTGAGTGGCCCCCATCCACCACTTCTGAGGGTGGGCAAGAGCCCTACGCTGGGTGGGAGCTGAGCCAGAAGCCCCATGACTCCCTGGGTCCATATCTTCCTAGCAAATGAGGGCCCTTATAGGGAGATCCAAATGGGAGCAGGACATAGGATAAGGGGAGCTTCCCCCGAGAGCACAGGGGCCAACCCTTTGGCCCCAGGGCCACGCCTGCATCCAAACCTGATAGTCCACCGAGATGCCGTTGGGCCAGCTGATGCTGACATTAACCAGCACCACTCGCTCAGTGCCGTCCAGTCGAGACCGCTCAATACGTGGATACTGGCCCCACTCAGTCCAGAACAAGTACCTAGGGGATGGAGGTGGAAGTGGGGTCAGCCCCAGGACATGGAGGGAAGAAGGCCTCAGCAGTGTGGGCTGTGGCCAGGGCGACCAGGCCAGACCAGAGCTAGAAATGGGATTGGCTAGCCTGTCCAGCTCCTTACCCCTTCTCTGGGTGGACAGTGATGGCCCGGGGCTTGTCCAGACCTTGGGAGATGACCACATAGCGGAAAGAGCCATTGAGTCGGGCGACCTCGATGACGTCAAAGCCCTGGTCCGTCCAGTAGATGTTGCCTGAGGAGGGAGTGGGTGGTGCTCAAGGGGGTTGGGTGGGAACACATGTACCTCGTCCTCCCAGCTCCCAGATGCCCTAACTGTTCCCACACTGTCCCCGCCTGCCCCTTCTCCTCAGACCCACCTTCTGAAATCCCACTTCCCCCTCATCCTCTGGAGTCCCACACCCTCCCATGGGTCACCTGCGATCCAGTCCACTGCCATGCCCTCCACGCGGCCAATGCCATTGGTCACCACATCCTCACGCCACGTCTGGTCTCGCTTAGCCCGGCTGATGGTGCTTAGGCCCATGCCACCCAGTAAATGGTGTCATTTTCTGGAGGTGAAGGACCCAATAAAGGGATGCCCAACAAGGCAGGAGCAAGGTGAGGGTTCACAAGCACACGGGGTCAGGATAAAGGTGAGTGAGTGTGGGGGGCCAGGGAGCTTGACAGGGGAGACAAAGAGGAGCAGGGGCAGCTGTGGTGAGTGCCTCCCCCTGCAGCTGTGACCCCTGGAGCACACCACGCCCAAAGGCCATACTCCATTCGGCCTGCCGGCAGATGGCTCACCAGCATGGAAGTCGATGCCGACAGCCAGGGAGGTCCCCGACACTGGAACCAGGGCATCTGACTTGTCGTTGGGATCCAGGGGGATTCCCCGGATTCCCTCATGCACAGAGTACAGGAGAAAGGAGCCCACACCTGAAACACAAAGATACTTCATGCAGGGGACTTGCTGACGCCCCTTTAAACGTGGCTTCTGTCACCCGTAAGTGTTCTTCTTTGCTTCCCTTTTGATATTTTCCCCAGCTATCATCCCCCTACCCTCAACACACAGGTGCACACACCTTAGCCTGAGGCCTGGAGCCTGGGCAGCCGTGGTCACCTGGCTGGGAATGGGGAAATGAACTCCAAACCCTGGAGAACCCCCTGCAAGATCTCTAGCTCCCCACTAGAGGGCAGAAGAGGCCTGGCTTTTTCTTCCTGCACTATGCCCTCCAGTCTGGCTTCCCGCAGTATAACCCTGCACCCCCACAGGCTGTTAGGGAGATTCTGGGGCGGTTCAGATAAGACAGTCACACTGGATGACTTCCAAATCTAGATTTTCATCTTAGTTTCCTCTTTGTCCTCCCCTCTCTCCAACACCTGACACTCAATATTCCCCACACCTCGCTCCTGAGCCAGTCTCAGTCCGTTTCCCCATTTCCTACGGGGCACATCCAATCTTGAATCCTCCCATGCCTTTATCCCTTGATACAGTGTATCCCCAAATGAATCCCCAAATGGGTCCTGGTTGTTCAGGCTCCAAGAAAAAAACAGAGTTATGGTTGAGTAAGTTTGGGAAGACTCCAAATAGTAGAGTCTTCTCTTGAAACGTTCTCGGTGCTGATGAGCATGTTTAAGGCTCTGAGAAATTATGCAGCAAAAACAAAACAAACAAAACAAAACAAAACAAAACAAAACACTAAAGCTTTTTTAACCCATCTACCCACATCAAAGAGGGAGGTGCCCAGGAGTGCGCCTTGGGAAATGCCGTCCCAGGGCAAGTTGTGAAGCAATGTCTGAGTCTCATCCCTTCTTTTCAGCCTCAGCCTAGGCCCTTTCTCCTAACAGCCTCCTAAGTGGTCGAACTGCCTTGGTTTCTCCTCCCCCACTCAGCCGGCTCTCGTCGCCAAGTTAATCTGCCCCAAGCACCACTTTCCAGGCACTGCTGGCTGAGAACCCAGGGCCCACCCGCCTCGCAGTCTCTCACCATGACTCCCCCACACTGCCCACCACTCGGGTTTGGCACCTCAGGGCCCTGCACACATCCTCCTATCACTTTGGACCCCTTGCCTTGCATATTGTCTCTTCTCCGACCCACACACACTCAGATCCTCCTAGTCCTATAAAATCCAGGTCACAGCACCCCATTGATTTTGACCCCTCACCTCCGCTGGCATTCCCTACAGCACCCAGCCCAGGGGCTTCCTGAGTATCTAACTCAAAGGTCCTTAATAATACCTGATGAATGTAGTCCTGTTGTCAAGGTGAGGAGAGAAAGGTGGGGCTGTAGGGTAGGACAGGCTGGGGTTGGGGACCTGGGCCAAGGCGAGGGTACTGACCCTCACAAGCCTGCTGGCCACTCCGGAGGCTGTTAGCCAGCTGTGCACATGCAGGAGCGGGTTGTCTCCGACGTGGGCAGGCAGAGCTGGGAGCAGTCTCCATTGTTGACGCTGCATGGGTTGGTGCCCTCATGTTCTGGGGGCGGCGGGGAGAGATAGGAGGCAGAGAGAAAGGGTTAGTGGCCCACCTTGGACCTCAGTGTCAGGATCATGCTGCTCAGGGACAGGATAGTCACCACCTTCACCACCTTGGACCTTGAGGGGTCACCACCCAACCCAGCTTTCAGGCTGTCTGTCCTCCTGGCCCCCAGTCCTGTGTCCAGGGTAGCTGTAAACCCATAAGTTGTCTCATTATTAGAAAGGGGAGCCCGTTTGGGTGGCGAGTGGAGCCTCATTTTCATTCCCATTCACCCACTTGCCCAGGGGTTCCTGCAGCCAATCCTGGCCACAGCCCCGACCTCTCTGAGCCTCATCCTGCACCCCTGCCCTCGCCCCTGCCTCACCCAGCTGGATGCTCTCGTCATAGACCTTCATGTGCATCACCAGAGTGTGCTGTTCCGCAGGACGACGGACCCCGAGCCGTCAGCCTTGTTGCACGTGCCCATCTTCTCTGACACCTGATCTGCCCACCACAGCTTGTCCCTAGGGCGGCAGGAGGCGATGAGACCTCAGAAAGGCCCTCTCCCAGCTTCCCTGAAGGGCCTGCCTGCCAGAGTGGGCAGGCTGGCCCCAGGCAAGTCCCCACCTTCCTGGCCAGTCAGTCCAAGCTGGCCTGCCCTGCTCTTGTCCCCGCTCCCACCCAGCGGCCCTCACCCATGATGGCCAGGGCAGTGGCTTTGCCCAGCTGGTTCCACATGGTGCTGATGACCTCGAGCTCGGTCCCGTCCAGGTTGCAGCGGTTGATGGTGTGGTTCCTGGAGCTGATCCAGTAGAGTTTGCTTTCAGGAAAGTCGATAGCCAGGCCTGGAGGAGGACGGTGTCATTGCCAGAGAGCCCGGCACCAGGGCTGGGTCCCAGAGCCTGACCCAGCTGAGCTACTCACCCCCAGGGATAGGCACAGAGTATGTGTGAAGGGTGAGTGGGTTTGGGGGGAGGTGGTGATGACAATCGCAGCCGGGAGTTCGGGAAACAGTGGGGCAACTGGGGGACGCTGAAAGCATGTCCTGGTTGAGGAATCAGGGAAGGGCTTCAGGGCAGGCAGGGCAAGCTCGTACCCACAGGCCCTTCTGGCCACTGAAGAGCAGGGTGCGGTTGCTGCCGTCCATAATTGGCCATGCTGATGTTGTCACCGTCGGTCCAATAGAGCTTCCTGGGGGAGGGAGGGGTGCAGGGAGAGGAAGCTCAGAGTCCTCTTCTTCCCCTGCCCTACCCCAGGCTCCCTAACCCCGGGCTCTGGACTGACCCACGCAGGGGGTGGACAACCAGGCCGTGGGGCTGCTCCAGCCCTGCACCACAGCATTCTTGAAGGAGCCATCCAGCCGGGCCACGTTGATCTGCTTCTTTTGGTGTCATAGCTTGTCCAGAACAGGTTCCGGACACCAGTCCACAGCCAGCCCATGGGCATTTGGCAAGTCTGGGGGCACAGTGGGAAGGTGTGGTTGGTGGTTTGCACGGCAGTTTGGGAGGGAGAGGGGGCAGCCTGGTTTCTGCGGGAATAGGGATCAGGAAACCAGGTGGGGTACTTTGAAGGACCCAGGGAGAATAGGAAGTAGGTGCTGGGGACCAGGGCAAGGAGGATGGGGGGTGGGGGGCGCCTGGGTCCACGGGATGGGCGGGCCTGGACAGAACCTGCAGAGACGACCGTCTCCACGCCCGTGCCGTTGATGAAGGCCCGCTTGATGGCCTGCGTCCGCACGTCGGACCAGTAAACACGCTGCTCTCGGCGTCGTAGTCCAGCACTGTCACGTTGTCGATATCGGGCACCGTGAAGGAGATGATGTAGTGTAGTAGGGGGCATCCAGGTCCACTCCCCGGATCTCCATCTGACGTGCGTACAGCAGGAACTTCTTAAACTCTGTGGGCAGGGCGGATCACTGAGGGCGCCCCCACCCCTCTGTGCTTCCACCCACGCCGCCCAGATTAGGATCCCTCCTTCTTCTCATTCCTTCTGTGTGCTGCGGCCCTTGGCTATCAGGAAGCACCTCCGCTGTGCGTAACCCCCCTGCTGGAGTCCCAACCTCTTCTTGCAGAGGCTGTCCCTGGGGACTCCCCATCAGGTCCCTCCCGACTGGACTGTCCACCTTCAGTTTTACAGTGGGAGCCCGAGTGCTACACCTTCGCCTGCAGCCTCAGCTCACACTGGCTCTGGAGGAGGGTCTCCTACCGTAGCAGGTGGTGTTGTCCTTGTGGAGCTTCATGGTGGGGACAGGCGCAGGAGACTGTCCGGTTGTAGTTGATAAGAACACAGGTGGGAGCAGGCCTCGCCCCCATTGCCTCACAGGGGTTGGAAAGCTGGGGTAGAGGTGGGAGAGAAGCAAGAGTTGCCTGTGACTTATTGGCCCCTCCCTGGCCTTTCTTACCTGAACTGCCCCTCTTCACCCCCCCCCCATTCCAGCATGTCTGCTGCCAGCCCTTTCCTGTCCCCGGGCTGCTCCATCCCACCCTGTCATTCTGCCATGACCTCCTCCTTCTCATTGCCCCTCCCCTCCTAAAGGCTTCTAACAAGGCCGCTGTCCTCCGCCCTTACCATGGGCTGCCGGAGGGGGTGGTACACCTGCAGTCGAAGGGCTGGTATTGTCCTCTGTACCACGTGACATTTGGCCAGTCCACTTGTTAGCCTTGGCCAGCGTGTTTGTTCGCCAGTCTGTCCAGTACACCTCCCCACCGTACGTGTCACTGCAAATGGGGTGTGACAGGAATACTCGTGTCCTCCGAAGCACCTCCATGTGCCAGAGCCGTCGAGCGGCTGAGTAGATGGCATCTGACCTGAGAGAGTGTTCAGGGCAGGGTGAGGGTGCTGGCTGGGGCTGCAGCCTCAGGACACCCTGCGTCAGGTGCCCCTCCGAGGCCCAGGCCCACCACCCCATCTCAGCACACTGGAGCATCCCTCCTCCCAACCCTGCTGGTCAGGGAAGGCAGACAGAACAACCAATCGAGGGGCAGGGACCAGGTGGTGCTAGGTCTAGGATCTCAGCCCTCTGTCTCTAACTCTCCGTGCCCCATCACTTCTCTCTAGGATAGCCATTAGCACATAGGGCTTTAGTGAAGGTTAGAAAAAGGCACCCCCTCTGGAGAGACCGATTAGAGAAATTCCCCCTTCCCTTGGGCAGACAGAGCCCCCCCCACCCCAGTAGAGGCAGAAGGTCGTATTTCAGGCCAGGCACTCTGAGCAGGGTGACAGATGGGCTCTATTCTCTTCTATCCCCCTCTCCCCCAACCCAGCCTCTCCCCTTAATGCAGTCCTGCTGGGTCCAGCCCTTGACCATCCTGGTTCTGGATCTAACTCCCTCAGGCCTTCTCATCACCCTCCCCACTGCCAGGTTCTGGGACCCTGGCCCACCCTGGCCCTGGAGAGGAGGGGGAGATAAAGGCCTCCTGGGAGTAGTGGAGGGTACTGACCTGGCGTCAATCCAGAGAATGCGCTTCTCCAGGTAGTCCACGGTGAGCCCATTGGGCCAGCCACCTGAGCCTGTCTCGCGGTGGATGGTGCGGCGCCCTGCCCCACTCATGGAGGCTGCTTCGATTCGGGGCAGGCTGGCATCCCAGTCTGTCCAAAACAGGATCCTGGGGAAGGGGAAGGGGTTAGGGTGGCCAAGGTCAGGGCCTTGGGGGTGGGGCTGTGGTAGGATCCTAGGTAAAAGGCAGAGGGGGCTAAAGGTATTAAGGAGACTGGGGTCTCTCTAGCCAGGCTGAATGAGTTTTTGGGGAGAACATTTGGCCAGAAGAGGCTGGGCATGGTCCTTACCCATCCCGGGGATCCAGCGCAATCGCCCTTGGGTGCTCAATGTCACCAGCCAGCAGGGTGGTCCGAAGGGTCCCATCCAGCTTGGCCACCTCGATCTGGTCCAGGTTACTCTCTACCCAGTAAATGTTGCCTGCAATCCAGTCTACGGCCAGGCCCTCGGGTGTGGCCAGGCCATACTGAATCACTACCTCAAAACTGGTCAGGGCTGGAGAAGAAAGCATCATGGTTGGTTAGAATCCGCTGGGGTGGGCTGGATTGAATGCGAGGCACCCTAAAAATCTTCCACGACCCATCCTCAACCCTGACACTCTGCCAATACCTCAGAAGGGCCCTGGATTCAACTGGGCTTCCTAGACCTCCCCACCGTCCTCAGCCAGGCCTCCCACTCCGCTAGGAGGTCAAGTGAGAGAAGCCAGGAAAAGGGAGGGTAGCTACCACCTTCTGCTTGCAGCTCTCTGGAAGAAAGGCTAACCCATGAGAGGAGATCAGAGCAGAGGGTAGAGGCTTTGGGGAACAGTCTAGACCCAATGATAGAACTTTCTACAAGTCACTACACAGACTGTCTTGGAGACTGTCTCATGGAAATACATTCATACATACATATATGGATTTCATTATTTTAGAAACTGTCGCACAGTGTGAATGTGATGACAGTCTACTTAGCTATCACCTTGTTGACTGACGTTTGACATCTGGGGTGATTCCAAGTTTTCTTTACTACAAACCATGCAAACTCCACTAGCAACATGTGCTTCTGTCACGTCTTTGCTCAGACGTCACCTTCTCAGGGGACTTCTTTGACCATCCAATTTAAAATGTCGACTCCCATTCTCCCTATCTCCCCACCCCACCTCGTTTCTTTTTACCACAGTGCTATCCCCTTCTGTCATATTCCACAGTATTCTCATTTGTTTTGTTATATAGCTGAGGTTCCTATTGGCATGTAAGCTCCATGAGAGCAGACATTTTGGCCTGTTTTGATCACTGCTGCTTCCCCGGGCCCAGTGCATACGTGCTCAAAATGTGTGTTGACTGAATGAAAGAAGTCTGTGATGGGTCGGGCTGCCATGGGACAGAGGCAGAGTTCAGGTACCCGATCCCTAAAGGACTTCTTCCTTTCAAGCCTGTAATTCTAGGATTTGGGGAGCCAAGCTCCAGGCCGTTTCAAAGAAAGGCTGATCATTTTGTTAATTATCAGGCTGGCAGCTCTGCTGAGGATAATTAGGGGGCGTCAGGCACTGAGACCCACAGCAAAATTTAACCTAATTAACGAGAGTGTGGGGGATGGGGAGCTAAGGGCTGAGCACCCAAGCGCCCTGGCCATGAGCACAGGGTCCCCCGCCTCAGTCCTGGACACAGCGCACGGGTGGCCAGTCACCTCCGTTGTCCAGCAGCTTCCCGCGGTAGATCTTGTCCTCCACCACGTCGGTCCAGTAGAGGGCGCTCTGGCTGAGGTGGAAGTCCAGGGCGATGGTGTTGCGCAGACCGGGCACCAGGACGCTGTAGTCCCCTTTGTGAAGGTCAATGCGCCGGATCTCATGGCGGTTGGAGAAGATGATGAAGGGCTTGAAGGGGTCTGAGGAGGGGTGTGATAGGGATCAGCAAGGGGCTTGCTTCCTCCATGCTGTTCTGTCCAGGGTCGGGACAAAAACAGGGCCACATACCAAACCTGACGAGATCAGGGGAGGAGGCCAGCACGCAGGCACTACAGACTCAGAGACAGAAAGCAACCACACAGGATGTTCTGAACAAAAAATTCCTGACTAAAAGTGAGTCACGGGTAGTTCTGTCCCAGGACTGTAGCTTCCTTGACAAAGGTCACTCTTTACCTTACCTGAGCCTGTCTATTGTCTTTTTGCATCTAAGATAACATACTTTGAAATGTCCAAGTAATCTTCTTTACCAGACCCCTCAGGGTGCAACCCACCCGCCAGAGCCTGAGTCCACTGAACCCCTCATTGTTATCTTCTTCCCCCAATACCATCACTATGTGCTGTAAATGTTAATTATTAACTATCCTGTACCCACCAATGTAAAAGAAGCAGGCATCTCTCCTTTTTTACTTTTTATCCAATCCCAGAGATTTCCCTGCGTTGCTTTCTCTGGCCCCCTTAATCTGCCACCAATGGATTTTATGTAACCCTCCTTACCTCCTCCTTTGACTCTAATGTACAAATTAAGCTGCAAAACTGCCATTCTCCAGAGCATTTTTTCAATCCATTGTGGTTTTGCTTCCTGGCAATTGTTGTCAGTTTGGCTCAAATGAACTCATAAAAATTTTCTACAGGTATGGACATTTCTTATATTGCCATTTACTTGGCATAGTTGGCAAGATTCCAAAGAAGCCCACCCAGGACCACCTTGTGGACACAAACCCAATGTTAGGTACCAACAGGGGCAAACTGTGCCCCACTAGCTATCAGGTGAACTTGGGTGTTTTTCTTGGAATCTGATCTCCTTGTTTTAAGGTAGGAGGCCCTGACTTTATTCAAGATATTCTTAAAAAAAAGAAAGAAAGAAAGAAAGAAAATCCTCGAGGTGGCATTAAAAGATAAGGGTCAAGATAATCCAGGCTAATGATAAGAGTTGAGATAACTCAGGGACAGGAGGAAAAAGATGCATGGCTGTTTTTTAATTTTGGCTTTTCAACTGAAATTGCTTACTGAGAGTTTGAATAAAGCTGTTTGCTAGATAAATGAGAGCCTGAACTCGTTCAGCTCTGAAGATAATAGGCATTTACTCTCTCCACCTCGAACTTTGAGTATTCTTAGCTGACCAAGAATTCATATGGAGGTGTCTGAGGGTACCCCTCAAGATAAGCAGGGTCCCATAGGGAATTCCAACACAACAGTAATTAAATAAGTGACTTGAGACAATAAAGGCTGGCTATCTAGTGCTCCAAGTCCTCATGGTTGTATTAAACATCTGGGGAGAGAGACTAAGACTTGTAAGAGGGTTGGAGTGACCTGGGAGGTGACAGACTCAACCCATAAGCAGCACACTTTAACCTACTACACAATATCCCTAGAAATTTGTTCAGACTCTGAAGATCTCAAAAGAAAACTAAAATTAACATGAGAAATTGTGCCTCTAAGCCTGACAAGCCCAGCCCCCATTAATACTCCTGCAGATGTACAATTTATAGGGAACCTTTACTTGCAACTACTTACAGGAATGGGAAGATTTTACTAAATGTGCAAAATAGGACAAAATAGAACTCTTTTGACACCTAAATCCATTTTTTTGCATGTACAATAGAAAAAAAGCCAGTTGTAAAATCTAACTATGAATGGGAGGCTTACCTCAATTGGCAGATAGAAGCCTCTGAAACTGAGCACAGAAAGTCTCTCTCAGGAAGTTAATAACAAAAATTTAGAGATTGTCTCTGAACTGAAGAAGGTTTCCAAAGCTGCTCCGTGCCAACACCCACTGTTCCCTCTTCTCCAACTTCCTTGCTATACCCTTTACTTTGTTGTCCGGACTTATTCTTCTTTACTCCTCCCCCTCTCTCTTTCTTCCATGCCTCTCTTCCAGCACAGCTCCCTATTGACCTAGGGGACACTAAGAACAGAAAACTAGACCAGTATAGATAAGGGGGAAAAAAAACAACAACAAATTCTGGCAGCGGCTTTGGAGAAAAGCCTTTCTGTGGCAGAGAGGAACTAGCGATTATATACATTCCTAAGACTAGAACAGAATTGAGGAATTTACCTAAAGATTTCCCCACCTTCTCTAGCACTGTGAGGGGTTCACAAAGGAATGTGATTTAGCTGTTAGAACATATATGATCCTGGCTATTCTGACCTATTCCAATTAATATACCCATTTGTTTCTGAGGGCAAAGCCACAGAATGCTGAAATAAGGTTTGCTAGGAAACTCCTGTAGAGGACTAAAAAAAAAAAAAAAAAAAAAAAAGGCAGACTGGGGAAAATGCAGGGGATTAGCCCACTGGCTTTTACCAACCCATACCTGAGATTTTCCCCAGGAAAATGGACTAGACCAAGATCTGGCAATGTAAAAGAGAGAGACTGATGATCCAGTGCTCGATTTTTTTGAATATTAAAAAACAAACAAACAAACAAACAAAACCACTTTCAAACAATACTCAGCTCTATCTCCAGACAGTTTTAAGGATCATCAAAATGATCCCTTATAAATTCAACATTCATTTTTGGAAGGACTAAGTGAAGAGCTTATAACTGATTAAACAACATAAATTAAACTGGCTGACCACACGTACTAATGAACTGGCAATTCTGGCTGATCAACTATCTAAAACTATTCAAAAGAGAGAAAAAGACAAAGTTGCCAAAATCATGAACTTGCAGCTCTAGCAATTAAGCAATCAGGTCAGATCTCACCAAAGGTCATTTAGACAGGGGAAAGAGAAGTTGTGAGAAGTCAGGTCACCTTAAGGATTACAGCAAACTGAAATGGGATTTAGAAAAAGAAAAGAAACAGAAGCTAGCGGAGGGCTGTCCTGAGGACTACAAGAAGGCTTTTCCCCTTCTCCTTACTAATACTTAAGGAGAAATTGAAATTACCATAAAAACTGTGGAGACCCTTGTTGATATTGGGGCTAATTTATCTGTTCTTCATCCTACAAAATTAAGTTGCCCTTTCCCTTGGACTAAGCTTCTGTACAAGTGGTTAGGGACATCTAATCAACCAGTGTCCTTTTAAAAATCAGAACCTGTTCCCTTTCGGCTAGGAAACATTATGGGGCAACATATGTTTTTACTAGTAAAATCTGCCCCAAATTACCTGATGGGGTGAGACTTTCTGGAAACCAAAGACGCCCATATATCCTTTCCCCAGAAAGGTGAAATGTATTTATAACTAAATCAGATACTGAGCCAACTGGAAAAATAATGATTTTAAAGGAATCTCAACAAGAAGAAACTAATCTTAAGACTGACTGACATTTGCTATAGGACATCCCAACTTTCCAGGACGGGTATTGGAAAGATTAAGTCAGCCACTCCTATTCAAATAACTACTGAAGATACTTTGCCGCTACCTACTATTAATCAGTACCCTTTAAGACCTGAGGCACTAGCTGGAATTAAGCCCATTATAGAAGATTACTTAAAGGGGGCTTATAATTTCATGTATGAGCACTTGTAATTCTATTCTCCCAGTGAAGAAACTCAATGGGAAAAGATGGAGATTTGTATAGGATCTCATAGCTATATATAAAATAGTTATTCCCAGACATCCCGTGGTTCCAAATCTACATGCCTTACTATTAGCTATTCCTGTGGACTGCCAATATTTTTCAGTGACAGATTTACCCAGTGCCTTCATCAGTATATATCTATATCTATATCTATATCTATATCTATATCTATATCTATATCATCTATAGATATGTGACAGGAAATACCTCCTTGCTTTTACCTGGGAGGATCTTGAGTTTACTTGGACAGTAATGCCTCAGGGATATATTAGGAATCCCACCTATTTTTCTCAGATACTGATTTGAATGATGTTGAATTTCCCAGAAATTCCACTCTAATCCAATATGTGGATGATTTACTTTTATGCTCTAGGACATCAATTAGACTCCAAAGAGGACACAATTACCTATTAAAACCGTTAGTCATAAAGGGACATAGGGTCTCAAAGGACAAGCTTTGATTCTGTTTACCCCAAGTAAGATACCTAGGTTATCTAATAAGTAAAGATAGGGTACTAATTAACCCTGGAAGACTCAGAGGAATCCTATCCTTTCCTCTTCTAAAAACAAACAAACAAACAACAAAAAAACAGCTTAGAGGGTTCCTGGATCTGACTGGATACTGTCACAATTGGGTTCCAGATTTTTCATTAATGGCCCAGCCTCTATATGTCTTGTCAACATCAGATTGACCTAATCCGATTCAATGGAACCCCAAAGGGAAACAAGATATAGAGGAAGTATTATCTAAAGCTCCCACTCTGGGACACCTTAATTACAAACTTTTTTCTTTTTTTATGCATGAAAATAAAGAAAATGCTTTGGGATTTTGACTCAAAAACATAGATCATCATAGACCTGTAGGACATTATAGTCAGGAATAGGCTCAGAGCCAAAGGACTCGCTCCCTGCCTGACAGCCATCTCTGCTATAGCCATGTTATGCAAACAGAGAAATAGCCATGGGCTCTACTTTGTGTTCCTCATAAATCTGTTGAATCTCCGCTGAACTCTCATCACACTCAACACTTCTGTCAGTCGACTGTCTTCTTATGAAGCAGTCTTGTTTTCTGCACCTAATATTACTTTAACTCAAGGTAACAGTCTTCAGCCAGCAATTTTGCCACCTTCTTTGCAGAATGAAGACATTTAGGGTTGTGTTTTGCTTACTGACTACCTCCTAGGAATGGTTTACAGGAAACTGCTATAGATAAGACTGACTTAATCTGGACCTTATCTGAAAGATGAGCAGGGACATTACTGAGCTGAATATGCAATAACTTCTATGGCGGACATACGTGAAGGTTCTTTTTTATCTGAATGAAATAAGATCTGCCCAATAAGTTGAATTAATTGTTCTAACTCGACTTGCAATTGGCCAAAGATTGAATAGCCAGTATTTACACTGACAGTTGCTAAGCCTTTGGTGTAGCTTATGGCTTTAGAATGTTGTAGAAGCAGCGACGCCTCCTGACTTCCTCATGGCAGCCCGTAAAGAATGGAAAACAGGTTGCAGAATTATTAGATGTCATATAGCAACCCAAACAATTGGCAATTATAAAAATTCCAGGACATTCTGAAGCTGCCACCATGGAAGCACAAGAAAATAATTTAGCTGATGCTGCAACTAGACAAGCAGCAATAAGGAATCAAATTATGCAGACCTGAGAATGTTTCTTGCTCCCTATTAAATCAATAAAAGACTCTCTTCCACAGTTCCGATGGACAGCTACGGTAGAAAAGAGATATGGCAACAAAAAGGAGGAAACTTCGACCGAGACAAATGAATATGGTTGGACTCAATCAGAAACCAATCTTACCCGTAGGGGCTCAATTACCTATACTTCAACATGTACATGAGCTAACACAGGGGGTCCTGAAAAAATGATTTCCAGTAAACACTATTACTGGAAACCTCCTACTGTAGCTTATAAAGTATATAGCAGGCGTTCTAGCTATCCAAAATATAACCCTGGAAAACCACTCCACAGGTCCCAAGGACATTTTCCACTTCCTTCAGGTCCATTTGAGGTATGGTAATTGGATTTTATCCAATTGTCACCATCGTAAGTATTAGTTATGATTTGTGTGTTCTAACATAGGGTCGAGGCATTCCTTGCAGGAGAGCAATAGCTTTAACAGTAGATAAATTATTATTCTCAATTGAGGAAGTCCCTCTAAGTTACATAGTGACTGAGGGACTCATTTCATTGGGAAAATAATGCAACACATTTGTAACATTTGGCCTCTTCTATAGCATTTTCATTGTGCTTATCACCCCAGTCTTCTGGATTGGTGGAATGTACAAAGGGTACAATTAAAACTCAACTAGGCAAATTTTCAGAAGCTTTTAATCTCCCCTGTCCAGAAGCTCTTCTTATAGTGCTCTCCAACCTGAGATCTACTCCTTTTGGTAAACATAGACTTTCTCCTCATTAAAATAGTTACTGTCACTCTAAGCATCTGAAGGGACATATAAACCAATCTTTTTAAAAGAAGACATTCTGCATTATTATCAAGAACTTATTAACCAGCTTAAAGAAACTGATAAATTAGTAACTGATTCATTTCACAGTGTGCTCCCAGAAGATGAAGATTTCAAAGATGATGATTTACAACCAGATTTTGTCCATTGGAAAAGACATCAATTAAAGACTCTCTCCAACCTTATTAGAAGGGACCTTATCAGGTATTACTAACTAATCCATGTGCAGTTAAATTTAAAGATGTTAATGATTCATGTTTCTCATCAAAAAAAAAAAAAAAAAGAAGAAGAAAGAAGAAAGAAAGAAAAGAAAAGGTGCCTAACCAGGACATCTGCCCCTGTCTCTGACACTTGCCTGTGCCTATAGTGGTCATCAAAGAAAGGCTCCTCAAGGATGAGAAGCCACTGACACCACGGGTAGTCAGCTATCCCAAGACATCGACAAGATCTGTATATTTACAAATTGATGTTGAGTGTAAAAAACATTTGATTGTCTTTATCTGTCGGCTAATATGAATCATAATCATACTTATACTTGTTCTTTGTGCTTCTCTCAAACCACATGATACAGCCCAACCGTTAATAATTGCTGAAGGTGTATAAGTTTTGTATTATCAATAATACTCATATTATGGTTTCTCTTTTGAAATTTCAAAGACATGTTATTGCAGAAGGAAGGAATGTGTGTGTTTTTGAGGGAAGTTAAAAGAAAGCGGTTTGCCATAATACGTTGATTATTTCTGAATGAGGAAAAAAGACAAACTAAGAAGGACAAGGGAAGCTGTAGGTTTGCAGAAAAGAAATCTTAAGAAATTTTAGGTATGAAATTCTAGAACCCGACTGTGAGAACATGCGGACCGCCTAACCCAACGAGGACTGCTAACTGTGTGCATTTAGATGGAAGCCGAAGTGGTTGTGAAAAACCAATGGCTCCCTGTAACGGCTTCTGAGGCACAAGAAATTTACTTATAAAAACCTCTTGCTGTCCTCCTGGCCTCTGGAAATTTTTTTGATGGCAATCGTAATTTATATCATTGTGTTCTTAGGTCTTGGCGCCAATTAAAACTTAAAGTCAGTTCCCGATTATACAACTAGCAGGACTCAGAGTAGTAGTGAACGACAGACACTTGAATGCTTCCAATGGGAAGTAGATAGGCCGTATTAAAATAATAACAACAACAACAATAATACCAATAAAGGGGAACCCATCTCATGGTCAGATGGTGAAAACCAAAGAGGTGTATGACTGTGCCTTCAAATTATAAGTAAATGGTATACTAGATACAGAAAAGTGAAGCAGACGATAAAACTTGGATTCTGATAGCTTGTGGGTTAGAAATGATCCAGGGTGTTTTTTCTTAATGAAGGCCCATAAAACCTGACTGCCTCTCATTTACCTGCTTTTCCCTTTTGAGAAAAATTTGGCCTTGACTTCTCCAAGGTTATGGTCTTGTTCCATCCCTTGTGGTCCACCATTTCAGCAAGACAAATGATGACACTGTGACTTCCTAGGCATGAGCCTTCCTAATACTGTGGGACCACATTATCCAACCAAGAACTTGGTCGTTACTGCATCCTTCAGATTGACTTATGTCCAAAACGGGGAAGCGTGGACAAAAACAGGGCCACATACCAAACCTGATGAGATCAGGGGAGGAGGCAGCACGCAGGCACTACAGACTCAGAGACAGAAAGCAACCACACAGGATGTTCTGAACAAAAAAATTCCTGACTAAAAGTGAGTCACGGGTAGTTCTGTCCCAGGACTGTAGCTTCCTTGACAAAGGTCACTCTTTACCTTACCTGAGCCTGTCTATTGTCTTTTTGCATCTAAGATAACATACCTTTGAAATGTCCAAGTAATCTTCTTTACCAGACCCCTCAGGGTGCAACCCACCCGCCAGCCTGAGTCCACTGAACCCCTCATTGTTATCTTCTTCCCCAATACCATCACTATGTGCTGTAAATGTTAATTATTAACTATCCTGTACCCACCAATGTAAAAGAAGCAGGCATCTCTCCATTTTTTACTTTTTATCCAATCCCAGAGATGTCCCTGCATTGCTTTCTCTGGCCCCCTTAATCTGCCACCAATGGATTTTATGTAACCCTCCTTATACCTCTCCTTTGACTCTAATGTACAAATTAAGCTGCAAAACTGCCATTCTCCAGAGCATTTTTTCAATCCATTGTGGTTTTGCTTCCTGGCAATTGTTGTCAGTTTGGCTCAAATAAACTCATAAAAATTCTCTACAGGTATGGACATTTCTCACATCGACAAGGGGCAGGCAGGGTCTCTGTTGGCCCTGGCACTGGGCCTGAATGGAAACCTCAGCCTTTGGCATTTGGCCGCCAAGGCCCAGCCCACAGCAACTTGAGGGCCTGCCTCGGCCTGCCTAACAGGCTGGCCGCCCCGCCGCCCCAACCCGTGCTTTACCCAGGCTTCGGCAGCTCTCGCCATCTGGCTCCAGCACCCAACCCTCGTAGCAGGAGCACTTCACGCTGAACTTGTTCTGGTCACATTTCTGGCTACACTTGAGGTGCTTGGCACAGTAGCTCTGAATCTGACAGGTATGGTTGTCTGGCCCGAGCTCCATGCCCAGAGGGCATGAACACACAATGCCTTCGCCAGGTGCCACCGAGCAGTTGTGGCTGCAGCCGCCATTATTCAGAGAACACTGGTCTAGGGGACACAGAGGAGGGGACAAGATCAGGGTCAGGATCCAGGGGAGGCAGGGCCATGGCCCTGCTGGGCCCCCAGTCTGGGACAGCCCAGACAGAGCCTTGGCACCCTGCCTGTGGCATCCTTCTTTTCCATTCCTGGCCAACCCTCTGTCCTGCTGCTCCCCAGGCTTTCTCAGGACCAGGGCTGGGACCCCAGCATCCAGCACCGGGCCGTCCCTCCACTTCTACTTCCTACATCATGGCTGCTTCTCTCTGGTTCTACTTCCCTGCCCCTTCTTGAGCCTATGGTGGCGGCCCCAGTTCTTTGCCTCTTTGGGAGGGCCGGAAATCCGTTCCCCTTTCCTCATTCTCTGCTGATTTGTGGTGGGCTGTGGTAAGGAACATCCTGCCCTGGGTCCTGACACATCCTGGGATCCGCCAGCTTTGACAGATGGCCCATCAGCAATTCTCAGGGCCTGTCCCAACTCGCCATATCTCTCACTCCTCCTCCTCCTCCTTCCAGGAACCGATGCCCTGCCTGGTTCACAGGAGATAAGGCTGCTCTGCTCCTCATCCTCAAGGCACACGACGTGGCCCTCCCTGACCCTCATGTCTTTTGATCTTGAATGCATACCCTTCTCCCCCCATGTTCTCACTCACTCTGAAAGATCTACATTTCCTGAAGAACCCAGTTAAACCCTCACCTCCTTTGGGAGGCCTGCCCTGACCCATCCACTCAACCTGGTGCCTTTGTCTCAAAAGCTGACTCTGCTCTACTCTGTGGTAAAAGCAACTGCGTGACCCTGGACCAATTATTTAACCTCTCTCTGCCTCAGTTTTCTCACCTGTAAGATGGAGATAATAAGAGTAGCTGCCTCACACGGCTGCTCTATAAATGCTATAATAGTGTGATGCTCTTAAAACAGCCTTTTGCTAAGGCACGTCATAAACCAACATGGGTTGTTAGTAACTGTTTTGGGTACTATTGCTCAGCAGCTAGAGCTGCCCTTTCCTAGTCTCAGACCTCTCCCCACAGAGCTTGCCCTGTTCCATCTGCCCTGGCCCAGCCCAGACTCCTTGCCCAGCCACCCGCCCCACGCCTCTCCTGGGGCCTCTCCAAGGCCCGGGCCTCACCGCAGAGCTCTCCCTCATCTGAGCCGTCTCCGCAGTCGTCATTGCCATCGCACAGCTTATCAGGGGGCAGGCAGACTGAGGTGTTGTTGGCACAGGGGTGCGAGGGTGGCCTGCAGGCCAGGGACTCACAGTTCTCCTCATCTGAGTTATCTTCACAGTCGCTGTCACCGTCACATACCCATGCTTTGCTGATGCACCGAGCTGAGGGACAGGTATAGCATAAGGGGCCAGGCCTGGGCGGCAGGGCTCCCTGTGTTCTTCCCAGACTCGGTAGAGTTCTCTAATAGGGTCATGACCACAAGAGTCCACTAGGAATCTTGAGGCTTTTCTGTCACATTCGCACAGGCAACGAAGGCAGGAACCTGCAGGAGGTGCTGAAGTTCCACTCTGGCGAGGGTGCTGGTTCCCAGGGCCCTGAGCACAGGCCCTGGCCCCTTCATACCTTCCCCACGGATCATGCACGTGCTTTTTCTGTATAGCCTCCTGCCTCAATGTCCCCACCCCCACCCCTCACAGTGTAGCACCATCTGCCTCGCTGCTGCTGCTCTCATTACGGTTTCCCCCTGTCCCTGTTGCCCTATTCCAAGCTCCCTCCAATACTTCTTTTTACCAGAGTCCTTGCAGCCGAACTTGACGTTGGGGTCACAGACGTGGGTCACTCCCTCACAGCTCTTCTCGTCACTGGAGTCCATGCAGTCAGTGTCGCCATCACAGCGCCACCGCAGGGGAATGCACAGACCATCCAGCCGGCACTGGAACTCATCACTGTGGCAGCCACCAGGAGGCCTCGTGGCTACAGGAGGACAGGCGAAGGGTATGGGGTGCGGGTAAGAGCTCTAGGTCAGCCGTGGCCATCTCGGCCTTCCCAGTCCCTCTCTTGCTATGCCTAGCTCGAGGCTATGAACATAGATAGGGATGGAGAGCTCTCCGAGTCCTGCCGACACCCTTAGAAGCATTAACTGAGAGTCAGGGATGTTACACTTTCCAGGACCCCAAAGAGCGTCTCGTCTAACCTTCCTATTTTATACACCAGAGCTTGACGGGATAAGCAATTTGCTAGATCAGAGCTCAACTGCCCCCCGCCTTAGCCTAGCCTCCGATTCATTCATTCACTCCACAGACACTTATTGATAGCCTACTGTGTGTCGGGCACTGCTCCAGGTGCCAGCATGAACAAGACAAAGTCCTACCCTAAAGGAGCTGAAGTTCTATTGGGAAAGGGAGACCAGGAAGCTATGACACAGAGATCCAGAATGGAATGACAAGTAGTGATCAAAGCTATGGAAACCAAGCTGGGTCAAGGCTAGAGAGGGCTGGGGATGCCACTTGAGATGGAACAATCAGGGAAGCCCTCCGAGCAGGAGAAATTTGAGCAGAAGCCTGAATGGTTGAGCCACGAGAATACCTGGAGGTGCCTTCCAGGCAGAGGGAACAGCGAATGCAAAGTCTCTGAGATGGGACTATGTCAAGCATATTCGAAAAATACCCAAGGTATATTTGGGCTGCACAGCCAGAATAGAGTGAAGGGGGAGAGAATGGCGGGACCATAGGTTGAAGAGGTGGGGAAGCCCTGAAGGCCACAGAGTGGTGTTTGGCACTGATTCTGAGCATGTAGGGAGCCAGTATAGGCCTGAGGGCTCAGCTGGGGTGTAATCTGACTTAGGTTCTACAGGATCGCTCTGGCTGCTGCGCTGAGATCTGACTCAGGAGCTGGAAAAGGAGCAGGAGCAGCACCTGGGAGCCTTACCTCACACTCACACTGCTGCTGCAAGCCCCACTCCTCCCGCCTGCCCCACCATGAACACGGCCGATGCCCTCAGCGTGTGCCTAGACTTCAGCAGCAGCCTCCAAGCTGATTTTCCTTCCTTGGGGCCTCTGAATCTCTTTCCAATCTAATCCCCATCCAGGACTGCCTTCTGAAAGACCTACCTTTGGTCACCTTCCAGCTTCAAAACCCTCTGAATGTCACCTGCTGCAATCTGCCCCCTTCGACACAGTCTCATTTCTTGCTGTCCCTCCAACCTAAGGGGCCCCACCCGGCCCCACTGGCCCCCACAGGAGTGCCCAGTTTTCACTTTAGGTCTTACTGCTGGGTTCTCCAGGCCACCTCAACCTCTACCTTGAAGACCCTCCTGCTTGTCCATTTACCCACAGTCTAATCCATTATCAGGGCCCAGTTCAAGCCCCACCTCCTCATGAATGGTCCCAGACCATTCCAGCTCACCACCACAGTTAACAATCGCTACGAACCGTGACACCCCTGGTCCTGCATGCCAGGCCCCCGCACAGCTCCTCTCATTTCACAGAAGAGGAAGCCAAGGCTTAAAGGAAGCAACTTCCTTTAAGGACCGGGAGCTCTTGCCACCATGCCATGCACAGGCCTCCAGTGCCCCTTCTCAGAATCCCGAGGCACCTGTTCCCTCACCCAGCCCTTGTCATTGATGGCCCTGGAGATTCAGTTACTGTCTCTTAGGCCTGGGTGTCACTTCCTATATTCCCCCTCAGTGCTGGGCTCACAGTGGGTGCTCAATGCTCAGTACTGTTCCCACTATATACACTGTTCCCGCCTTAATTCGACAAAGCAGAGGTTGTAAGCTGGTGGCCCAAAGGCCAGATGAGGCCTGTAAAAAGATTTTGGTCTGCACTGTTTTTAAAAACTTTTGAAATCAACTGCCAGTTATATGAGATGATCTAAAAAGATGCTGAAGGCCTAACTCACACTACCTGTAAATGTGACCTTATTTAGTAACAACTCTTTGCAGATGATCAATTTAAGACGAAGTCATTAGGGTGAACCTTAATCCAATACGACTGTGTCCTTTCCTAAGGAGGAAATGTGGACGCAGAGACAGACACACACACACACAGAGAAACACCACGTGAAGATGAAGATAGAGATCAGGGTGTAGCATGTGCAGGCCAAGGAACGTCAAAGGCTGCCAGCAAACATCAGAATCTCGGGGAGAGGTCTGGAATAGATCCTCCCTCACGGAACCTCAAGGGGAACCAGCTCTGCTGACATTTCGGTTTTGGGCTTCCAGCCTCCGGAACGGCGAGGCAATAAACGGCGAGGTACTTTATTGTGAGATCTCTGGGAAACTAATAGACCAGTATCTAAAAATAAGTAGATGTCACATAAAAGTCTGAATTTCTGACTTCTCCTGAAGCCAGGGCAACCCTTGGTCTGCATTCTTCCACGGTAATAATCGGCCAGAGCTGAGAAACCAACATGCCTTAAGAGGGTCTATGCCTTCCAGTGAACTCGGCACCCGCTACCCTCCGGCTGGGCACTGGAGGCCTGGCCACTGGGGTCCCTCCCAGAGCCGACCCCTCTCTCCTTTGCTCCCCACTGTACGCATTCATCCCTACCCTTCCGAGCACCCCATTTCCAAGCGGCCAGCTCCCAACCACAAGTCAGGCGTTGAGTGCTTTTTGTGTGCGACCTCACCGAGCCCCCACGTCAGTGCCCTGATCCCGGTGCTATTATTGTCCCCACTTTGCAGATGGCGCACACAGAGGCCACCGAGATTAAGTAACTTGCTCAAGGCCACGCAGATAGTGAGTTGCAGACCTAGCGCTCAAACCCAAGGCCATCCGACCACAAAGCCGGCGATCTTAACGGTGTGTAACAATAAGTCGTCCGCAATCTCCCTCTCCCCCAGGCCTGAGGACTCCTGCAGGGTCCGGGCCGCGTCTGGGTTATCGCTGATTCCCAGACGGCAGTGCCATGCGGTGGGGAGGGCGGGTGGGCGGGGGGATAGCTGAGTGACGGGCGTGGGACAGTCCCGCCCCCTCCCCCGCCGGGCCCAGCTGCCCACCCTGGTTGGTGCAGTTGGCGTGTGTCTCATCGCTGTAGTCCCCGCAGTCGTTGTCCCCGTCGCAGGTCCAATGCTCAGGGATGCAGCGTCCGCTGTTGCATTTGAACTGGGTGCTAGAGCAGGAGTGGCTGCAGCCGGCCTCGTCACTGTTGTCCCCACAGTCATTGTCTGGGGGAGGGGGAGGGGAGGCAAGGAGGGGAGAGGCCGGCAGTGGGTCAGCAAGCAACTCTTCCTGTGACCCCAGCGTGGGGCCCCACGCCCACCTCCGCATTCCCATCCTCAGCCCGCCCCAGTCCCCCACTGAGAAAAAAACAAACAGAAAAGACACAGAAACTGCATAGACTGCAGCATGCACCATGGCCCACATCGGGGGCGGGGCGGGGGAGGCAGGGCGGGCTCCAGGAGGGCCGTTCCCTGAGTCCCGGGGACGGGGGCACAGGACATGTTCCTTTCCCATCTGGGCAGGGTGTGGGAACAGGACTCTGTTTGGTTTTGGGGAGAGACAGGGATTTCTCTGGTTTTGGACGGAGAGAGATGGGTGGCGTGCAGGTGAGGCTTCTCTGCTTGGGAGGGAAGGGCTTAAGCCGGCCCCGCCCTGAGCATGGGCATTGCTGGGCCCACGTGCTGGACTCCTGGCTCACAAGGGGCCCTGTCTACAGCTGGGAAGGGCTGGGAGCCACTGCTGGAAGGCATCTGAGGGAGACTGATTGGATGTCCTGCTTTCCAGGCCTTCTGGGTGGGGGCTACCGGACTTCCTTCCACACTTTGAATGCTAGCGAAGACTGGGTGATGGCTCTCCCCCTTGTCCAAATGGACTTGCTTCTCTAACTCTCTCTTCCTGCTCCGTCCTGGTCTTCTTGGCCCTACCTCCCGGTCATCTCCTCTCCTCTGGGAGGTTCCCTCTGCCCTCACTGTGTCTTTCCCTTCCACTGTTTGCTTTCACTTTCTGTCGCTGCCTCTCTCTCTCCTCTCTTTAGCTTTCCTTCACATCCCAGGAGCTCTGGGAAGGGAGCTGCCTGGGGGTCCTGAGAGGTGGCCTGAGGCCAGCTGGGGCTCTGAGGGTGATGGTGCATGTGCTTCTATGCACTGACCGGCAGGCTCAGGACAGGTCTTTTCGTCAGAGCCGTCCCCACAATCCTTCTCTGAAACACAGAAACCGCCAGGGCAACCATTGGCACACGAGACATGGCAAAGATGAGGGACAACACGGCGCTGACCCAGTCCATTCTCTCCCACGTTAGCCAGGGCTGGAGCCACTAGTGCAACACGTCACAACGCCACATAGACACAACAAGAGCCCTGAGATGGCACACACACGGCAAGCCACTGGCCCCTGTGGCTCAGGGCTGACATCACCTGGTCCACGGCTGAGCTCCAGGTGGGCTCCTGAGCCTGGAGCTGAAGCCTGGAGGGGTCACCAAGGACCTCAGAAGATGGGAAGCTGGGCAATGGGCTCTCCTTGCTGTGCCCCACCCCTCCCCGGTCCTTCTTGCTTATCTCTCCCCAGTCCCAGGGCCAGAAGATGGACAGCTCAGGCCCTGCCTGGGGAGGAATGGTGCAGACAGGCAATGGGCCGGGCCCCCTCAGTCCATCTTGGTTCCCCCATGGCATTTTTGGCTTGTCCTCATTTCTCTCACCCGATCTAGTGGGATGTCAGTGAACAGGAGGGAGGCCCTGGCTTGATCCTAAAACCCCTTTGTCTCCCACCCAGGGCCTGGCCGCAGCTTCCAGCTTTCCTGGGAATCAGGACAGGTGGAGAGACGCATGCTCTTACCATTGTCACATCGCCAGTTGATGTTGATGCATCTGCCATTGTTGCAGGTAAACTGAGTCAGGGGGAAGCAGGTGGGATAGGCTGTCGGGGAGAAAGTATAGCTGAGTAGGGCCCTCAAGATTACACATCATCACAGCACCAAGCAGGTGGGCGTAGGGTCCCTCCTATAAGCAGCAGCCCCTAGCCCGGCCAGACAGGGGAGAGAAGGCTAAGCAGCGATGCCTCAGCCCGAAACTCCACCTGTGCATCCCTACCCCTCTCAGTGCCCTTTTTAAAACTACTAGTCACAAAACATGGGCCCTGCGCTGAGTGTTCTTCATGCCTGATCTCACTGAGACCCCACATCAATGCCGTGCTGTGGGTGCTGCTGTTACCCATGCCCCTTGCAGATGAAATGCACAGAGGCCACAGAGTAAGTAACTCGCTCGCGGTCACGCAGGTAGGAAGTTGCAGGGTCTCTACCGTGCCCTGCTCCAGGGCATGTTCTCGTGGGTGCCCTCCCCACGCCAGCTGGCCTTCCTGCTCTCACTCTTACCACACGAGGCGGACTCATCAGAGCGGTCCCCGCAGTCATCGTCCAGATCGCACGTCCAGGAGATGGGGATGCAGCGGCCACTGGCGCAGGAGAACTGGTTGGGGGGACAGGTGCGAGCTGGGGGCAGGGACGGGCATGAGGAGTCAGTCTTGTTTCCCACTCTGAATTTCCCTTTCTTTTCTCTTATTCTCTGCCTATCAGAAAGCCTTCCCCGGGTCTCAAAGCCATTTCTCTTAGAGACGTTCAAAACCACCTGCGTGGTCTTACACAGGCTGTGTCTCCTCAAGGGGTCTCTGGCATGCCCTAAGGAGAAGACCCGCCCTGCCTCGCTCACAGCGCCCATCTGGAGCTGTGCTGGTCCTACAGCCAAGCTCTCTCCTCCTGCTTGGGGCCCACCCTCTCTGCCCCGATGCCCTGCGCTCCTTGCCTTTCCCCGAGGCCCCCGTTCCTCCCCGCGCCTGGCTCCTCGGTGCTCTGCTTCCTTGACCGAGGGGCGCCCAGTGTGGTCCACCCCCCATCCCACACCTGAACAAGTGGCATTGGACTCATCTTCACTGTGGCCACAGTCATTGTCCCATCACAGAGCCAGCGGTTGGGGATGCACCGGTTGTTCTCGCACTTGAAGCGGTCCGAGGGGCAGGTGTGCTGATCTGAGGGAACGGGTCAGGGGGTCAGTGGGAGAGTGGGGCCCCAGCTCTCTCTGAGAGAGCGCGCTCCACCCGCTGCCCAACAGAGGGGGCCGGGCGACTCACGGCAGAGTGCCGGGGCCTCATCGCTGTTGTCCAGGCAGTCGTTGTCACCGTCACACTTCCAGCGCTCCTGGATGCAGCGGCTGTTGGCACAGGCAAACTCGCCCGGCTGGCACTGGGGCGGGGGCACGTAGGATGGGTTTGCTGTGGGCGCCACAAGTGTGTGAGGGGGACAGTCAGGCTCAGGCCATAGGACAGGTGCTCCATTTGCTTGTTTTGTTATTTAAAAATAATGTACACAGGATAGTTTTCCTAGTGCATACTTCTTCACAAACAAATGATCTGGACGGAAACTGCAATTTTATCTTGGGCCACAAGGGTGTTGGTTACTCTGATACGTCCTACGCTTCAGTGTGGCCTGAGAATCAGCAGCTTCTAAGAAAGCGCAGAGCATCCCCCGCCATAATTTTGTCTACCCTCCCCCCCTGCCCCCGAGGAGACTGCTCCTCACCTGTCCCTGCCTTCTCCACGAACTGCCCTTTGGAGGGCATCTCTGGGACCCTCAGGGCACTGCCCTGGTCCCTAGATTTCTTTCTTTACAGATACATCATCTCTACAAGCAGGAGTGAAAACAGCCCCCGGAACTCCGCAGGCTCCCCCAGCGCTCACATCTACCATCATCGCCTGCCCTGGGCTACAGCAGTAAAGTCCCTGTGCACTTTGTGTTCGCGTGGCAACCTCCAGAAGCGCAGGACCCTCACGTCGGCGCTCGTCCCCGGACACTACACGTCTTTGCATTTCCTTTCAGACCCATCTCCCCATCTCTCATCACCACTCTACTCCCTGAACCTTCTTTTGGGCCCCATGGGTAGCTACTTTCTCTCTCACAGCCCATGGACCACTGCATCTAGATTGCTGTGTGTCCACCTTGCTTCTCACGACTGCTGAGTAATTTATGGGATGTTTACTAAGGAAAAATATTTCAGCCATTAAAAAGTTCTGCTTATGTATTCATGACATACTGTCAACTGACAAAAGCAGGATCAGGACAGTAGGTACAGCACAATGCCACTTAAGTAAGGGTAAATGTGTAGAGAAATGTCTGCCAGATGTAACAGTGGTATCTAGGTGGTGAGGTTTGGGGCGACTTGTACTTTCTCCTTATATTTTTCTACAATGTTTATTTGTTTTTACAATGAGCATGACCTACTTTTATTTTTTTTAAATGAGGCTATTTAAAATGCAGTAATAACACAGAAAATGCCATGAAACATATGAGCTCAAAAGGGCATTAGATATTTCCTATATGGTATGATTAAACTGTATAAAAACCAACCATATAACGCACCCAATGAAAATAGGATGGTGTTCGATTTATCACAATGCTAACAATATAGTGCTGTTCATCAGAGGGATTTGGGCCTGTTTTCCTCTTCTCTAATTTTCAATACTTAGAACTACTGTTATATTATTTTAATAATAGAGAAATAAATGTAAAAGAAGAACATCTTCTTTCGAAACCTGTCCTGTCCATAACTCAGTTTCTCTTCATCTGTGTGCCTTCTCAAACCCCTCCCATCCCTTAGTCCTCCTGAATCACCCCATCACTGACCTACCGTTGCCCCCACAGGGGGCATCTCTGTTTGGACCCTGTGGCCTCCTCCTCTTTGGGGTTTGCTTCCCCACCTCCCACCCCAGCTGGACCCCTCATACCCAAGCAAGTGACACCGTCTGCGTCTAACACCTGGTCCTCAGCGCAGGCACACTGGCGGCTCCCAGGGGTGGCCAGGCACAGGCTACTGCAGCCACCATTGTTCACCCGGCATTTGTTGGTACCCACTGTGAAGGAGGACCGCAAAGAGGGGTCAGGGGAGGACCGAAGATGGAGGGGAGGTAGGAGGATAGGGGAAGAGATGCATTAAAGGGAGGAAACATTGAAAGGACCATGAGTATGTTGATAAAGAGGGGACGCAGGCATGGGGCAGGGAGGGAGAGAGGGAATACAGAGTCGAATTGGATCGGGGGCCTCTCTTCTCAAGAACCTCAAAAGTCAGCGTCTAGGATCCCTGGGCAGTGCCTTCACCCCACAGGGGAGCCTCACCCCCATCTAGGTCCCACTCCACCATCAGCCCCAGGCCCAGGGGGTACCTTGCTGCTGCTGGGCATCATACATGCGGATCTCAAAGATGGGGGGCCTCTCGCTACGCAGAAGGGTCACGGTGGGGGGTGCACCTCCTGTGCCCCGTTCCAAGCGGTAGACACTGCCACTCCGGTACTCAGTCCAGAAGAGGTAGTTGCCATGGTGACACAGACCAAAGGCATGGTTAAGCTCAGGACCCTCATACACAATCTAGGAACGGAAAGGAGGTTACTAAGGAGCTGGAGACACACAGGGGCCCTCACAAAACTCTCACAGGAGTCTTGTTTCCTCCATCAGGCTGGGAGCCCCTGAGGGTGATAGCTTTGCAGAGTGAGGTGCCAGACCCCGAACCCAGCAGGAGGCTGATGGCAAACTTGTCCATACCTTCTTTTCTTGGGCCCATTAATTCATTCGCATCCCTCCAACACGCACATGCACACAAACACCACACACATACACAAAGTCCTGAGCAGAGAGCCATTCATGTCCTCATCCAACGAACATTTGCCAGGATTTATTAAAGGCCAACCGGTGGCAGGCACTAAGAAATGAAAAAGACATGGTTCCTGCCCTGGAGCTGCCTATTGTCTGCACACACGGTAATCCAGGGCAGAAGTGGGGCTGGAGACAACATCCTGGAGGAGGTGACCCCTGAGCAGTGTGCCCGGTGAAGAGGAGCTGGGGTGGGGGCGGAAAGAACTGCATGAGTAACATCTGGAGGGCAGTACGTCAAGATGAGCACTGAGAATTACAAGCTGTGGTCGAGCCTGCAGACAACACGAGCAGTCACAGATACACTCTAGTAGAGGCAAACCTCTAACAACACAAAAGACACGTAAGCACACAGATGTACACATCCATAGGGACGTAGGGAGCCCAAAGGCCTGAATATACACAGATGCCCAGACATTCACACACACACAGCCTCATCCACATGCAAACGTGGTGTAGCAGTGCACACGTGAACACTCACACACAGGTGCACGCCAGCCCACCTTTCGATCTGTGCCGTTGAGCAGTACGGTCTCGATGCGGTCATAGAAGGCATCCACCCAGTAGAGACGCCCAGCTGGGATGTCCAGGCTCAGCCCATTGGGCCACAGCACTGTCTTGGAGGTGACAAAGATGTCTCGGTGTGAGCCATCCATCCAGGCCCTCTCCAGCCGCCCTCGCCGACTGTCCTTGGGGTCTTCCTCCCAGTCTGTCCAGTACATCCACCTGTGAGCAGAAACTGGTCAGCACCACATAGGCCACCTCTGTGATCAGCAGCCTCCCTGTGATCCCAATTCATGTGTGCTGTCCCAGAGCCCCTCACAGGAGTCTCCCTGCCCTGCTCAACCCTGGCCCACACATCTCATTCATTCATTCCACCATTCAACAAATATTTGATGAGTGCCTGCTGCAAGTTGGGCATAGTCTGGCAGTTGGGGACCCAGCGGAGACCAAGGCAGCTAAGGCCCCTGCTCTCCTGGAGCTCAAGTCAAACCCAGGAGAAAGACAAAAAACAAGTCAACTCTCAAGAAGGTCATACACATCAGAGAGTGATAAAAGCCAGGAAGGACACGAAGCAGGTGATGGCATGGAGAGTGACTGGGCAGCAGGTGGGGAGGCCTCTCTGAGGAGGCGGTATTTGAGCTGAGATGTGAATGCTGAGAAGGAGCTAGATCTGCAAATACCTGGAAGTTCCAGGCAGAGAAACTCTAAGGGCAGAAAACCAAGGCAGGAAGAGCTGTGGTGTCTATATGAGGCACAGACAGGGGGCAGTGGGGAAAGGAATACCAAGGGCGGGAAGTGAGGTACAGATGAGGTCAAACAAGCTGCAGGCAGACCTCCGTAGGACTCCATGCCTCTAAGGACAAGGGAGCAACAGAGGGCTCTGAGCTGGGAGTAACAGGATTGGATTTCTATGTATGTGTTTAAAGCTTCAGTCCCCAACTTTTTCAGTCCCAGGGACAGGAGCTTCTATGAGAATCTAACGTGGAGCTGAAATGGTGATGCTAGCGCTGAGAAACGGCTACAAATACAGATGAAGTTTCACTCACTTGCCCGCTGCTCACCTCCTGCTGTGCAGCCCAGTTCCTAACAGGCCACAAACCTGCACCGGTCCATGGTCCAGGGGCTTGGGACCTTTGGTTTAAGGAATCACTCCCATTGCCCTGAAGACAGGGATACGTTCTTCTTCTTCAGCCTCTGTTCTTGCTTGAGCATCTCACTAGGCTGCCCTTCCCTGTTCATGCTGTCTCATCTCCCACATCTGAGACCCACAGGATGCCCAGCCCACCCACCCCAAGACCCTGAAAAGACTCACCCATTGAGTGGATCCACCACAATAGCCCTGGGGTGTGTCATTTTGCCCTCTATTAAGGTCTTGCGGGTCTGAGCAGCTTTCTCCAGCCTGGCCACACTGATGGTCTTCTTGGGCCCATCATCCGTCCAGTACAAATTGTCCCCCATCCAATCCACAGCCACACCCTCCACGTTGTGGATGCCTTTGGGGAATGAAGGGGGCAAAGATGGGGAGCCTCAAAGGAAGCTCAAAACTGCCTGCCTCTGACCCTTAGGATGCAGGTACCTTTGAGTAACTTGGTTAGCAAGAAGGGCAGGGAGACTCTTGTGCCCAAGACGGTGGGTAGGATGGGGATGGAAGATCATTTGCGTTGCCATACCTATGTTGATGCAGATAGCCTCTCAAAACTGCATATGGCAGCCAGCACACCTACGTGGCAGATGTGGGCTCTCATGAGAGGACGTGTCTGGGCCTGAGCTGGGTAGACAGCTGAAGCAGTGTGCTCTGGGCATAAGTGTGACGCCATGTCCCCAGACTAAAAATCCTGAGCTAACAAAATGAATAAATTAGGAAGTGATTTTTCACTTAGCTAAAGGCTTCATCTCCAGTGTCCTTTAAATAGCAGTTCCCCTGGTATAGGGAACCCTAATCTTTTCCTGATGAAGAGTAACTTTTGATTTCCCTAAAGTCTTATGATTGCTGACTACGGAGGTTCTCTGACCTGTGGTGGGGGGTGGGAAGCAGGGCAAAGAGCAGTAACTGGTGTCAGCCAGACTGATTAGTTAGGATGCCCTACCCTGGGGCCTGAGTATAGGTTTGGGGATTCCTAACACCAGCAGGGAAGGAGCAGAGCTCAGCTCAGGGCTTCCGCGCAGACAGATACTCAGAAGACCAATGCACTGTTGACCTGCGTGAGCAGCTCAGAGGCAAAATTGGATTCAGTTCATAAAACACAATTTTCTTGGGACATGTAAGCACGTTTTTGGCAGCCATGTGTGTACATGGGTGTTGGTGTGGCTGCTCCGACTCAAGGCCTCAGGCCTCTTTCGGGCTGTGCGTTTTGTGCAGCTCCAGGGCTCAGAGCCAATGGCCGAGAGACCCTAAGTTTTCCCAAGGGCTGGCAAGGACAGCCCACACTGCTTAATCCATCCATACTCCTGCCTCTTGTCAGCTCAGCCAAGAAGGGGTCACACAAGGGTCAATCTGTCATCCCTCATCTCCATGCCAACCAGCCCAGCCAGCCAGTCAGCGGAAGACTCTCCATGCTGAGAGGGCACCGGGAAAGAGATGCCGAGGCCCCAAATCACTTCCCATCCTGGGTGGGCCACGTCCCTCGGGAGTCCTACCCACACGTCTCCTATTTCTGGGGCCCTTACCGTCCTTCAGGATGGTCTCCCGCTCAGTGCCATCAATCTTCTGGCGGCCAATGAGGTAGCTGGTGGTGTCGGCAAAGTAGATGAAGCCAGTCTCGGCATGGAAGTCCAGGGCCCGGGGGTTCATGAGGTTCTCAATGGGGATCATGTGCTCATCTGGGACCTTGGCTCCCATATCCATGCCCCGGATGATGCCCGGCCGGCCCTTGCCGTACACAAGGAACAGCTCATGTTCCGGCTCTAGGGCAGGCACAAACAGAGGCACAAAGTTGAACACACATAAATGTGCACACACACACACACACACACACACACACACACACACACACACGACTGCCACTCAGCCTCGGGGTCCGCGGCCCAAGCAGATGCAATGCTCCAGCTATCCTGGGTCAGGAACGTGGGGTAGCAAGGGCTCTGGGTGACATGGACAGACCACAAACATGTAAGGCTCAGAGAACAATGCTCTGAGGATTTTAACCTGTCTTTTAGGGGTGCGAATTGAGGCAAGTATAGCAAGCAGCATGTGTTTAGTTAAGTGCACACTGTTCAGTAGTGAAATTAGTGGCACCTTCAAAATATGTTGGGGCCTGATCACTTTTCACTACTTCCTCTGCTAGCATCCTAATCTAAGCCACATCACTTCTTTCTCATACCACAGAAATAGCCTCCTGCCACTTCCCGGCTGCCTGTCCTCCACACCAGAAGCCAGGGTGATCTTTTTACACATGTAAATCAGATAATGTCACTTCTCCACTTGAAAGTCACCAGGCTCACATTGGCCCAGGGCCTGGCACTGCTGATTCCCTCTGCCAGAAATGCTCCTCCTTCAGGTAGTTACACGATTCACCTCCTCACTTCACAGAGCGCAGCTCCAATTTCACCTCTGCAGAGAAGCCTTTCCTGATCACTCTCTCTAAACTGGAGCCCACCCTGTCACCGCTGACTACATTTATTTTCTTCCTAACACCTACCACCACCTGAGATTATATTTATTTGTTTGTCTGTCTCTCCTGCCAGACTATAAGCCCCTGGAGGCTAGAGATATCTATCTGTTCACTGCTGTTCAGTGTGACTCATAGTACATGCTCACTACTTACTTGTTGAAAGAATGAATGAGTGAAGAACTAAACAAATAAATTGGCCAGTTCACAGTCTTCTATGGAGTTTGACTGGGATAGCGGGGAAAGCCCTGTTCTCGGATATGGCTTCAAGTTTGTCTTTGCTCCTTACTAGTGGTGAAACTTTATCTCTCTGCATCTCAGACAGAAGTGACTGGGCTGTGGGGAGGCAGATAAGGACCCCCTCCCACCCCATGTCAGCAGGCATGCACGCCCTGCCCGGTCACTCACTCTTGCACGACTTCCCATCACTGCCCAGGCTGAAGCCGGAGCGGCAGCGGCAGGTCCGCGCCTTGTGGCTGTTGGCCAGCAGGCAGATGTCAGAGCAGCCACCCGGCTTTCCATACTGGTCGTTCTCACAGGCATGGCTCCTCACTGGGGCAGGGTGGAGAGCTGGTCAGGGCTGGTCAGAACCCCTCACAACCCCATGCCCAGGCCTTGAGAAGTCTTCCTGAAGTTTGTCCACACTCCCTCCTACTCTGGTCTTTGCGTCTGTTGTCCCATTTGAGGATCTAGAAGCCACAGGACTAGAACTCCTCTGGCCTAACACAACCTAGTCTTCAGATTCAGGTGGGAGCTGTGGTGGTCAAGGGAGAGTCCCACGGTTGCCTATGGCCATGTGCTTCTCCTCTAAACCAGCCAGGGCACTGGGAGAGGCACTGTATGTCCTTAGCAGCAGAGGGTAAGAGGCTCCCTGGTGGTGGGATCTGGAGGCTAAGGAGGAGGAAGGGGCTGATGGGGAGCCAAGGGGCCAGGGGACACAGTCTGGATGGTTAGGAGGAGCAATCGCGATACAAGAGAATCAGGGGTTCCCACGGAAGGTCCCTGGAGGGGCTGTGGAGCCTTGCTCACCCCGGGGCTGACGCCGCTGGTGGTAGATGTGGAGAGCGCCACCCTTGTCTACACGAGTGACGACCTGGTAGTCGGTGCTGTTGAAGCGGTTCACGCGGATCACGCTGGTCTTCTGCTGGGCGTTGGCATTGTCCGAGTTGGTGGCGTAGAGATAATTCTCAAACACAGTCAGGCCATACAGATGCTCGATCTGAGATGGGCAGGCAGGAATGACACAAGACAAGGAGATCCTCCCTCTGCCCCTAAAGAAACCCCTCAGCTTCCCGTTCAAACTTCATTATTGGCATCCCCAAATTCCCGGCTATGTAACCTCAGACAAATCACTTAACTTCTTGAACCCTACTTTTTTCATCTGCCAGAAGGGAACTGAGTCACTTGTTTGTTCATTTTCTAGGGGTTACTGTGAGGATCAAATGAGAAGAGGGAAGTAAAAAGTGTCTCTAAAATGACTGCTCCCATCAGAGTAGACGCCACATCCTGTCCTTTCCCCAAAGTGCTCATGATCCCCTCCTCCCCACCAGAGGGCTCGGGGCCACCATACTCCATATGGTCCTCCCCAACTGCTCCCCATCCTCACCAGGATGCCCTGGATGATAGTCTGCCGGCCTTTGCCCTCGTAGTCTACCACCTCAATGTAGTCCAGGTAGGCATCGGCCCAGTAGACAAGGCGGCTGACCAGGTCCAGTGTGATGCCATGAGGAAACACGATCTTGCTATCGACTAGCTTGGTGCGGTTCTGCCCATCCATGTCACAGCGCTCCACTTTTGGAATCTGCCCGTAGTCAGTGAAAAACACTTTCCTGTGGGCAGACGGCACGTCAAAAGAGTTCTGGACATCGGCACCTATCCTTCCATTGTAGCTTCTACCTTCCCACTTCCGGGGCAGAGCCCCTGCCTGCCCCTCTCACCCCATTGTGGGATCCAGTGCAATGCCCTTGGGGTTGTAGAGCTCCAGGTCTAGCAAAGTGACACAGGTGTCCCCGTTTCGGTTGCAGACAAAGATCCTGTCATCGATGTCATCCACAAAGTAGAAGTTACCCGTCAGCCAGTCGATGGCCATCTGCTCCACGTCTGGAAAGTACGAATAAAAGAGCCCTGAGGGGAGGTCCTCCCACAGACAGGCCTACCTTTGCTGGTACAGAACCCACCGCTGGAAGCCCACTTCCTTTGGGCCGCCCTCCTTCACCACCCAGGTGACAGCCGTCTCTCTTCCCTGTGCTCCCATGGGAGTTACCAGCAGTGGCACATTTTGCCTTACGATCTTCGCCATCTTTCCAACCCTCCGGTTTCTCCAAGGAGAAACCTCTGAGTATCCTCCCCACAGCTCCACTCTCCACGCTGAGTCAGGGTCGGCACACAGGGCAACTGGGTAAATGTTGGCTGTTTGACTGACAAACTTCCCTAACTCCAGCTCCTCCTCGAACAGGCCCATCTTCTTTTAGGGTCCCAAAGGGAGTGAGGACGGGTTCACTAGCTCATTCCAGGTTTAGTTTTTTTAATGTGCTTTGACTTGAGATAAAAGTACTTAGGCTAACTAAAAATCACACCTCTTTGCTTTTGGCTGACTTTATATGGTAAGTCAAGTTATCTCACGCTAGCCAGAGCACTAACCGGAAGCTGTATATGTTGAGTGACTTAGAAATGGAAAAGAAGGGCACGCATCGATAAATCCAATCTGAGAAGAAAAAAAGTCAAAATAGGGGGCCCATATGGACAGAAAAGAAAAAGCCATGGTGACAAAAGGCTGGATCTGATGACATGGCCAAACTTCCTCTACTCACTCCATCCCCCTGTTTCTTCAATATCTTTATTGCTTAGTTTCCTCATATGAGGAAGGGTGGGAAGGGATAGATATAGGGCCGGAGGAGAAAGCGGCATAAGAGAAAGACCATCGAAGGACTTTGAAGGTCAACTGAGGCATGGCTCAGAAAGAGGGGGAGTTTCTGAAGGCTGGGGGGGAGAGGAGGGTGGAGATCAAGTGCCACATCAATGCACGCCATGGACCTGAAGGAGACATGAGAGGAAAAGCAGGGCCCAAGAGAGTAGCAGTGGGATGAGGGTAGGAAGAAGTCGAGGAGGCAGGAAGTCTGGGCACAGGGACTCCTGCCGGCCTCCTCTGTGCCCCTGTTCTCTAGGATCCACTGGTTCTGGTCCACTCGCTGCCTCCTCCAACCACTACTCCTCTCAGAGGTCATGTCTCTTGCAAACTCAGAAATTTTCAAGACAGTGACTCCCCGGGACCCCCACCTTGTACTCCACCTCTACCGATTTCCCCAATGGGGGCAAGAAACCTCTGGATGACCTGCCTTTGGCTGAAACTCACTCCCCACTACCCACACTTAACATAATGGGGATTATTCTGCCCCCACTGGAGCTATAGGTATGATGACTGGGCATTCGGCTCAATCCCTCCCTAATCCTTTTCCTCCCCACAGGGACTCAGGGGCTGTTTCCTAACACTGGGTGGGGGTGGGGGCCAAAGAGAACAGGAACATGGCTCCCAAGGAACTTGGCCGAGTCCTGACACTGACTCACGGTCACAGGACCTAGGCTAGGGGGCAGGGAGAGCCAATTTGAGGCTCTCATCAAACTAATTTCCTCATCGGGTCCCCCGCATTGAATCCCATTCCAAGGTGATTGGAGAAAGGTCGCAAGGATGAGTTATCCCTGTAAATGTTGATGCACCCCCGAACCCAGCCACTCTCTCCTCTGGGCCCTGGTACGGACAGGTTGGAGGGAGGGGGTAGAGAAGCCTGGGGATATGGGTCCCTGGTTGAGTAGGAAGAGGGCCCAGGGCAAGGGTAAGGCGATCAAAATGCCTCACACACTGTTACCACAGAGAAAACAGATTAAAATGAATGCCGCTGGGCTGCCTCCAGAGGAAGCCAAAGTCCCAAAGGCAAGGAAAGGGGGGGAGATGGGGGAGGATCTGCCCAAAGCCCCAGGCAGCCAGCAAGGTGGTTGAAAGGCAAACAGGGCTGTGTGCCCTTTACTTGGTGGCCACAGTGGGGGTCTGGGGGCTGCTGGCATGAAAACGAACTTCATCATCTGAAGCTGTTTTCCCAGCACCAGCTGGTGCAGCTGAGTCCTCCCCAACTTCCTGAGGCTTCCCTGAGTCATTGCCCAGCTCCAGGGCTGGCAACACCCTGCCCTGCTCCCCACCCACCCTTCCCTTGGCAAAAGGGAAGGAGGAAGAAACCTGAAGAGATCTGATACCCCCCACCCAAGTACAGCTAACAATTGTCCCCACAAGCCTCAGGACGTGGCTGACTTTTGGGCCTCCCTCCTGGCCTAGGTTCCCTCCCAGTTCCAGGAAGGAAGGCAGAGGGACCGTCTGCGCTCAGATATTTACCCTTGGCCGGTCTCCCCTTCTACCTCCCAAAGGCCAGGCAGGGCCCCACTCAGCAGGCCGGTGAGGAGTTGGCAGGAAGTGGAGTCCCTAGCCCGACCTGGCCTCCCCTTTGGTATTTTTGCAGCTGGAGACTATTAGTTACAAGCAAAAATCCTTTGTTATCCAACCCCCTCCACCACATTATTTTCCTCTCTCCTGAAGTCCAGATTCCTCTGCCCGCCCCATCACACATACACACACGTACGCTTGGCCACTCACGCCACTGTAAGGACAGCGTAGAGATGGGCTCAGACTGAGATACAGTGCCTTCTCTTCTGGGCTCCCCTACAGGCAGTGTCTGGGCTACCTCCCTCTGTTTGTGGCATGGGGGGCAAGGGGAGTCCTGGGCTTGGGCCCAAAGGACCTAAGCATTCTGGCCCCAGAAACCCAGAAAGTAGGTGTCTCTCATGGCCCAGCCTTCTCAGGGCTAACTCACCCCAGTGCACCCTTCAGAGGGGCTCTGACTGAAGGCCCCAAATCCTGAGGGCAGTCTGGAAGTCTCAGGTTAAGCCAAGGAGAGGTAGGCTGTGTTGTGGGAGGAGTTTGGGGGGTGGTCTGGGGACCAAGGAGTCGGGGATTCCAACACAGAGAAGGCTGCTAGGAAGCTGGGAGGCAGCTGAGTCAGAGGACAGACCACAGCCGCCTGTGATGTCGCAAAGGACTTTCGGTTCCAGGCCCCAGAATAAACCTGGGGTATGTGTATAAGTACTGAGCCCTCTCTACACCCTGACCCCAACGCTCAGCACACTAGGTCCCCATAACTACAGTTTTTCTCAACTTCTCCATCATTTACAATGTTCAAGATGCTTTTCCCTAAACAGCGGCTGCTTTTCCAAAAACAACAGGCCCTACCCCATTCCCAAGAAGACCCCAGCTTCAGCTGCAGGATTCCAGTCATACTCCCTAAAACAAATCTGGGGGAGGAAGGTGCCCTCTGTGCCCTGAGGAAATATCCCCAACACATTCAAGCCCCAACCTGCCCCCGCCAAAGATTGTAGCAAGGTCCCTGAGTGGGGAAGAGTCCCATTTCCTCCTGAACCATAGTCGCAGCAAACACACTGCATCTGGCCCTTATTTTAGAACTCCCCACCTTGCCCATCACTCTGCTCTGCTCCGGGCCCAGCTGGGCTCTGGAAGCCAACAGCTTGGATTTGAATCTTGGTTCTGTCGCCTTCCAACTGTGAGACTCTGGGTGGCTATGGACAAGTTACTCAATGTCTGAGTCTCAGTTTGCTCATCTGTAAAATGAGATGATGCAGTAACAGCACATACATAGCACAGGACCTGGCAGATAAAAACACACCACGAATGGGAGCTATGGTTTGTACCATCGTCCTCCTTCACCTCCACCCCATCCTTTCCTACCATCTCCACGAAGTTACTGTCTGTGCCTCCACCCAGAGCCCTGTGGCCTCCTGAATAAAGGTGGGCCCTCTAGGCGGGCAGTTTACTGGCTCCCAGAGCCCCAGTAGTTCCTTTTATCACAGCCTGTTTACCTGACTACAAGTATTTTGAGGGCAGGGTGCTGTCTTTCATCTTTGTCTCCAGCTCCTGGCACATACGCACTGACTGATTCATTCAACAAGTATCTGTTGAGTACTGAGTCCTCGCTTGGTTGTCCTAGAGCTGGGACATCATTTTTTCCCTTCCCTTCTACTGCCAGAATCCTCCTCTTCTGGCCTCTGGATGCCCAAGACAATGAGAGAAGCCATCTGTCTGGTAATCCTCCTGCTCGTCAGAGCCACTTGGGGATCTTGTCTTGACAGCTGGGAGGGTCAGGAGAGGGCTGGGGAGACGACCCAGAGTTTGAGGCCCTCCCAGGTAGGAAGGAGGCCTGGCAGAAGCATTGCTAAATGGCATGTCCTCCCTCTCCCGTTTCCTGCGAGGTCCTGACTTCAGCTCTTTTTGTTCTACCAGTAAGTCCAGGGTTCAGTCACATTGTGTCCCCCGGGGCCCCTTCCTGCTCACACTTTCACTCGGGGGGTATGCCCTGCTTCCTTCTCCTTCCTGGCCCAGGTCCACAAAAGTGTTCAGCTCTGGGTCCCAGGGATGAGGTGCCTGGCCTCTGTAGCTCTGATTCGAAATCAGAACCCGAGTCTTCCTGCTACTGAGAAATCCTTGCTGGGCTCTAAAACACATCTCTTGCTTAAGTTACTTCCTTTGGCTTGAAAACAAGTGACGGCGGAGGGGGGGGGCCGGGGGGGTGGAGGGGGAGAGTGTTGGGAGTAGGCTGGGTGGAGAGGCAACTTCAAGGAGACAGCGGGGGAGGAGAGGACAGGGCTGGAGCTATGCCGGAGACACAGGGCCGGTCCTGGCCTAGGAGAGAAGGGGAGGGCTGTTAAATGATTAAGAAACTAGGAACAAAAATGGGAAGCAAAAGCACCAGGATGTGGGGGCCCCAAGGCCAAAGAGTGCGATGGCTAAAGCCCCTCAAAATTCTGACGCCCTGTAGGTGATAAAGGCCAAAAAAGGGGATGGACGGCTTTCATAAATAAAGTCTGGAAATGTTCATCGGCACGGGGTGGGAGGTTGAGAGGACTTGGGGTGCCTAGTTCAGTGGGAAGACAGCTCCCCTTCCAGCTGGGGAAGCCAGTTTGTCACCGACTCAGAGGGGCTGCTCTCTGCCCTTTCCTCTGCCTCCCCTCTAGAAAAATCACTACCCATTTCCTGTTGTGATTTTAAACACACACACACACACACACACACACACACACACAGGAAGGGAAAGGAAAAGTGAAGTTGGCCAGCTGGAATTGGGGACTCATTTCGCAATCTTGCTGCCTGCAGCCTAGGAGGCCTATTCTGGGCCTCCCTGCCTCTACCTCCTTCTTCCCCATGCAGCACGGTGCGGGGTAGAAAATGCTAAAACTCTCGAGGGCCCCTCCAGAGCATCCTTATACACAGCTCAAAACTAAGTGACTTCAGCAAACCTGATTTCCTTCAAGGCCTCTATCTGCCACCTCAGAACTTCCCCTCACCACACACACGTAACTTCCCAGGGATCCACTCCTGCAGTCTGCCCTCATTCTTTCAACAGTGGAAATATCCTGGAAACTGAAGGGAGGCCAGGCCAGAGGACCGCAGCTTAGGCAATGCCGGGCTGGGGGTGGGGTGGGGAGACTCGACCTTCAGCTCTGCCCAGCTCTGCCCAGCGGCAGCCCTGAAGGGAATGGACAGGGCCTGAGGTTTCCTGAGAGGGTGGTCAGAGGTGGTGGGGGAGGATGGGTACGCCACGCCTGGCTCTGGTACTTCTAGGCCTGTTGACCCTTCTGGACCACACTTTCTAGAACTTCAGTCTTGTCTGTATCACTTTCAAAATGCTTGCTATGTCTATGTACAGTGGCACTATTATTGAACCTATTAAATCAGCTCACTTATTTGATTCATCCTAAACAATCTTTGAAATCATAGATTTGATATGCTAGTTATAGGAGCTTCCTAATGAGTATTAAATAAAAACATAACTATAATAATAAAAAAAGGCATATCTACATACTACCTAAAAGCAAGGTGTCTCTGCTTTGGGGACGGGGCAGTATTAAAAACCGAGGGCTGGCCTTGGTCTTCCCTAAGCATCTTCTGGCTCTCATCATGACGTTCTCAGTCATGGAATCAGAGTCCTCCAAGATCTCCCATCCTGCCAGGACAGCAGCAGAGAGGAGGATGGGCCCTGCGGTGACTTCCCAGGAGGATGGGGGAAGAGATCCCGGGAGGAGGAGGAGGGTCAGCAGCCTAGGCTTGGGGACGTTGGTCAGTGGATGTCCTCCACTCTCGAGTACAAAAAGAAGGATGGAATTGGGGTCAAGATAGGGGAAAGTGGAAGCTTGGGTCCTGAGCCTACTCCACAGCCTCTCCTTGAAGATGCATTGCATGACCACCGGCCACCCCAGGGCCTGAGAGGAGCTCTGGGGCTCTCAGGACTAAGAGCAGGCCTGGCTCACACATGCCTCAGGACCCATGTGAAACAGGCTCACTTCCTGGCCTCCTTCCTTCTTTCTATTCTATTTCTGTTTCTAGAGTTTTCTTTTAGGCAGGCTCCCCCTTCTTCTCATACCAGCAGGCAGGCTTCTCTTGGCCTCTTGGCTTCTGGGCTCCAGCTCCTCTCAATGGTCAGACTCCTCCCTCCTGCATGGGGTTCAGCCCAGGGGTCTGATGGAGGTCACAGTCACAGCCAAGAATGGGATGACTGCAGGGAGGGCCTCCCCCTGCCCCCAAGAGCAGACAGAGAGCCAGAGAAAGCAGCAGGCTTTCTTCTTCATCCCCCTTGGGGAGCTAATTACAGGCTGGCAGCCCACTGCACAGGTAAGTGCCTGGGACCAGCCACCCCACACACCAGGGCAGGCCATTCAGCCTCTCCTGGGAAGGGGGATAAACTGGGGATGTGGGGAGGGCACTAGGGGAAAGACACTTCCTACATCTTCAGCTCAGGACCCATAATTAGTTTGTGGGATGAGAGCAAAACAACCATCCTCAGGGTGACAGGCAGACATTCAGGCGGCATGGGGTATGGGGTAGAGGCAGGGCAGGGAGCAAGAGGAACCCACTCCTTCGCCCCACCAGCATTTCTCCCCAGAACCTCGTTCTCTTCTGGCCTCTTGGACTCTGCCCCAGAGGGGCCCAATGAGTCTAGCAGTCTGGGAGGCAGAGCTCTGTTTGCCAAGGGAGGGGTACCTGCCTGAGGTTATTTCCTGCTTCTCTTGGGGAGGAAGGCAGGAAAGGGGCCAGGCCAGAGCAAAAGCTGAGAAGGTGCCCATCAGGGCATAGCCTCGTCCCCACCCCTCTGCCAGCCTCCTACCCACGAGCCCATGGTCTGGCCTCAGGGCCAGAAGGGAACTGCTGGAGCTGTTTGCCCAGACAGGCCTCTTGGGTGGGGCAGTCGACGAGTTGCAGGGAGAGGGCAGCTGTCTCATGGGTTTTGCCCCAATCCTACTCTGTCTCCAAGGGGTTCCTTGAGCTGCCCACCGCCCAAGAGCTTAGCCAACCGGGGGGCAGCTCTTAGTTCAGCACTCCGAGGAGGACACATGTTCGATTGCAGGTAGGTCCTTGTCATCCACAGCCCATGGACATCAAAGGGATGCTCTGCAGGAGCTGGAGGCGAGGTGCGGACCATACAATGAGGCCGTAGGGGGCGAGGGCTCTCAGAGCAACACCTGCTCCCCCAGAACTAAGCCCCCTGTCCTCCTGGGGTCCCTGTCTTCTGTGGGGATCATCACATGAGGACCTGAGGAAGAAACTTAAAGATCCAGGCAGGCCCAAGGTTCACAATTTTAAACCTCGCATGTGCCGTCCTGCAGTTACCTCTGCTTTTCACTTCAGTTTATCTGGTCTGGACAGACAGCCTCGAACTCATTATGCAGATTAGAAACCAAAGCAGAGACAGGGAATTTTTGTTTACCCAAGGTCATAGATCAAGTTACTCTCCCCTGTGGGTCAGATCAACCATAGGCCCCATCTTCCCCTCAGTCCTGTGGTGCATTTTCTGGGAATGTGATGATGCCAGATGTTTTGTTTGTTTATATACTAGCATCTGAGCCAAGCAGGATTGCTCCACTCATTGTATTTATGCCCTGGCCCCATCTTCAGTGACACCCTTTCTTCTACCCCTAAGATAGCAAAGTACAGCCTAGGGAGGGAACCTGGGAACATCCGGGGTATCCTAAAATGCTCAGGAGGCCCCAGTGCTCATGGTTCCTTCTCTGGTCTCATGTAGTGCCACAAAGGTCTCCAGAAACAGCTCCACGACCCCCACACCCATGCTGCAGCAAGGGGTCCATTCTGGCGACACACTCAAAGGGAAACTGTGGGACACGGAGACAGACCCAGCCAGGCTCTGGCTGCTTTGCCCTCAGCCACAACCCAGCAAGACTCCATAGGCCCAAGGCCCTTCTTTCTCTTGTCTTGGCTCCCAGTGCAAGGGAAAGCCCCTTGGCAGTCCAACCAACACTCCTTTCTCGGAGAAGGGACAGTCCCTGGTCTCTGGCAATTGACTGCTTCGTTTTTCCTAAGAAGTATTCCTCAGATCTGGGCCAGAAAAGCATAGGCAGACTGTCCCTGCCCCAAACAGCTATCAGCATGTGCAGTCCCTTGCCCTGGCCTCCGTCAGTGGCTTCTTGTTTAGGTTCCCGTGCCAGACAGGGGTCATCCTGTCTAACTCTCTGCCTCTGCCCTAGTCAGGCTCCACCTCCTCTGCCCTCCGCCACCCTCCAAGCTGGGAGCAGGTGACTCACGGTGCAGGCTGAGGGAGATGTTGATGGTGTGCTCATCCACGAAGCCTTTCAGGCCAGGCATTCGTGCACACTTGAGCTGCGTCTGGGCAGCACTGTCCCCAACGTGCACCCAGCACACGGTCTCGTTGGCATAGCTGAAGTCCATGGCTGTGGTCTGCCGAGTGCTGGTGGGTGTGATGGTGGACACCTGGGCCCCGCTCAGGTACGTGGCCAGGATGTTCTGGGAGTTGGCAATCAGCAGCACAGGGGGCCGGTCTACTGGCTCTGTAGATGGAGAGGAGGGTCAGTGTAGCAAGGGACCCGAGGGCCTCTCAGGCCACTCCCCATCAGGGAACAACACTGAGGGTACCTGGCATCGTGGCCACACAGGACCCCACCCACCGTTCTTGGCCTTGCAGGAGCGGTTGTCTGGCTGCAGCAGGTAACCTTCCACACAGCCGCATGTGAAGGAGCCATCTGTGTTGGTGCAGAGCTGGCTGCAGGTGCCGTATACTGAGCACTCGTCAAAGTCTGCCGAGGAAAGGGCAAGGGCATGGTCATTTCCGGCGTAACAAGGGCAGGAAAATGGGTGCCCTAGACACTACCATGGGCGTGTGCACCTCTTCAGCTACTTTGGAGCACAATTTGGCAGAGTCTATTTCAACAAGAAATGTGCAAACTTTATCACCTAACAGGTCCAGACTTGCAATCTACCCTAGAGAAATATCCACATATGTGCACATCATTCGTTCAGAGTATTTCTTTAGTTCTAACAAATGCCAATACTGTCCTAGGCTCTGGAGATACATCAGTGAATAAAATAGATTCAAATTGCTGCCTCATGAAATTTAAATTCCGATAACAAACGAAATACTGTTATTACAATAATAAATAAAACAAAAAGGTAAATTATATACTTTGAGGAGCTAGGCCACTGGAAAGTGACTAGTGCTATGGAAAAAAATTTAAGCAGAGAAAGGGGATAGAGAATTCAGGTGCTGAGTGTGTGATTTTAGAGTGGCCAGGGATGGCCTCACTGAGAAGTTAACATTTGTGCAAAGACTCAAAGGAGGCAAATTTAAAACAGAAAAGTTTGCATTGTTTGTAACAGAGAGAAATCAGGCACATCTTACTCATCAATAGGGTGATGGCCAAGTAAACTAGTAAGTCATACAGCATAGCGGTTTTTTTAAAAGAACAAGGCAGATCTCTACATATTAACATGGAAAAATCTCTAGAACACACTGAGTGAAAAAACTGAAAACAGACATGTACAGTAGTTATTTATGTAAAAAAGAGGACATACACATAAAGAGTACTTTCACTTAGATTTTCCGTGAGTACGTGCATCCAGGTGCACAGAAAAAGGCCCGGAAAGAGAGATGGCAAATTTGTAACAGAGCTGACCTCCACAGAGATGGGAAAGAAACCGAAACTGAGGAGGATTCGTCAAAGTGGACTTTGGTTTTACCTGCAGTGCTTTAATTTTTTCTTACACGAAAACTCACATATGACCTATATAAGTTTAAGATGAATTTTTAAAAGTCTGGTGGAAGCAAGTGGGCTCACTGTCATGCCCGGAGGCTGCAGGGCGTGTAGCCAGGGCTCCTCTCTTGAACTGCCCCTCTGATTCTCTCCTGCCCCAGCCAGACCGGCTGGCCGTGGCTCCTTCTTCCCCCATCAACACACAAGCACTTGCACTCACTCACCTTTGCAGGTCTTGCCATCTGCCTGCAGCTGGAAGCTGTTGTTGCAGTAGCAGGTGGGTCCATTGAATGTGGGGACACAGTGGTGCTGGCAGCCCAGCTGAGAACAGTTGCCTCGGAGCTCTGTGGGGGGCAGATGACACACACTCAGGCCCCCAGACCTGGCAGCCACCCCCAGACCGCCATCCTCCCTCGCCTCCTGTCAACCCTTGAGGACCCACAGTGGCAGAGATGGAAGGGGCTTAGGAAGCATCTGCTATATTTTGCAAGTGAGAAAACTCAGACCCAGGGAGGGCATATAAGATAGGCCCAAGGTCACACAGCCAATTGTAATGTAGAACCATATCTCCTTGCTCTGGCTGCTCTGGCCCCTCTGTCCCTCTGGAAAGGGGTTTGGTAGTTTGTTGGGCTCAGAGGGGCATGGACAGTGAGTCTTATCTCCCTTTTATGTCTCTTGTCTTCTCTGCCCGCGGACTACGATGTTGGCTCTAGGGCTGAGGGTGAAGAACAGGCATGGAATCAAGTTTTTCCTGTAGGATCCTAGCTCGGGCTTGGAAGCACCCTCCAACCTGTCCCTTGGGCCCTGGAGGCCTCTGAGAGAAGGCCTAAGGAAGGTCCAGGTGGAGGTCGGGAGGAGGAGCAAAACTGGTTCCCTCGGGATCCTTCCCTAATCTTTCTCCTGCCACTGACCCACTTCCGCAGGGAAGACAGAAGGGAATGAGACAGGAGGGGGGAGAGGTGGGAGCAGCTGCCCCCCCCACACCAGCGACCTAATTAATGGCCTTGCGTGGGGCCAGGCGGCCTGGCCACAAAGACCCCTTTGTCCAGCTGCCTCGCACCCCCACCTAGGAGTGAGAGCTGCCGAGATGCTAAGACGTTCAGAAGCACTAAGCCTGCCAGGTGGAGCTGGGGTGAGGGGTCAGACCCCAGCTATTCCTTTTTCCTCCCCACCTCCACCCAAGAACCCAAATGTGCTGCCTGCCCAGCCTTCCCCCACCAAGGAAGGAAGTATTGTTTGTTCTGTAAAATCTAGAAACGAGTTTCTCTTCTGGATATGCGGTAGGAGGATGGGGAGATCCAACTTTTAGAATACAAGAGAAGTAAGTTCAAATCCCAGGTTTTCGAGGTGTTTTGTTGTTGTTGTTTTTGAAACTGCAGGTTTTTGAGGTTTTTTGTTGTTGGTTTTGAAACTGAGAAGGTACTCCAGAGGAAGCAAATTTGAACATGCACCAGCTGATAAGATGGAATGTGCGTGGTAACTGAAGTCAGCCCCTAGGCCCACATTCTGCAACCCATGCCAGGAGCTTCAGATGAAAACATACCAAATCAACCAAAGGAGAGGCTAAAACTCTTCCACAAACTCCCTTGCCCCACGCTCCCTGCCCTGAGTGAACGGCATCCAGATGTGCTTCCTTCTACAGGCTGAGGAGGCAGGTGAACAAAGCTCCAGACCCCCACCCTCGGTTTTTACCACAGCGTCTGCTTTTCTCTGTTCATACTCACGTCTCATGTAAGAATCCATTTGGAGAAAGGATCCCACCATTTATTAAAAAAAAAAAAAATATATATATATATATATATGAAAATACTGATCTAGTATAAAGCTCTCGTTTTACAGGTGGGAAACTGGGGTCCGGAGAGTGGGTGTGACGTGTCTGAGTACACACAGAAGTGCCCAGGCCAGCCCACACCGAGGCCCACGGGGATGGTGACCAAGCTCCAAAGTGCTCACAGATTTGGGCTGCTGTCTGTCTGGTGGTAATTCTGTGTAAGGGTGCAGGACAAGGCCTCATCCCCACTGAAGGTGTGAGGATAGTCCTCAGATAACAGGTTCCAAACCCCTCAGGTGCCCGGCTGAGAGGTCACTGCATCCACCTGAAATAGGAGAGGTGGAAAGGCCCTTACCTCGGCAGTGAGGTCCCTCGTCCGAACCATCCATGCAGTCCTGGACCCCGTTGCAGAGGCGGGACATGAGGATACACAGCTCGGTGCCCAGGCAATTGTGCTCATTCGGCTGACATCTCTGGGCCTTACTCTGTGGGCCTGGGAGCAGATGGAAAGGTTAGCATGACCAAACTGGCTATAGTGGCCATTTGGCCAGCTGTTCACAGGGTGAGGAGGTGGGAAATTGAGACTGGGGTTGCAGACATCTGCATTTTTTTAGGTCTCAGGAAGCCTCAGTGCTGGTGAGCCTCTTCCACCTAAATTTCTTCTGCACCATCCCAAACAGCAGTCACACACCTGGGAGCAGTCAGGTGGAGAAGAGAACAAGGCCTTCCGCCAAGAGTCCATTCTCCAAACGACCTAGCCTATGGACCCCAATGTCTCCACATTGTACACTCAGGGGACAGGCCAAGGTTAGAGGTGAAAGGTTCCGATGAGCTGAGGAAAACTGAGTCCATGGCAGAGAAGCTCAAATGATAAAGATCACTTCCTTCTCATAGCTCCGCAGGTCATAGAGCCTGGGGCTGAATGGGACCAGGTCTCCCGTGACCTCACTGTCCAGTACACAGCACCAACCACACGTAGCTATTGAGCATTTGAATTGCATCTAGTTCAAAATGTAAGTATAAAATACAAGCTAGCTTTTGAAGACTTAATACTACACACACCACAACACACACACAACACACACAAGAATGAGAAAGATCTCATTAATACTTTTATATGAATAATATACTGAAATAATATTTTAGATACACTGGGTAAAATAAAATGAAAATTAATTTCAACTGGTTATTTTTACTTTTCTTAATGTGGCTACTAGAAAATTTTGAAATTGCCTATGTGGCTTACATTATATTTCTATTTGACAGCACCGACCTCAGAACAGCCTGCCTGATGGAAGGGTTCGGGAAGGGTCGAAGGCAGTCCACTGCTAATGTCTCTGGTACTTCCTTTGCTGCCCAGAAGGTGGGTTAGGGGGGAAGGGTAAACCTCCTCAGGGAATCCTCAGGAAGCCACCTAGGCTAGGATGCCAGCTGAGCTCATGATTTGAAAGACAGACTACTGCCTACTAGCTCCCAAACCCGGACAGGGTGTGTGCGTGACAGAGTGTCTGCACGTGAGTGCTCCTGTCCCGTGTGCCTGGGGAGGAGTATGCATGCACAGGTAAGGGAGGTGTGGGGTGTGGAGTGAGGGTGTATCTGCGTGTCTAGGTGTGCTGGTATTTCTGGCCTCGGTCTATGCATTTCCACGTCCTTTGGGGAGTGAGTATGTGTTTGCGTGTGTCTGAGGGCATCTGTCTGAATGCAGGTTGTGCTTCTGCATCTCCCATTTGAGTGGTGACTCCGAATTGCTGTGAGATCATGTCCGTGCCAGCATCTGCCTTTGTCTGGGTATGTCGGGTGGGCAAGTCAGTGCCCAGGAGGGGATGTGTGTGAGTGTGGAGGGTCTGGGGGTGTGTATGAGTAGGGGCAGTATGGTATGTCTATAAGGTGGGGTTTGCAGCAAACTAAAGGAAGAATGGATAAAAAGCACCAGATCTGGCTTTTCCGCAAAGTTTTCTTAACCCTTGACACCAAGTATCAGGTCAGAAATGTGGGGCATAAAGGTGGCATCAGACAAGAAGATGATCCAGGCTGAACCATTCCCACCACAGAAACACTTGCAGAATATCCCTGGCCCCCACTCCTTCAGGGTAGGGTATGGGGGTGAGGCCAAGAGAACTGCTGGCTCATTTTCTGGCCCTAAAATTACCCCTGATAATTATGGTGAGGGAGTGGGAAAAGCACAGGAGATGGGGCTAGAACAGAATAAACCTGGGAAAGAGAATAGAGACAGACCTAGGAATGTAGAGCACATAGACCCTGGCCCATATTAATCGTGCAGGGAAGAGGCTGAAGGTGGAGACCCCAGCACTCTGCCAGATGCCCAGGATTCTGGGGTCTAGCCAGTAAGTTCTCCACCCCCCGCCCCCACTGGCAGGGTAAAGGCTGGGCGGGACCTTTCTCCCAGTTTAAACAGCTGCCTCTGATTACACCATTTACTGGGGGCAGGAGAAGGCCTGCGTGGCGGGAAATGCATGGGGGTGGGGCTTCTGGTACAGAGACTGAGCAAGAGTTGAGAGACTGAGCAAGAGTTGGTGGCCTTTGACCCGGGAGCCTGAGGACAGGAAGGGAACCTGGCCAGACCTGGGGGCACTCAGCAAGGGTTAGGAGGCTCTGAGGTGGGAAGAAGTGGGACAAGTGAAAGAAGGCAGGTTGGGCCCTCTCCTTCCAGCAAAGCTGTTGATGCAGAGAACACAGTCTCTGGCAGGCTTGGGGAGGGTAGCGGCTGAGGGAGCAACTGGATGTGCCATTTCTTAGCACACCAGGCACCATGCCGGGCACTCTGAAGGGAGGAGAGAACAGTTTTCGCTGTGTCATGGACAAACAATCACAGAGCAAGGTCTATACCAGGTTAGAGATCAGCCGTCCTCATCCCAAACGGCCGGGGCCAAAATGAAGAGATAAGTCAGGGGTTTGTTGGGCGGGACCCAGAAGAGTACTTACAGATCTCGGGGGCCTCATCAGATCCATCTGGGCAGTCCCTCTCACCGTCACACCGCCAGCCCTTTGAGATACAGGTAATCTGGTCTCTGCAGGCAAACTGCTTGGGGCTGCAAGTCTTGGGGACTAAGGGCAAGGAAAGAAAATGAAGGGTGAATGAAGGAGGGAGGCCAACTCCGTGGCCCTGAAGCCTTCCTAGAGCTTCTCCTCTTTCCCAGTCCTCAACCAACTCAGACTCTGAGCTATAGTCCCTGTGTCTGTGGGGAGGTGACAGTGTGTCACGCTAGAACACTGCGTACCTGTGGTGAGGGTAGAGGAAGGGTGCGGGGAGCACATTTTATCGCCCCTCACCCAGCCCCCTAGGCTGCCCGTCCAGCCTGCCCCTCCTCCAGCCCTCAGGGCCAAAACTCTTGCTGTCTTGGTTACTCTGGCCAGGCACCAGCACTCCTGGCTTTGCTGACTGAGAACGATGGAGAAGGATGGGGCATTTAGGGGACAGTGATATGTTTTTCTCTTTATCTTCCTCCCTCCTCCCAGAAGCCCAGAGTTGTTGTTTTTTTTTTAACCTTTCTGCTCCTCTGCCCTCTGGGACACTCTTGGTCCTTGGAATCCATCACCCCCCATCTCCAACTCCTAACCACCAGGCTTCCACATTGAAAGAGTGCATGTGGGGTGCCCCCGGTACAGTGGTAGCTTGGAGGTGGTTATCAGCAGAGGTATTGGAGGACACGTTGGGCAGGGCAGGGCAGAGAGAGCCCAGCCTCCACCACCGTTCCTAAAGACACAGCCTCCCTTGTGGTGAGATCTCAGGTAGGACTTTCAGCAGGTGTCCTTAGAGGTCAGGGGCACCTAAAGATGGCTCAGGTTGATGGAGTTAGAAAGCCGAGGCAGGGGGATGGCTAGGGCGACTTGTGGGAGCTGATTTTGGCCCAGTCGACTCACGAAGTTCCTCCATCCAGGACCTCTTTGCCCTGTCCCTTTACCCCCACCAGTCTCCCTTTGCTCCTAAGCCATTCTCACACCTCGTTCTTCAAGGAGAAGGTGGGAATGGTAACACGAGCTTCTTGTGGGCTCGGTCTGTGCCGGGAACTGTGATAAATCAGTTCTTTCCATGTGTCATCTTATTTAGTTCTCTCCACAATATGACAAAGTACGTACCACTAACACTATTGTTTCAGAGATGGCGAAACCAACCCTCAGAGAGGGTTGGGTAACATAGCAGGCAAGTGACAAAACCAGGGCTCATCAGTTTTGAATTGACTCTAAGCTATTCAGCTGGCACGCACTGGAGACCAGCTCTGTGGCACTGGGTGTCAAGGAGGAGCGAGACGCCCCCTCAGGAGCCTCTGTCCCTTGGGAACACAGCTGTACATCACTACCTCAAATGAAGGGCAAAGTGTGCTCCGGGCTGGGATGGAGTTATAAGGAAAGCATGACAGGGCTCTGAGCAGGGAGGGATAGAGTCTGAGGGGAACCACACGGAGAAGATGTCCTCCCTCCTTAACCCTCATCTCTGGCAGAGGGGACTACACTCAGGCCCCTGGCCAGGATGAGAGCCGAGTTCAGGAAACACATCAGGCGAGCTGGGCCAGGCCCCCCACCAGAGTCCCCCTCCCTTACCCCCACCCTGAGCAGGGAATAAAGGCCCCTTGAGGAGGTGGATAATGCTGAGTTCATTGCCCCACTGGGCCAGCTGTGAGGTCTTCCCGGGAAACAGCCTGCCAGCCTAGTTAGCATGCCGGAGAATGGTCCTCTTCCCCTGGCCAGCGAGACTGGCTGGGGTGGGGGCTGGCGGGGGCTGGAATGGGACTCAGAGGCAGATGGGCTGTTTGGAGCCCAGAAACAGTCCCCATGCCACCCCACCACCCCGACCTGGACTTAGTCCATACCCCACACCTTCTGGGCCAGAACTCACAGCCTGGGCCTGAGGTCACTGGTTGGTCACTCCGACCTCCCCTCCATGCTGTGTCCCGGCCACAATCCCCTCTCCTTTGGCCCTCACTTTGTCCCCCCTGCTGTCCCCCACCCCCATTTTTGGCCTGAACTCGACAGAGGAAACAGCAGCTGGCAAACTCCGAAAGCTGGAATGAGAGAGATTCACAAACCAGATGTGCTCTTGCAGAGGGAGGGGAGTGGGGGATGGGGAAGTGAAAGGAAGAGGAGCCCTCAGGGCCCCCACATCCCACAGCAGCATCTCTTTAGGCCCAAGGACAGAGGGAGTTGGGGGTACACACCTCCCAAAGGCCAGGGCAGCACGGATCACAGAGAGATAAGTGGAAGGACTTCCTTCCTGTCAGCGCTGGTGGGGAAAGCCCTAGGAATCTGAAGTTTGAAGGCTAAGGCCTATCTTTGACTTCTTTCATGGGGAGAGGGGCGACTACTTTGGGGTAGTCTACACAGCAGAAGGACGCCCCACTCTGAGGTGGGAGGGAGCTGCAGTGGGGATGGGGTAGGAAGCCGGTAATCTACTTAGAGCCTCCAGCCAACCCACTCCCCGCACAGCCGAGCCTTCTGCATCTGAAGCCGGGACCCAGAAAACGCACTTCCATGGCCTGCAGCTTAGATGAAAGAACAACACTAGCCCAAGTTTGGCCCTAAATTTGGGATCGACGACTGGCCTTCCCTGCCTCCCACCCCTCATGAGAATTGGGGCTTCCTCATGATATGAGCTAACACTTTCAACACGGTCCCTATGAGTCAGCCACTGCTCTGAAACACTTCGTACAGATGAACTCATTCAGACCCGCACAACCCCGTGAGGTGGGTACCGTTGCCATCCCCATCACATGGATTAAAAAGCTAAGGCACGGAGAGAGCAGTCACTGAACAGGTGGTTTCCTCATTGGTGATGATGGAGCCAGGTGGAGAAGGATGAAGAAGGGAAATGGCAGGGAGCATGTACTGGTCCTCTGACACTGGGAGTGGGAGCTATGAGAGGTGGCGGTGGTCTTCAGGGCTCCTCGGAAAGGAGGGGAGGAGATGAAAAGGACAAGAATAGGTCAGAAGAAGGCAGAGAGAGGAGGGAGAAGGAGGAGGAGAGGACTAGAAAGGGAGGAGAGTGAGTGAGTTTGCAGAGAACGCCAGGACACAGGGACCGTCTGTTCTCGGCTTTGCCTGGAGATGAATGTGACCGCCATGCTAACTCCGGCCAACATTGCTGCCCCCCCTCAGACTCAGGCACCCAGCCCAGCCATGGCCCCCAAGGCCACCAAGCTGGAGCCAGGACAGGAGGTGCAGGGTTGGGTGTGTGTCCAGACACAACACGGACCCCACTGCCCTGCTTGAGCCTTGGCTGCCATCCTCTCTCCCATTCTGGGACCTTGGGGGGTGGGTAGGAAAGGCGGGTAAGAGTGCCTGGCCAGAGTACAGAGAGTGAGGGAAGTACAGGCCCTGGGGACGTCGCCTGCAGAGAGGGGGACACATCCATTGATCCCCTTGGGAGCAGTGAGGGAGAGGAAGAGGGGTGAGACCTCCGATGGCACTTCCTGCAGGACCAGAAGACTTGAGGCAGAAAATGCATGAAAAAGACCCTGGAAGCCCTTTTCAAGAGCAGACCCAGCATAGAGAGATAGGCTGTGGTGGGAGGTGTTTTCTAAAGGGAATCACATGATATAGCTAAGGGAACAGAGGAGCCAGGGGGTGGCCAACGGCTGGGGGGGCAGAGCCTGCAGGAATCTAAACTTTCAAACATATGGGGTTGGGGCACCAGGGCCTCCCAAACCCAAACCCAAACCCAGGGCTTTTCATTGAATTTTATGTATTTTGGGTGTTACCGGTGGCTCCTTCCCGCAGCTCAGTGAGGCTCAGACACATTTTTGTCATTCCTGAGTCTGGGCCTCTGTTTTGCGGCCTGGACAGACGGACATACAGGACAGCCTCAACTGCCGACTGCCTGCCCTGCCTGCCCGGGGAGGCAAAGGGTCTCCCCCTCCATCTTGAGTCAATATTGACTCAGCAGCACATTAGCCTGACAAATGACCTCCCCACCATCTTATCCCCCACACACACAAGTAAAATTCGAACCCCTTGAATGCCTCCAGAGGTCATCATATCTCTCACCAGGCCTTTTTAAGCCCTCCCCACTACTACCCAACACACACACACACACACACACACACACACGGGCACACGCACGCACGCGTGCACGGCTTATGCTCAGGAGAAGTAAGAGCTCTAAGCTCCTGACCCATTCCCTGCACGTTTCTCTAGTTCTCAGGTCACGAGGAAGTTCTGCCAGAAGTCTAACCTCCCTCCTTCCTTCTGAAATATCTCCTTTCTCTCTCTTACTCAGCCCACAAAAGGTATCAAGTTCCCTTCTTGCAGAAACATTCTATCCAAAATCCATTCCCCAAATGAGTGGAGGAGAAGGGGAGAGAGGAACTTGGAAGAAAGTGGAGGGGACCTTTCACTGCGAACTGGATAGTCCCAGTCTGGCCTGGGACGGAAAGAATAACTCCAAAATGGCGAGGTGGGAGCCAGGAGCGCAGGAGAAAGCCCGGGAGAGATGCCTCCTCCCGAGTCGCTTTTGAGATACCAAGAGGCCTGTATGAAGGTGGGTGGAGACAGGCAGAGACAAAGTAAGCGACAGAGACTGAGATAACAGGACAGAGAATACCATGAAGGATGGGCAATAAAAGAGATGAGCCAATAATATGAGAGGCAGAGTTTCTGAGCGGCCAAGACAGCACCCACCAGTGACAGAGGCAAAAAAGAATAGGGTCTTAATCCCAGAGGTTGCCAAGATAATGACACAGTTGTCTTGGAATGAACCTGGAGAGTAACAACCCCCTTGAGACTCAGATTAGGGTGGGGGCAGCATATATCCTGATATAGGGAGACAGAGTCTCTGCCCTAGCAATGTCTGACCCAAGGGAGACCCAGAATAGGGCCAACTGCCTCCCAAAGAATCAGGAGGGTGGAGGAAAAAAGACAGGGAAAACAAGGCCTGAGAAGACTCTCATCTCTCCAGGAGGAGCAAGAGGAACAAATACCTCTCTCCTCCCACCCCTTACAATCCCTCACCACTCTCTCAAGGAGGTTTAACACTAGTGCCTGGGGCCACTGCACCGGAAGTACTCCAGAGCCAACTGCTTCCTTCTCCAAACAATGCAGGATCCTGCTAACTGGGCTGAAATCTGGGACTGGACACAGGGGGGTGAGGTTAGGTTCTCTAAACACTCACATCCAGCAGCCAGCTCTACCAGGTCAGGGACCCTCGTATAGTCCCAATCACCTGAGCGATGAGTGCCCCACTGGAGCTGGAGGACTTGAGGGCTAGAGAGTCCATGGAGGCAGGGTGGGCGGGGGCGGCGGGGGGGGGGGGCCCTGAAAAGACACTGCTGAAGGGAAATAAGCTCTGGGCTTGAGGTTCCAGTGTGCAAGGCTGAGACTGCAGCAGGAGGAGGAAAGAAAGACTTGGGTAAGGAAGGGCTTCCCAGAGGTAAGGAAGTTGTTTTGAAGAGGTGGGGCATTTGGACAGGATCTGGCTTTGGCCAGGGCCCCAGCTGACATCTTTAGGAGGCCCAGTGATGGGGGAAGGGTTGGGGGATTAAAAAAAAAAAAAAAACTATGGAGAAAATGGAGGAAGAAGGAGCAAGATTGGAAGAAAAGGGAGCCTTTTAATGTAGCCTCAAACATCAAAATATCCCCCCAATCCCAAAATCAATGTCCTGTACATTCTTTGTCAGATGAGGGTAAGAGGAGATGTTCAAGGACCCAGGTCTGATCAGGGGAGAAAGGAGTTTAGAACCTTCTCTCAGTCAGGAGGAAAACACCCCAGCCTCATAACTCACTTCAACTGTCCCGTTTATCTGATAACTGGTAAGACACTGGCTCGAGGGGGTGTGTAGAGAGGGGTGTGTGGGGAAGCGTAGGAGAGAGGGAGGCAGTCAGCCTTTTTTCCTGAGCCACATCTGTCTGGGGCTGCCTTCCACACTCCAAAATGTTCTTAATCTCAGCAGAGTCCTCAACAACCCCTCTTCCCATTCTACACCCCATCTGTTTCCCTATCCTCCCTGGTAGCAAGTACACTCAATTCTGTCTACTTACGAGAAGTGACATTGTTCCCCAAAGAGAAGAGGACCCCAGGTGGGTTCAGGAATAGCAGAGAAGGCAGAAGAAGAAGGCCCAGAGGACTGCTTCCAGGAGGGAAAGCAGCAAGGCCTGTGAGCAGAGCAGGAAGGAAGGTTAAACACTAAGTCAAGTAAGCTGGGTCAGGGGGTTTCCTCCTCTGAAAGGGCGAAGGAGTAAGTTCTGTGTCAGTGGGCTTGGGGCATGAGGGCAGAGGTAGGGATAAGAAAATCCCTTAGGCTGTCTGGATAGAGCTGGCCCTATAGGCGTGCAATTCCCATTTCTCACCAGAGCAGGGTGGGACCCATGATTTGTATTCCCATTCCCAAGGTAAGAACAGTAGTGTGTATTTGGGAAGGAGTCTTTTCCCTGGTACTTTGGATACAGTTTGGTTTGAGCTGGTGTTACAGCTCTGGACTGGGTGAAAATTTTAAGAAAGAGTAGAGAGATAGTTAAGGAGAACATGTCCAGTCTCCCTCTTTCATTTACCACTAACCAACTTGGTGTGGCAAATAGAAGCACTTTAGAACCCCTGGGGGTGATGCTACCTGGGGTCATTCCTTACGGGGGTCGGCGGGGGTGGTGTAGGGAACTTTTCTGCTCTCCAAAAGACCCACACTTTGCTTCTAACTCTATCCATCCTCCATCCTTGGGCTCCTGATGGTCTCTCTCTTTCTCTCTTAATTTTTTTTCTATCCCTCCTAAAAGCTGTCATACCCAAATCTTTTTACCTCAGTTTCCCCTCTCACCTCACAGGGCCGAGAACAAGAGGAAAGAATGTGCATAAGAGAGGAAGTCGTGGGCAAGGACTGGCTGTGTGGGCTGGTCTGGAGGATATTCCGGGCAGAGCCTCTTTCCTCCTCTTGGGCAGATAATTAAGGTAGCGGGGTCACGGGGCACAGATAGTCCCCAAGATGGAACAATTGAGGGCCACAGAACATACTCTTTTTTGGAGCATAGCTACTTCCTGACACCCTAACCTCCATCCCCCAGCTGAAGCAACTCGGGGCGGGGGGGGGGGCGGATAGGGAGGAGTGGGAGAAATAATCTGGTTTCAAGGAAAAACTTTCCCAATTATAACCTGGCAAAATTCAGAAGATGGAGGGATGCATGATGGTATTAGACCCATTTTTTCCCCAGATGACAGGACTAAAATGATGGAAGCAATGAGATCCCACCCCTTCTCAAATCAGGGGCCCAACCCAGCCCAACCCCATGCCCCAGCTCAAAGCTTGAGCAAGACTTGAGCCAGTGACTCACAAGTAAGAAAAAAATAGCTGACATAAAAAGGGGAGAGGGAGCACCCCATTTCCCCGAAGGACACAGTTCTAGCCCAAACCTAACTGCATATAGAAAGCGTGTGTATATGGGGGGAGGAGGAGAACTGGTGGAAATAAACACATTTACGAAAGGAGAAGGGAATTGGGGGGTAGGGACATAACCATAACCCCATCCAATCTCAACTCTTCTTCCAGTCCAAACTGTGCTCAAGCTAGAAGTCAGGGAGAAAGCAGCCTTCCTTCACCCTCCCACCTCAGCATTTCAGGCCATTCTCCAGTCCCCTTCCCCAACGATGACATCTGACGTTTTTCATTTCAAAGCTCCCAGGAATTAAGAAGGAAAATTCAAAGTCACATAGCATCGCCTGCTTCTCCTCCGCCCCCAACACAGCCCTATTCAGGCTACTGACAGAGGCTGAGAGGGGGAAGTGCTCACTTCAGAACCCAGGCAGGCAGCCTGCGGGATTCTGGACCCAGGCCTCCAAGCCTGGTCTCCCAGGCCCAGATTCCACATCCAAGCAGGGGGCCTCTCCGTGGCCCTCCCTCTCCACCCACAGCCTTCTCAGGCCTGCCTGCCCTCTGCCCAGCAGGGCACTGCTGACCCTGCTCCCCATTCCAGATTCAGAGGCCACTGCAAAAGGCCCCCCACCCACTTTTGCAGCCCTACATTGCAAATCCGGATTCCTTCACAATTTAGATGGGGGTAGAGGGGTAGAGGATGTAGGGGAGGTGGAGGCCCTCCCCGACCAGAGATAGGAAGAGAAGGCCTCTAGATCCTGGGATCAGAAAAAAAGGGGGAACCCTCCTCTCCCTTCCGAGGCCTCTGGTCTTTGTTTGGGCTGGGGGTGGGGGGCCCGGGAAGCATCATTTGCCCAGGGCCCCCATCCTCCAAATCGGACCCCCATCCCCACCCCCAGTTGGGCCGCTGCTGTGTCAGCTGGACTGGGATAACAAAAGGCACCCCCTCCCGCGGCTCCCTTCCCCATCCGAACGCAGGAGTGGGGGCTGGGGAGTGGGTGTCCCCAGGGGTCCAAGGGGGCCGTGGAATCTCACTTACCATCGATAGCGGTCGCGACCAGAGCTGAGAGCAGGGGCAGCAACAGCAGCTGCGGCGGGGTCAGCATGGTGTGGGCTGATGCAAGCAGCAGCCCCCTCCCCTCTGGTCCTGCTACTTCTCGCCGTCGCACCCCCCCCAAATTGGGGGGTCCCCCTTTTTTCTTCTTTCACCCTCCTCCTCTATTCTTATCCTTCGACAACGCGCACCAGAGGCGTGGGTGAAGTGGTAGAGTTCGGAGCTTGGGGAGGGTCTGCTGACCAGGATGTGCTCCCCTACCTCCGAATCCAAACCCTTCACCCCCAGCTTTTCTTTTCGCTCCTCTTTCCCCCACCCTGGGCGAAGCTCACAGCCCCATCTCTGAGCCGCCTCCGGCTGCAAAAATGCACAATTGGGAGGAGGCGGGGTGGGGGGGTGGGGGGCGTGGACCAGATTGGGGAGCCCTTGGAAGGGGCCTGATGGAGCTTTGGGGGGTCCCCTCGTTTCCGCCTCAGTGCACAGGCCTGGAGCTCGCACCACTGTTCCCCGGACTGAGGTGCCGCGGGGCGAGCTTGGGGGGGAGAGGGAGGGGACGGATAGAGGAGGGAGGGAGAGAAGGGGCGGGGAAAGAAAAAAGTGGGGGGAGAAAGAGCTACGCGGCAGTCCTGTCAGTGCGCATGCGCCCATTTGGCGCGCTGCCCTGGGGAGGGGGAGTCTGAGCAGCTACGATATTTGGAGCTTTGGCCAGCGGTTCTGGACTGGGGGGCGTCGCTCGCAGGTTTGGGGGCGCCCTCTCGCCTGACTGGGCCCTTCTTCTCCACGCTGCAGATTGCCGAAGGGACGAGAGGGGATTGGGCAGTGAAGAGACCGGAGCGGCTTCTCTTCGAAACTCGGTGTCATGCCCTAGGATTTCAGGCCGGGTCTGGGAATCCAAGACCCCGAGGGTCTGGACCGAGCCTTATTTCACTCGAGAATACGGACTGCGCCTCGCCTGCCTGGGTTGGGGGTAGGGGCCACCACTCTGCAGGGAAGATGCGAGGAAAGGCTGAGTTTTGATTCGGAGACTTCCAAAGACGGACTAGAACTCGGGCCTGCGGCGGAGGGGGGCTGGGTAGGGGAGGAGCCGCGCGGGCCCCCCACCTCGCTCCAGGTCTAGGAGTAAACAGGGACACCCGCGGGGACACGCCGGAGCTTGTCCTCCCGCCTAGGGCTTGGGGATGGAGCCCACCTTAGAACCCGCCCCGCCCTGCTTGCCTGGCACCGGGCGCGGGAGGGGCAGGCTCTGGTTTGGAGGGAGGTGAGTCACCAGCGGGTGGGGTTGGGGAAGGGCCACCCCCCCTCTCTTTCGTCCCAAGAGGTCGGGGCTCATTTATTTTTTTGTTTTTTGTTTGTTTTTTAATTTTTTATTATACCTTCTGACTGGCTTCCCAACAGGTCGAGGTTTTAGATTCCGAGCAACTGAGATTTAGAATAAGATGAAGGACTCTGGACTCGAGTTCTAAGGCGGTGTGTACTGAGTGCCGGACCTTTGTCCCGGCCTTGAGCCCATACGGTAATGCTACTTTGAGTCCAGAAGGCGCCCGGCGGCGGTTTCCAGAGCCCGGTGAATATGGTTCTGGTCACTGCCCCCTTCTGGGCGGCGTTTTAAGACTATACCCTAGGTGTCTTGAGTTTCTGGTGTCTGGAAGTCAGAGTTCAGGGAGACAGAAGACGACCTTGGCTGCCAGAAATTGATGATAGAGATGAGAGAGAGTTGCATCATGCCTTCTCTCTTTTAAAATTCTAGACAAGAAAGGGCCCCCAGTCCTCACTCCAGTCTGTCCCTGGTCAAAAGCAGAGCAGCATGCAGGACTTGTTGGTTGATGGCAGTGAGAGCAACAGAGGAATCCAGAGGGAGTTCTATCTTTCCCTCAAACCAGCTCTTCTTCTGGGCTCCCTTTGCTGGAGGCCAAGGCCACCTGCCTCTAGTCTCCCAGGCTAGAAACCTCAGACTCTTCACCAACGAAAGCCAATCTTGTAAGCCTATGTTCAAGGCCTGTCATTTTTTCCTTTGAAATAGAACTCAGATTTCCTCCATCCCCACTGCCAGAGTTTCTTCAATCAGGGGTGGGATCTTATTCACCCTTTTATCCAGCCTTCATGGGCTAACCCAGACAGGCGCATGGCAGGGACTCACCAAATGTTTTTACTGAATGCCTTCTAGGGCCCTTCCTCTCCCAAGATGTCCTCCCAATATTGTGGTCCAAATGAAATAAGATTGAAATATTTCAGACAACTTTGAAGTGAAAAAGCTAGCTGGAGTGACCATATGTAGCTTGTGAGGGGCCAGTCTCCTTCCTCTCCCTGCTAACTAACTACCTTACAGGCAACTGAATCTTCCTAACTGCTTTGCCTGGTGAACCTCTACTGCGTGTCTATAGATAACTGAATCAAATGTGAACTCCTCTTCCAGTCATATGTTTCCAAAATCTGGCCTCAGCATGTCAATACTTCTCATTTGCTACCTCCCAACCCCTACTAACTCCTGAAAATGAATGTGTATTTATTTTTATTAACCTTATATTATTAAAAAATGGTAACAATTAGTGGTTTAAAAAACTCAGAGTATAGGAAAGTATATGGTGAAAAGTAAACTTGCTGTTTTCTACACCCGTTCCTCAGTTCCACCATCAGAGTAACCACTACAGAGTGTTCCATGGGTCTCCTTCCAAATTTTTTTTTTTAAATGATAGTCAAATACACATAAACATCCTTTAAAACCACAAATGAGCTCATACAATATGTGCTGTACTATAACTTCCTTTTTTCAATTCACTTATCTTGATCCCTTTCCACATTGTATGCACACATCTTGCTCACTTTTTGTATTGGTTACTTGGAATCTCCTTGCTTGGATTCTCCACAGTCTATTGGGGTTGTTTCCAGTATGAACTGCTGAAGGTGTCTCTATAAGGTGAGAGAATGCATATTCTACCTGAGCCTTTAATTAGACTGTTCTCCAAGCTCTTCCCTACCCTCTTTAGAAAAGCTCTCCTGTTATTCTCGCTCTGCCCATCCCTTCTGTTCCAATCTTGCACTCCAGATAGCCTCAGTACCTAGACATTAGCACTTAATTCTGCTGGTTCTGTGTCCACCACCAGACCGCAGACTCCAGGGCAGGGATGTATTTTACTCTGTGACTCCACCTAGAGTTAGGAACTCTTTATTGACTGGTGGGAAGGTGCCTGTGCTGGTGGAGAGAAAACCACAATTAAATCCTTCCGAACGAGATGTGACTGTAAGCATCTCCATATTTCTCTTATAGCACTCATTATGCATTCCCCCTCTGCGTTCAGCTTTTCTTCCACTTCTATCTTAAGAAGCTTTTTCCATCTTCAAATCCTTGAGTTGGATTATAACCAAAATAGTGGGAAATCAAGGAAGAATATCTGTGATCCATAATCAGGATACCCAGAATGGTGAGAATGGGCAGAGAAGGTGGCGTGGGAGAGGATTTTACTTTTTTTTGGATCTCCCAGCAAATCATTAAATATCTTTTCTCGACTGAGGAACGGGGAAAGGACATTAAGGGGGCAGCTCTAGGATTTAATGCCAAACCAGAGACCGACACCACCTAGTGGTCAGCTAAAGAAGTGTAAATAAGTAGGGTATCTGAAGGGTCTAGTGGAAAGGTGGGAAGAGAACCAAGATTTATGGAGTGCTTACCATTGTCATGTACCAAGTCCATGCAATGGATTAGCTCGCTTGAGTCTCATAACCCCTTGTAGCACAGGTGTTATTTCCAGTTGGTAGATATGGAAATAGAAGCTCAGGGAGATTAAGGAATCTGCCTCAAATCACAATACACATTGGACCCTAGTTTTCATAGATTTAATACTTATTAGGGTACTTCATATGTGCCGGGCACATTGCTAGGCACTAGGAACAAGAGATGAAAACACATAGTCTCCGCCTTCAGGAAGCATACAGATCAGTGGGGTGGTGTAACAAGATGATTAACAATTACAACACAGTACCTTAATGCCTATGATAAAGGCGAGCACAGAGGACCATGGGAACCAGGGCAGGATACTTATTCCAGATAAGCGGATCAAAGCAGAGCAGAGTAGATGATGTCAGGCTACATGTTGAAAAATAAGAAGGAAATTACAAGCAATGACAGGAGGAAAGTGTATTTTAGGCTGGAGGGCAGGCAAAGACGTGGAGGCACAAGGGAGTTTGAAACATTTGAGGAACAACTAATATGATATGTTTGAAGTTTATTGGGGAGGGTAATGGATGAAGTATCATGGAACCTAATCACAAAGGGTGATTTTAGTCACACTAAGGACTTAGATGTTTTTCCTAGAAGAAGAGGAGGGGCAGGTAGGAAATTGATGAAGTCCTTAATGCACCAGCCATAGAACTGGAGAGGATGAGGGTTCCAGACTAAAGAGTTAGGACCAAGTATACTAATTGATTTTTTATGTCTCTCTAGAGGATAGGAACAGAGAAAGTAGGGTCATACACTGCCCATTGGCTCACATTAGAAGGTTCTCAAAGTTCTCAAATTTGGGATGCACATTAGAATCACCCAGAGAGCTTTTAAAATTTCAGTGCTAAATAATAATAATAATAATAACAACAACAACAACAATAAATTTAATTTAATTTTTAAAATCCCCAAACTGGTGGACTTACGACTTAACTTCAAGACTTGTAAGCTAAGACTCGAGGGTCAGAAATCGACTCACACTTAAAGGTCATTTGATTTTGACAAAAGTGTCAAAACCACTGGGGAAAGGAATATCTTTTCAACAAACAATGCTGAACAACTGAATATCCATATAGGAGAAATAAGTGAATCTTGACCCCTACTTCATACTATATATATATATGTGTGTGTGTGTGTGTGTGTGTGTGTTCCTATAATAATTTTAAAATCCAATTTTTAAAAATGAGCAAAAGATCTGAGCAGATACTGCACAAAATAACATATATTAATGGCCTATAAATACATGAAAGGTGTTTAATATCTTTAGTCATCAAGGAAATTAAGACCACAATGAGATAATTCTCCACACTCACCAAAATGGTTAAACTTTTAAACACTGACAATACCAAATGTTAGAATGTAGAGCAACTGGAACTCACATACAGTTGTTGAAAATGTAAAATGTACTATTGATTCGGAATAACATATAGCAGTTCCTTATAAAACTAAGCTATATCTACCCTATGGCCCAGCAATTATACTCCTAGTTATTTATTCAAGAGGGATGAAAACATGCTCACACAAAGATTGAAAAAAGAATATTCATATCAGTTTTCTTCATAATAGCCCACAACTGGCCACAGCCTGGGTGTCCATCATTTAAAAGAAAGAGGATAAACAAATTTTAGTATATTCTCTACAATGGTATACTACTTAGTAATAAAAATGAACTACGGATACACACAGCAACAGGGATGAATCTCAAAACATGGCAAGTAAAAGAAGCCAGACAGAGCCATTTACATGGATTCTTGAACAGACAAACCTAATTAATCTACAATGGAAAAAAAAATCAGAACAGTGGCTCCCCTGGGGTGAGGGAGGTGAGAATCATGATCCACATCTTGATAGGGGTTTGGCCATCATGGAGCAACCAAGTGGTAGAGCAGGGATTCGAACCCAGGTGTTCCTGGTCCCAGAGGCCATGGTTTTAACCACCATAGTATTACATTGCTTTCCCCTGGGATGCTGTAGCCTTGGGTATGGATGGAATTACACAGGAAGAGTCACCTGTGAAGACAGGAGACCGAGAAGGAACACCCAGAAAGGTAGGAGGAAGACTAGGAGAGAGGGCCCATGAAAACCAACAGGGGTAGAGCTTCCTTAAGAGTGCCTAAGTGTGGAATAGTGCTGAGAGTATAGCAAGAGAATGGCAGGGGTGGGCCATTGTTCTCAACCTCTAAGAGGGTATGTGTGACATGAGCCAGAATGGTTTCCTTGGATTGGTGGGGGCCAGTGGCCAACTGGCAGCATACTGGGGAAGAAAGACAGTGAGAGTGAATAACTTCCCAAGAAGCATGGCTGCACAAAGCTGAGAGAGAGAAGACAGTAATTTGACTGCTGGTTAGAGGGCTGGAATTTCCTTGCAGAGGCTCAATCCTGACCACAGCTGGCTCCATTCAAAGATGCTTGACTTTGCCTACCCACCAGAGATGCTACTTGTCCTTCTGTGAGGTGAAGGTCTATTGGCCACAGGAAACCTCTAACAGTCCAGGGCTTCATTTGGAACCTTGAGATCAGCTGACTTCACCATTGCTCATATCCTGTCATCCTTGGCAGGTCTCAATGGGCGTCTACCCTTCTCCACTCAGCCCAGTGCTTCCTCTCCCTGACCACCCTTGCACTGCTTCCCACCCCTGTCTTTGCATAAAGCCCTGGGCTCAGATCTCCTTGCTTCTCTTTGCTTGTCTGAAACACGGCTCTTCCCTGAGGACACTCTTCTTTTAAAGAGATATCACTTATTCTTCCAAATGTACAAGATGGGAGGTGGTGGGAGCATAGGCAGTCAGCCTGCTCTGGGCTCTCTCTTTCCTATAGTCAGTAAGGCTCCACCAAGACTTCAATTAGGGAAGCTTCTAGCAGCAAGTAACAGAAGGCCTGATTAAAGGTAGATTGAACAATGAGGAGGTCTAGAGCAGGTCCAGAGCTGGTTGACTTATTGAGAGTTTTCTACCTCTTCACACCGCTACTCTGTCCTCAGTGGTTGATGATATCTCTCCTTACAGATACAACATGGTTGCACCTGTTCCAGTCCTCACATGTGGACTTGGCATTAAAGAGGAACAAAATATTTCCCAAGAGCCCTAGTAAGGTCCTACTGGCCAGGAGAATGGAAATACTGTGATTGGCTAAACCAATGATATTCATCCCCTGAATGCATGGAGGGGAACACCTGTATAAAATCCAGACTTTCCCAGCAAGTGAGAAAGGCCTGCTGCTAAATAGGTACCATCAAGGCTTGCCCTGATAGTCATATAAATTCTTTCTTTAAGGGCCAGCTATTTCACCTTCCATGGAGAAAATACTCACCAGGAAGCTTAAGGGCAACAATGCTTTTGCCAAACTACCTGGATTCAAATCCCAGCTCACTTGCCATCTCTTTGGCCTTCTGTAAAATAGAGCTTCAGCACTATTCAATAGAACTTCCTGTGATGATGGAAATGTCTCATGTCTATGCTAATATAGTAGCCATTAGCCAGCCATATGTGACTATAGAGCATTTGAAATGTGGCTAGTGCATCTAAGAAATTGAATCTTTAATTTAAATTAAATAGCCATATATGGTTAGTGGCTACTGTGTGTTGGACACATAGTTTTATCTCATAGTATTGTAGGATGAAATGTACAGAGCATAGATGTTTTTAAAGTAGGAACTGAAGTAACATATAAACCCTCACTAAATGTTAGTTATTATTTTTGCTGTCATCCACTGATATCCGAGTAGCTTGCCCACACTTCTTGAAGACTTTGGCATCTGACTCACTATCTTCCTGTGCACCTTAGGTCTTTTGCAAAGCAAGATGACCTCAATATTCATCCAGGTAGTCCAGCAGCACCCTGGCCTCTAGGTCCCTTGCCCTCCTTAACTCCAATGACTCAATTCCACATGGCCATTCACTCCAATAGCCACAAACCTATACCACACCCACCTAAGAGAGCTGGACTAAAATCTCAGCCCCATGTCTTGAATACAACCTTCCAGCCCTCTGGGCTCTTTCTCTCCCTTGCTCTCAGGCAGGCTGGTCCTTAGGTCTGTTGAGACTTCCAGTTCTTTGACTCTATTCTTTCCTTACTCTCTGGTTCCTCGTGTATTTACTTTTCTTCCTAACCAGCCTCAATTCCACACTACTTCACTTCTACTCCACCAAATGGTCTCCTCTTCCTTCCGAAATATTCTCCTAGCTTCAGACTTATACTTTTTTTTTTTAATTAAGTTTATTGGGGTTACATTGGTTAATACAATTATATAATTTTCGGGTGTACATTATAATGTGACACATTATTATTCTATTGTGTGATTACCACCCAAAGTCCAGTTTTCCTTCAGCTATTATTATTTGATCCCCTTTACCCACTTCACCCTCCCCCTGCTCCCTTTACTCCATCTACCTCTCCCCTCCTCCCCCACCCCCCAATCCCTGGTAACCATTTAGTCCATTGTCCATTTCCCTGAGTCTCTGTCCTGTTCATTTGTCGCTTTTAGGTTTATATCCCAAATATAATTGATATCAAATGATTTTTTGCTTTTTCTGTCTGGCTTCTTTTGCTTAGCATGATTATCTCAAGGTCCGTCCATGTCATCACAGATGGCAGTATTTCATCTCTTCTTATGGCTGAGTAATATTCCATTGTATATGTGCTACAGCTTCTTTAGCCAATCATCTATGTAGGACATTTCGGTTGCTTCCATGTCCTGGCCACTGTGAATAATGCTGCTATGAACATCGGTGTGCAAATATCTTTTTGGATATGGTTTTCAAGTCTTTGGGTAAATACCATAGTGGGATTGCTGGATCATATGGTAGATCAATTCTTAGTTTTTTGAGGAACCTCCATACTGTTTTCCATAGTGGCTGTACCAATTTGCAGTCCCACCAGCAGTGTATGAGGGTTCCTTTTTCTCGCATCCTCTCCAACATTTGTTATTACTTGTCCTGTTGATTATAGAGTATTCTAACAGGTGTGAGATGGTATCTCATTGTGGTTTTGATTTGCATTTCCCTAATAGCTAGAGATGTTGAGCATCTTTTCATATTTTGTTGGCCATTTGTATGTCCTCTAGGGAGAAGTGTCTGTTCAGGTCCTCTGCCCATTTTTTGATTGGATTGTTTGTTTTTTGTTTGTTATTGAGTTGTATGAGTTCTTTGTATATTTTGGATATTAGGCCCTTATGGAGTTGCTTGCAAATATATTTTCCCATTGAGATGGTTGTCTCTTTACCTTGTTGATTTCTTTTGCTGAGCAGAAGCTTTTTAGTTTGATGTAGTCCCATTCATTTATTTTGCTTTTACTTCCCTTGCCTTTGAGGTCAAATTCATAAAATCCTCTTTAAGTCCAAGGTCCTTGAGTTTAGTTCCTATGTTTTCTTCTATGCATTTTATTGTTTCAGGTCTTATATTCAGGTCCTTAATCCATTTTGAGTTAATTTTGGTGTGTGGTGATAGACAAGTCTAGTTTCATTCTTTTGCAGGTGGCTTTCCAGTTTTCCCAGCACCATTTATTGAAGAGGCTTTCCTTTCTCCACTGTATGTTTTGGCTTTTTTGTTGAAAATTATTTGCCCATATAAATATGGGTTTACTTCTGGACTCTCGATTCTGTTCCACTGGTCATGTGTCTGTTTTGCTGCCAATACCATGCCATTTGATTACTGTTGCTTTGTAGTATAATTTTGAAGTTAGGCAGAGAGTGATGCTTTCAGCCTCTTCTTTTTTCTCCAGGATGGCTTTGGAAGTTCAGGATCTTTTGTGCTTCCAGACTTATACTTTAAATCCATCCTCTACACTGCAACTAGGGTGGTCTCTCTACTAAATCTCATCATGTTATTTACCTGCCCTAAATCCTCTAATGCTTCCCATTGCCGAATACTACCCGTTTCTAAAAGGTGCATGCTCTTTAGTATCCATGCATTTGCACATGCTAGATCTTCTTCCTGGTTTAACTCTCTCTGTCTTTGCCTAAATAATTCATATTTTTCCTTCAAGATTCTGTTCAGGCATTACTTCCTCCAGGAAGGCCTCCCTGATTTCCCCAGTGTAAGGTCCGCTCCTATATGCTCCCATGGCACTCTGTGCTTCACTGGACTAGTGTAGGTCTGCCTCCTAATGCTCCCATGGCACTCTGTGCTTCACTGGACTCACAGCCCTGAGTATCCTGTGGTATCATTGTTAACTAACTTGGACCCCCCTCTGAGCTTTAAGAACTGAGAACAGGCACCCAACAAATTTTTGTTGAATTAACTGGACATTAGATTCTGAGAAGATTGGTTTTGTTGCTTGCTGTTGGTTTGATTTTCCTTTTTTAAGGGTGGGAGGAATTTAAACATGTTTATATGCAGAGGATAAAGAGCTATAAATAGTTGGAGAATGAGAGGTGGAGAGTTGGAGGATCTAGGGGCAATGAATGGAACAGTGCCTGGGGAAACAAAGGAAGAACCCTGAGCACAGGTGGAAAAAGGGGCAAGGGACACAGAAAACCCTCTCCTTTGGCGCCTGAACTGGGGTGTAGGTGCTGATGAAATATGTCTGTTGGTAGGGAGCAGGAAACTGGGGTTTCCAACTGAGGGCCTCTGTTTCCTCTAATCTAAGTTGTGAGTTAGTATCAAGGTCGGTGGAAATCTGGGGACAATGTCAAAGGCCTGGGGAGACAAAGCTGGCTTCTCACACTTCTGTTACCTTTTTCTTCCAAACCTTAATCCTCCACAAATCCCAGCCCTGCTGTCCAGTGCTCCTGAATAGGCATTTACTCATCTTGTCTGTGAAATGTACTGAGCTCCTGCCATCAATCCATCACAGTTTAGTTCTTACATAAGAGTGTATGTAAAACATTTAGCCTTGAGCCAGGTACATAGTTAAACACTCAGTAGATGGTAGTCCTAGTATTTACTAGCAAAAATGAATGTTGTCTTTTCTAGCTACACAGCAGTGTTTACAGAATGATATGTGTTCCCGCCCTCCAAGATTTTATGTACTTGTTGGACAAGAAGGATGTATCCATAAAATAATTGAAAAGAAATGCAAAGCGATTTGTGATGGTTACTAACATCCAAATGATGCTTTTTAAAAAATCACAACCTGCACTAAAAAGTATCTTTCACATCAAGACCTAGAACTCAGAACATATATAAAACGGAAACAACCTTCATTAGACACTACTCACCTTTATTTTATGTGTGTATTCTGGTATTATTCTGGTATTTTCTAATCTAATCTACTTTGGTTTTAAAAAGTGATGGTCTTATTCATGGTAGCCAGGACATGGAAGGGACCAAAGTGTCCTACGATAAATGGTTAGATTAAAAAAGCTGTGGTACATATATACAATGGATTATTACTCAGCCATAAGAACAGATGAAATACTGCCATTTGCAATAACATGGATGGACCTCGAAATTTATCATGCTAAGTGAACTAAGCCATACAGAAAAAGTTGAAAATCACATAATATCACCTATATGGGATATAAACCTAAAAGCAACAAATGAACAGGACAACTAAACAGAGACTCATGGACATGAACAATAGACTAGTGGTTACCAGAGGGTAGGGGAAAGTGGGGAGGAAAGAGGTAGATGAAGTGAAAGGGGTCAAATATGTGGTGACAGAAAGAAACCTAACTATGGGAGGTGAACACACATGTAATATATATATGCCTTACTGTTAAAATGCACAGCTGAAACTTATTGGATTTCATTAACCAATGTCACCATAAAAATAAATAAATTACACACAATGTAAATATATATATATATGCCTTACTGTTAAAACATACAAACTGAAACTGATTTTGTCAGCAATGTCACCATAAAATAAACAAATACATACATACATACATTTAAAATAATTCATTAATTAATTAAAAGTGATGGTCAAGGTTCACTGTTATGGGTCAAACTATGTCTCTGAATATTCATATAATGTTAATATGTTGAATTCCCATGTCCCTTGAAAATTCATATTCATAAGAGATACCCCAGTACTTCAGGCTGTGACCTTATTTGGAGATAGGGTCTTTTTAGAGGCAATCAAATTAAAATGAGGTGGGCCCTAATTCAATCTGATTGGCATCCTTTAAGCAAAAAAGGAAAAATTTGGAGATAAGACTCTTACACAGGGAGAACACCATGTGAACATGGAGACAGCCATCTACAAGCCAAGGAGGCAGGCCTGGAATGGATTCTCTCCCACAGCCCTCAGAAGGAGCCAACTCAGCTAACACTTTGATCTTGACTTTTGGCCTCTAGTACTGTGAGACAATAAATTTCTGTTGTTTAAGCCACCCGCTTGTGGTGCTCTGTTATGTCAACCCTAGCAAACTAATACACTCACCCACCAGATTGATTTTTTATGATTCAGTTGGATTGCAACCTACAGTTCACAGACCCCAAAGTTCTTTTTTCCTATGTTTCCTCTCATACAATCATATTAGCCACTTGGTGGGATGGTAAAACCCAGAGGAGGGTGGGGCAAGTAAGATACTCATTCTCAAAGTTGTGCAAGTGGGGGTGTCATTACTGTAAGTCTAGCCAACTATGCAATTGCACAACCTGAAGATGAGTGCCTCCTTAAATTGTGGACCTTAAACACCTCACCCTAGCCTAGGCCCTCCATTTGAGGGGTTGACACAAAGTGGAGTCAGACTTAAGTTAGATTTGCCTCTGAATTCTGAGTTCTTCTATAATGTCACAGTATCCCCATTAGTGCTTTTAGTTAGAAGGATGATAATAAATATTTTTTCCCACCAATACTTGCTCTTCATCTTCCTACCCCCAAAAGGAAGCAAAGTTAGAGACTGAATTCACTCCTCCCCTCTTCTTGCTAAAGTTCAGGAGAACTTGGACCTTCTGAGACCCTTTAGATGATGAAGCCTGAATTCAGCCACTGTCTACGGATGTCTGCAGGCAAAGTGATGCACATACAAAATGTGTGTTCTGTGAGTGCCTATGTGCACACACTGTGATCCTAGGACAGATTTCTCCGTGGCTCTGCTCTCCCTCCTTCTTCACTTTCGCTTCCTTCCAGACACAATAAACACATAAGCACACATACCTCCAATAGGCTCTGTCTTGTCTTTGTGGAGCTAATATTACCTCCAAACCCCTATGTAGGAAGGAGGCCTCCTGCCTTCCTCATGTCTAATTTATTCTGGGCCATAAAAATAGTGTCAAGCATTACTTATTGCTAGACACTGTTCTAAGTTTTCACATGTATTCTCACATTATCACACTCTCACAACTTTATGAGTAAGGCTATGATTTTGTTCATTTTATAGATGACAGAACTGAAGCACAAAGAGTAAATTTCCCAGAGTTTATGCAGTTAACCAGTTGGCAGGATTGAACCCTAGCAGCCTGTCTCTAGAGCGCCAGTTCTTAGCGCCTGTTGCCTGACTTGTGCACTATTGGACACACATGTGCCTCGCATGCCATGGGACAGGAAAGGGCTGGGTTCTGGGAATCAGTTCAGGCACCAGGGGGCAGCATAGGCCTTGCTTTGCCCCTCAGCCCAGCCCTGTTTGGGGAGATAGGAGGAGAGGAGAAACTTCTTCCAGCTCCCAAGTTCCCCCAGGGCCCACCCTTCCAAACACTATGTCTCAGATTTGGGAATGTGAAGCCCTCTCTGGGTGGCTTGGCCTCCTCCAGCTCCTCCAGAAAAAAGCTGCAGATTCTATCCACTAGTTCATGACTCAGAAGCTGAGCAGGCCTTGTGTAATGTGAGTGTGTGTCTCCTTGTGACTGAGTGCTGACACGTCTATGAGCCTGCACATGTGTAAGCATGTGTGTGTGTGTGTGGTGTGTGTGCGCGCGCGCGCTTGCGCACACATGTGGTCTTGTGGCCAGGGAAGTTGTGCATGTATGTTTGTTTCTGGGTGTGTCTCAGTGTTTACCCCAGAACAGGAACTTCACCAGATTCATATTCCAACTTGTCGCTTGGGAATCTGCAGGCAGCAACTCCAGCTTGTTGCCTACTCAGGTCGGGGTCTAAGAAGTAGCACCTGTGAGGAGGAGACAGAGATTGTCAGCGCGAGAACACCCTTGGAGTCTTCCAGAATTCGAAGCTTGCTCGCCCTTCAGTGGTCATGTGACCACCAAGGCTTTTCCCTGACAAGGAAGGGGGGGAGGAAGCTGGCGCGGGGGGTGTGTGGAGAGCCTAGGCTTTCCAGACGGCGGCAGAGCTCCCTGGCTGCTTTTCAGGGTCCTCCACTGGAGGGAGTACAGAGCCCAGAGGGATTTGCTTTTTCCAAAGGACCCGGGGTGCCCAGTACCTTGTGAGCCCAAACCCCCTGGCCCCTGCAAAAGTTTGAGTATGGGTGAGGCAGTTTGGGGCCGCATGTCTCTCTTGATATTAGGTCACTTTCTGGAGGAACATTTCTTGCTTTTGAGGAAACAGAGTAAGTGGGGATCAGCCTCTCCTACAGCCCAGCCCCGGGACGCTGAGCCCCAGTACTAGCTCCCCAGCCAGGCACACAGGCTCACCCCACTTTCTTCCTCTTCCTCCTCCAGCCTACTTTCTCTTCTCTGTGTCGTCAGAGCTCCAGGGAGGAACCTGGGTAGACGGAGAAGCCGGAAACAGCGGGCTGGGGCAGCCACTGCTTACACTGAGGAGGAAGGACAGGAGAGGATTGTGTGTGTGTGTGTGTGTGTGTCTTTTTTTTTTTTTGGTGGTGGTGGTGGAGGGCGGGTGCTATCAGGGCCAGCCCTGAACTCGCTGGACAGAGCTACAAACCCATGGGGCCTCGCAGTGCCCGCTGAGAGAGGGAGAAGACAGCAGAGGGGTTGCCAAGGTGAGGGGATGGCTCCCAGGATGGAGGGCGGGGGGCCGCTGACCATCAAGTGTGGGTGGGGGCTGGGTTCTCAGGGTCCTCCCTGGGCGGAGTGGATGGTCCCCAAGAAATTGTTTCAGCTGGTGTTGTGGCTGGTGGTACTCGGTTTTGGCAGTTTCGAATCTCAGGGGAATCTGAGATGAGTACAGGCCCATACTCCCACGGCGCTCTCAGGGGTCACTTTCTCCACGCCCTTGTCCCCGCACCTCCAGGGACCAGGGACGAGTAAAGGCAGAGAAAGGGGGACAAGGTGGTGTCCTTCGGCCCGCTGGGTGTTTGTGTTGGGGAGGGGAGGGAAGTGGCTGCCCCTCCCTAGAAGGCTGATGCCAGAGGGCAGTGGGTCCTTGACAAACGTCTGTCTCGTTCCCCCATCCAGGTTCCTGTTCAGGAACTAGGGGGTGAGCGAGCCCCAGATATAGACCTCATGGTGCCCCAAGGAGGGGGAATTTCCCCCTCAAAAGTACTCCATGCTTGGCTGCTGTAGACGCCGAGATTTCCCGGCGGCGCGGTGTTAACCCTCCTCGTGCTGAACTGGCTCCACCTCCTCGCACCTCCTCCCCGCCCCCACCGCCATATACACACATTGGGCAACTCAGAGGAGCTCTTTTGACTTTTGATCCTGTGGTCCCATGGTCAGAGGACTCGGGAATGTAGGGGTTGAGGAGATAAGGTTTAGGCCACGAAGATGGTGATGAGAAGCCCAGACGTCGGGCTTTTCTTCCCGGTCGGGAAGGGAACACTGGCCCCACCCCCTTACTCTGTAGCTCCTCCGTCCCTTCCAGTCTTTAGGGGGTTTTAAGCAGATGGTGCCCACGTCCTGGAAAGCCAACCCACCCAGCCTGGTTTTTGGGTAGAGGTGGGGAAAGTGTGGTCTCCTGATTCGGGGTTGCAACGGGGGAGGAGATTTGAAGCCAGGGCCAGGCCAGGAGGCAGGTCACTCAACATGGGAATATAGAGGAAAGGGGGGCTGCCTATGGATTAAGGATCGATTCAGGCCTCCAAAGGGTAGGGGTAGAGAGTCAGAGAACTGAGCACCAGAAAAACAGGAGTGTAAGAGAGGAGATAGGAATGGAGTCCCTCCCTTGAATTCGAAACGCAGACCAAAAGGTGCCCCATCCCAAAGTGGGGTAGAGAAAGGCCTATTGGAAGACCCTGAGCAAGAGCAGGGAGGATTCTGCTTTGGGGAGAAAAGGGCTGGGGCAGGGACTGGGGCTGCAGGAAGGGCAAGAGGACAAGAAGATTCTACTTTGGGGAGGAGACGGAAGGATTGAAATTGGGGGAGAAGGTCTTGAAACAGGGTCTCTAGAGAAAGGACTTCTCTGGTCTGCATCCTTTTTGGAGTCCTGGGAGAAAGGTGAGGCTAAAATCGCAATAGGAGGATTTGGGGTTACTAGGTTGAGGGAGACCCAGGTAGTTTCCAACCCCTTCCTCTCCCTCATCACTGGGAGAGGGACATAATGAGAAAACATGAACCGAGAGACCCCTGGGAAAACCACTGACTTATCCCCCAACCCTGCAGCCCACCCAGAAATGGGAATGTATTCTTCTCTCATCTCCATTTTTTCTCTCCCTCTTTTCTTCTCTGTCTTTGGCCTTCCAGCCAAGGTTCTAGCTTCTTCTCCCCTCTTCTGGGCTCTTCACCCTAAGGTTATTAACCCCACTTTTTCCCACGCTCTCACTTTCTTGCTGAGTTCTCTCTACTTTCCCCTTTGCTCTATCTCCCCTTCTTCAAGTTCTCCTCCCTCAGCCACGGTCCTCTTAGGATGATGAGATTTGGATCTGGAAGGGATCCTAACTGCACAACGTGTTAGTTAACCCCCACGCAATTCACATCTTGATTCAAATCCTAATGTCTGAACTCCTTTGCTGAGTGGCTCTGGCAAGTTAGAGGACCCCCTTGAATCAGTTCTTGATCTATGAAAGGGGATAATCATATAGTTTAAAAATTGTCGCAAGGCTCTGATGAATAATGTGCTTAGTGTAATGCCTCGTACATAGTAAGTGCTTAATACATGGTAGCTATTATTGCTCTACCATCCTCTTCATCATTTAGCTGGCTAAGTTTTCAAATTATTTCATGGAGACTTGGCATTTTAAGGGACACCTCTGGGGTCAGGAGGTGGGGAGAGGCGAGTGGAGGCAGTAGAGTTCCAGGCCAATTGTATACCCTTTATATAATTGGGCTTTCACATATTAAAACTAAAAATGTCATTGCTTTAAAAAGTTTGAAAAGTTCTGCACATACCCAAGCCTCATATTTTACAGAGGAGAAGACTGAATCCTGCAGAGGAGAGGTTCCTTGCCCACAGAACCAGGGCTAGGTCTAGAGCTGCAACCCGAGTCCTCTGCCTTCTCTCAGAGAGCGTTCCCTGTGGCCTGATCTCCCCTGTCTCCCCACCCTCTAGCTGTAGCTCAGCTCTTCCCACCCATAATCTCTGTGACTACCGCTGAAAGGATCACCTTGTCTCAGACACTGACCAAAGGTGTTCCTGGTTCGAGATGGTCCGGCTGTGAATGGTGGTGGGATGGTCTCTGGGAGGGCTATCTATAGAAGGTCCTTGGCTGCCTATGTCCCAGAACGTAGGCCGCCTTTCGTGTGCACATCTTAGAGTAGCCGTTCCTTTCTTCCAGGTGCCCCCAAACCCCAGATCATGTCTCTTTGGGGCCTGGTCTCCCAGATGCCCCCAGAAAAACTGCAGCGGCTCTATGTGGACTTTCCCCATCACCTGCGGCACCTCCTGGGCGAATGGCTGGAGAACCAGCCCTGGTGAGTGAGTCCTGGCTGCCCCATGCTGATCCCCCAGGTCCTCCTCAACACTTTCCTTTTCATTAAGTTTTTTCTGCTCCATTTTGGGTCTTGGGATCCATTATTCTATGCATGGTGGCATAGCTTTAGCAGGGAGTCTGTGCAGAATCAATCAAGACTATACATGTAGACACATGGAGACCTCCACCATGCCCTTAGGAGGCTGAACCAGAGAGGAGGGAGGTCAGGGCTGGGGCAAGGGCCCTTCGCATCACAGCTGGGAGACTGTGGAACAAGGGGCATGATGAGGGCTGCAGGGAGTCTGGATGGAGAATAGGAGGGGAAGGAGCTGCTGAGCTGTTTGTTGTGAGGTGGAGGGTCAGCAGAGCTGAGGAAGCACTGACCCAAGGCCACCTCATTCTGATCTTCCCACAGGGAGTTCCTGGTCGGCTCAGATGCCTTCTGCTCCAACATGGCCAGCACCTTACTTTCTGCCACTGTCCAGCACCTTCAGGCCTCTGCCAGAAAGCAGGGCGAGGGGAGTGCCATCTTACAGCACATCAGCACCCTGGAGGTGGGGGCAGGAGGGGACGGGACAAGGCTGGAGTGGGGTTGGAGTGGAGCTGGGGGTGAACGTTGAGTGCTGGAAGAAAATTGGTTGGATGCTTGAAGCAAACTGGCGTTCCCATGGTTAGCTGTTAGCTAGCATGCAAATTAGATTTTAAAAGCATGCAAATGCATGAAAACTTCTGGAGTCTTTAGCTGTGTTCAGTGCATGTGTAAATAGGAGCATGGGGTGGGGGCATTGAAGCGGGGAGACTGGGAGAGGCTGACATGAGTAAGAGCCAGGCTAACCCTGTCTACCACCCTTCATTTCTATAGAGCATATATCAGAGGGACCCTCTGAAGCTGGTGGCTGTTTTCAGACAAATACTTCAAGGGGAGAAAAAAACTGTTATGGAGCAGGTATTGTGATACCCCACCTTCCATTTCAAGTCAATCCCTGGAAACTTGAGCCATGACAAACTAGAAGGAATTTGAACTTCAGAAAAGGCTAAGTGTTCTAGGCCCAAGATAAACAAAGGAGGTTCCTAGAGTCAGAGAGAACCCCAAGCCAAGCCCAGGGAAGCTTCAAATGAAGGACCCAGGGTAGTGAGGCCTGGGGAGGAGAACAGAAGGAGCTGATTCTGCCAGGAGAGAGATCTTATCTCTGGAAGATTCCAAAAAGTTAGGAAGAACAGTCAAAGGGAAGTCCAGGGAAGTGACATGGCAGCAGGCACCCCTTTTAGTGAGCGGAGGCTGAGTGGAGAGGAATGGGCAGAGTATTACAGCTCTTGGTGTCTGTCCGTCCTGTGCAGTTTCGCCACCTGCCAATGTCCTTCCACTGGAAGCAAGAGGAACTCAAGTTTAACACAGCCCTGCAGAGTCTACAGCACCGAGTAGGGGAAATCCGCCTTCACCGAGAAGCTGTGAAGCAGGGGGCTGAGGCTGGCCAAGGTGGGAACCTGGGCCTGGAGCCCTAAGAGGGTTCTGGGAGTGTGTAGAAGTGATCCTCTCTTGGACCACAACCTTGACTGAATTTTGAGTCTATCTGCACTCCTGATTTCTGCCCCTACCCTCAGTGTCTCTGCGCAGCTTGATAGAAACTCCTGGCAACGAGACTGGGCCAAGTGAGGTGAGTATTGGACTGAGAGGTGAGGATTGAGCTCAAAGTGTGATCTTTGAGAGATCTCAAATCCGTGGAGGGATGGAGATTAGACCTCAGAGGGGCAGACTGAGGTGGGTAAGGGAATGCCAGAGAGGTGAGAAAGACAGCCCTATCCTCAGGAGCTCGGTGAGGAGGCAGTGTATGGCCTTGGCTTAGGCCTTCCCTACCCGTAGGCCCTGGCCACGTTGCTGCAGGAGACTGTTGGGGAGCTGGAGGCTGCCCAGGCCACTGGTGCTGAAGAGGATCCAGATTTGGAAACGGCAGCAGCAGCTGGCAGGGAATGGTGCACCCTTTGATGAGAACATGACCCCACTGCAGGAGAGGTTGGAGCAGGGCTGACGGGGAAGGGAGTGGGCTCAGGGTGGGCACCTGCTATCTCTGCTTGAGGGGCCACAGGTGTGAGAAAGGAAAAACCAGGCAGCAGGGCCTGGAGTGGACCCAGACTCAGAGGAGCCAGTCCCAGCAAATCGTGCACACTGTTCAGGTTGCCTCCGGTATAAGTACGCCACCCAAGGGGGCAAAAGATGGACTTCCTCCAACCAACACTTTTTGTTTCAAGTCCGGTTTCCAGAAGAGTGGGAAGCCTTTTTCTATTTGGCCTATTGGGCAGGGCACCTTTCAATTTGTGCAAAATCACCATACACACTGGCAGCTGACCTAGGTATCAGAGCCCTGGGGAGAGAGGCAGCTGGTTCCACAGGGGGTCCAGATACTGAGAACCTCTCACCCAGAGGCAAGGGGGATCCCAGAACTCCTTTAGCCCAGGTGCCTTGCAGCCACACCCACTGCCCATCCCACGCCTTTACGTCCGCTATCCTGCTTTCTTCTTGGGTTCAGGGGCAGGGCGTCTGGGCCGGAGTAGGTAGCCTGAATCCTGTGTCCCCTGACCACTGTCTTGCCCCTAGGTGTGAGAGCCTGGTGGACATTTATTCCCAGCTACAGCAGGAGGTGGGGGCAGCTGGTGGGGAGCTTGAGCCCAAGACCCATGCAGCGCTGCTTAACCGCTGGATGAAGTCCTGCGAACTCTTGTCAGCAGGTATGTCCTGTGAGCCCCGAGCCTAGCCTAGAACAGACCCCAAGGAGAGAAGAGGGTGAGATCTGCGGGGAGGGCACCAGGAGGGACCCAGCCACTAACTCCCCTTTTGTCTTCACTCCCTCCAGCTCTTTTCTGGTGGAGAAGCAGCCGCCCAGGTTCTAAAAACGCAGACCAAATTCCAGGCTGGGGTTCGATTTCTGCTGGGCCTACGGTTCCTGGGGGCGCCAGCCAAGTTTCCGCTGGTCAGGGCTGACATGGTGACTGAGAAGCAGGCGAGGGAGCTGAGCATGCCCCAGGGCCCGGGACTGGAGCGTAAGCCTGGATTAGAGAAGGCCTGTTGGGGTGGAGGAGGCCAGAGGAGCCTGGCACCTCCAAGAGCCGTGTGATGGAGAGGGAGGGCCATGGGATGAATGATCAAGGCAGAGGAAGGGGAAGGACCCATCAGTGCTGGAATGGAGTGGGGGCATCATGATTTGGACAAGATGGGATGCCTCCCATAAGAACCCTGGTGGGGAGATGGAGATTTGGAGCCAGAAGTCCACACCATTCACCCATGGACTTAAGTTCGTCCCCACACGTGGTCCAGCCTGCTCACTCTCTGATCTCCCCTGGCAGAGAAAGCACTGGGAAATCACCAACAACACTGTGCCCCTGGAGAACATTGTTTCTGGGAACTGCTGCTCTGCCCTGTTCAAGAACCTGGTGAGGGCTTCAGGGAGCAGTAGGCGGGGAGGGGGTAGGGGTCCTCAGACCATGGGATTCTTCTTGGAGGGTGTCAGGAACCCAGGAGTCTGTCCTTACTCCTGCTCTCCTCACTCCACCCTGCAGCTTCTGAAGAAAATCAAGCGGTGTGAGCGGAAGGGCACTGAATCTGTCACCGAGGAGAAGTGTGCCGTGCTCTTCTCCACCAGCTTCACACTTGGCTCCAACAAACTCCCCATCCAGCTCCAGGTGAGCCCTGCCCAGTCTGGGGCCCCAGGTCCCTCCACGCCACAGGTCCTAACTCTTTCTTCATGACTGCCCCGTACCCTGGGGCCAGGGTGAGCAGAGAAGAAAAGGAACACAGAGTGCGTAGGACAGGGAATACCAGTGTAGTAGCAATGAGCACCTTTTCATAGACCAGGGCACTGTTTTAAGGGACACACACACGTTCTTCACAGTAACCAGGAGGGTATTATTACCAGCCTCATTTTACAGATGAGGCCATTGAGACACAGAGGTTGAGTAATTTCCCCAGATGGCATAGCTACTAAGTATCGAAGCTGGAGTTTGAAGCCCGGAGTTCTGGCTCCATAGCACTGACTCAACCACTTCTCTACAGTGAGGCCCTAACTGAGCTGCAGAAGCATTTGATAACGCACCATGAGCTTTGTGTTGTGAGTCCAACAGCTTCGCCCTCAGAACCAGTCTCCTGAGGAAGCCCCTTGCCCCAGTAACAACCACCCCTCTCCTGACCCTCTTTAGGCCCTATCTCTGCCCCTGGTGGTCATCGTCCATGGCAACCAAGATAACAATGCCAAAGCCACCATCCTGTGGGACAATGCCTTCTCTGAGATGGTGAGGAAAGACCTGGAATGGCGGGACAAGAGCAGGGTGGGCTCTAACATGGGGGTGCGGGTACAGGCATGTTCAGATGAGGGTCACCTTAACTTCTCCTCATGGACTTGCTTCCGTACTTCTGACCTCTTTTTCATACCAGTCTTAACTGTCATGTCATAGCACCCTAAAGTACTTTTGGATAAAGCACCATCATTGTGAGCAAGTTCAGGGGGACAGTGCTTGGGAGGGACAGCCTTGGGAGGTGGGAAGAATGAAGGCCCCTGCTGAGGAAGAATGGGGGTGATAGCCTGAGGCACCTTCTCATTCCCCTTTTATCCTAGGACCGTGTGCCCTTTGTGGTGGCTGAGCGGGTGCCCTGGGAGAAGATGTGTGAAACTCTGAACCTCAAGTTTATGGCTGAAGTGGGGACCAACCGGGGCCTACTCCCAGAGCACTTCCTCTTCTTGGCCCAGAAAGATCTTCAATGACAACAGCCTCAGCATAGAGGCCTTCCAGCACCGTTCTGTGTCCTGGTCACAGTTCAACAAGGTCATTCTCCTGCCTTGTGGGCTCCCACTCCCAAGCTCTTCATCCTTGGGACACTCAGAGCCTCTCCAACCTCTGCCCAGGGAATGACTGCACCATACCCATGTCCATCAGGAAGGCCTCTGTCAGGGAAGGCCCAAGCAGGAAAACCTCTCAGCTTGGGGGTCAGCCCAGAGGATGTGTTTTCAGGCATCCCTCAGGTTTTGGTCTGGGGGCCCTCTGTCCTCTTGCTTGACTAGTAAGTTGTATGACTCATTCAGGTTGTGTGTAAACACAGCTCTGATTGAAAATGACTTTGATCAATTAGGAAAATAGTTCCTAATGCAAAAACCGAGTGAAATCCCACAGGAACATATACCAGTAATACCAACAACCATGTGTTGACAGCTTTCTATATGCCAGGTGCTATGCTTAGCACTTTATATAAGTAATCTCATTTAATCCTCCTAACATCCCTTCGAGGTGGGTATGTTAGTATCCCCATTTTACAGATGAGGAACCTAATGTTCAGAGGGGTTAGTTTGTTCAAGGTCTCCCAGCAAGTGAGTGGCATGGGGGATGGAAACCCCATATTTCTGACACTTGCTCTTAGCTACTATATTTTACTCTCTCTAAAATAGTAAATGACTCAGAACTGGGTCTATTACAAGAACAGGGGAAAAAGAAAATCTGGGTGTCTTGGTTGACCACCAGCTGGGTAAATGTAGTCATGTACTGTTCCCTTAGAAAAAAGGAAGAAAGAAAAGCCCACATGAACCAGAAGATGTGTTAGCAAAGAAACAGCACGCTTACATGTGGCAGCTGCCTCTCTGGACTCCACCTCCACCAGGCCCATTAGGGATGGGTGGAGCACAGTGGTTAAGAGGGGTCCCAGCCCAAACCATCTGGTCTAATCCCAGCTCTGCCTCTCACCAGCTGTGCGGACCTGGACAAGTTGTTTGACCTTTCTAGTCTTCCATTTCTTTATCTCATAAATGGATGGGATAGTTTTAGAAACTATCTTCACAGTCTTGTAAAGATCAGATAGATTAATTTGTGGAAGGGCTTAGAATAATGCCTGGCACATGGTAAATGTGAGTGTTGTCATTGATGGGCCTCAGATCTAGTGTGGTCCCTTAGCCCTGTAACCTTCATGTGAGCACTCACAGCTCAGTGCCTGCCCTAACCAAGATCCAGCTCTGGCCCTTTCATGCTCCCTCTCCCCCACAGGAGATCCTTCTGGGTCGTGGCTTCACTTTTGGCAGTGTTTGATGGTGTCCTGGACCTCACCAAACGCTGTCTAAAAAGCTACTGGTCAGATCGGTGAGTCTTTGTCCCAGGTGGCCTGAGCAGCTATACCTCCAGCTCCCTCTCCACCTCCAGTGCCTCCAACCCCATCCTCTCCTTCACCCTGGTTAGGCTGATCATTGGCTTCATCAGCAAACAGTACGTCACTAGCCTTCTTCTCAACGAGCCTGATGGAACCTTCCTCCTTCGCTTCAGTGATTCAGAGATTGGAGCATCACCATTGCCCATGTCATCCGGGGCCAGGATGGTGAGGTCACCCCTGCCAGTCCTCTGTTTCCGTGCCTACACCCTCTGGGGTTTCTCCTGGCAAGGAAATGTTCTGGTTTCCTTGATGCTGACCCTGGTCTTTAGAAAGTTCTTCCTTAGGTCCAACTTCATTTCTTCCTTCTGTGGTCTAAACTTCTACCTTCTCACTGTGAGCTCTTGGGGATGGACATTGGTGGGTCTCTCCCCCCAGGATCCCCATCTGAAGTCCTCTCCCGCTTGCTTTGGTAGATTGAGATGAGTTCTGTGTCAGGGCTGGGGAAGGGGAAGAAAATCTGGACAGAACGAACTCAGAGGCTCATTCCTATCATAGGCTCCCCACAGATAGAGAACATCCAGCCATTCTCCGCCAAAGACCTGTCCATCGCTCACTGGGAGACCGGATTCGGGACCTTGCTCAGCTCAAAAATCTCTACCCCAAGAAACCGAAGGATGAGGCTTTCCGGAGCCACTACAAGCGTGAGCTGGAGCTTGGCGGTTCTGACTGCTTCCTGACTTGCATCTCCTCCCTGCTCCCAGCTGCCTCCTCCCTGCCACTGTGTGTCATTTGACTTCTCGCTCCGTTTTTGTAGAACCACTTCTCCTACTTGCCCATTAGCCATGCCTCCTCTCCTACCTCCCCTCCTTCCTAACCCTCAAGCACTTCACAGTTCTCCTTTCCTCCCACAACAGATGAACAGATAGGTAAGGATGGCAGGGGTTATGTCCCAGCTACAATCAAGATGACTGTGGAAAGGTGAGTATGGTGGTGGGGATGATGAGTGGGTCCTGGTACTTACTTGCAGGAAGGGTTGGTGGCATCAACACTTGATCACACGTGCCTCCTTCTCTCCTCTAGGGACCAGCCACTTCCCACCCCAGAGCCCAAATGCCTACCATGGTACCCACTTATGATCTTGGAATGGCCCCTGACTCCATGACCATGCAGCTTGGCCCAGACATGATGTAAGGAGCTTGAGATTTGGAAATGGGAAATGGTCTGTGCAGGAGGGCTTTCAGCATGGGCGGCTGGGGGAGCTGGCACTGGGGGCCAGAGGGAATTTTCATTTCCATGAAAGGGATTCCCCATCCTGAGGCAGGAATTAGGGGTATCCAAGAGAAGGGCTGGCATCAGGGGGTCCTGCTTTCTTTCCCCAGGCCCCAGGTGTATCCACAACACTCTCACCCATCCCCTCATATTCAGCCCTCCCACGAGAAGAATCGTCAACGTGTTGCCAGCCTTTCAGGAGTAAGTGAAGAACCTCTTGGGGATGGGGTGGGCATTCGCATTTGTTAGGAGAGGCTCTTCTGTGAGAGAGGGGTAACAAAAAGGTTTCTTTTATCTCTTTTGTCCACTCCATTAAGACCCAGACTTCCCTGGGTTCAAATTCCAGCTCCATTGCTTACTGATTTTGGACAAGTTACTTAACTCTGGCACCCTCATCTGTAATATGGGAAAAAAACAAAACAAAACAAAACAAAAACCAAAAAGCTTCCTTATGGGATTATTGTAAAGGCTAAATGAGTTAATATGTGTAAAGCTGAGCTTAGTACCTGGCTCATAGCAATAGCTATGTAAGGATTAGTATTCTCTCTCCTGCCCCTGGAATCCAAGGTCACTTATCTACTGCCTTTATTTTTATGTGTTTCGGCCTTGAAGTGATGGAGGTGTGACACCTCCCCTTCTAGGAGTCAAGGTGGAGGATTTAGAACCACCAAAGTAACACGAAAAATCAGCTAATCTAGCCTTTTTCCTCCCCATCCTTCCAAGTCCCCAGCACACACTTTACAGATGGGAAGACTGAGCTCACATGGAGGGATGGCTTGCTCAAGGCTATGTATTTGGGAAAAGAAACCAGAAATTGTTTCCTTACTCAAGTGTTCTTCATTTTGCAATACCCTGCTCTTGCCCAGCCTTCCTTTCTGACTGTGTCCTCCTCCTGCTTCCAGACCTCACCTGCAGATGCCCTTGAACCAGATGAGCCTGCCCTTGACCAGCCTCACCCCAGTGAGTGACAGTCCCCAACCTGATCCATGCACACCATTGATTCCCAGCCTCACCCCACCCCAAACATCTTATTCACTTTCTGGTCCCAATAGGGGCCTGCTGCCATGCCAGTCTCAGGAGCATGCCATGTCCAGCCCTGAGCCTCTGCTCTGCCCAGATGTGACCATGGCGGACGAGAGCTGCCTGAGCCAGCAAGTGAGAGGGTTCCCTCAGAACACCTGGTGAGTGGCAGCCTGGGGGTGGCAGCTGAGTGGGTCTAGAGGAGTGGGTGTCATGCCTTTCTCCTTCCTCCTCACAGGGTTGGTGAAGATATGTTCCCACCCTTGCTGCCTCCCACTGAACAAGACCTCACCAAGCTTCTCCTGGAGGGGCAAGGAGAATCAGGGGGAGGGTCCTTGGGAGCCCAGCCCCTCTTGCAGCCCTCCCCCTATGGGCAGCCTGGGATCTCAATGTCCCACCTGGACCTAAGGGCCAACCCTAGTTGGTGATCTCAGCCGGAGGGGGAGCTCAGACAGCGAGCTCTTCTACCCTCATGGACCTGCTCTGGACACCTGCCCAAGCTCCTGCCAAAGCAACAGATGAGGAGCGTGTCCTCCTTTCCCCACCACTCCCTGGTCAGGAGAAAAAGACTTTGCCCAGAAAAGGCTCAGTGGATAGAGCCTATCCACACCTTCCCTCCTATCACACACCCCTGCCCCTCCCTTGGCTGAAAAAGAAATTCAAGTTCTAAAGTGAGACACGCCCCAGCATGCCTGCACATGCAGCACACACACACAGCTCTACTTGGGAGATGGGCTGGGCAGGAAGGAGGCTGGGCCAAAACACAGGTTAAGTAGGGCGTGGAGGGCTGCTCCTTCCCCCCCAGCCAGGACCCCCAATGCACATGTAGAAACACACAGATACATGCAGACACTTGCACTAGGGCCTAGGGATGGGGGGATGGCCTTGGGTCTTGGGGGTAATAAAGTGGTTCAGGAGATCCTGGGTGGGAGAAGAGGGGCCTGTATAATTTGGTTACCGATGTGGGTTTTGCCCAGATTAAAAAAAAACAAATCCAAACAGCTCCAGATTCCTGTCAGTCAGAGGCTTTCGGTTGTGTATGAGATGGTACAGAAATACACGGGCCAAGTTTCAGCGTATAGCTGCATGAAAGGGTGTGTACCTGAGACATGTTAACATACAGATGTCACATGGCCATACGGAACATCATCTACCTGATTGTGCCTATGTGAACAACCTAAGTTTTGAAGTGTGAGACACTGCACAAAAGACGTGGACAAGCGTGCTGTCGTAACGCATGCTAACCCAGATGTACTCAGCTTTGGGTATGAGCGTGCTCAGGTTGGTCTACGTGCCTCTGACATCTGCTATGGCTGCAGCTTTGGTGCATCAACACTGCCGACCCCGCCAGAGACAGGGGTGTGAGTGGGGGGCAGACCCAGGTGTGTGGTTCTCTCCATGTATTAGGGGCCCTCCCCCGCTGCTCCTTTCTATTTCCCCAGCCACAGCCAGTTTTCCTCCACTCCCCCCTCCTATGCCACCCTTTTTCCCTTCGAGGTCATAGATCCTAAGCCATAAAATAATTTTATTCCAAAATAACAAAATAAATAATCTACTGTACACAATCTGAAAAGAAAGACGCTCTAACTGCTCGAACAGGTGCTGCGGTCTAGCCTCCAGCTGAGGGAAATGCTGAGGGAGACACGGAGTCAACCCAGGTCTCCTGTGGGGACCAATGAAGGGGACCCCATATCCACCCCCTCCAGAGAGGGCAGTGCAGGAAGAAAAGAACTGCGGAGGACTTAGGGAAAGATGGGGATGGGTGGGTAAACTGCAGCACTTGTTAAATTAAAGAAACAAACTAGAAGCACAAAAATGGGGGAACAGAGGAGATGAGGATAGGTCCAGTGTTCCCAGGCCCCCAGTTCTGGGGGGAAACGCTTCCATATTCAGCTGCTGGACCCTCCCAGGGAAGTCCCCTTTCCCCATGTCCAAACTGAATCCAACTTCTCACACTACTGGTTCAAATGAGAGAGAATGGGAGTGTGTTGTAGAAGGGAGGGAGAACCCCAGACGCACCGGAGGCAGTCCTTGCCCCCGCTCTGGGCAAGGGCGAAGGGCAGCACGCACCCTCCTTGTGTCCTCTTGCCAGGCCCTTGCTCGTTATTGCTTAAAGCCCCATAGTCCTACGTCCATGGAGCAGGTGGGGAGCAGGAGAAGGGCAGCGGAACCATCCAGGGTTGTGACTAGATGCCAGGGATTGAGATATAGGGATCTGTGGAGCCAGAAGTCCGGGGACCTGGTCTGAAGACACCAGTCCATCCCTCACTGCCGACTGGCCTCAGCCTCCACTTTCACACTGCTCCTGCGACCTTCCACCAGAGCTGGATGGGTTCCTGGGGCAGGGCATCTGTCCAGTAGTCCTTCCTCGAACTCTGTAGGGAGAAGTGGTAGGTTAGGAGGCTGGGGCATGATGCTGCAGAAGAGGTGGTTGAGAACAGAGGCGGGGGTAGAGAAGGCGGCAAAGAGCTTGATTTACTGCGTTACTGACTCTTGCCCACTGCGTGTATTTGGAGGGGGTTCCATATCCAAGTGTATGCACCCCTCCTCTTTCTGGCTGTGTGTGTAGCTAGCTCTCTGTCTCTGTATTGTCTCTCTCTGTCTCTCCCGCCTCCACTCTGCTGGAATTTCTGGTTCTGTCAGGAGCTGTGGGGCGACTTGGCTCTGACCTCTCCCCTTCCCCATTCCAGGCTCTGCCACCCCACTCATTTCTGGCCCCCTCCAGGCCCCACCCACCAAACCATGCCCCCAAGTTCCTTAGAAGCCAAGTCAGGGGGAACACAGGAAGCCAGCCTCCCAGCTCCTCCCCCAAGAGCCCCCTTCCAGTCCCCGCCCCCACTTCCCACCCACGCACAGTTTAAAAATACCAAGCCAGGGTTGGTGGCTTTGTCTGCTGCGTCACTCTCAGCCCAGCCGCTGCCTAGCCCTCTGCTGGCCTACTCCCCTTTCCTTATCCATACACAAAGTACCCCTCTTTGGGTTCCTCCACTTCCAGGCTAGGCAGCCCCACCCCAACTCTTCCTGCTCTGCTCTCCCGCATTAGCAGAAGTTTCTCTCAGGCTTCCCTCCCTGGTGACCCTCCTCCTGCTCTCTCCTTCATCCCCTATTCTCTGTCTTCCTACTCACCCCAGCTCCCCCTTCATGGATTTCTATTAAGGTTAGACCCTCCCCCACAGAACAGTCCTGCAAGGTCCTCCTCTTCTCAACCCAAGTCCTGGTTAGCAGGAGCCCCACCATCCTCCTGTCCTGCTGACTACATCCCTCCTCCTCTCACCTGGCCTCAAGACACCAAAATTGCTACATAGGGCCAGGGTGGTGGGTGTGATTAGGGACAGCACTGCTGGCTGCCTCACCTGCAAGAGGCGGCTTTGCAGGCACACAGGGGCTGAGGCGGCCCACGCGGTCTCGGTCATGGGAGACGAGGCGGGCTAGCCGCAGCCCCTCATCCATCAGTGTCTGCTGCAGGATATGGCGGCTCCACAGCCCATGGCTGGCAATGCCAGAGGCAGGTCAGCAGGGGCGGCGTCAGCCTTGGGCATGACCCCACAGGTGGGCATGGGCACTGGTCAGGTAAGGGACTACAGTCAACAGAACCCCACCCTCAACCACACAGCCAGACCCATAGGTCCAGGCCTTTTTACTCCCAACCAGCCAGGTCTCCCAACCCTGTTCCAGGCAGTCTGCCTCCTGGCTCCCTCCTCCCACGCCTTCCAACCACTCCACCCCCACAGGAGGGAAGTGTTTTGATGTACACTCACCCTGCAAATGTCCATCTAGACTCTCGCCGGACAGACTGGCGCTGTCTTCCTCGGCTGGGGCGGTACGGGGGTGCATAGGACTCAGGGCCGGGAGGGAGGCTGCTGGATTTCAGAATGACTTTGCTCTCCAACCTGTAAATACCCCAAATGAAGAAATGAGGACCTAGCAAGGGAGGGGTCTAGGGAAGGCTGCCCTAACCCCTACATGCACCCTGGAAAACCCACCTCCTGTTTCAGCTTCTTCAGTGGGGGCCTCCCAGTTCTTCAGGGTGGAGCCTGCAAAGACAGAGAAAAATGAGGAGAATGAGCTGAAGAAGAACATATTATAGAGAGGGTACATAATCTGGTGTGCATTATTTCAAGACCCTAGAAAGAAGCTAGCTAAGGAGTCAAGCACTATTATTGCAGGGCGCGGGCGGGGGGGGGGCGTCAAAGAGCATCTGAGATGGATGGGAGAAGGGGCCAGACCCCAGAAAAGTGAATTTGCCAAAGACAGGACATGCAGATGGGTGGGAAGCAGGCCTGGAAGCACCTGAACTGGAGATTAGCACATGACCCAGCTCCTTGGCGAGATTCTAATTTCTAGGAAGAACCTGGTGAAGGAAGTCTCACCTGGATCCCTTCAAGGAGGACAGGTAGGTGCTCTCTCGGGCTACTTGGCGTGACAAGGAGAAGAGCTCTACTCTTCGCAGTAAGAGCGTGTTGTCCCTCATGCAGAACTGGGCAGCAGCCTCATTGATGGTCAGCTGTGGAAAGGACCGCCAGAGCAGTCAGAATCCTAACTCCCCACTGCCTTGCCCAGACCTCCTCACAACTTTTCACCATCAGACAAATGAGGCCCACCCATCAGATGCTTGTTTGGGTTTTGACACTACGTAGGAGCTTTCTGAGGGAGGAAGACAGAAGTCAGCACCCACAGCTTCCTAGGAATGCCCGAGGGCTCCTCCACTCCTGTGGAGTCCTGAGCGGCATGGAGCTGGATAGGTGGGCTCTCTGCTGCCTCCTCAGTTGAAGAGGGAGGCACTGTAGTAGTTAGGTTTGGGGTAAGGGGATCTGGCTGGGGTTCTGGTCAAGGAGTCATGAAATAGATTCGGGGAGTATGAAGACTCACAGGTAAGTAGGTTGAGGCCTGGGAACCAAGAGCAATCCTGGGAGGGTAGGGTCCTCACCTCATGTAGGCTGAGCTGCTTGCCCTCCCGCCGCTTAGAGTCAAAGCGGCCATAGATGATGCTGTATTTGCGGATCTCCTCCTCCTTCTGGCTGTCATTATCATCCATCTCAAAGATGTGCCCCACACTCCGTGCCAGCTTCTTGTTCAGCTTCAGCAGGGATGTAACCTCCCCAGCATCCCCTCTCGGGAAGCTCCTGAAGATCCTTTCCACACTCTCCACCACCATTCGTACCATTTCTGGCTCCAGTCTATCTGGACTACCCCCAGCCCCAGTTGCTGTCAAACCCCCAGCCCCATTCCCCTCAGGGACTCCACCCCCTGTAGGTGGGGAGAAGGGAGGTGAGCCGGCCTCCTCTTCTCCTCCTGCCCCAACATCAGATTCTGGAGTGCTCCGACCTGGCCAAATTCGGGCGTCCCCTGCCCCAGGTCCCCCAGGCAGTGGTGACAGTTTTTCTCCAAGTTCAAGGGGGCTCTTGGGGCTAAAACTGCGAGCACTGCCTGCCTTTTCCCCTGGGCTGCCATGCCCATTGCTCATGCTTCCTTTCCGGGTGCCTGCAGTCTCAGAGATCTTGAAGAGTGGAATGCTGGAGACGGGCAAGCAGGCACCGGCTGGCTGAAGAGCCCTGGATTGGTGGCCCACTCTCTCAGTGCCTTCTGTAGGCGTCGGACATGGAGGGGCTTGGTGGCCATGCCCACGAGTGCCATGATCTCCAAGAACTCCTCCTCACCCGCCTCGCACAGTTGCTGCACATCATCCCCTCCCTGCTGGATGAAGGTCTCGTAGTAGGAAAGGAGATTGGCGCGCTGCAGGACTCGGTACAGCTGCAGCTCTCCCAGTGTCCGAGGCAGGGCCATGGCTCGGGTACTAGGCCTGAGGAGGAGGCGCACCAGAGAAAGAGGGGGGCAATCAGTGCAAGTCCGCCTGCTGGGTACCAACCCACACTCAATTGTCGTCCTCTTCCTGCCTGCTTTTTTCTTTTTCTTTTGAATGCTCTCTGTTCAGTGCCAGGCCCCAGGCAGACTATGGAAATCAGGCACTGCTCAGAAGCACAAATATGCCAGTGCAATCTCAGACTCGACAGAAGTACCCAAAGCCAGCCCAGTATGTGCATAAGTGGCTCTTAGCTCTCATACTCAGCTTTTATCTTTCTGGCATGAGACAAGGAGACCTTGAGCACTGACCAGCCAGCACCTCCCAAACGGCTAGACCTCCCTATCCTCCCAAACAAGGGCCTTACCTTCCATTCTAAACATCAGCAGACTCGCATTACTCAAGGTGACATCTCACACAGAGGTGAATTTAGAGCCCCTGCCCTTCCCATAGTACACATCTGGGACCACTGCAGGCCAGCTTCACTTTCTGATGGCGTCCTCCCCGTGTGGCTGAGAGGGAGGGGTGTGGCCCCGGCCCTGCTTTTTCCCACTCTGCGAGCCTGGTGGACCCCTGTTCCTCTAAGCTACCGCAGCTTTTCCCAGGGGTTAGGCATTCTTAGCACACTCTTCCTCTTCCTCCCAGGACTTGCCCCTCCCCTCCAGGGCCCCAGTTGGCTCCTCTCCCAGCAGTGACCTTCCCCACCTACTAAGTAGGTAGGCCGGTCCCTTCAACTCAGTGGGGAGGGGAGGAGTGCCTCAATTGTTCTGCTCTGGGCCTGTTCTGCCCACACACACTCCTACCGTGGTAGCGTCTGTGGGCGAAAACTGCCGGGGTGGGGGGGCTCCCGCCTACCTCTCCCTCATTTTCCACCCACATCTCAAGTGGAGTCGGGGAGCGGCTCAAGGCCTCTTGAGGGAGGGGCTGCACGCCGAAACTCCCCTCCCCACATTGTAAATAAAGACACAGAAATGGGAATAAACGCCTTAGGCAATCCCCTGCTTCTCCAGACTCGCTGATGCTCTCTTGGATGAAAGGCGCCGGCTTCTCCCAGATCCCGGTCCCCGTGCGCTCCGTGCCAACGACAGACTGAGCCAGCCGAGCGGCCCTCCCCCGGCACTGTTGCCAGCTAGAGCTCCAGGGCTTCCCCTGGCGCTTGGGGGCTCCCACATTCTTTGAGAGGGCTCACATGCTAGGTCATGCCCACAGAGTAAACGGAAGATAGAGAATCAGTATTCTTTTATATCCAGGTTCATCAGATCCCTGCCTGCTCCCAGGGCCCCGTAATTTGAACTCACTCCGTTTTCCATCAGTCTCCACCCCCCCCCCCGTACCGCTTCCCCTCGTCCTCTCGGCGACCTCCGCCCTCCGGACCCCTTTCCCGAGTCCAGCTCCACCCATCTCCACTCCCCACCGCTTCCTTTTGCCCACTAACTTGGGTTTGGACTGCGGGGTCCGGCGGCCGCAGTCCCCTCCGCCCGGCGGCTGGTCGGTTGTGGGAGAGGGCGCTCTGTGCATGGACGGCCGGAGACCACCGGGGCTGCCCCTCTCCGTGCCCGGCGTGCGGCGCCTGGTGCGCGCTGCGCTCTTCCCGGCGTGCGAGGCCGTGTCCGCCGCTGTCCGGGCTCCGTCCCTCCCTCCACGTCTCCTCTCTCCGAGCCTCCGCGACTCTGTCTGTGCCTCTGCCCCCCCACTCCCCGGCTGCGCTTGCCGCCTCTCCGCGCCTCCACCCCCACAGGACGCACGGGGAGCGGGGCCCGCGCGGCGCTGGCTGTGGGGCGGGAGGAGGGCGTGGGCAGAGCCGGGGGCGGGGGCCGGGGGCGGGGGGCGGGCGCCCGGGCCTCTCCGTCGGCTGTGGAGACGCCGCGGCGGAGAGACAGAAAGGCGGAGACTGGAGGAGGGGGATGTGTGGAGCAAGAGGTGGGGGCGGGGACTTGGAGTCGGAGCGCCGAAGTGATGACTGGGGTGACCGAGGCCGGGCTGGGAAAGCGGGCTTGGGGACCCAGCGGGAGGAGCGAAGTTGCTCCGAGCTGCCCACGCCGGATGCACAGCCGGCCTTCTCCGCGCCCACGCACCCACGTGAGCGCCCAGCCGGCGACATTCCTCCGCCTCCCCCCCTCAGTCCCCCTGCCATCCCTACCCGTCGGAGCGGAGTTTCACAACCACGCATAGGTACACGAAGACAGGGAGAAGCGCACGGACGTGCATACGCGCCTGAACAACTACGCGGACGCCCGCTGCGCACACTCAGGCCTCGGGGTGGTGGACGTGTGAATGTTAGGAGGGAGCCGAGAAAAGTTGGAGGAGTCTTGGGGTGTGCGGCTCCTTCGTGCGTGCCTCTAACTCCCATAGAGCGCATTTATGGCAGTTCTGTGAGCGTGGGGCTCTGCAGGAATCTCTTAGTTATCCCAGCGCTCTCCTCCAGCTCTAAAAAGAGTAATTTGAAGAGGCCGCTTTCGGAAACCCAGGCCTCCTCCATCCGTGCTTCCAGTCCAAGCTGAAGTTTGGGGAACAAGAATGGGCGGGTTATGCTCGAAGCTGCCACTTATATAGGCGCGTTGATTAGACGCGTCAGGTTTTGTTAGCGCATAGGTCAGGCAAGGATGGGAGGGGTACCCCGCCTTCGTCTACTCGTCGCACCCTATTTGCCGAGGGTGGGAAGCTGCTCCTGGGGAATTCTGTGTGGCAAAGTAGGGATATGAAGGATACCCCTTCTGGGGACGTCTCTTAGGTTATTTCGCCGGGGAGTCTAGTGGAAGATAGGCAGGAGGCCGGGAGCGTACGACACGGCTATCAACAGAACAGTTGGTAGAAGAAGCTCCTTCAAGGAGCCTAGCCACACCCCCGCAACCCGCCACCCCTCCTCCCTTTTGTTTCTTCTAGCCCCATCTGGTTCCCATTACACTCCCGCCCACGGCTGGATGGGCTGAGGTGGGGGGTGGGCAGGCTGGGTCTCTGAGGGCCTGGCTCTGCGGCTCTAGGCCCTGAGGAAATGCAGTCGGAGGAAGAAGGGGCGGGGGTAGGCGGGAAGTGAACCCACGGTCCAGAGGCTAGGTTCCCTTCAGTCCGAAAGCTCAGCCCCGCCCAGCCATTCCGCACTTCTGAGTGGCCAGGCCCGGCAGGGCGTGGGCGGCGTGGGCGGGGACTGGTTTTACATTCTGGCCTGGCAAGGGGACCTTTGTGTTGTGTCCGGTAGGGGCAGGAGTGGAGGGGTGTATTACCGGGGGATTGGGGGATTTCAGTAGCTAAGATTCTTTTCCCCATTCCGTTAAACCCCAAACCCAGTGGGAGATGATAGGCGCAAACTGAGTTCTCCTACCATCCCCTATTCCGCGGCTGGAGGGCACCGCTAGAGAGGCTCCCTCGGGGGCACTGCTGGACCCTCTTTGATGTGTGCGAGCGCCCCCTCCTCCACTCCCCTCTGCTTAGATTTGAGCCCGGGTTGCCAGCCGCTGGCCGCGGGTTTCCACGTGCCTCCTCCCCCTGCCCACGCTCCCCGTGACGCACATCCTCTGCCCACGCAGCCTCTGCTAGAGGCGCCCCCTCCCTCCCACGTGCCCTCTTGGGGCGGCGCTGAGCCCCTGGATCCGCAGGGAGACGCAGGACCAGGGAAGAGGGCGGAGCACCGAGTGAAGCAAGTGGGTAGTCACTAACCTGGCGCCGGCCGCCTGAGTCCTGGCCCAGAAAAGAGAACGAGAAAAGCCGATAATGCGGGCTCCACTCCTCGATCATGGGGCGCGTACGCGACCAGAGAGGGAGGAGGGAAGGAAAAACCCGTGGACCTGGCCTACGACCTACTTTAGGGGACTGAGGAGGGGTCTGTTTGGTGCGAACGTGTGTGTAAAACTCCTGAGCGTTTGTATCTTTGTTTCTCGGGGCTGTCGTGAGGTTCAAATGAGAGGACGTATCTGAAAACTCTAAATTTTAAAATGCTAAGCAAATTTATGATGTTATTGTCAGTTTGTGCCTCTATACCCTGAGATTATGTATTTAGATGTTTCTTTTCATCTACTTGTATATCTGTGTTTCTGTCTCGGTTTATATGTGAGCCCCTAGGTGTGGATTTAAAAATATATACATGAAAAAAATCATTGACTTGTCAAGCCCCGCCAGAGGCCCAGAGCGCCCCCGCAGCCCGAGCTGCTGAGATGTCTGTTCTTCACTTCCCTCCCACTCCTACCACCCTCAACTCCCCTCCTACTGCCTTCCGTTAAGAACAAGGAATTTCCAGTCTTTAGCAAAAGGAGAGACAGACAGCTGAGGCTATGAGAAACTATAGGAAAACACATAAAGATAGGGGGCTAGGGAGGCGCAGATGACAAAAAGGGAATAAGACAAATACAAAGATCTTCATTTCTTCTCTTTTCCTCCATGGGCTCCATTTTCTCCAGTGTGGCTCAGGACCACTTTCCTACTTGACTCACCTGCTCCCCCATCCGCACCTCAGAGTTCTCAGAGGCACTCAGAGCAGAGCTATGGGGCTCCTTCCTATTTAATCAATTGATTAGTTGTCTATAAATAATTTATTAATGATTGACTAATAAGTAATTTATTGTATACACTGTCTCTTCCAGGAAGGGAAACCGTATCCTCACAATTTTCCAAGAAAAGGGAAAAAGGTTATGAAGAAAGTGGGTGAAAAAGGAGTGAAGAAATTGTCAACCATAAGGATTATCATTCCCAGGCATGTGTAGGTTTTAACCTAGCAGAGTGCACTGCTCACTGCCCCGCATCCTCACAATTTTTCACCAAATCCAGCTCACTCAGCAAGGTCTGGCTCAAAGGTCACTTGGACTCTTTTTATTCCTCATCCCCTCTAGGCAGAATTCCTCCCTCCTACCCCTCAGTGGCCTCATGGCTCTCTGTACACATTTCAGTATAGTTGCTTATTTCCCCCTCCGCCCAGGACCTCTCCAAGGTGGGTTTGGTATTTGGTGGGCCCTCTTCAATGCATGGGTTGATGATGCTATTTCCAGGCCTGAGCAACTTTGAAAGGGGCAGTTGACAGAAGTTTCACTCCAAAAGCTGCTGAACCTGAGCAAAACTGTTTAAGTGGAGACATTTGTTTTCTCTGTCTCCTTTCTTATGAGTTGCCAGTGAGTCTCACAAATCTGGCTCCTTGGTCTGCTAAAATGTGCACTATTCTGATAAATTAATTCATGCCCAGGTACTAAGGACAGAAGGCTGAAATCTTTGCTATTAACAGAAAAATATAAAGTAATGATACCTTTTTCCTCTTTCAGTAATATGTTACTGTTATACTCTAAGGAGTGTTGTCCTTCAATTTAATCATCTTACAAGAGAAGCTCATCCCTCAAAGAGACAAGCTGCCTTTAAGGAGTTCATAGACTAGTAGAGGAAATAGACATATAAAATACAGTGTAGTGCAATAATAGGGTACAAACAATGACAGAAGTATAGGAGGCAAATGATCTATTCTGCCTGGGGTTGTGAGGAACAGATTTAGACAGGCATCTAAAGGAGATAATGATGCACCCTAGGATTTTGAAGTCTGAATAGATTTCTAGGAGGAAGGGATAGTCAAGTCAGAGAGAGCAGAATGTAAACTTACATCGAGGTACAAAACAGGATGCTATGTTTGAAAAACTAGAAATTGTTCATTATTGCTGGATGAAAGGTGGTGGTGCTTAAAACGGAGCCCAAGAAGGTGTACAAGGCCATTTCATTAAGGATATTATAGACTAAGTCTTCTCAAACTATAGTAAAGGACCAATTTAAGATATTCCAATCTATTGTCCACTTTCTATAAAATCCACAAAAAGTGAGTTATTAAAAAAGTGAAATAAAATCCCCTTTTTATTGGATTCAATAAATATAACATTTCTCTGTCAAATTGCCATAAAAGTTTCTAAAGCCTTACACTTAATTTCTGAAATTGTTTCATTGCAGGGTAACCAACTCAATAGCACTGCTGTAGTTGTTTCTTTACACATCTATTTTAGATCATAGTAAAGACCCTGGACTATATCACAGGAAATACTATGGAACTGTAAAGACTGTAACATGGGAGTAACGTGGTCAGATCTGCTTTTAGGAGTAGTGTGGAGAAAGGTTTTTATGGCTGCAAGAACAGCAGAGAGGCCAGCTTGGAAGAAACTTAAGTGGCCCAAGTGTGAGATGACAAAGTGCTGGACTAGATCACTGGCATGGGATGGACAGAAAAGGACAGATTTCAAAAGATTCAAATCAGTAAGATCCAATAATTGAGTGGCTAAGGGGCTGGGGGAAGAGAAGAAGGGTTAGGACTTCTAGCTTGGGTGACAGAGTAAATGGAATGGAGTGCTTCTTCTCAAAGCTTGGGAATTGTCTTTATCAAATGTTCACCATATTCTTTCCCTAAAATAGAAAATATGAAAACCAAGTCTTTCAAAACTCATTTGCTGACAAAACCTAATTTGACCTGAACTTATTCTGTGGCAGACCTGACATAAACTTACATGAAGTCATTTATAGTTTTTAAAATTACACTTAGGTTTAACCCTGGTATAACTATTCACAGATCTCATTGCAGAAATACTAACTTGTTCAATTACAGCGTATTGTCCCAGACTCCACTGGGATTGTTCCTTTATGTTGTGTATGCACCATATCACCTTTCTAAAATCCAAAAAAAATTGGAAACACATTTGTAGTGTATTCTGTAGATTCTGAAGATGATTCTCAGTGTCTTTTGAACAGTGTCCTCATTTTAAAGATGATGTTAAAACCTTGAGTGATTACTGTGAAGTGATAGAATTCATTTTGATGTAAGGTGTGATGTGTTTTTAGTTTCATTACTGTACATCTCATTTTTACATTTTAGCAATCAGTGGTCAGTAATTTTCTGGAATTAGTTTCCAAAACTGGAATCAGTCCCCTTGGCCTTTAGTCAAAACCAAAGAGTGAGCTCTGAGTGGTGAGAATTTGGGGCCTGGTAGAAAATGAAGCGTGTGTACATATACAAATTATTTTTAAAGACAGTTTAAATTTACAAAAAAATTAAGAAGGTAGTAGAGAGAGTTCCCAAATACCTCACATCCAGTTCCCACTATTAATATATAAGGTACAGTATATTTGCCACCATTAATGATCAAGTATTGATATATTGTTGTTAATTAAATGTCTATAGTTTATTCAGATTTACTTATTTTTTTGTTCCAGGATCCCATACATATATATATGACATTTGTTTATCATGTCTCCTTAGGCACCTCTTGGTGTTACAGTTCCTTAGACTTTCCTTGTTTTTGATTACCTTGACAGTTTTGAGGAGTCAGGTATTTTATAGGATGCCCCTCTATTTGAATTTAACATTTTCCTCATGATTAGATTACTTTTATGGGTTTTGGGAAGGAAAACCAGAAGTTAGAATGCCATTTTTATCACATGAGGGTACATAATACCAACATGATTTGTTTATATTGACCCCTCTAGGTCAGCCAACAGAGCGTGTGTATGTGAGCCCATTACCACAGGGGTGGCCTACACTTTTTCTGAGGATAAAATTTTTTCTCATGCTTATGGCTCAGCCCCAGCAGTTATCTCCTTCCTTGAATTTCCCTCAACACAGTAGGTTCCATCATCTCTAGTTCCTACCCATCACTATTAGATCCTCTAAAAACTAAGATGCTTCAATTTCTACTACCATTTACTGAGCACTTATTATGTACCAGGCACTCTGCTAAGCCCACACTGTATAAAACCATTTAATGGGAAGAAGCAGCTTGATGCATGTAAAGAACACAGGCAGTAACACTTGGGTTGGAACCATACCCCTGCCCAGCTAACTACGCAGTCGTGGGCCGGTTCCTTTGCCTCTTTTAGCCTTCCTTTCCTTGGCTGCTTCTTAAATGGCGGTAACATTTATCTCACAAGATGTGAGGAATAAAAAATTTTCTCTTAATCCACACATTCATTTCGTTTCCAAAAGAAAAGCCCTATGACTGCATTTTAAAATGCTAACATTTATACATTCCTTCCTATGAAACACTGATAAATTTTTTGGTAACTTCTGTTTTAAATCATTTAGGACTTTGGAAGTCACAATAGGCTTACTTAAAAAAATTGTCCCGTCAGGACCCTACTTATTAAGAGGTCTCAATGATAAATTTCTTATAACAAAAATATCGTGACAAAAGGAAAGGAGCAAAACAGAAAGAACTTCCGTTTCGACGAAAATATCAAGTTTGGTCAAGGAGGCCTCGCCCATTCTGATTTTCTATTGGCTAAACTTACCATCAATCGCACCAGTTGTAAATAAACTGAAGACGGAAGCATGTTGTTAAGGGGTGGGAGCTTCCTGTCGCCATTGCTAAGGTGAGAACCGTTTTCTAATAGGCTGAAAGCTGCTTCTCCCGCCCTCGCATCAGTTGCTAGGAGGCGGGATTATAGGGTCCAAGGGACTGAGTGCTTGAAGCTCCGCCTGTCCGATTGGGTGTTAGGGGGTAAGCCTTGTAGCGGATAGGCTGGTAGCCCTGTCTGTTCGGGACTAGTTGCTGGGGCGAGGCACATGAGGAGGCGGCGGCGTAAAGCGACTATGGCGGGAGGAATGAATGTGGCGGTCTCTCGGGCAGTAGTTGGTGCCGGGTCCTGGGGTTGGGGTGTCGGGGGCGGTGGGGCAGTGCGGCTGCTCCTGGTTCTCTCCGGCTGCTTGGTCTGCGGCTCAGGTACCACCCGGCAGTAACTGCCAAGGGGGCGGGCGCCAAGCGGGTTATATTTAGAAAAGTGGGGAGTGTTCCCGGGCGCCGCCTGTTACTCTGCGGAGTGGCACGGCTGTACGCAAAGGAAGAAGCTTCATTGTCGGCGAATGGGCGTCGGCACTGACTGGTCGGCCTGGGGCGGCCTGGTGGAGCTGCCCACAGTGGGGAGGAGCATAGATCCTTTGGACGGAGACTGAAAGGGAGGCCTAGACTGGGTGAGATGCGGTCCTGGGGGCTGCATCGCGCTTCACCGGCCTCGAGTTCCCTGGTTAAAAAAGGAGGGAAACCTGGCGACCGTTACTGGCAGGCATAGCTGTCACTAGAAAGGGAGCATCCCATTCATTCAGCAAATGAGCAACACCTTCTGAGCATACGCTCTGTCAGGACTCGGGCGCGGGTGGCTGAACAGATAATACAGGTCACTGAAATGCAATGATCGCTAATGTCTTCTGCTCTTGTAAGATCCTGGCTCCTACCGGCCCTGTAGAATAGACCTGGAGCCGTTAAATTCCCATTTCAAAAACAAAAAACAAAAGATACAAGCGCCATTCAGCATTGAATAGGTTACTTTGGGAAATTTAATGCCTTAGGTGAACTAATTTGATACTTCCTGCTAGATGATTGGCTTTGGACTGGGTTGAAACTTCCGCTCTAATCTAGAAAACCTAAAGTGTTAGAGTTTTCATCTACCCATTTGTCATTAAATGCACAACAGAAAAATAAGTGAGGTTTCCAAACTTCCACTGGAGGGAGTTGAAACTCACGGAGTAGTTTCATCTTGTAAACACATACGCTCTCTTACCTGTCCCTTCGTTTTTTGCCTATCTCATGCTGTCACTTATGATAATCTTTAGCTGCAGCTTTAAGGTTGTCTCAGGATCCATAGGTCTTAAGTGCAGCCCTTCCTTCAGAAACTTTTTTTTTTTTTTTTTAAGGGAGAGGGGAGTCGGTATCCAGGGAGGTACTTTTCTAGAGTCAGGGCTCAGAGTAAAGTTTGAAGGGCTCTTTATAACTGAATGAATTTGGGCCAGATGGCTAACTTCTAAAGTGGGGTTGTGGATTGTGGGGATGAAAGAGAAAATATATATAAAAATGTTCCTACATAGAACTCAATCAGCAGTCTAAGTTTCTTCAGTGAGGAGAGAAACAGGGACATCTTGACTTAGAGAAGGGTGACCTGCGGGAATATTCTGTGTGGCCTGATAGACCCTGTGAGTGGTAGCTACAAAGTGACGATCGAAATAGACAAGAACTTTCTAAAAGTCAGAGGTACCTAAAGACTGAATGGAGTACTTCAAAAGGCAGGGAGTTCTTTCTCACTGGAGGTCTTTGAAAATTGTTATTATAAAAACAATGTGAGTTTATTTTAGACTACCTGGCAAATACAATTTAGTATAAAGAAGTAGAAAAAACTTTCACTGTTTGTTCCTTTCAGAGGCGATCCATTTTAGCACACTTCTGGTCTTTTTCCACGTTTTTTAATTAAATTTTTCTTAATTATTTTATTTTTTAAAAATTTTCTTTTTATGCGAGGCAACCCTTGGTTGACCTCACACATTACAAGGACCTTGTCACTTTACAATCGCATATTTTTTAAGCCTACAGTACCTGGTCTTCCTAGGTCGACTCCCATTCAAGTACTAACTATACCCTACCCTACTTAGCTTCCGAGATCAGACGACATCCGGCTTGTTCAGGGTAGCATGGCCGTAGACATTTAATATTTCTGATTTAAACATTTGGTTGGATGTTTGTGGTGTTTTCTAGTTTTTAATTGTAGATAACACTTTGTGAACATTTTTGTGTATAAATTTGTTAGTGCGTTTGGATTTTTTAAGAGATAGATTCTCAGAAATGAATTTATAAATGTTCAGGGAATGCCTTAATGGTTTTTATACTGGTTTTAGTATGACGGGTTTGAGTATACTGTTACCAACTACCTGGTCTTTTAATTACCCATCCCAGTAAGCTTATATTTTGCGCAGCATGTGTCTCAGCTTAAGACATTGTTAGAACCTAAAGTTGTAGCTGATCTGTGAAAATTTTTTTACTTGAAGTAGATTGTCTTTTTAATAAATTTAAAAATTTCATTAAAAAAGTAAAAAAATTATTAGGTCAAAAGCTAAAACATTTAAGGCCCTTGAAACATCTTGCTAAAATACTTTGTTGAAAAGGTGTGCCAATTTACACCACTCTCAGCAATATTTGATTGTGACCCTTGCTAGCGTTGGATATTCTAGACTGTAACACCTTTGCTAATTTGATAGAGTGAAAGTATCTTAATGTACATTACATTTCTTGCATTATTTGTGGGGGAGCATCTTTCAACTGTTTATTAGCTATTTAATTTTCTGTTTTGACTTTTGAATTTTTTTAGACTGTTTCTGTCCTTTGTTCTTGGCCTATTTATTGTGATTACTTTTATTGGGGTTTTTGTGTACTTTAAAAATCAATTTGTATAAACTTTTAAATATATTTAAACATATATACTTATATATACTTATAATCTATTGCAGAACTTTGCACCCTTTTATCTTTTTAAATAGAAGATTTATATTTTTAGATAGTCACTTGATTTTAATCTCTAGATTTATTTCCATTGCTTTTTTGCTTAAAAACCCTCCAAAATTGAATTGATATTATTTTTGTGGTTCAATTAAAATTTATTTTGTTTTTTAACCTATAATTAGTGTTAGCATTTAGTGTGAGATGAAGATCTAGATTGATTTTATTCCAAATAACCGGTCAGTTGTTCCAGAGTCCTATTGAATAATCCTTTGCTAAGCCTGCTGATTTAAGATGTTAGTTTTTAAGGAGGCTTTTAAGTATAAATTGGATTACCTCCTTACAGAAATGGATAGAGGCTACTTAAGAATTAGAAGAGATTGTTTTTTATGACTTTATAGTGTTTGTTCTGGTCCTCACATATTATGAGTCATTTTCATTACTCTCTTCCTATAGATATTAAATGAGCAGTGTTGTTGATTGAAAAGTAGGTGAAAAGTATTTAATGATCATAAGTAGATATGAAGTTATTAACCTTTGAATTGTGATTCACTAAATTCCAAGAAGGCATTTTTTGAGAACTAGATCTTTGGGCTCAGAAAGCATTTTCCTGAATATTTTAATTTATTCTGCTTTTTAACATGCTAGCTAACTCTCACCGTTAGGGAGGGAAAGAAAGGTGGTATATGTCCTTTAGCTGTGGGAAACACGAGGTTCTATTGAGCATTTTAACAATTTGTATATGTTTATGGTCACCTGGTTTAGTTCTGTGTTTCTAACAATTTAAGCTACAGTTGGAGTGGTGATTGTTCCCACAGATTATCCTTTTAGGCTGAATTGGAATATTTTACCTATCAATGAATGTCTAAAGATGTGGCTGACCATGGTGCTGACTTCCCCCACTTTGCCCTTTTTCCCTGAAGCAGGCCATAAAATCCTAATGTGACAAGTGCCCTCCCTATATCTGGAGGAAAGCATCCTCATCTTCGAAGATAAAGGGACCTGAAGAAGAATCCTAACAGGACTTGCTCAATTTCTCCCAGTTTACTACAATTACCTCATGTTCCTAAACCTAATTCCTCTAGTATTATCTACTCTTCATCAAACTCAGCATAAAAGTACATAGTTCTCATGGTCTTGGGGTGTTCTTCATTTATTACAGAGGTTTTTAGGATCTCTATTTTCTTATGAAGGCTTTTGTGTCACATAAAACATTAAATAAATTTGTATGCTTTTATCCTCTTAATCTATCTTTGTCAGTTTATTTTTCAGGCCCAGCTAAGGACCCTAAGAGGGTCAAGGAAAACTCTTCCACAGTATCAAGACTGAAGTAAAAAAAAAAAAAGTTGAGATAGAATTCTCATACCATAAAATCCACCTTGTCAGTGGTTTTAGTATATTCATGAGGTCGTACAACCATCACCACTGAATAATTCCAGAATATTTTCATCCCTCCAAAATGAGACCCCATACACCTTCATATTCACTTCCCATTTCCCCTCCCAGCCCCTGGCAATTACTAATCTTTCTTTTTCTGTAGACTTGCCTATTCTGGATGTTTCATAAAAATGGAATCATTCAATATGTGGCCTTTTTATGTCTGGATATTTTCATTTAGCATAATGTTTTCAAGGTTCATCCATGTCGTGTTACTATACTACATTTTATCCATCAGTTGATGGACATTTGGGTATTCACTTCTTGGTTATTATGGATATTGCTACTATGAATATTCATGTATAAGTTTTTGTGTGAACATTATGTTTTCACTTCTCTTGGGTATATATATATATATATAGGAGTGGAATTGCTAGGTCATATAATAACTCTATGTTTTAACTTTTTGAGGAACTGCCAAACTATTTTCCAAAGAGGCTTCACCATTTTACACCCCTGCTAGTAATATATGAGAATATCAGTTTCTCCACATCCTCATGAACACTCGGTATTGTTCTTTTTGCTTATAGCCATCCTAGTCAGTGTGAAGTGTTATTTCATTGTGGTTTTAATTTGCATTTCCCTAATAATTAATGATGTTTAGCATTTTTTCATATGCTTATTGGCTATTTGTATAACTTCTTTGGAGAAATGCCTATTCAAATCCTTTGTCTATTTAAAAAATTGGGTTATTTCCCTTTATATTGTTGAGTTGTAATTATGTATTCTGAATACTAGACCTTTATTAGATATATGATTTATAAATATTTTCTCCTTTTTGTGGGTTTTCTTTTCACTTTCTTGATAGTGTCCTTTAAATTTTTATGAAGTCTGATTATCTGTTTTTTTTTTTTTTTCTTCCTTTGGTTGCTATGCTTTAGTGCCTAATCCAGGGTGATGAAGATTTATACCTGTGTTTTCTTCTAAGAGTTATATAGTTTGTGTTCTTACATTTAAGTTTAAGGCTGAATTTCACTTCAAAATTAGTGTTAGCTTCACTTTAAAACCATTTTGGATTGGTGGGCATCATTGCCTTTTTTTGTGTGTAACTTTGATTTTCTAAGTTTTGTTGGATTTTTTGTGTTTTTGTGGTTTTGTGTGTATATGTATGTGTTTAGTATTTTAAATCTACCACCTTTATAACTAAGAACCAGAAAGATAACTAAATTTCCACTTAGAGTAGCACTTAATAAATTGGTAAGTACAATATAGAACTCAAAGAAGAAGTTATTTAAATGTTTTGTAGTAAAGAAGGTAGCTTGTACATTTGGGTGGGAAGATACAAGAGGGCGGTCACTTTAAAACCTTAAATTATTTGAGATTGAATATAAAACCCCTGAAGGGGAGAATCTTATGTTTTGGTAAAGGAAGTACATATCTTCTTTGGCTGTTATTAAAACTTGAAATGAAACAAAACATCTGGAAAAAAGCAACTTTGCAATCTTTTAGCACTCAAAGTGCTATGCATATATGCAAAATGTTGCCAGTTCTGCCTCCTACTCAGGAAAGGAATAGAGAAAACCATCAATGGGGTTACTTTAGCTATGCCTTTATGAGGGAAACAAGACCTGGGTGTGAATCTCAGTTAAGCTAATTTACAAGTTGCTGACTTTGGGCAAATTCATTCTTAAACTTCAGCTTCCTTATTTGTGAAATAGGAATTATGAGAGTGCCTACCTGATAGCATTGTTGGAAGGGTTAAATGAGACAGCAGACTGTTTTAAACAATAGTAGCTTAGTGACTTTGTATTTAAATAATTAAATTTGACAGAAATAAGACTGCTTTATTTATTCTCTCATCTCAATTTTCTTTTTGTTTTTCAGTTGTTAACATTTAAACCCCAACTTTAAGAAAGTGGTCAGTTTAATTCTTTTTATGAAATGAGTTATAGTTATTAGATTGTTCTGTTATATTTAATTCTTATTTCCTTTCTTTGCATTAAGCTGGAATTGATGTAAATGTGGCCATGCTTCAGGAATCCCAAGTTTATAATATGATTACCAGGCAACAATTCTGTTATAAAAATGTGCTTATCCCAAAGTGGCATGATGTATGGACACGGATACAGGTAATAATATGAAGGCTCTGGCATGGGCAGCTTCTATAAATATTGTATTAGCAAGTACTTTGACATGTTTCTTTCTTTCACACACAGTTTTTGAAAAAGTATTACTAACAATTTGATAGGGTAGAGAGGATCCTGACTTATTTTTCATTCATAAGCATTTATGCATGCTTTGTGTTCCTCTCTCTATGCCTGTAAGTAGCTTACAGTACTTGACCCTGAGGTAAACTTCCTCCTTTTCCCAAAGAAACTGCCTCCTTCTTTTGCCCTCACTCCTATGCAAGCCAGCACTTGCGCTGGCCCCCGCCATCCTTCTCCTCTCCCCCTCTCCCTCCCTCTCCTCCTCCCCTCTCTCTCCCTCTCCTTCTCTCCCCCTCCCTTTTCTTTTTAAAGGCCTTATGCCATCTTTGGCCTGGAAACTGTTGCGTGACTGTCAGGGTGTAAACTCATTTGTCTTGCTGCTCCTATTTTGATTCTACACAAGATGTTTCATAACCCTCTGAGCTGAAGTTTCCCCTTGATAGAATGACTTTGGTTTCATTTGTTTCATGACACTGTTAAGCTACCTGGCAAGCAAGAATGTCTGGTTGTAATAATGATTGAACAAAATGAGTTCTTTGGGAAATATTGCGGCTTCTATAAGCATAGTATAGAAGCAGCAACTGATAAGGGCATTTGTTGTTCACATCAAAAACATAAGGATGGGCTTGTTGGTTTTTTAATTCTTTTTTTTTTTTAATTGATATACAGATCATATTCTATCTGGGGCAAATTATAACCAACATTTACCCAAAGTCAGTGATTCGTGACAAAGGGTTGAATTTCTCAGCCTGTCATTATGGGAAACATTTTTGGGATGGTTTATGCCTGGCAATTTTCTTAATATTCTAGGCCCTTACTTTGTATGATCTCTCGTAAATAGTTGTTGATAACTCTGTCAGCTTGGAAGTCTTTTTTCCCTCCTCTATTTTCTGGCCTAATAGTAGATTTAGATTATGTTAACAATAAGGCCTTCTAACAGCTGCCTCTGTACCATGTGCAGTGTTATTTGTCTAATATGTTTTAGCCACTGCATCTGTGTTTTTCATAAGGCTTGTGGAAAACTAGTGCCATTTCTGATTTAGATATTTGCTCTAAAGTTTTTTTCAACTGTGTTTGTGAGAATTTAAATTCCTACTTTTTTTCTCATTCAGATTTTATTTGTGTTACAGATCCGGGTAAATAGTTCCAAACTGGTACGAGTCACCCAGGTGGAGAATGAGGAGAAACTGAAGGAGCTAGAGCAGTTTAGTATCTGGAACTTTTTTTCCTCCTTTTTAAAAGAGAAATTGAATGACACCTATGTTAATGTGGGTCTATACAGCACAAAAACCTGCCTCAAAGTTGAGATTATAGAGGAAGACACCCAGTACAGTGTCACTGTGACCCGCAGTAAGTCTTACCTCTCTTTTTCTGGTGGATTCTGTAGTGAGACGGGACTGAGCTTTGGATAGTGTAATTAGACAAAGAAGCCAGCTCAAGACAGTTCCATTTTGGTTCTGATTATAACCTAAGTATACCACTGCTCCAGGCAGTTTAGAGAGACTCCACCCCACATAAAATCCTTTAGGCCTAGATTTGTGACTTCACCTTAGATAGTTCTGAGTACCTCCTTAGTTAGAATTGTGAAGATGTACATTCCTAATACTTTCAATAGCCCTGACCTTATAGCCCTAATATTCTTTAGAATAAGAAAGATGTATTCCTGCCTTCTGGGTAGTTCTAGGCAAAGATAGATGTCCTGAAACGTAAATTTGAAGACATGAATGGTTAAACAGTAAATATTGAAGAAAAGTAGAACTGAGTATTAATACTTCACAAGTGAAAGGTATTTGTAGAACCATAAATTAATAGGAAGATCACTACAGTTTAAGGCCTAATCAGTGGAACTGGGAGAGGTTTTCCCTTTTCTGAATGTGTCTGAGAAAGTTTCACAGAGGAGGCAGATCACTGTGCTGTTGAATTTTGCACGATTTTTGGTCTCTCCTTGGTTATTACCCAGGGTCCTGGGTTGTTGCAAGTAGTAGAAACATTCCTGGTTTTGCTACAACGTAGTTTGTGCCCTTCTAATTGTCCTAGAGCTCCACAGTTCTTTGGTTGTATAGGATTGTTTTTTGGTGTTCCTTTCATATTTACTAATGTCTTGCTCCTGTTCTGTTATGGATCTCCCCTAAACTCAAAGCTCTTAAATGTGAGCGCTGTGGGAGCGTTCGGCATGCTACTACGGGACCTCTGCTTGAGGCCCCTGTTCCTGGGTGAGGTGTGTTTGGGTGTAGGTTTTTTTAACACAGTGGTTGTGTAGCAAAAGGAAGAGAATAGTGATGTTGGGTGAGAAAAGCAGCCAGTTAAAGAACAACAGAGGGCCCAGGCCCAAAGTCTAGGCCAATTGGCTGAATCCCACCCAGCCTACTAGTGACTTAAGGCTCGAAAGCCAGAGCGGTAGAGACCCCTTGTGGGCGATTGCATGAAGTGCTGATGGCACTATGCCTGGCTCTATCCAAGCAAAACTTGATTTCTTTTAGCTTTAGTTTATTTAGCCAAAATAAAAAAAGGTCTTCAGGAAAGTACAGGTTAGACAGAGACCTAATTACATGTTCTCTTTGAAGGATGCTCAGGCTTTGTGTGGAATTTACATGCTGTTTAAGTGAGCTGTCTGCATTTATTTTATTAGTTAACCAATAATGCCAACATTGCTTTTAATTCTGTACTGTGGCTCCCCCTTACCCATGGTTTTACTTTATGTGGTTTCAGTTACTTGCAGTCAGCCTTGGTCCAAAAATATTAAATGAGAAATTCCAGAAATAAACAATTCCTAAGTTTTACATTGTGTGCCATTCTGAGTAGCATGAAAAAATCTCGAACCATCCCATCTGGAGGTGAATCATCCCTTTGTCCAGTGTATCCACGCTGTTTACTCTACCCTCCCGTTAGCCACTTAGTCGTCTGGGTTATCAGACTGACTATTGCAGGTGACCGTGCCTGTGTCAGGTAACTTTACTAATGGCCCCAAAGCACAAGAGCAATGATGCTGGCAATTCAGATATGCCAAAGAGAAGCCGTAAAGTGCTTTAAATAAAAGGTGAAAGTTATTGACTTAATAAAGAAAGGGAAAAAAATGTATGCTGAGGTTGCTAAGATAATTGGTAAGAACGAATCTTCTATCCGTGAAGTTGTGAAGAAGGAAAAAGAAATCCATGTTAGTTTTGCTGTTGCAAACTGCAAAAGCTACCGCTGTGGTGCATGATTAAGTGCTTAGTTAAGAAGGAAAAGGCATTAAATTTGTGGGTGGAAGACATGAACAGAAAATATGTTCCGACTGACAGCAGGATGTTGCGCCAGACAGCATTGAGCCTGTATATGGACTTGAGCAAGGGGTCCCCTGAAATGAATGACCACATTCACATCAGTTTTATTACAGTGTGTTGTTACTATAGTTCTATTTTATTATTAGTTATTGTTAATCTCTTACTGTGCCTAATTTATAAATGAAACTTTATCAGGTATGTATATAAAGGAAAATACAGTATGTATAGGGTTCAGTATTATCCGTGGACTCAGGCATCTACTGGGGGTCTTGGAATGTATCCTCTGCAGATGAGGGGGGACTACTATAATGCCTTAAATTGTTTGGTTCCCCTATTAAGCAGAAGTCTCTATTTATTTCAGGATTTGACCCCAAACTCTTCCTCGTTTTCTTCCTTGGACTTATGTTATTTTTTTGTGGAGACTTACTGAGCAGGTAGGTTCCAAAGCTAGAGTGTGGAATGATAAAGCTTAGACCCACCTGTTTGACTTTTATCATAAAAACTTTAAGTTCTCCAGGACCTTATGGCTAGGCCATTGCCTGCTTGAATAATTTAAAAAATACTTTAATATATGTTACAATTTTTTTTTGTATTGAATAAGATTGTCAATAATGAAATCTCCCTTATTCAGTTGACCCATCTAGTGATGGGATTTAACCAGTTCATCAACCACTTTTTCCACCATTTGAAATGTGTTAAGCCCTTATTTTTACTAGACTGTGTTGATAAGTTTCATGCGTTCAGAGGTAAAGAAACAGACATTAACCACTTATTCATTTCTTGCCTTGAGGAACTTACTAGTTAAGCTAGGTGAAACTGACATGTGCAAATATAAAAAAATAAGTAGACAAACATTGAGCAAAGGTAGAATCAACATTGACTGTATACAGGAAAAAGAATATCTGTGGAGTAGTGAATGAAAGATTAACAATTGGAGTTTGAAGGTGGGCTGGAGTGAGATTGGTGATAGTTCCTTATTTGGAGATCCAGAGAGAAACAGTGAGGGAGCAATAACTAGATAGGAGGAGCCTGAAATAGGAGTAAGAGCTTTCTGTTCTATGCCCTGTGTTTGGTTTATCTTCTGGGTAATCAGTTCAGGTCTAGTTTCCAGTCTCCATGAAGGCAGTATTTTTGTCCCTTCTCCCCAAGAAGGTGTACAGTTCCTCAGAAGAAAGATTATTAAAAATTGGATTGGTAGAGATGTTGAGGATGGGAGTGGTAAGCAGAGGTATATTATTGAGGTATATTATTTGAGGGGACTTCATGATACTAATCCTTATAATCTGGCAGCAACTACATTGTACCAGCTCTTCAGTTTTCTAACCTCAAGTTTTGGGTAAATACGTGCTCTAACCTTGTACCTTTTTTCTCTTTTGGCTGGAATAGTTGTCCTAGTTTGAACAATGCCATGTATGAAGAATGCACAAGTAGTCATGAAATACATTTTCTCTCTGCAGAAGCCAAATCTTCTACTATTCCACCGGGATGAGTGTGGGAATTGTGGCCTCTCTGCTAATCATCATTTTCATACTATCCAAGTTTATGCCCAAGGTAAATAGCAGAATACTCACAGGCAGTTAGGGTAAGCTTGGATAGTTGAAGGATTGTTTGCTTGAATAATCTTACAGCACTGAAAATTTGCATTGATGGCTGATAAGTCAATGTCCTGTGCTTCCCTTAATTTAGAAAGGTACTTTCCGTGATGAATCTTGGAGCCTAGTTACATACAGACTCTCCCTTTTTATTTAAAATTATATGCTCAGTGGGGGATTAAAGTCTTTTTTCTTTTTGCTAATTACATAGTCAGGCTTTTATGTTATTTAGCATCTCATTTTCCCAGTGTTCTTTGTCAGACTGTACCTTTTTAAATATAAAGGACATCTTTTTTAAGATGTGTTTTTTAGTAGGTTGATTTTTTTTTTTAAATCATCGTTCCATTTTGCTTTTATGTATGAAAAGCCTGTTGTAACTTTTTTGCTTTCATTTCTTTGCCTTAGAAGAGTCCCATTTATATCATCCTGGTGGGAGGCTGGTCCTTTTCACTGTACCTCATTCAACTGGTTTTTAAAAATTTACAAGAGATCTGGAAGTGTTACTGGCAGTATCTTTTAAGTAAGTGTTGTCTGTTTTGCTTTCCTATAGGTTTATAGGCTGTTTTAGTTAATCATGAAAAGATGTTGCTGCTTACAGGAGTTTAATAGTCCATTTTATTAATTTTTAAGAATCCTGGTTCTTCACTTATTTCTAACCCCTCTACAGTTATTGTATCTTCTCTTAAAATGATGTTGCTAGGGAGTAGACTTTAATTTGTAACTAACCTTCTTTACACAATAGGCATCTTTTTGAAAGCTGTAAATTGACTTTATTAATATAATCATATTTTAATATTTTAGTATATGTCCTGCCGAAGCAAGCACAATAATTATATTTTAAATGTACTCGAAGACCTTAAGAAACAAAGAATTCTGCAGTGAATCCTATCTATAAAGCAATAATCTCTTGGTTATACAAATAAGATCTTTATGCTTTTAGAGGTAATTAATCCAATTTTTATATATTAGGTTTTTAAAGAGACTATTCTAGAATTATTTAACATGGAGCAGTGCTCCATCTGAACAAGGTAAATTTGGGACAGCAGGAAGGATAGAAGCTTAAAGAGATAAATATATTCAAATAATGAATAAAAGTATAGATAATTGAGTAAAGATCTTGTCCGTTTTCCTAGTTCAATAGGTGCTATATAGTGAATTTAGTGCTGTTCCCCACACAAATTATTTTTACCAGTTATAGATTAAAAAGAATGTCTTCTGTTAACTCTTCTTATAGGCTATGTCCTCATAGTTGGATTCATGAGTTTTGCAGTCTGTTACAAGTATGGGCCTTTGGAGAATGAGCGAAGTATCAACCTGCTGACCTGGACTTTGCAGCTGATGGGCCTGTGTTTGATGTATTCTAGTATCCAGATACCGCACATTGCCCTTGCCATTATCATCATTGCACTGTGTACTAAGAACCTGGAGTACCCTATTCATTGGCTGTACATCACCTACAGGTGACTGAAAGACAATGTACCTATTGGAAAGTGCAATGTGGGATGTAGTTACAGCAAAAGGATACAGAATTGTTGACCTGGGAACCTTTTTGTTAATCAAAATTTATTGTGTTATTACTTCTACTTCTGTTCCTTCCCGAGTCTCTTTTTTTAGACTCTCTATAGGCATGTTTATCATTTTATTCTAGTCATTTTATATAAAATAAAAGCCTCCAGTGACGTGTCATTTGTTCCTGTTACCACTAGGTGGTGCAAAGTATATTACTTTATATCACACGCCTCAGGTCGCCTGGTTTCAGATTGTTTCCACTACTCTCAGATTGCTCTGGGAGTCCAGTTCTTAAGATGTAATTCATAGCACGTTATCACCTTGCATAGTGAATATGGAATAATCCTAGGTTCTGAGGTTGTCAGCGGTTATTTTATTACAGATAGCCAAGGTGATTCCTTCAGTCTTATACCATCATTTTGTCATTTTTCCATTTATTGGAAAATAAATACTTTGCCTATCATTTATTGGAAAATAAGTGAATCTGTTCACTTTAGTGAATAATATTGACCACTCTGACTTGTTACTCATAGTTTAATGTATTAAGAGTTATACATCTTTATAACTAAAGATATCTGCGGAGGAAAGGTGGGAGTGATGACTCTTAAAATTCAGGCTCTCTTTTGTATGCTTGGCCCACTGAAGAGCTAGAAATAAGGATGGATATAGATTACTGATTAACGATTCATGGTGTTATTTTGGTAAGCACAGAAAGATGTGTAAGGCAACAGAAAAGACTGTCTCCCCTCGTCTCCTGACAGAAGAAGAATATCGAATACAAGGAGAGGTAGAGACCCGAAAGGCTTTAGAGGAGCTTCGAGAATATTGTAATAGTCCAGACTGCTCTGCTTGGAAGACTGTTTCTCGAATCCAGTCTCCAAAGAGGTAAACTCTTGATCAGATATGCCAAGCATCTATTGGGATAATTGTGACCTTGAGTTTTAACAGAGACCATACTTCTAGATAATCATTTTGTATTTGTGGCTTTATTTTCCTTTTCATCTAGAACTAGTCAAGAGAAAAGTATGTATATCATCGTATGTTAAGTAGTAGCCTATTTTCTGGTTCCTCAAGGAGCTATCTATTCTAGCTTTGCTTGTAGCATTGAATTGAGAAGACTCCAGTACCATAATGTTTCCCCTCTGATAGCTTTGTATTGCTTTCTGAGTTTCCTTTTTCTCCTTGGAGCAACTATACAAATGAGCATGTGAAGCTTCAATTTGGAATCTTCATGGCATAAAGTTTATAAAACCATAAACATGAATCAATATGTAATGACCCTTAATCCCTTATCAGGATTATGGATAACTAGAGGAACCTTAGAACTTCCATAACTAAAAAGGATAGGCTAGTGCTTATTAAGCAAGATGTGGTTACAGGAAATGTTGGCCTGTGATCCCAGCTTTCTTTTTCTCCTTATTTTTTGCTTTAGTCTACTTAACTGCTAGAGTAAGGAGCATGATATTGGCTAGACACAACATAATTTGGACTGTGAGCATATCAAGGTTTCAACTTATTATTTTGAAAGAGACTAGAAAGCACAGAAAGTTCCTGATGAATATTATCTTCTCTTTTCCAGATTTGCTGACTTTGTGGAAGGCTCTTTTCACCTCACACCAAATGAGGTTTCTGTTCATGAGCAGGAGTATGGATTAGGAAGCATTATTGCCCAGGGTGAAAGCTATGAAGACACATCCTCTGAGGAAGAGGACTCCCATTCTCAGTACCCTGCTATCACACAGAACAACTTCCGGACTTAGGTGGCTGTCAGTTATTTTTATGTGGACTGGCTTGGTCCCTTGATGGTCCATGTTGCATGTGTCATGCAGTTGCTTCTCAACTCTTTGAAAAAGAGTGAGATAGTGCAGAAATTCTGCCGCTGAAATTAGAGGCCTGAGTAGGCCTCCCTCTGGACACGGTCTTAGTGGTCTCGGTGGGATCCCTGAGGAATGAGAGTGGATCAAGTAGTGACTGCTTCCCATTGGTTAAGCTATCAGCTCACCTTTATGTTTCCGAAGAAACCGGATGAGCACAGCTAACACAGCATTCTAGCTCCACTGTGGCTGGCACTCAGAAGTGAGAACTAGTATATGTGCAGTAGTGCTTTCAGACCATAGGCTGCATCTTCCAGAGAGAAATCCACAAATCTGAGCCTCCTTCACTTCTGCTTTTATTTCAGTGACTAAAATAATCCTTGTTTTAAGAGGAAAATAGATTTTTATTTTTGTGTTGTTTTTTTTTAAGTGAATATATGTTTTAAAATGTAAGAAATTCATGTTTCAGAACCAGCAAGTACTCCAGAGTGACAAGCCCTACAGGCCCCTATGTATTTATTAATATGGATTACCCACTGAAGTTCCAGAAGCCGTTGTGTTGAGCTTTGAATTAGTTCTCACATGATGTTCTGAGTCCTGTCTGCTTTTAGGAACATGCCTGTAAGGTCTTCTGTAAGGGAGGTCGTTGGGCTTTTTATTACATTAAGCTTTCAATTCCATCTTAAAAATACATTTGCATTCTTTCCTTCTCATACTTCTTTGCTCCCTTTGTCCTTTCATGAAGGGTCTATTCCCTTGCCTGGGAATACTTTTCAGAGTTTGTTTGATTTCTTAGTCTCTTCCCTTGGGTTTTTAGCATTATTCCTGCTGTTTAGGAGAAGTGACCTTATTTAGGGAATTTAAATGCTTTTACAGGTTCTCCGTTTTTCTTGTCAGTGGGTCACATATCTTTGAGTTGCTGTAGAATCAAGAAACTTCTTTCCCTTCTTTTGTCTATTCATTATTCCTATTCCTTTTAGTCTTTCCTTACCATCTATGCCCTTCCCGCATGAAATCTGGCGAATTTGTAAGCCCCGAAACTAACTATGAAGTTTCTTGATACAACGTACAAGTTGTAGCTATGCAGTTGCCACAGTTTGCCATGAATAGACCTTCAGGTAATCTTCATGCCTTTGGATGCTCATTCAGCCTTCAGAAGCAGACAGATTTTTTTTCCAGAAATTTATTATACTTATTTGCAGTTCCTTTTCTGACCAGAGAGTCATGCTGCCTTTTATTATAGTGGCATTAGTTTCAGATTCTTTTACCATTGGAAAGTACCCTTATGAACCAGCAGTGCCATTTATGAGGGAGCAAATTCCCGAGTCTCTATCATTAGCTTGGTTCTGTTTTTGATCTTCATCTCACGCCTTGGAAAAGCTGTAATGACTCTAGCCAGGAAGATAGACACTGATGGCAGGAGCGCAACATTAGACTTACTGGCTTGCCATGGTCACAGAGAAGGCAGATGGTTTGTTAAAAAGTCTCATGCCACCTTCGGACCAGCCATTTAGCAGATAATTTTCAAAGTCCTGGGCTCCATTACTGACTTCCAAAATGTCAGCTCTGAGATAGTCCTCTAGGTTGATTACTTCCAGCAGTGTTTCCCATCGCTGTACTCATTCCTAAAGTGACATCTACCTCAATTGGCAGCAAATAGACATATTAGAAAGCAAAAAATAAGCAGTGTTTGGCAGCTGCTGTGGGTTAAAGTTGCAGGGTAAAGAAGCTTTATATTGAGAAACCTTTATGCCTTTGTGAATTATGTATGTGGTAGAATTTTATCCCTCTACAAAGAACTGTTAAGACTGTCAGAATATACTGCTTTTCTTCTTATTTATAGAAACAGACCTAGGATATTTGAGTGTAAGTTGATTTGAAAAAATAATTCAGCTGTGCAAGAGGTCTCAGATTCCCTGGAAACTTTGGTGCCTTCCCCTAAATAGCTCCTTGGGAGGTGGTAGCTTGCCTCCAGGATGACTTTTGTCCTGATTCATGTATTTATTTCAGTGAGAAAGCATTCTGAGGTTGGGCAAGCTGCTCTTTTTCTGTTTAGTAAACTTGTGAGATACAGTTTCCATCTTAAGACCAGTTTTTTCACTGCGTTTGAATTTGGGGTGAGTAAAATCAAAATCATTCATTACTTTCTGTCTGGTAGTTGGAGACTGAGCTATAGGCAGTGGAGATCACAGTGGATCCCACAGCGTGAGAGCTGCTCTCAGACCGTGAAGGACAGTGCCTTTGGTGTGCTGTGTCCCTGCCCTCCCTACCAGTGTGGCTCTGGATGCTTCAGAGCCTCCGGGTGCCCGGAGATTGCTTGACTTTGTAAATCTTTAGAAGCTGCTTGTCTCCCTCTTGGCCACTTAGTCTGCTGGCTCAGTCACTACTTGAAGCCCCCATTTAATTTCTCTGACAGTAATAGCTCTTGCAATTTCAGCATAGTCTCATCTCTCAAACTGATCTCATCAAGAAGAATTGAAGGGATAACTGTGGAGTGAGCTGGACATTGGAGCCATGTCTGCTGCCATGTCAGCATCTTGCTCTGCAAATATCAACCGTAAATTGGCCCTAAGGCTCAGAGACTCATCGGCATTGGAAATCTATTGCTTCTAATTGGTCTGAGCAAGTTGTGTAGAGCAGGTCTCCCATTAATGGGAATATAAGAGCCAACTGGCCTAAAACATTTCCTCTTCCTTTTCCCACTCAGATTGCTTTCATGAGACCAGTGACCAAAAATAAGGAAAATTTAGCAACTTCGATATCCTCTAACAAGAAATCCCTATCAGCCACTTTATCTTACCAAAACTAGTTTATTTCTCCTCCCAAATTCATGACCTTAATATTTAGTACAAAGGGGATTTTGCTGATAATAGTTCCAGTGTTTCGTTTTGTGCTAAAACATCCTAGTGTAGAGTCTGGCCCTCTCTTCATTGACTGTGTTCCCTTCAACCCAATCTCCACTTGGCCTATACAATAGAGATTTGATGAATGAAAGGACCCAAACAGGCCAGATGGTCCCCCAAGGCCCTGATAGCCATAAAAGGCATGGGAATGGATTATGCAATTGCCCTCAATCTTTTTGTTGTTACAGAAAAAAAAGATGGGCTCAGATGGATGCCTGCGTAAAAATGGTTCCTAGCTGTGTACTCATAACTTTTCTCTGAATTGAGTAGTGAAAGTTGAAGTAGGAGGAAAGGAAATTAAATGTCCTTTTAATATTCTTTTGGACTCAGGTCTGACATATGAGATAATAACCTGTATTGAAATGCCAAGAATTTTATCTCAACCAAGGAGAGGACAGTTTAACAGATTTATTTTGCCTTCACCTTACATAGACACTGAAACCAAGTAATAACATAAAAATAGCCATTGCACAAGGCATAACCTTTTACTTCTGTTTTGATGTAGGAGAAATTATGTTTTTAGGGAAATCTATGCAATTGTAGTGATCTGGTGGTGTCTTTTGCTAACAGCTTAAGGATTCAGTTGCTAATGAGTTGGATTCAGATGGTTACTACCTTGAAAAGGGTGTTTGGTGCCTTATGTGATGGGAGCCAGAGCCTGCTGGGAATAAACTTAATGTAGATTCATGTGAACATCAATGCACAGCTTTAGTGGGGAGGGAATGGCACACAGCCTCCCAAAATGTGGGGCTTTGGGCTCCCACACCCCAACCCATGTGTGTCATCTTTCTCTTTACACTCTTGACAATAACTTGAAAATAGTGAAATCACCTTTTCTGAACTTTCCTAGAGTGTGGGCCACATTCTTATGTTGCTATAATAGATAACTCATAATGTAGAACTGTTACAGCCTTCACTTGCCTCGGTTTCCTGTTTTCTAGAGTTGATGGTGAAATAGCAGGGGTAAGGAATTCCTGGGTAAGTTTTAGCCTGTGGGTAATGCCTTAGTGTTATTTAAAAAGATTTGTCATTTATATTTAAAAGAAATTTTTATGAATGTTTGAAAGGAACAAAATGATCAGGGACGGCTCTTTGCCATGAGTCTCATTTTCACTCTTCTGTAAGAAAATAACAATGTCTTATTATATATTTTTTCATTTTTATTGTACAAGTTTGTAAGTAATCCCAATTTTAATAAAGTTTTATAGACTACATAGTGGTTTTTCTTAATGAACATGTACTTTTCTTTTTATATCTCTTGTTTTCAGGTAATCAGCAATTAGCTCCTCAGTTTTATCTTTCTGATGAGATGGTTTTGCATGCCATCTATTTTCCTTTTTTCCTTAACCTCCGCTTCCCATCCTGGGTACTTCTTGCTCCACTTCCATTTCTGGACTGGATGATTTTCCAGAATGCCAGATATTTAAGGGTTATTCTTGCAGGAGTAGCAGATAGTACCGCTGTGCTGTCTCAGAAAAAAACAACGTATAGGTTATTGCTGGTCCAGGGAGCTAACCCTGTACTTTAGTTCTTTAATTTTTTTTAATAGTATAAAGTATTTATTTTATTTCTCTATTGGGGTTAGGGAAGACCCATGGATCCAGTTGAAAATGCCTGCCAAGAGCTTTATGTAGGGTGGAAGAGGGAGCAAGGCTATAATGAGCATTAGGGGCCATGGAATAAAAACCTCAATTATGTATAGGCACAGCTTCTGTAGTAGAAGTCTGGTCCCTTCCATCTTTTATGTTTTGGCTATTTTCTTTGCTCTGGGAATCCATTATAGCATTTGTATTAATTCTGTGCCTGTCTCCTTTTTCCTTAGTTATTTAGACTACATGGAAATCCATTATCTATTTTTCAAAGATGGTGAAATTGGAGGAAAACAGGATGTGGACCATATGTAAATTTATGTAGATTAATGCACACTAATGTCATCTTTTTACTTCTTCCTTCTATTAACTACTAGGTAAGTAGGAGAGAGTTGATCATTAAAGGCTGAAGTAAGTAATAAAAACTTAAAGCATAATTGCCTGATGTGCTACATCATAGAGTTTTAGTGAGGATTAAAAAAAAAGATAAGGTGTTTTAAGTAGTTCTCAAACTTTAACATTCATAGGAAGCACCTGGGGAGCTTGTTAAAATGCAGGCTTTTGGTTCAGTAAGTCTGGGTTGGGTCCCAAGATTCTGCATTTCTAATAAACCACCAAGTGATTCAGATGCTGCTGGTCTGTGGATCTCCCCTTGAATAGCAAGAATGTGAAGCACTTAGCTTATTTGCCTGGTACATAGTAAGTACTTCATTAATGTTACTGATACCAGATAATTTGCAAGAGTCAAGAATACCCTCTACCACCAAGTATCTTTATCATATCTGAAAACTTCTGTGTTTTTAATGTGTAACATCTTTTAAAAACTGAATACGCCTGGGAGGACTAATGAAAGTGAATTGGTTTAATCAGATTGCTGGGCTCCCAACTCTCAGAAATCAGCACTAAATAATTTAGATTTTTTTTTTGCTAGTTTTATTGACGTATAATTGATGTATAATAAAATTCTTAAGGTTTAAATTTGCTGTTTTGACAAATGGAGACAATTGTGTAACCACCACCACAATCATGGTATAGAACATTTCTATCACTCCAAAAAGTTCCCTCAGGCCCCTGAATGGATTAGAAATTTTCTTGGGGGCAAAGAAGAAGGGGATTTCAGAGTCAGACTGGAGGAAGATCAATAAGCTCCAGTTGCTTCAGTTTTGCCTGGGAACCAGGAGATCACAATCCTGCACCGCCCCCATACCTTCTCCTCATCTCCGGAAAGCTTTGACAGATCTTAGAATCCCAGCTGACTTGGATGTGCATTTCATACCTTATTAATTGAGAGTGGCCCACTCTCATTCCAGTTAGCCTGGAGCTTCCCTGGTCCAGAGGACTCATTTCAGATCCCAGACAAACCAGGACTGTTGGTCGCCCTAGCTGTGATGTTTATGCCATTGTTTCTAAGCTTGAGGTTGCCGTCTCATTTTGGAGTCAGTTCTTTTGTGGGCACATAATAGGCACTTAATAAATGAGCCAATGGCTAGACACAGATAAACCCGAGTTGTAGGCAGCTGTAGCTTCCCGGCCTAGGGAACAGGAGACCTGGGTTCTGGTCCCAATTCTTCCAGGTTTGCAGTGATGTGATCCTGGGAAAATGGTTTTTCACTCTAGGTCTGTTTGTTTCCTCCATCGTAAAACAGGCGATCTGTTGTCATTTCTGCCTCTGACACTGTGATACTGCTCTACCTGTATATAGGATTATGTTCTGATGTCATGTCCACTTAGCCTTTTCTCTTGTCCTTTCCTTTCCCCCCTTCATATATATATATAATAGATCAATAAATTATGTAAGGGCAGGTTGATAATGGAATTGCTGACAGGCCGAGCTTATACAGAGTGCTTCTGTAAAGCAATAGAGTTTGGACCTTGAACCAAGCAGTCATGACTGGGAATTGACAAATCAAGTCTTGGTTTTCAGGTAAGTGTCTGTAATTACCTAATTTGCTGTTTGTGATGCCCGGGAGGGAGGATGGTGGGCAGAAAGAGCATGATGTTTAGGAATTTTCTTAGGTAGATGAGGGGGTGCCCTGGAAATAGGATTTTATAAGCTTCTTGTCTATCAAAGGCAGATATTTCCAGTGGGCTAGTGCCCAGGGAACAGCATCTCAGGGGCTAATTCAGTATCCTAGCACAAAAGAAGGATTAAAATGAGAAAAAGCAGGATTTGGGCTGGAACCTATGCTGAACAATGTCAAGAAGTTGCATTCTGTTTCTGGTTCTGCTATAGTCTGTCTGCGGAATTATGGGCACATTGTGTAACCTCTCTGAGCCTTGATGTTTGCCTCTACTTTTTCTTTTTAATGGAGTGCCTGCACTGCCTACCTCACAGAGTGGTGTGATTCAGTGCGATGATATGGGTGGGATTTCAATGAAACTGATGCATATATAAGTGTTGTGTTATTACTAATTTTAGTCTTGTGTGTGATAGGGTCTGATTCATGGTGGGAGGGAAGTGAAGAATTTGGGGATATTGTTTGCTTAGTTCCTCAAATAATGTCATTGACACCCCCAGACTTTCAATAAAGTAGGAAGTATAGTTTTGAGGGAGGCACTGATTCTTCTTTAGGAAGATACCCAAGCCTACCTTCCTCCTTGACAAATTCCTGACTTTTTGGAAAAGCTTGTCCTTGGCTTTAAATTCAACTCCTGTTCTCATTTCCAAATTTTGGGTGTAATGGAGTAAGAACTCTACTTGAACTGTTCAGCTAAGGCCAGCCAGATACCCTTTACCTCCTAGAGGGCATTTTCTTCTGTGACTAAATGTCTCCCTCTAGGGCTTCATGCCTGTGAAGGGTTAAGTGAGCCACACCCTCACCAGGAACAGCTTCGAACTTTGTGCTGAGCAGCAGTCTCTGGCCTCTCCTGGCTTGACTGACAGGGAGCCCTGGCTAGAGGAGGCAGCACAGAGGAAAGCCAGAAGAGTGGACACTGGCAAGAGGAAGGCGATCTCTTTTCTGGCCTCCCTGACACCATGGACAGCTCCTGTTAAAGGCATCTCTCCATCTTTGGGGCCTGGACATCCTATGCCCCCTTCCCATCAAATTGGGATTTTTATCCACCATTCTTCAAAGGACAGTGAAGTTACTCCCTAGTTCCAGTGTTGGGTGAGTGTTGTCCTGATCTGTCGCTGCTCTTCTTTTTACATCTTGGAGTACCCCCCGGGGTCTGCTTCCTTTTTCCCTTCCCTACCTCCAACCAATCACATTCTCACTTTCCTCAAATCCAAATCCAAAGACGATGCCTTCTCCTAGCCCTCTTTCTGTTTCTCATCCTTACCTGCCAAGTTACTTAACAACTTAACTTAAAAAAAAAAAAACTTGGAAAATGTGGGATAATAATAGTACCTAGTTCATGGGGATATTGTAAGCATTAAATGAATGAATGTATGTAAAATATTTAGAGCTCTATCTGGCTTGTGGTAATTGCTACATGATTGCTAGAGATTCCTATTTCAGTATTACTGCTCCCTTCACGTGTGTTCCAGGAAGTGACAAGTGCTTTCTTTTTCTGGAGCTTTGGGAAAGTCGAGTGAAGGGAGAAGGCAGCCCAGAAGGCAGTCCTCTATTTGCCTCCCCTTTCCTAATTTTTAACTGCCACACATGGGTGTGGGACCAGCTCTGTTCCAAGTCTCTGCCCTTCCTACCAGTCTCGAAGAAGCTTCTTCTGTATATCCTTAGTTATAGGACCTCTATTCAGCTAGTCTTCAGGCAATTCTCAATGATGGTTGTTCCGTAGTTTGACTGTAATTTTGATGTGGTCGTGAGAGGAGACAAGCACAGCATCTACCTACTCTGCCATCTTGACTGGAATTTTGCCCCACCTACCATTCCTGCTTCCTTCCCCTGCCCCACCCAGGTTCAGCAGTACAGGAGAAGAGGACGATATGGCTGTTTTCTTCCTGTTAGGGAGTGGCATTGACCATTGTACTAATAATTCTATCCTGTACCAGGCCACCTCACCTGCTCAGTCCCACAGGAAAGACTGAGAAGGGCTAGGCTTCAAACTTATGGTTGCCATGTGTCTTCTGCTTGGGGCTGATCCTCACAATGCTCTCTGCCCTTCTAATTTGCTCCTCTTTGACCATTTCCACCAGCTACTAAAAATCTGGGTGCGTCCTTCTGGGGCAAAGTCCCCGTCAGGTTACAGGAATGGGTATAAAAGCTGGAAACAGAAAAATAGGAAAAAAAGCATAAGCACATTCAGAGGTCCCAAATGGCTACTAGTTTTTTGGGAAACAAATCTCACTTTCATTTTCTTTGAGGTATTTCAGTCTTTTATGGAGGAACTCCTGCCTCTGTCCTCAAACTTATCACCTCATCTGGTCCCCATTTAAAGAATGAATCTCACCACATCAATGAAAGAGGCGGAGAGACCGCTGGAAGAACCTTTGAAATGGGCACGAGTGGATTGGGTGACTGAAATAGCGGCTGTGGGAGATAGGGAGTTGTGAGGGAGAACTGGGGACAAATGGTCAGGGAGTCTGGACCCTGGCCAAGGCCTCAGTGTAGGAGGGAGAGAGCTTTTGATGCCTGGCTGCGGTACAAAGTTTTGCTTGCCCTGTCCTCCACAGCCTTCTTGCAGACACAACTGTGCTCCTCCAGTCACTACCTATGAGGTGCCTTCCTTTCCCTGGTGGTCGGAGGCAGAGGTGGTTGGGGCAGAGGTGGGACAGGACCACCTCTGCTCCAACCCAAGGGGCAGAAGATTCCCTCACCTCCCACTGAGTTTTCTGCAGCCTTCTACAGTTAGCTTGGGCTAGTCGAGAGGCCTCTCCTAGGTTAGGGGGTCTTTCTAGGGCCAGAACTAGGGGAGAGGAAGGCTCTATTAGGTCCTTCTACCTTCCTCCCTTCGGTTACTGGTCTCTAAAGCTGAACAGACAGCAGCAAACTGCCCCCCTTACTCCCAGGATCAGTAGCCCTTCTGAACATGACTCTACGGGAAGATTCCGTGGGGGTGGAGGACCTTGTGCTCCTGGAACCCCTGGAGCAGGAGTCTCTGCTCAAGAACCTCAAGCTGCGCTATGAAAACAAAGAGATTTATGTGAGTGTATGTGGGTGCCCTTGACTGTGGGTGTGTGGCTAGAGAGTTTATGTGGTCCCACTCCCTCTTCCCCCTGACCCTCGCCCCTGCTCATTTCCTTCTCCTTCTTCGGCTCCAGACCTACATTGGGAATGTTGTGGTCTCCATGAATCCCTACCAACAGCTGCCCATCTATGGCCCAGAGTTCATTGCCAAATACCAGGAGTATAACTTCTATGAGCTGAAGCCTCATATGTGAGTAGAGGGACCAAGGGATGGTGATGGATGTTCTTAGCAATGAGACATCCTCATTTCCTCTATCCTTTCTCCTGAAGGATGTTCTCCAGCTGCTTTTTCTTCTTCTGGTCCTCTAGAGGCCCCTTCCTAGGCCTGTCACTTGCTCCAATCTGATCCAGATGTGGAGGGTGGGTGAATTTGGAGGCTGGGGATCAAGAGAAAGATGGTGTCTTGGACTGTCCCCACAGTAGTCATTACCCACTTCCTCCCCCAAGCTATGCATTGGCAAACGTGGCGTACCAGTCACTGAGGTCCCGGGACCAAGACCAGTGTATCCTCATCACAGGCGAGAGTGGAGCCGGGAAGACTGGTGAGGCACCTGGCTGGGTGAAGCTGTGGAATCACCACTGGGACTACCCCCTTGTGACTTTCCAAGCCAAGCCTAGTCTTGTCCCTCTCCCACCCCTGAAATTCCCTCTTGGTTTTTCTGACTCTGAGGGGTCCGAGGTGCTGGAATGAGGGAAGTTAAGGAGGGTGCTCTGGGGATCCATGTGAGGGCTTCTCTTACACAGAGGCTAGCAAACTGGTGATGTCTTACGTGGCGGCTGTCTGTGGGAAAGGGGAGCAGGTGAACTCTGTGAAGGAGCAACTGCTTCAGTCAAACCCAGTACTGGAGGGTGAGAACTTTCCCTTCCCCTCCCTGCCATCCCAGAGCCACTCCTGCCTGGTCCCTCTTCTCTGGTGCTCCAAAACCACTGTTCTCATTTAGCCTGAAAAAACTGAGATTGGCACAAGGATTGGAAGACCTTCCTGCTTTTCCTTCTCTAGAATCCCTCTTCTTCCCTCAGCCACCTCACTGCCCCTCCCCTCATCTCTGCAGCTTTTGGCAATGCCAAGACCATTCGCAACAACAATTCCTCTCGATTCGTGAGTGAACATCTCCCTGGGCCTGGGAGGAGAGGGTGTAGGGGCTTGAGAGGGAGGAATGTGGCACAGACCCCTCCTGAACAGGGTGGTGAGAAGAGGAGGAAGCAAAGTCTCTCTCTCTCTGGTCTCTGAAGGGAAAATACATGGATATTGAATTTGACTTCAAGGGATCCCCCCTCGGCGGTGTCATCACAAACTGTACGTGTCTCCCCATTCTGCTTACCGCCTCTCTTTCCCACCTGCCCCACAGTGTCCCTTTCTATTAACCTGCTACCATAAGTAGGAGGGACATTAGACTGCCAGACTTGCCAACCACTAGGAGGGATGAGGCAGAATTGGAGGGAAGCTGAGAGATCTTCTAGACCTCAGAACATTTTCTGATTCTCTGCCAGATCTGCTGGAGAAATCCCGAGTGGTGAAGCAGCTCAAAGGAGAAAGGAATTTCCACATCTTCTATCAGCTACTGGCTGGAGCAGATCCACAGCTGCTGAGTATGCGCCTGCCCCGGAACATCTCCAACCTCCGTTCAGTCCCTTCTGGGCCCCTGAAGCCCTCTTCCCTTGAGACCCTCAGACTTCCTCCTGCTTTCCTCATTCTGAATCTCATCGTTGCTGGAAACAAATCCCATGACCTCCGTGTTCTCTTCCTTTTCTGGGGTTTTATTGCTAGGAATAAGCTTTACTTGCTCTTCACTGCACTTATTCCCCTGTCCTGCCTGGGTTATTTTTTCCCCACGCGGCTTCAGAAATGGAACACTCATTTGCATCCACCATCTTTTCCTGTCATCAACTTAAGGGACCTTATTGGTAGCTCTACATTTGCCTCACTCGGGACCCTATTTTTGATTTCCTCTTTTTAGATAGTTCTATGTAGGGTTCACTCATTCACTCAATTGCTCATTCAGTCATTCATCAAATATCTCTTGAACACCTACTGTGATTGAACATTGTGCTAGCCTATAGGGATATAGAGTTGAGTAAGACATGAACTTTGTCCTTGAATAACTTTCAGTCTCCTAGGGATGGCAGATGTATGAACAAGTATACCTCAATACAGTGCAATCAGTGTCAATAGGCCCTTGCAGATGGCTATAGAAGCAGAAGGCATGGAGCACATTGCCTTGTCCATCCCAGCTTGAATGCTATATTATACTGGCCCAGAGTGGCTCTGGTGGGCATCACTGCAGGGTCTGGTGGGACTTGAGGGACACTTTCAGAGTTTGCCTCCTAATCCCCCTTCTAGCTGTGAGCACTGTGGATGTCTGTCCCCCAAAGACCTGTCCCTTTGATTTCTGGCTATTCAATGCTGGACTTGTGCCTATCTCTTTTCCCTCTGGGAGATCTCTATGGTTCAAGAGCTCATCTTCTTTCCTGGCTTAATCGTCTTGGTTGTGTTTAATTTGTCTGAATCATAGACACTAGTGTCTTATTCTGGTTGATTCTGTCACTCATTAGTTTATGTTGAGTCTGGGTGGGGCCACCCTGGTATCATCATCCCAGGGCATTTCTGATTCATTCTCTGTTTAGACACCCCTCTTCAGCAAGTTTCAGTTTCAAAACTGGTGTCTCAGGGGAAGCTGCCATTAAATTCTAGTTTGAGAGACACTTCCTGATTCTCAAACCATTTGAACAACAGATAATTGATATTCCAAAAGCTCCATGATTAACCCACTCTTTCCCATCTCAGGTGAACAACTTTGACCATTCCCTTGATTCGTTTTTTAAAAAGAAAAAGGTGCTGCATGCCAGCCAGGCACAGTATATGAAGATGAAAAACACAGTCCCAACACAAGTTGTTTATCTGCAGGAGAGAGAAAAAAACAAACAAACCTAGCCCATGTGATTGGGGCTGGGCTAGAGATTCACCATGGGGGAATACAAGAGCCATTTGGCTCAGCCCCACAATGCCAGGGAAAACCTTCCAAAAGAGGGGAACATAGCACCTTTGTCAGTGCTTAGTGAACGGATGATAAATGCACCAATGAGGCTGAGGGGTTGAGGCTGAGGCCGGTGGGAGAGATGTGCTCACTCTCTTTCCTCAGAGACTTTAGCAAAGTGGAAGGTTCACTTATTTGTTTTTATTGTTTAGAACCCTGAGGGTAGGGAGAAGAGTACAATGATGCTTTTCTTTCATAAAAATTGGGGGAAAACACCAATAATCATGACCACCTAAACCCTAAATACCACTTAAAAATTGAGTCTGTTATAGGAATTAATGATCCCAAAACAAAGCAGGCAAAGGAAGAACTTAAACAAACAAAATGACTCCTTTGGATAAGTGAATGAACCAACCTAGGGCAAGGGATATGAGGGTCAAAGCTGGAGGCTTCCAGAGAGCCCATGTACTACCTCTCTGTCTGCACGCTGGCCCTTCCAGAGGCTCTGAAGCTCAAGCAGGATACAAGTGGCTATGCCTATCTGAACCGGGAAGTGTCCATAGTAGATGGCATGGACGATGCCTCCAACTTCAAAGCTGTCCAGGTGGGTTCCCAGGGTGGGGTAGGCTTGGGCCCTTAGGCCACCCCTGAGCCCAGGCTCTAGCTTTGAGAAGGGAGGCATTGGATGAGCACCGCAGTTCAGCTTCTGATTTCTGCTTTCTTCCTAAGAGTGCAATGACTGTGATTGGGTTCTCGGAGGAGGAAATTCGATGGGTGCTAGAGGTGACGGCCCTGGTGCTGAAGCTGGGGAATGTGGAGCTGTCAGATGAGATCCAGGCCAGTGGGATACCAGCAAGTGGCATCTGTGATGGGACAGGTCTGCACCATCCTGCCGGAGCCCCCACCAGCTCCCTGAATCTCCTGCCATCTGTTCTTCCACAATCTCCACCATAATCGACTTCACTCTGATTTAGTCCCACTCAGCCTACTCCTGAGTTCTTCCCTAAACATGCTCATTGAGAACACCAGTAAGCATATTGGAATGAGGTTTTGAAGTTTGATAGACCTAGATTCTGGGAGCTCTCCAAGCCTCAGTTGATATTTTGCAAAATGGTGACAATTACACCTATTTCAGGAGATTCTCATATTAACGTAGATACTGCATGCAAAGTTCCAAGAGCTCCCTTTTCTCCTCCCCAGAGCTTTCTCCAGAGCCATGTTCTGGATTGGCTTCAAGGACTTCCCCAGCAAGACCCAGGGACACCAGTCTCCTAGCAATTTTACTTATTAGCCCTTCTTCCCTCTCCTGAGAGAAAGCCCTCTCTCAGGCCATGTTGTATTTCCTCATCACCCCAGGTATTCAGGAGATTGGGGAAATGGTGGGTTTGAATTCAGAGGAATTAGAGAGAGCTTTGTGCTCCAGGACCATGGAAACTGCTAAAGAAAAAGTGGTCACTGCATTGAATGTCATCCAGGTAAGGGGCCTTAAGGAAGGGGCTGATTCTAAGTCTTTTCTGTGGCTGCCACACTAACCAGCTCGGCCTCACCTTGTAGGCTCAGTATGCTCGTGATGCTCTGGCTAAGAACATCTATAGCCGCCTCTTCAACTGGTTAGTGAATCGAATCAACGAGAGTATCAAGGTGAGAGATCGCCCTCTTCCCTCAATATTCTCTTACCTGCCCCACTTCTCTTGCTGTGGTCATCAGCCCTGTAGCTTGAGTTCTGAGATGAACAGGGTAATGGTGATGAGGGTAGCATACAGTTTCTTCTAAGAGTGTGCTGTTGTGGAAACATCACTGGTTTTTGAGTTTGACTATCTGAATCTGCTACTTACCAATAGTGTGGCCTTTCAGTTTCACAAAGATTCTGAACTTCAGTTTCCTGATTTGGAAAATGGGACACTAATGCCTACCTGCTTCACAAGTTTAGTGAGGCTCAGATAAAATTATGTACCTGGTCACTATATATATAACTGAGCAATTCTGGGTTTTATGTTCAAGCAAACTGAAAACAGATATCCACATAAAAACCTGTACACGAATGTTCATGGGGGCATTATCATAAAAGCCAAAAAGTGGAAACAATCCAAATTTCCATCAACTGATGAATGAATAAATAAAATGTGATGTATCCATACAATAGTATATGTTTTTGGCCATGAAAAGGAATTAAGTACTGATACACACCCAACATGGATGAACCTTGAAAACGTTGAATTAAAGAAGCCAAACACGAAAGGCCACATTTTGTATGACTCCATTTATATGAAATATCAAGAACAGGCAAATCCATAGACATGGGAAGTAGATCAGTAGTTACCAGAGGCTGGGGGTGGGGGGTGGCCGGAGGGGAATAGGGAGGGACTATTAATTAGTATGGATACAAGATTTCTTTGGGGGATGATGAAAATGCTCTGAATAAGGTACTGGTGATGGTTGTACACCACTGAATGGTATACCTTTAAAGGGTAAATTTTATGGTATGTGAATTAGATCAAAATAGAGCTATTATTTAAAAATTATGTTTTTAAATAATATGACAATGCAATCCATGTAGAAGCTATTACTGGAGGGTAAAGTGGGATTTGAATCTAAGTTTGGGTAAATGCTTAGCCCTTTTGAAATTTGATTTTTTTTATCTGTAAAATGGGAATAATTACTCCTCATAGGGTTATGATAGAATTAGTAAATTAAGAACATGGGATTTTTTGTAAAAAGCTCTACAAATATAAGAGACAATTTCAAAGTCTTTCTACCTCATACCCTGGGAGCACCATGCTGGCATGTATTTGCAACTTCCTTTTTCTCCTTTCCTCCCTCTTTGCTTGTCTTCCAGCATATAGAGGATAAATAAAATCACAACGGTTCCTTTCCAGCTTTGCCAAAGGTCACCCAAGTTCTATTTATCTCTTGCTCCAATCACATCCACTGTAGAAGTGCCTAGTCTGGTGTACAGAGGGGGCCTGTTCTCAGATTTGTCTTTTCCTTCTCCTCAGGTAGGCTCTGGGGAGAAGAAGAAGGTGATGGGGGTTCTGGATATCTACGGCTTTGAAATATTAGAGGTAAGAGAGATTTGTCTAACCTCAATACCCTGCTTCCCTGAGGTTAGGGGCAGATGTGAGAGAGGGGAGGTAGTGCTAAAAGGTAGGAGCATTTTGGTCTGAGCTGGTCTCTCTCTTTAACCTGTGTGCCTTCCTCAGGATAATAGCTTTGAGCAATTTGTGATCAACTACTGCAATGAGAAGCTACAGCAGGTGTTTATAGAAATAACACTGAAAGAGGAGCAAGAGGAATATGAGAGAGAGGTAAACTAAGACTTCTTCCTACTTTTCCTCTCTTAAATGACTTCTCGGCACATGCCAGATCTTTCTCCTTGATCACAATTTTCTCTCAATAGTCCCGATATGGGAGCACAAAGGACAAAAGGTTTCCCTTGCACAGCTGAACATTCTAGCATTACCAAGAAGCTCTCATTTTATGCTGTCCACCCCCTGGTTCTCCATCTTCCCACTCCAGGCCAGGCAAGGCAGGGGGCAGACTGATGGAAGGGTGTGTATTGAGGGAGACAGTCTTGACAAGAGTGAAGTGACAGCTGTACTTGGCCTGTGGGTACTGTGAGCCAAATTTAGAAGGGACATTTCTCCTGGGCTTGGCACCCTACCTCATCCCTTTGTGTGCTCTTCTCTAATGTCTCAGAATCCTTTGTCTCCTCCAAGCCCTGGCTGATCTCCCCTTATCCTCTTGTAGCACCCTGAACCCAGACTTCCTCACCAGAAGTGCCCTATGGCTCAGAATTTCCACACTCCTTCCCCTGTTCAGCAAAACCCCTGTTCTCTATGGCTGGGTGTCAGAATGGCTATCTAATTGAGCTAATCCGCTCCAAAGTGTGAATGGCCGAGTCTCACTCATCAAAACCCTCCTAGGGATACTCCCTGTGAGCTCCCGCATTCAGGCAATGAGGTCACAATGTGTGGAAAAGCTTTTTTAGTTGTTTTGTATGGTTTATTTTAAAAATTTAAATAATGAAATAGATAATACATCTCCATACTTCAAAATTCAAAAAGCTTAAGAAGGTGTATAAAGAAAGGTCTCTCTCTCACCCTGTTCCCAGCCTCATAGTTCTCCCTATCTAGAGGCACCTAAAGCAGGCCTTCTTCCAGATGTCTTTGATGTGTGATCAGACCAATCTGTAAATATATTTTTCCACAAAATTTATTCAAGTAGTAGTGATACACTCTGTTCTACACCTTGTTTCCTAAATTAACAAACTATCTTTTTGTATCAGTATATAAAGATACTTTTTTACAGCTACCATAGCATTGTAAGGGTATCATAATTCATTTAAGCATTTTTGGAATGAAGTGGGAGGGCAAATTTACTTAATTCTACTCTGCATTCTCTAAGGACCTGTAAGGGAGGAGAGAGAGAAAGGCTTCTTTTTCCAGTAACACCTGGGAATGAGTTGGGAGGTCTGGCCCTGGGGTAGGATTAGGAGCTATCCTACCAGCAGATCTGATCCCCAGCAGATCCCTAAAGCTGAGAATGATTTTCTTTGGGTCTTCTGCTTCTCATCCATTCTTGCCTTTTTTAAAAAATATATATCGTCCCAAGGTATTATGTAGATCAGTGATTCTTAAGGTGGGATCCCGGACCAGCAGCATTGTTGTAGCCACAGCTCCTGATAGACATGCAGACCACCAGAACTCAGTGAGTTATAGGAAACACACTCTTTATTCAGCCAGCTGGGTCTGCCAGGAGTACGCAGACCCCAAATTAAGCAGCCCCGAAATGTAGAGGTACAGGGTTTTAAGCCCTAAACCCCATTCTTCATTCTGTCTGAACACAAAAGTCTATTTTTCTTTTTACTAACTGTAAACTCATAGGTTGGTTGTGCAAATGAGAGGTACAGAAGCAGAAAGCTTATCGTTAGAATGTTATGTTCCCATGAATGATAGCCTATGTTCCCATGGACAATAGCCAAGCAGTAATTTTCCAGCCAGCACATTCCCCACTGGCCTTAGCAGAAAATCAAATCCTTGATTCTTCATGCGGAATTTGCTCATAGCCTCTATTTTGTAATACTAAAATTTAATAGAATTAATTCTCTTCCTTATATATGCAAACAAGAAATTGAGGAAACATGGGCCAAAAGTTAACAAGAGGAGGAGGAGAATTAAAGGTCCAGCTACAGCAGATAGAAGGGTTGTTAGCCATGGTGACCAATTGAACATCCTATGAAACCAGTTATTGATTCTAGTTTGTTTTTCCCTGGCATCTAAATTTCTCTGTACTAGTAGTAAGCTTTCTCTAATTATTCCAGAGTTATTGGCATAGAAGCAACAGGTTTCACCTAGAGCCATACATAATCCATCTTGTTCTAAGAATAATAAATCTAAACCTCTTCTATTTTGGAGGACTACTTCTGCTAGTGAATCGACTTGAAGTTCTAGCCTGCTGAGCTCAGTTAAATTTAGGGGAGTTCCTACCCTGACATAATAAGGGTTTTGGGTTTAGGCACAACCAGCAATCTTGTCCTATGTCTGGGGTGGTCTTATTTAAGACCTTGTGTATTGTCATTAGCAAAGTTATTAATGCTCCTTCTGGTTCTGGTTGTGGCTGGTCGAATGCCTGGGCTAAAGAGGAAAAAAGGAAGAAACAGAGGGTTAGACTTATGTGCTTGAGTCTTAGTCTTAAGGGCCCGTCTTCCTGAGCTGTCCACTCTCGTGCTGCCTTCATGTGGGAGTGATGAATCCATGATGGGATGCCGTCTACTTTAACTGCAGTGGGCGTCGTCAGGTAGACAGTGAAGGGTCCTTTCCATTTGGGTTCTAGTCCTTTGGAAGTGAACTTCCGGATCCACACAGAGTCCCCAGGCTGAAACTGATGGGGAAGTCCGTCCCCCGGGGCTGAGGGGGCAGCACGAACCGGGACCAAATCTCCTTCGGTACACTTTGAAGGGCCTGTAAAAACTTAAGTAAGACAAGGTTATGCATTTCTGCCTTTTTCTCATCTTCTATTCTAGGTACTACAGGTAGGGGTTTTCTAAAGAAAATTTCAAATGGGGTGAATCCATTAATATACAGAGTACCCCTAGCTCTAAGAGAAGAGAAGGGGAGAAAGTTTTCCCAGGTCCCACCAGTTTCTAATCCTAACTTGACTAATGTCTCTTTTAGGGTCCGATTCATTCGCTCTGCTTGGCCCGAACTTTGGGGCTGAAGGCGCAGTGGAGTTTCCATGCAAATTTAGGTAGCTAGCCAATTGCTGTGATACCTTTGCTTTGAAGGCAGGCCTATTATCCGACCCTAAAGTTCTGGGGAGACCAAATCGAGGGAGGATTTCTTGTAGTAGTTTCTTAGTAACTACTAAGGCAGTCTCTTTCCTGGTGGGGAAGGCTTCTACCCATCCCGAAAAGGTGTCTATAAAAACAAGTAAATATTTGTAGCCCCCCACAGTCGGGGTTACCTCAGTGAAATCTACTTCCCTGTGGTCCCCCGGATAAGTTCTCCTTTCCCTATGCTTAGGTTCTTTAATCTTCCTCTTCTTTGGATTAACTTGGGCACAAGCTGGGCATCGTGAAGCAATCTCCTTGGCAGTTCTCCTTCTAACAAGTGAAAGTAGGGGTCTAATGCTTGGAGCATCTTAGTTTGCCCTAGGTGTGTGGTCTGGTGAAGTTGGTGGAGGAGAGTCCTTCCAAGGGCCATGGGAGCCTGATTTTTCTATCTGGGGTCGTCCACTACCCCTGTTGGTTCCTAGCGGCTCCCTTGACTTGAAAATATATGTTCTCTTCCGCCGTATAAGTCGGAGATGGAGGCAGTTCTGGGTAAGGGACAACAGTCAGTAGATGTGGTGGGGGCCCCACTGGCCTTGTGGCCGCTGTTCTTGTCTCTGCATTGGCTTGTCAGTTTCCCTCAGCCTCAGGACTATTCCCTTTTTGATGCCCTTTACAAAGGACAATAACAGGAGCCTTAGGTATCTATATGGCTTCAAGTAAAGCTAAGATCTCCCTTTGTTCTTGATGTCCTTCCCAGCTGAAGTCAGAAGCCCTCTTTCCTTGGAGATGGCTCCGTGTACATGTGCAGTGGCAAAGGTGTATCGGCTGTCAGTGTATATTGTGACTGCCTTATCCTCTCCCCATCTTATTGCCTCAGTGAGGGCGATGAGTTCTGCCTTTTGAGCAGAAGTCCTATGAGGAAGAGCTTGTGACCAGATGCTGCCAGTTAGGGTAACGACCCCTGCCCCAGCATATCCTTCCTTCCTGCATGAAGCTGCTCCCGTCCATGAACTTCATTGGCCTCAGGCAGAGGGGAGTCTTTGATGTCTGGCCATGAGGAACACACAGCGTCAGTGAAATCTGTGCAGTCATGCACGGGGTTCTGGGGTCTGGGTCTGGCAACAGATTGGCTGGGTTGATGACCATATCTTTGGATTTTAGCCATACGTTTGGGGTCATCTGGTGCCTCCCTGTTGTTGAACACCTTCTGGGCTATCTCAACAAGTTGGGACAGGTTCATTCCTGCAAAACCTTCTAATTTTTGCAATTTATGCTGGATATCAGGGCCTACCTGAGTAGCAAAGGCTGTATTAATTGCCCACTGGTTCTCAGGGGCTGCAGGATCAATGGAGGTGTATACCTGGTATTCCTCATTCAAGAGACGCTCCAGAGGATTCCTGAGTCCCTCCCTGTATAACTTCAGTTACCTTAGAAAGGTTAGTTGGCTGGCAAGCAGCCGTCCTAATTCCCCCAATTAGAATCTGGTGGTACCGATCTAATGCTGTTCTCCCTGCCTGAGAACTGTGTCCCCGGTCCGGGCGGGTGGAGGGAAATTCCTCCTCAGTCCGTCCCCTGCTTCCTCAACTGTCCTCTCTTCCACAGCTATCTTTTGTTTCAGTCCGAATGCGTCTGCGTTCTTCTGAGGTCCAGGGGGTAATTAAAAGCTGTTGGCAATCGTCCCAGGTGGGGCAGTGAGTCTGAAAGACACTTTCTAAGAGTCCCATTAATGCCTGGGGTTTCTCAGAGAAAGGCGGATTCTGTGCCTTCCAGTGTCCAGGTCACTAGTCAAGAAAACCACGTAAACCATAAAGGGCCTGTCTGTGTGATGCCCCTGGTGCGATGCTTCTCCCAAGGGGAGAATGGCCGGGTGGTGTATTGGCTGGTGCCCCGCCTGGAGCGGGAGCAGGAGGCCCATAGGGGTTACTTGCGCACGTCTGAGGAGGTGAGGTGGTGCTATTTGTCCTCTGTTGTCCTGGATTATAAGATGGGGAAGTGCATTGTCCTTTGGTGGAGGTTGGAGGACTGAGGGATTGGGCTGTATGGGCGGTTGCCGTATGTTTCAGGGTGCCCACAACTAAGACTCATGCCCCTAGAGAAAGGGCACACTGACGGAGCCAAGGAGGGGGCTTCTGAACAAGGTTTAACCATTGATCAATGTAGGAAAACTGATCTGGATGTCTTGGCTCTCCCATGACAATCTTCTAAACATTTCTCACTAAACCCTTGTCAAGGGAACCCTCCAGAGGCCAGTTTACACCAAAAGAGGGCCACTCAAATTCACACAATGTCCTTAGTCTGCTTGGAGAAAACTTTGTGCCATAGTCAGCTCCCTCTGCAAACCCCTCTTTGAAATGTCGCAGGAGACATCCCAAGGGTGTCTTCTGGGAACTCAGGCTTCCCCCCATGGCTTGCACAGAAAACACAAAACAGACACTCAGACAAGAACAATTACCAGGGTGTAGTGGACCCAGAGAAGTCCGCCACCTACAACCTAGACAAGACCAAAGACAATAGACAGAACCCGATAATGGCACAGGAATTGGCATCCCGCAGCCTGGCCACAGTCCAGGAGATATGACTGTGTCCAGTCTCTCCACGGACCCCTGATGACCGGTCAACAGAAATAGAAAGGTACCGTTTATCCAGATGTTGAGGCCTCGGAGATTCCTGTCAGGATCAGGTAAAAAAGAGTGTGTCCTAAAGGTTGCGTCCTTGACGACTGCATTAACCCCTTAACGGCATTCAAGGGCCCTGGAACATCTCAGGTTGGCCTCCCCCCTTTGAATCTGTAACAGGGACGGCAACCGCTTCAGAGGCCGTCCAAAATTAGATCTCAGGGCCACACCCTGAGATCTCGCTGGGGCCTCCAAATGTTGTAGCTGCCACCCCCAAAAACACACAGACCACCAGAAATCAGTGAGTTATAGGAAACACACTCTTTATTCAGCCAGCTGGGTCTGCCAGGGGTATGCAGACCCCAAATTAAGCAGCCCTGAAATGTAGAGAGAGGTACAGGTTTTTAAGCCCTAAACCTCATTCTTCATTCTGTGTGAACACAAAAGTCTATTTTTCTTCTTTTTACTAACTGTAAACTCATAGGTCGGTTGTGCAAGTGGGGGTACAGAAGCAGAAAGCTTATCGTTAGAATGTTATGTTCCCATGAGTGATAGCCTATGTTCCCATGGACAATAGCCAAGCAGTAATTTTCCAGCCAGCACAGCATCACCGTCCCCTGGGAACATGTTAGGATGCAAATTCCCAGGCCCTGTCTCACACCTGCTAAATCGGAAACTCAGGGAGTTGGAGCAGCAATCTGTGCTTTAACAAGCCCTTCAGGCATTTGGGATGCACACTGAAATTTGAGAATCACCAGTATAGGTCTTTGAAGATATAGCAAATTAAGTTGGTTGTTTGACGATAAACTTTCTTGTGTGCTTTGGTTTTTAGTTCATTGCCAGAGCGGTGTGGGCATTTGCCCTTCCGCTTACTCAAGGATCCTTCTCCACCCCCACAGTGCCATAATCCCGACCCCAGTCTTCATCCAACATCTTACACTTCCCTCTTTACCCTACAACACCTATAGGGCTCTCTGCATTGTCTCCCCCTCACACTTGCTCTGTCTCTCCACCCACCCCACAAATTCTCCATCAACCTGGAGAGAATAGACATAAACAGAAACCACACCAAGGATTCCTCTGAACTACAGGGCTTTCTGATGGTCCTTTGTGGAGTGGGTGAAAGGGAATGTGGGTCTAGTGAGGTCTTTGAGGGCTTGTCTTGGACCCACTCGCTATAATTTGTCATGTCTCTCCTTGCCAGGGCATCCTATGGAAAAAGGTGGACTACTTTGATAATGGCATTATCTGTAACCTTATTGAGCATGTGAGTTATCCTTCTCTTATCTCCAGGACCTTCCCTTAATATCCTTCCCCTGTCCCTGTCTCCACCCACCCACCCCACTTGGTAAGCATGGTAGAGAAGGCAAAGGATGAGTGGGCAGAGGGGTGGCACTGGGGATGTGGAAATCTTGGAGGACCAGGTCTAGGTTGAGCTGATCTTGTTCCCCTGGATAGAATCAGCGAGGTATCCTGGCCATGCTGGATGAGGAGTGCCTGCGGCCTGGGGTGGTCAGTGACTCCACCTTCCTAGCAAAGCTGAACCAGCTCTTCTCCAAGCATAGTCACTATGAGAGCAAAGTCACCCAGAACGCGCAGCGCAAGTATGACCACACCATGGGCCTCAGCTCCTTCCGCATCAGCCACTATGCGGGCAAGGTGATACGGCAGGCCTGGAGGGTCAAGACTAGAGCCTGAGCACAGGCCAAAGGCAATGGGGGAGGAATTGGGGTGAAATGCGAACAGGGAATACTTCACGATGAGACTGGGAGGGCCAAGTGCTGGGACAAGGTCATGGGCTCTCCAGACAATAGCCTTTTTTCTACAGGTGACGTACAATGTGAACAGCTTCATTGACAAGAATAATGACCTACTCTTCCGGGACCTGTCCCAGGCCATGTGGAAGGCCCAGCATCCCCTCCTTCGGTCCTTGTTCCCTGAGGGTGATCCCAAGCAGGCGTCTCTCAAACGCCCCCCAACTGCTGGGGCCCAGTTCAAGAATTCTGTGGCCATACTTATGAAAAACCTTTATTCGAAGAACCCCAATTACATCAGGTGATGTGCTAGGCACACAGAGGAACATGATACATACATGATGGCATGTGCGGGGTCCATGCATTGTAGAACATGTCCACGTGTGTGGAGGTCTCTGGAATAAGGGTATCAGTGGCCCTTTCCTTATGGAAAACAGAGCCAGATGAGATGAGAATCTTGTAGCAGGGAGAACATCAGATTTTGGTAGGGATCATACAATAATGAGTGAAACTGGAATGGCCAATGTCTCCACTTCCTCTGAAATTTTGCATCTAAGGGGAATATATGCAGAATGGGGGTGAAGAAACCAGGAGGGTTACACTGGCAAAGATGAAGCTTCTGAAGCCAGTACCTTGCCTCACCTCCCACCAGGTGTATAAAGCCCAATGAGCATCAGCAACGAGGTCAGTTTTCCTCACAGCTGGTGGCAGTCCAGGTTCAGTACCTGGGACTGCTAGAGAACGTGCGGGTACGACGTGCAGGCTATGCCTTCCGCCAGGGGTACAGGCCCTTTCTGGGAAGGTACCGATTGCTGAGCCGGAGCACTTGGCCTCAGTGGAATGGGGAAGACCGGTAAGACTCAGTGGGGGAACAGGGAACATCTGTGGGGGAATTGACTCTGAAGTCTTCTTTCAAGCTCTGAACTCTTCTTCCATTGTAAAAGGGGTTAGGGGAAAGGGGGAGAGGGCCCTCCCCTGCGTTGCCTCTCAGCAGCTTTCCTCATCTGCTCCTGTAGGGAGGGGATCGAGAAGGTCCTGGGGAGCTGAGCATACACTCAGAGGAGGTAGCCTTTGGGAAGACAAAGATCTTCATTAGAAGCCCCAAGACTGTGAGTTGGAGAGTGCGCTTGTTCTTGGCAGACGTGCAAGGTGGAAGAATGGAGAGCTCATCTGAGTGAGAGGCTGGGTGGGGAAGGAAGCCCTTGTAACCTGGACTGGATGGTGGAAGAGGAAGTCTTCTCACTGTGGGGACCGAAACATTGGGTTCCCACCCTGTCCAGAGCCCTGGGAGTCAGGTGTGCCTGCATGGCCCTCTCTGAGTGCCTCTGCCTGAAGCAGGACCCCTTGAGGGTCAGGGCAATGTGCTGCGTGCATCTGAGTTTCCAAATCCTAGCAAAGTGCCTACTGCAGTTAGAGTTCAGTGGATGGTTGTTAAATGAATGAATGAGTAAATGAATGAACTAAGATGATAAAGGAATGATTGAATAAAACACTGGCGGGGGAGCCTCTGGGGCCATGGGGTACAGGAGGAGAGAGTGCTGCTCCTCTAGGCCAGTGTCTCCATTCTACCCTTCCACCTCTCCACAGCTTTTCTACCTGGAAGAGCAGAGGCGCCTCCGAATCCACCAGCTGGTCACACTCATACAGAAGATATACCGAGGCTGGCGCTGCCGCACCTACTACCAGCTGATGCGCAAGAGTCAGATCCTCATTTCCTCTTGGTTTCGGGGCAACATGGTACCAGTTACCCCTAAAGTCCCACCCCTCACTCTAATAGAGTGGGAAGTGGGAGAGGTGGTTCAGGAGATGGAGTTTTTCTAATAGGCTCATTGTTTTCTACAGCAAAAGAAGCGCTATGGAAAGATAAAGGCGTCCGTATTGCTGATCCAGGCTTTTGTGAGAGGGTGGAAGGTAATGGGGAAGGGGAGAGAGGTTGCTTCCCCACATGTGGTTCCTTCTGCCAAACGGATCCTCCTGTATTGTTCCAGCTGCTGTGGGGGGAAAAGCAGCAGAAAGCAAGTCCTGCCCACACCCAGGACATACCGCAGTGCGATGGCACATCTGTATCTAGGCGTTTCGGGGCCCGTTCCATGTGTGTCTGGGAGTGTGGAGACGTGTTGGGGAGATCTGTATATATGCCTGAGTGTGTCTCTGACTCGGCAGCAGAGCTCTGCCATCTGTTTTGAGTGTCCTCATTGCCAACGTGTCTGCCTTTATTTCTTCAGCTGCAGCGTCAGCTCTTTATCTCACTCTGTTCATGTGGTTGAGGGAAAGCAGAACCTCTTCTAGGTCTACCTTCTGTCTTCTGGGTCTAACTGTCTGTCTTTACTTTGGTTCTTTTCTTGTATGTCCCTGCCAGGCACGCAAGGATTATCGAAAATACTTCCGGTCAGGGGCTGCCCTCACCTTGACAAATTTCATCTACAAGAGCATAGTAAGTGGTGGGCACTGAGGGTGGAAGAGGGAGGTTGAAGAGGAAGGGGCAGGTTTGGAAGAGACAGGTGTGGGTTTGAGAAGGTGTGATTCAGAGCTTTCCCCTAAGACCTTCCTTGACCTGCATGTACTTAATTAAGTCCTAGGAGAAGAAGGGATGGGATAGCAACCTGCAGGGAGCAGACCCTCCCCAGTGCCTTGGGGCCCAGGAACACAATCAGAGCACATTTTGGCTTCAGTAAACACTGTGGGCAACCCTGTGGTAGGAGGGTTCCCAGGATGCCTACCAACTGGTCCACAGTGAATAGACCTGAGAAGAGGACTGGGGCCGGGTGGAGAGCATCACAATGACAGTGAGGACTGAGCCTCACTAGAACAGAGTGAGGACACTATAGGGTTAACTACGCCATTACATCTATCGCGTCCTTCTATCTCTTCTGAAACTTGTAGCAGGCAAGTCTGAAATTAAATCTCAGGAAGGCTCTTAATCCTGGAGGACGCAGGTCAGAGAGGGCAGAAAGAAGCCAGGACCAGGCCTGGACATTCAAACTATGGGTAGTTTCCAGTCAGAGGAAAACAGGGATGGAGACGGGTGATTTCCAGAGACAGCCATCTGATTGTGATGACGCTTCTGAGAGGTGCTGGAGGGAAATCAGACGGAGAGGGAGCAGCACTTCCAGGGAAGCCTTGGAAAGGCCAGAGAAAAGGAGGAAGAAAGAGAGCTCTTGGACAGGGGGCTGGGGTAAATGAGAATTCCCCTCTGCTGACTTGATATTTGACCTGTTAAGATACTGACTGTGCTCTTTCAGACACAAGACACATTCATTGGAACTCTTCTTTGTTGTCAGAGAGGCTGGATCTGTTGGCCAGTTGGAGAAATGGGGACTCTGGGCCTCTCCACTGACTCCCTGAGCCTTCACTGTGTCCTCCTCGCCCCCCTCCCCAGGGACGCTCTTTTCCTAGGCCTCTTGTGTTGTCTGGCTTCTCCTCAGCTGGCTCCAGAGTGTCTGACTTCTCAGAGTTCCTGCTCTCTTGCTGCATAACTGCATACCTGAGACCCGTAATCTGATTTTGCTCTTAGCTCACGACTTGCCCCTCTTCCACTGTTTCTTCCACATGAATATTATCAGACATCTGCTGAGTATCACCCCAGGAGAGGCTGGGTTTAGAACAACATTTCACTAAATCATACCCCCTACAGAAGGATGCATGCAGGGAGCCAAGAGGCATCGCTTCCCCTAGTGTTTCTGACTAGTAGATATATTGTCATTGCCTTCCCTATAACTAATACTAATACCTACCGTTTTTTGAATACTTAACATGCACTAAGCCCTTTACATGCATTAACTCTAATGCTTTCAACAACCCTGTGAGGTAGGCCCTTTTCTTTCTGCCATTTTATAGGTAAAAACTAAGGTTCAGAGAGGTTGAATAACCTGCTAGGAGTTCTACAGCTGGTAAATGGTAGAGCTGGGATACAGACTATTTGATTCCAGAGTTTTGACCACTGTCTTAAGACTGCTCCCCCTTTTCCCCCAATAGAGGCCTGAACAACCCAGGCATACATGGCCCTGGGTAGCCCTGAGGGCAGGAGGGGTGCATAGGGACAGGCAGAACTTTACAGATCTAGAAAAAACAATCAAAAAAAGAAAACGCTAAGAGGCTCAACATCAGTTGGAACATGGGGTGTTATGGGAGATGCTTAGGAGTGTTTACTGAATTAAATCAAAGCTAGACCAAGGACTCGAGACTCTGGAGTGATTAAACCAAGTCCACTAGGTCTTTGTAGTGGAAGATGCAAAGAGCTGGGATAGTTCCTGGGGCAATATACTGAGTGCTCTGCCTTTTTCTGTTTTAATTTTTTTTTTATCCTAATGTCTTAGTAAAAAGTTTTCATGAAAATTCCCCAAATTTGGAAATGCTCAAAATCAAGTCATTTCCTATACCTTTAATAATTCTATTCCATAAATGGACAGGGTGCTGGGTATTCCCTGGTATATAAAGACTTAGGGGTCCTAGTGCTAGATTGGGGGAGGTGAAACAGTCAGATGCCATGGGTGAAACTTGACTGAGTCCTGGAACAGGAAAAATAAAAACAAAGCTAAAGAGGATATTTTAAGAAGTTTATGAAGGGCATTAGGAGAAATTTGAGTATGCATTGCTGTCGAATGAGTGTATCTAGTTAATGTTAATTTTCTTAGATGTAGTGATAGAATTATGATTGTGTAGGAGAATGTCTCAGTTCTTGGGAGGTACATGCTTAAGTTTTAGGGGACAATGTCATGATATCTGTAACCTATTTTAAGATGATATGGCAGTGAAGATTGGTATATGTGTGTGCTTGTGTCTATTTATATATTCGTATGCATTTGTATACAAGTGTGTGTGTTAAAGGGCGTGCAGATAGAGCAAGATGTTAACATCAGTTGGTGAATTCAGGTGAGGGATATATGGTATACAGACGTTCATCATAATGTTTTCAACTTTTATGCAAGTTTAAAAACTTTTAAAATAAGAAAATAAATTGTATTACATTTTTAAAAATCTTAAGTCAGATTATGTCACTCTTCCCCTTAAAACCCTCTAATGGTATTACATTTCACTCCTAATAAAAGCCTATGTCCTTACCACAGCCTACAGGCCCTTCATGATCTGTCCTTGACCAACCATCTCTCTGATCTTCTCTCCTCTTGCTCAATTTAGTCCAGTCACACTGGCTTTCTTTCTATTTCTGGAATATACTAGCACTCATTCCGGTCTCAGGGCCTGCTTTTTTGCATCATAGCATATATAATTATCTGGCATTACATTATATATGTTTATTTGCTTGTGGGTGATCTCCTTCCCCACCCCCAGTAGAATGTAACCTCAATGAGAGTGAAGACTTTGTTTGCTCTGTTCACTGCTGTGTCTCCATCCTCAAACAGTGCCAGGCACAGAGCACACACTCAATAAAGGTTGAATGGTGAAAAGATTCAAGACCTGGGAAACTGACTCCCAAGGACTCATTGCCTAGAAGAGGGAGAAGATTTCCATGTGAGAAACAGTAGTACAAAAACAGAAGTATTGACGAAATGCTAGGGGTGCCAAAGAAAGGAGAGGCACTCTTGGCCCAGGGAATCTGGGAGGCTATGAGCTGTGTCTGAAAGGGTGGGTAGAACCTGGGCTGGTAGAGTTGAGCTGAGAGCAGCAAGAGCTAAGGCACAGAGTGCTTGGTAATAATGCATGCGCTGGGCAGAGGGCATGGCAAGGAGTCCTGTTTGGTTGGTGTGCCAGGGTAATGCAGGGGATCCTGTGACAAGAGGCTGGGCTCTAAGTAGAGGACTTTGAAAGCCAGGTTGGGGTGTTGTGCTTGACTGATCAGAGAGGAAGGGAAATTTGGTACCTGTCCAATAACAGACAGTGGCTGCTGGCTCTAGGCAACTGTGAGCTGAGAGAATAGGAAGATTAAGGAGCAAAATATTGAGGCCAGTTTTCATACTTGTTCCTCCCGTATCACTACTCAGGGTAGAGGGTCTTTGCTTGGAATGAATCTTTCTCTCCCTTCAATCTCAAGCCCAATTTAGTCCAGTCGCAATTCATGCTGAAAGAGATCCAGGAGTTGACACCCTATGTCTCATTAGCTCTACCTGTTACTTCTCACTATGGGTGGTCGTCCTCCATTCAGGTGGCAGGATCCGGGTGTGAGTGTGCTTGTTGAGGGTCTTTGCGTCATTCCACTTAATTCCCCTGCTTCCAACACAGGCACAGAAATTCCTACTGGGGCTGAAGAACAACCTGCCGTCTACCAATATCTTGAACAAAGAGTGGCCAGCTGCCCCTTACAAGTACTTCAGCACAGCTAATCAGGAGCTGCAGCGGCTCTTCTACCAGTGGAAGGTGAGTGGGGCTGAGGGCAGCCTCTCCTGGTGCCCAGGCACCTCTCCTCGCATTCGTGTTTCTGTTCTCTGCCCTCTGACTTTCCTCTGCTACATCTTCCACTTTGTCCTCTTTTTTATTTTTATTTTATTTGTTTACTTATTTTTTTTATTTATTTGGCGACATTGGTTAACAAAATCCAGTAAGTTTCAGGCATACAATTTAACAGTAAGGCATATATACATATTGAATTGTATGTTCCCATCCCATATTTAGATTTCTTCCTGTTACCACGTATTTAACCCCTTGTACCCCATCTACCTCCCTCCTACTCCTCCCTCTATCCTCTAGTAACCACTAGTCTATTGTCCATGTCCATAAGTCTCTGCTTTGTCCTGTTCATTTGTTGCTTTTATATTTACATCCCACATATAAGTGATATCATGTGGTTTTCAACTTTTTCTGTCTGGCTTATTTCGCTTAGTGTGATTATCTCAAGGTCTATCCATGTTGTTGCAAATGGCAGTATTTCATCTCTTCTTAAGGCTGAGTAATATTCTATTGTATATATGTACCACAGCTTCTTTAGCCAATCATCTGTCATAGGACACTTCGGTTGCTTCCATGTTCCGGCTACTGTGAATAATGCTGCTATGAACATCAGTGTGCAAATATCTTTTCAGATATGAGTTTTCGAGGCTTTGGGGTCAATACCCAGTAGAGGGATTGCTGGATCATATGGTAGATCAATTCTTAGTTTTTTAAGGAAACTCCATACTGTTTTCCATAGTGGTTATACCAATTTGCAGCCCCACCAGCAATGTATGAGGGTTCCTTTTTCTCTGCAACCTCTCCAACATTTATTATTACTTGTCCTGTTGATAACAGCCATTCTAACAGGTATGAGATGGCATCTCATTGTGGTTTTGATTTGCATTTCACTAATAGCTAGTGATGTTGAGTATCTTTTCACATGTTTGTTGGCCATTTGTATGTCTTCTTGGGAGAAGTGTCTGTTCAGGTCTCCTGCCCATTTTTTGACTGGATTGTTTGTTTTTTTTTGGTTGTTATTGAGTCATATGAGTTCTTCGTGTATTTTGGATATTAGGCCCTTATTGGAGGCATTGCTTGCAAATATATTTTCCCATTTGGATGGTTGTCTCTTTACCTTGTCGATGGTTTCTTTTGCTATGCAGAAGCTTTTTAGTTTAATATAGTCCCACTCATTTATCCCTTTCTCTTTTTTAAGTTGTGGTAAAAAATACACAACAAAATTTACCTTTTTAACTATTTTGAACTATACAGCTTGTTGGCATTGAGCATATTCACATTGTTGTACAGTCATCACCACCATCCAGCTACATCTTTTTTTTTCATCATCTGAGACTGAAACTCTGTACATATTAAGCAATAATTTCCTGTTTCCCTCACCACCAGCCCCTGGAACCTATAATCTCTATGAATTTGGCTGGAGTCATACTCCACTTAACGATAGGGATATGTCCTGAGAAATACATTGTTAGACGATTTTGTTGCTGTGTGACATCACCGAGTGCTCTTACACAAACCTAGATATAGCCTAGGTATAGCCTACTACACACCTAGGCTGCACGGTATATCCTGCTGTTCCCGGTTAACAAACCTATACAGCATGTTACTGCATAAAACATCATGCGATTAAATCAAAGACAAGAGAAAGTGATGCAATCAAGAGATGCAGTAAACATGAGATGTGTGAGCTGCTGCCAGCATAACATGACATACTGCTATATAGCAAACTTTTTATGTAAGTAGAAAGAGTACACTCTAAAATAATGATAAAAAGTATAACCTAGTAAATAATAAACCCGTAATATAGTCATTTATTACCATTATCAAGAATTATTACTTTACATGACGACATGAGCTATACTTGTATATGACTGGCAGCACAGTAGGTTTGTTTACATCAGCATCATCACAAACAAGTGAGTGATGCGTGTACTACAGTGTCACTAGGTGGTAGGAATTTCTCATTTCGTTATACTCTTAGGGGACCCACTGTCATATATGCAGATTGTCATTGACTGAAATGTTGTTGTGCCCATGACTATGTTTTAGCTATCTCATATAAGTGAAACCATGCAATATTTGTCCTTTCATGTCTCGCTTATTTCACTTAGCATAGTCTTCTGTTCAGGAAATACTTATCCAGCACCTCGAACTGGGGCTTGTATTGGATTGTTCTCATCCTCCTCCCCAGCATCCCTCAGACCCCATCCTACTTCCCAATGTTACTTCAGCTCCTGCCCTCTGAAGTGTCTAGCACCTGTCCTTTTTCCTCTGTCTCTCTTCTTCTCTAGTCCCTGCCACTCTCCTTCCATGTCTCAAAGTTCTCCCTACCTCCTTTCCAGCCCTGCCTTCTTCGCCCATGATCATAGCTTCTGCCCCTCCCCACTCGTAGTGCAAGAAATACCGGGATCAGCTGTCTCCAAAGCAGGTGGAGATCCTGAGGGTGAAGCTCTGTGCCAGCGAACTATTCAAGGGCAAGAAGGCTGCATACCCCCAGAGGTGAGGGCCTCTCAGACCTTGCACAGTCAGTTTCAACAAGAGCAAAGAGAATATTCACCAGGTGGGATAGAGCAGTGGGTCTCAAATGGTATGTGCATCAGAATCACCTGGCAGGCTTGATAACACGCAGATTATTATACCCCCTCCTCAGAGTTTCTGATTCAGCAGGTCTGGAGGGTGTAGCCCAAGAATTTGCCTTTCTAAGAGGTTCCCAGGGGTTACTGATGTTGATCCTGGACCATACACTGGGGACCGCTGTGATAGAGGATATGGTGGCGAATGGGGGAAGGGGAACTGGAGGACTAGGATGGGAACTCAGTGGAGGGAGGTGCAGGGCACTGGGAGTCAGTAGTAAGGACTTTATCTCCACTGCATACTTCTTGTGTGTCCTCAGTGTTCCCATTCCATTCCGCGGTGACTACATTGGGCTGCAAGGAAATCCCAAGCTGCAGAAACTGAAGAGCAACGAGGAAGGGCCTATCCTGGTGGCAGAGACTGTGCAGAAGTTCAATCGTGGCAATGGCAAGGTGAAGTCCTGCTTTCTGAACTCTCCATGTCCTGATCCAGAGCCTAGGCTGCTGGCTGGAAGGGCGGGGCTTGATCCTGCCTTTCCTCACCCTTTCCTGTTTTGTCCCTAGATTTCTTCTCGGTTTCTCCTCCTGACCAAGGGGCATGTGATTCTCACAGACACCAAGAAGTGCCAGGTCAAAACTGTCATTGGGCTGGACAGTGTGGCTGGGGTATCAGTCACCAGCTTCAATGATGGGCTTTTTGGCTTGCATCTGAATGAGGTATCAGAACTGGGTGGGGGCAGGACCTCGGACTAGAGAAGGTTATAGACATCATAGGGCTAGGGCAGACTGGAGGTGTTGGGGACCAGACCTCTTATTCTAGGCCTTTGAAATCTCTTTCCTGCTATTTTTTTCCCCTTCTTAAGATTTCATCAGTGGGTTCCAAGGGGGACTTCCTGCTGGTCAGCGAGCATGTGGTTGAACTGCTGACGAAAATGTACCAGGCTGTGCTGGATACCACACAGAGGCAGCTTCCAGTCACTGTGACTGAGCAGTAAGTCCATGAGCTGGGGCTGAGAAATGGCTTGGGGCAGATGACTAAGCTGCTGGGCCCTGTGACCATGAAAATTTGTGCAGTCAGAAAGTGAAGCATATTATGTTGAAGTAGACTTAGAGAAGCTTCTTAGTCTCTTCACCCAAGTTCTCTGGGGTCTTGAGTCTTCTGACATGGGGGCATGGAGGGATGTACTTGCATCAGGAGGGGGAGGGGAAGCCATCATGAAGATATGGGAGTAGGGAATGAAGGCACTAGCCTTGCTTTTCTGTCTGTTCCCCCTTCCAGGTTCTCAGTGAAGTTCAAGGAGAACAGTGTGGCTGTCAAGGTGATCCAGGGGCCTAGGGGTGGTGAGAACGGCAAGCTAAGCTGCAAGAAGAAGGGGAGTCATGGCCTGGAAGTGACTGTCTAGTCTCTGTAGTAAGGAGGTGGGGGCCAAATGCAGAGACTGCTGTTTCTTCCTCCTGGACCAGCACCAGCCCCACCTACCCACCTGTGGGGGAGAACCTGGTGTCTAACCCTGCTGATCATGAGATGGTGCTTGGAGATTGAAGAACCCTTGAAGAGGACCTTTCTTCTAAACCTTCCCAGTCCTTTCTCCAAAATTGGCTTCCTACCACCCTCAGCCTCTTTGCCCACTAATAAAACAAGTGATTTCCCAAAGGTGTGGTTAGTGTGGGTGGTCCCTGTTCCCCATCTTATCACTGGCTTGTACTTAGTCCCGCTCCTCCTCTACCCCACCCCCAGCGCTTCACCCCTGCCTCCCCGCCAGCCCTTTCCCCTTCTTCAGGCTCCTTGGAGCCAGCTAACACAGATAATAAGAATGGAAAAGAAGGGAAATTGTCTCTGGGTCCTTGACCGGCTGAGCTTTGGAGAGACTGAGGTGGGGGGCAGGGATGGGACTGAGGTCGCAGGTGTCCAATGGGCTGATTCATTAAGTGTGTCTCTAGAGGGAAGAAGTGAGGATCCCTGCCTTGGTGAAAACTCAGATCCTTTGGCGATTCAGTCTGAAAAGAGGCCCAAGGCTGGAGGGCTCATGTGAGCTGTGGTGAGCTAGGGAATGCAGGGTCCTGGTACCCAGGGGCTCCATCACCCCCTCCACCCCCAAGCTCAACACAGAGCTACATCACACCTGCCTCACCCTGGCACCCCCTTCCTTTCCGTACAGCAGAGATGCCAGGCTGCTGCCAGCAGTTGTCTTGCTAATCACACTGTCCGCAGCTGGGGCCTGCAGCTGGTGACACTTGACAGAGGGAGGCTACCCCACCCAGACCCCCCATTCCTATGACCTACCCTTTTCCCTCTTAATTTATTTTCTCTGCATCATTGTCATTTATTTTCTTCTCAATTTCTGTCTCGCACCATCTCATTGTCCCCATTCCTTTGGACTCTGACTAATGTTAATACGTGATATTTTGTGTAATGCTTTAATATCTCCCTCTTCGTATGTTTTTCCTCATAGGCTCTGTCTTATCTCAGCCTCTCCCACCCCAGTGTCTACCTTCAGGGAACAAGCAGCTCCTGTATTCGCAGTGAAACTGAGATCTGTGCTCTGCGAGTGCACAAACGGCTGCTTTTGTTTCTGTCTCTGGATGTCTCCCCCTCTTTTCACAATCTCTGCCTTTCCTGCCTCTTCCCTGTCTCCACCACTGAGCTCACTGTGCTCGAGACTGGGGTCTCCCTCCGCCCAGCTTCCATCGGCAGGCAGCTCACGGCCCCAGGTAATCATGCTGTGAGAGACTTGATTAGCTTCTCGTCTTGTCTGCAGATTCATCTTGCTCTCTGAGCACAAGCCTCCCTCGTGTTCATGCTCGGCACAACCTGCCCTGAGCTGTGGTAGGACCCAGGGAGGCAGCTCTTCCCAAAAGGGTGAGGGGCTAACGCTGTCCTAAGGGGGTTGTGTCCTGAGTAGAGGTACATCAGGCTCTGTCCAGCCTCCCCACCCCACAGCTGCCCCATCCTTGGCTTCTCAGAATCAGGTCGAGGAGATCCTGTCGGGCTGAGGGGTGGTAGTGACCAGAGCCTGACCTACCCTGCTCTCCACCTCATCTCCTGCTCCCAGGGCCCAAATTGTCGTCACTTTTCCAGTGAAGTGTCTGGTCATTTTCAGAAGCAATTTCAGGAGACTCTGCAGCTGCTGCTCACTACCCTGTTTTTCCTTTCCGGGGGCTGAAGGTACTGTCAACTCTCAGGACGAGGTATGCTGGGAGGGGGGAAGGGCCAAGGTCCCTGCTCTCTCCGCCTGCCCTCCCCCATCAGCCACGTAGATGGATGCTGCTTTGAAAAAGGGTGGGGGTTCCTCTCTTTCTTTACTCTCCATCTCTCCCTTCTTCTTCCTCTTTCCTGTCTCTGCCTCTCTTCTCTTCTGGAGCCCAGGACTATGTGTTTTCCTCCCCCTGAATTCTACAGGGAGTCAGTTTCCCTACCCAAGTTATAAGGCTTGAATCGGCTCTGTAGCGATGGGAAAAAACTGAAATTCTGTTGCCCACCTTCCCACCTCACCCAGTCCAGCATTCTCAAATTTGTTTCAGCTTCTGAGGTGCACTGGCCATCCTGGGGGTCACCTAACCCGCAAGAGAATGCAGTGCTGATTTTTCTCAAGAAAGTACTTTTTATTGTAAGAACTCTCAACTTTTTTCTTCAGAACACTCTGGGTGTTACTTGATCCTGTTCTTTTCCAATTTGCAAATCTAAAGACCGTTGAATAAAACTTTGTCATTAATTCAGGGAACCCTCCTGATTCATTTTTGTTTGGTGAATATCCTTCCTTCATCTCTTCTCACTTAGTTTAGCATCAGCTCTTTTAAGTGTTTGCTAATCCCAGAGATCAAGGGGTGATCAGTTCTCCCTGCCATTCCCTTGCTCCCCCCCATCCTTGACTCCTGCCATACTCTGTGAGATGCTACATCATCAAAGGACATTATTCATGGTGGACCTTTGCTAAAGCCTTGCTTCCCTGGTGCCAGGGCCTGGGGGCAGGGATAGATGGGTTGCTGAGGGGAGGGAGGCTGACACAGAGATGGGACCCAGGGGGCTTTTAGTCTCTCAGCCTTCAGTCTTCTCCCTCCTGTACCCCAACTCCCTTCAGCCTGCCTAGCTTGGACCTCCTCCAGGTTGGTGGGGGGAGGAGGAGAGGAAGTGGGAGATGGCTAGGCCCATTAGAACAACGCCTGATCTTCTCAAAGACATGAACCAGTCATGCCATTTACACGTAAACAGCCTCCCACTTCTACCCCTCATCCCACCAAAGGCTCCCAACCCTGGGTCCTGGGCCCTATAATTAGGTGGTTAATGAGGAGCTTTTGATGAGGCCCCATTCGCCTTTGACATCCTAAAGGGGCCTAAAGACCGTGCTGCTGCCCTCATTCATGGGTGAGCATGGGACTCTGTGCAGCTAGAGCGACTTCTTTCAGTATGGGCCAAGTCCCGGGGTGTTGGTGGGGTTTGGGAGTGTGGAGTGGGGAGACAAACATTTCAAGACCCTAGCAGCACTTGAGAGGCTCTGTGGAGGACCCACATTGAGGGTTGCAGTGTGAGATGCTGGGCTCAGGCTTCCTTTCTGTTTTACAGATAAGTTTTTTTGAGCACCGATTTACATGCCAAACCCTGTAGAGCTAGGGATCCAATAGCAAGATGACGAAAGTCCTTGGTCCTGTGATGCTGACATTCTGGTGGGGAGAGGCGGGGGTAGACAGACTTAAAGTAAGAGCATGAAGAAAAGAAATAGGTGGGGGATATGGAGTATGGAGTAGCAGTAATTTTAAACAGGTTATAGATTGATTGGGGAAGGTGTTGGTGAGCAGGAAGTAACTACACAACAGAGCTATGGTTTTCTCCCCAGTCTCGAGCTGGAGAAGAGCGCAGGCTACAAATCTCCAGGTCTCTCATGTGGGTGGGCCACCACTTCCTCTGGTCAAAGCTCATACCAGTGCAGTAGCATGAAGCAGAGGTGCAGAGTGAGAAAACCTGAATCCGAGGCTGTTGTTCCGTAGTTGTATGTCCTGAAGCACGTGACTGAGCTTTTTGAGCCTCATTTTCCTCATCTGAAAATAATGGGACTGTTTTCTACCCACATGTGGCGATGCTGGAAATCAAATGGATTGCTCTGTGCCAGCCTTGCAGAGTTCACACCCTGCACCCATTATAAAGGCTGGGAGTGATGAATCGCTCTGCAACAGCCTTCACTGTGCCACTTTCCTCATCTCTTTTAGCAGCATCTTTCGGGGGCTCCTCCCTCATCCTGGTTGTAACTCTGACTCTCCCTAGGGGCTCTACCTTTGGTGTGAAATGAGCAGCATAAGCCCCCGCTACAGTGTGGGGCGTCAACAAGAAACTTGAAAGGTGAGGGGAGCCGGTGCCTACCTTGCAGGGAGACAGATGCGAGGGGAGAAAATGCAGCTGTGCTGGAGCACGCAATGAAGAAATCGATACCGGGGTTGGGGGCAAAGGCAGGGACACAGCTCAGCTGTAGTGCTCTGTTCCTCCTTAGAAGATTGTATCCGGAGGGCTAGAAGTCAGAACTCTAGAAGGATGCAACTAAGCCACGCTGATTCAGGGGTCGAGAAGGAGTGCGATGGAGAGGCTGAGGGAGGGGCATCGGCACGGGGGAGGTGGTGGGGAAAGCCAGACACTAAAGATCTCTGCATGCAATAGCAGGGAGAAGTACTGAATCTCAGTTGGTTTGAGGACAAAGGTGATGGATCCACTTTCAATGAGAGGAGGACAGAGGGTGAAATGAGGCCTGGAGGGGATGCCAGGATCACCTCTCCATCCTCAAGGTCCTGAGCCTCGCTATTCTGTTGTACTAGTGGCGGGCCGACCAAGACGCACTAGCCTGAAATTGTTTTGGTTGGGCAAGCCTAGTCTGAAGGTGTAAAGGCAAGGAGCTGGTGGGCGAACAAGGGGAAAAAAAGAGCTCAAGGACTACACATACTGAGCCGGACCTAGCATGGAAATTTTTATGACAAACCATACACAAATCATTCCTTAATGTGCCCAGCTCAGGGGCTGTCAAAAAGTGGACTGCTGGATAACTCCAGCCTGCTGCTGGTTTTGTGGGGTGTGCGCGCACGCGCACGTGTGTGTGTGTGTGTGTGTGTGTGTGTCTGTGGGTGTGTGTGTGGCTGTAGCCTATACCTTCCTTTCCACCAGCCTCCCCTCCCTTCCCAGCCACCCTGGGATTGGTGATTCTCAGCCCCTCCCCCGGCTCCCCCAGACCCTCCCAGTGCTTTATCAGGCAGCTGGGCCGGAGATTCTGCCACATTCCCAGATCCCCTTTACTCTGTTTCTCTCTTTTACAGCAGCACCTGCAGCACTAGCAGCACCAGCAGCAGCAGCAGCACCAGCTTTTGTGGGGAGCAGGGCAGTCCTCCCAGCCAGCTCCCTGATCCTGCTAGACCATCCAGCTCTAAGCTCAAAACTGCTCCACAGGTAGGCGAGAATGGGTGAATGTTGAAGGACTGGAGCTGGTATCAAAGAAGAGGGGCCAGAGTCCGGAGAAATAAAGGAGGTGGCAGCCTTTGACTGGGGAGCAGGGAAGTGAGCAGAGAGCAGAAAGAAAGGAGAGAGCTAGTAATGTTTGGAGCCTTTGGAGAATGATTGTTCCATTCTAGAAAGTTTTTGCCAAGTCTTGGGGTTACTTAGTGCTGGAGAATAGCATCCAGGATCCCTCCTCAAGCTGACTTAGAAAATAGACCCATGCGTGTCCTGTAAATCTATCATCTTCCTTCAGAACCTAGAGTTCTCAGCATTACTGCACATTGCTCATTGCCAGGTGCGCATCCTGGGAAAATATTTAATGGAGAAGCAGAGAAGTCAAGCTCAAGGAATTCCCCCTTGCTCAGAAATACTCACCAGAGCTTAGATGGGGCCACTGAGGACTGGTGAATCAGGGCTACTGGTCATGAATGTTTCCTGTGTTTGCCCCTGCACTGTGTCCTCCTCCTGCTTTTCCTTCCTGTCCCTTTGCCCTCCTAGCAACATGCGGAGTACCCTGCTGTTGGCAGCCATCCTGGTCCTCAGCCTGGCTCGAGGGGCTGTCTGCAAGAAGTCACAGGAGCAGATGGTAAGGTACTCCTCCAACTGGACCTATACTCTGGCAAAGTACAGGGCAACGTCATGGGAGCAGTGCTCCCGAAAGCTGTAGGAAGGAAGGTGGAGCAGGTGAATTGGGAGTTACCTGGGTTATCCATCAGAGGGCTGGGTTTCCCTGCCTCTATAGTCAACTCACGTTTTCACTGTCTCAGGGCATGTCTGTAAATGTCTCCATCCCTCTGCATGAGTTCGACACCTTGTATGTGTGAGGTGCCCTACCAATATGATTGACTGGTGACTTGGTGATTAGATGGTACCGTGAGGGGTAGGCCAGGGTGGTCTAAGGTTCTCTATGGTCCACTCAGGTCCTCTGCGGGGGCAGGGAGGGGGCAGATCCTCTCTATTCCCTGGATGGTATGAAACAGAATTTTTCTCCCAAATAGTTATTTGTATGCCATCTTACCTTTTAGTTAGTTATGTGTATTATTTTGTTTTCAAAATTCAAATAAATTCTCTTATTCCCTACTCATCTACTCCCTGGTAACCTCAGGTGCTCCTAAGATCCCAACCCTTTCCTCTCCATTCCCTTGACCCCCTCTAGTCACTGCCTAGTCAGGATAGGAAGGAAAAAAAAAAAAAAAAAAAGAACACAAAACGGGTTGGGCCCTGATTTTCAAAGTTCCTTTAAGGAAAAGAATAGGACTTGTCAGGGAAGGGCTAAAGGAGGAGAGCAAGGAGGAAGTCTTTTTCAGGTTTTGAAATGATAGCAATTACAGTGGTACAAGGCTTTTAAGATGATTATAGGTGGAACTTATTACAAATTCAGCGAGTGAAGTCAAATTTCCTCTCCAGCTCAAATCTGTTTAGCATCTCATTACAGGAGGTGGGAGAGCATTTGAACAATTTGGGGAACGTAGCTGCCTGGGAAGCTGTGCACTGGGCAAAGAGAGCGGTCGCCAGCCGTCCTCTAGCTGGTGAGGTGTCCCAGGGCACAATTGGCTGGCAGCCTTGCAGGTGGCAGCAGTTGTACCACATCCCAAAGACAAGAGCCAGTTCACAAAACACAGGGAGTGCCAAATACGGGCTGGACGCTGTGTTCAGAGCCCAAAGTTCCAGCTCAAGATAGAATTTCTGGGTATATTTGCGTTGAGACCTTGCCCCTTTTGGTGAATGCAAGAGAGAGATTGCTGTCTCACCCCTTCTCCTCGAAGGTCTGTGAAGGTGAGGGAAATTGGAGCGGAAAGAAGGTAAGATATATGAGTGCCTAGGCTGGGTTGGTCTGTGTGGGTGTGCATCCTGTGTCAATGTGCTTTTGTGTGTGCTCGGAAGCCCAGGGATGTGTGGACTCTGGGGAGAGAGGTACCTCTGAGATTCAAGGTGAGAATCTCCAAACATGATCATTGTCATTGTCTCTCCGGGGCTGCAGTGAACTGGGTGTGTGGTGTGTGTGTGTGGTGTGGTGTGTGGTGTGTGTGGTATGTGCCCACCAGCCATCCTGCTGTGTCCAAGTTGCTAAAAAGATCTCTAAGACAATTAAGAGCCCTGATTGGCAGCAACTCCAGAACCTAGGGTTTAGTCGTGGGGTGGAGGAGAAAAGGTATCACTCTGAGCTTGCTGCCTTCCTGAAAATCTAAATCCAGGCTAGAAAGGGGGAGAGGGAGAGAAAACTGGAGGCAGAAACCCATAGAGAAGAAAAGAGTGAGAGGCAGTGGTAAACAAAGGGAGAGGAAGATCCATAGACACAGCACAGAGTGGGGGAGTCTTGGGGTTGCAGATGTACCCCAGCCGCCTACTCCCACCTGTCCCCATGACCGAATCCTGCCTGCAACTCAGTCATGAAGCACAGACCGAAGGAAACTTGCCCTGTCTGATGGGCCTCTCTTGTGAGTGGGGAATTCATGGCTCACTCAGTGGGGCAACCACGTCCTTGGGCAAACTAGTTCCTCACATGCCAGGGAGCAAAGAACAGATGGCCCTGCTCACTGAGAGGTGGTAGGACAGGGCTCAGAGGGGCCCTTGAGCTTGGATAGCATGGCCAACTGTCCCAGTTTTGCCAGGACCATCTCAGCCTGAGCACCGAAAGTCCCACATCCCATAAAGGCCCTTAGCAAAGGGACAGCTGGTCAGCCTGCAGGGATGCCCAATGTATTTCCTTTACCGGGGCTTCTCAAACCTTGCCGTGCATATGAGTCACCTGAGGCCCTGGTTAAAATGCAGATTCTGTCTCCGTAGGTCTGAGGTAGCACTGAAATTATGCATTTCTAACGAGCTCCTGGTGGTGATGCCCCTGGCCCACGGACCACACTTTGAGAGCCCACTTCTCTTCCATTGTAAACCAGAGGAGAGCCTGGAAGAGATAAATGTCAGGTCCAGCTGTGATAGACTCAGGAAGAGACTGTTCGTTGCGGAAAAAGAGTGAGTGGATCAGGTGTGAGCCCCTTGCTTCAGCCCTCTTTGTTTTTCTCCCTTAGAAGCTCCCGGATATCAACCAGTTGCTCAAGACACTCTCTGGCAGTGGCTCAGTCTCTGTGGATGAATTGCTCAAAACTCTGGGCAAAGCTAGCAAGGGTAGGAAGCAGCCCTGGGGAGAGGGGCATGTGGGGATAGGATTGTGAAGATTAAATAGGCCTGGGAGACCCCTTCGGGTGGGAAGAAGACTGGAGGTAGCCTAGTAAGTAATTGAAGGTTGTGATTGGAACCACCCCTTACTTGTCACTTTCCAAATTCCACTTTCCAGTTACACACTTGTTCTTGGTTTCACAGATCCCAAGACATTGTCACTCTACCAGAAACGTGAGTAGCCTCATCTCCCTCCCTATCTGAGCTGACCACTTGCCCAGAGCTCTGTGGGTATGGAGCTCACTGACTGTTTTGGCAGGCCCAATCTCAGGTGGTGCAAACAATATGCCATGGTTCAGGTAGCCTTTCCCGAATGTGAGAGGCCCCTGGGAACTAAGAAGAAGCGGGTGTGAGGGGCATGGTGGATTCTCCCTCTGCTGGCTGATCGTTAGAAACCAAGCAGATGTCTTGATGGCTGTGAAGAGTCTAAGCCAGTCAGTCACCTGCTGGGGGCAGAGAATTCTTGAGATGTGAAGGAGGGAGGGGTGGTCAGAGAGTGTGTGTTTAGGGGTAGCCTGCTAACTGTGAGGAGTCAAGCTGTGGAAAGAGAAAAAAATCAGAGAGCAGACATTCAATCTCAGAAGACTTGATACGTGTCTGGGGAAACATATCAGCTTCTCATCGTCGCTGTGGACAATGTTGGCCTTTTTTTCCGCAGGCGATATGCATGACTTCTTTGTGGGACTTATGGGCAAGAGGAACATCCAGCCAGGTAGGAGTGTGTAGAGTACAGTAGAAGGGTTGAGAGGACTGGCCAAGATATGTGGAAATCAAATGCCTTATATTTGTCCTTAGAGGGAGCGACAGGACTTTTCTTAACTATAGTGAGGGTTCCTTGGCCTCTTATCCAACCAGCTCAGAGCCACAGTGCAGCCCTCCCTGGGGGCAGAGTGGGGAGACCTTTGTGAGATAGTCCCACTGCCGCTGGGGAAGGAACGTGGTCAGGGAGGCTCTTCCTCTTCCCCATCTCCCAAACCAAGCATGCCTCTTCTTCCCAACTCTGTCTCCCAATGCTGCCCCTCATTGCTGGGTCAGGGCGAAGGTCACATTCAGAAAAGTCTCTCCTAATTACACTGCTTACTTCACCCCAGACACTCCTATTGATGTGAACCAAGAGAATGTCCGCAGCTTTGGCAGCCTCAAGTATCCTCCCAATGTGGAGTGAGGTAAGGATTGTTGGTAAGGGAAAGGGGAGGGGACTATATGTGTGTAGGTTGCTAGAAAAGCATTTCCTCTGATGTTATAGGCATTGAATGGTCATAAATTTGCCCTAAAATATGCTACCAGTGTCCGGCACACTCTCAAACACACCAATGCTTAGAGGTACATGCTAGTCTGCGCACACGCGCGCACACACACACACACACACACACACACCCCTTTTTCATGTCTTTCCTCTGGGGCTTCTCTGATGGGCAACTTCTGTTGGTTGGAATCTGTTCTCTCCTGATCTGTGCAAAAGATGGAGAGATCATCATCTAATAATTACAGGCACCACATACAATTCACAGATGAAGCGTTTTTGCCTTCCAGTCAGGCTGAACTGTTCAGATCATTCAGAACCTCTGGTTACTGGGTCCAGTGTGTAGTTCTACACAAAGGTGATTTAGAAAGAAATGCAAGGAACTCTGAACTCTAATGGGGATTGTCTTAGTCACTTCCTGTAGCATAGTAAGTAAGAGCATGGCTGTTTGCATCCTGGATCTGCTACTCACTAGCTGTGTCCTTGACCAAGTTACATAACCCCCTGTCCCTCCATTTTCCTATCTGAAAAATGCGGATGATAATAGTACCTTGCAGGGCTGTGCTTTTGAGGATTGAGTATAGGTTAAGTGTTCAGAACAGTGCTGGGCACGCCATGCCGTGTTGGCTTTATGATTGCTGTGGCCTGGGGGCGTGTAGGAATTGTCCTAGTGTTCCCTCTGGCTGGCTCTGGTCTGTCTGCCAAGGGTGGTCTGGGCTGGACTCTGGGCCTGAGTGGGCTGAGATCTCTCACCTGGTGTGCGAGTGTGACAGTCCCCCAGGAAGTGTCTAGTCAAAACACGGAAACTTCCTCCTCGGCACTATCTTCCCACACATGACAATAACAGCTCAGCCGATGGCTTTCTTTGCACCCACTACCAAAGAAAGAAGAGGTGGGGGGAGAGAAGGAGAGGGGTTGAGATGCCTCCGTTATCACAGAGAGACTGTTGCCCCTTTCCCTGTGTCCCTGTTGCACTCATTGGTCTCACGGGACACCCAAGGAGCAGGAGCTGGCTCTCAATATAACTGCCTGTGCATGACTCCCTGGGCCCAGAGATGAGGTCTGGCCCCCCATTCAGTGTTGGGTGAGAGGGCGCAAAGAGCTGTAATAACCATAACTCGCTGATTACATAGTACTTACCGTATCATTTTGCTCTCATTAGATGGTTATTTCAGTCCTGCCGACCGCCAGATAATTATACGGGCAGCTATATCTGGATGACATACTCTCCCCCAGTGTTATGCATGGGCCATAAAGATAATTACAGTGCAATTTTCCCATAGTATTTTATACAAATAACAGAAACAAGTGCATTGTGGAAATCTACTTTTACTGCTTGCTGGTGAATCTAGGCTCTTTCAGAGGGACTAGGCCCATAATTGCAGCCTTCATAATCTCACCACTGGAGCATTCTCAACCTGTCAGATGCCAGGAAGAATAGGACATCGGGTCCCTGGCGGCTGGCATTTAAAGGAGATTAGATGAGATGAATCAACAAAGATTATTGTATCACTGTATTTCATTCTGGGAAACTGCTGAAAAAGGAAGTGGTCCCTGGGCCTGTCCTTGCCCTGGGAGGTTTCTGGAAAGAGGAGGAGGGACTGGGTGAGATTCATTCGGCATCTTGGAGGGGGCTGTGTGTATGCCTGGCTCATGGGGATGCTAGGATGATATGAACGTTGTTGCTACATCTTTTGCATAGGCCCCCCCAGACCACGCACACAGGTGTTTCTAAGTAGCAGGTGTTTTGTAAGTAGCATGAGAAATACAGAACTGGGAAGATACAGCTCGAGGAGTTTGGTCCTCTAGTTCAAGGGCTAAGGGACAACTGTGCATAAGACTTCCGTTCTCTCCGTCTCCCTTACAGATGCCTTTCCCCTTCTCCCCCTGCTTTCCCAGTGGGTGGTTGGTGGGAGTTTACAGGACAGAAGATGTGATTTTATTTTTTCGGTCCTCAGAACTTCACGTCTGGACTCCTGGGATGCATCACGAAGACACCATGTCACCCTCTCTGAGTCCCCAGGTGCATGCACTTCTATTTCCCTTTCTCTTCCCAGCCTTGTAACACTCTTGTGCTTTGACTCCTTCTCCATCCCTCTACCCCACGCTGATAGAGAAACTGCACAGTGAGCATCCCCAATCCCAGCCCACATTGACTACAGAGTCCCCTGGCCTCTTCAACAATAAAGGATTTTTATATATGACCTATAGTGATGTACTTGTTTAGTTGGTGGGTGGGTGGTTTTTTCTCTTCCTTGACTCTTCCAGCTATACCATACATACATATATACATATGATATGCACACATATATCATATATAAATGGAAGTATCTTTTTTGTATACATCAACATTCCCAGCAGCACCTTAACTCAGTGGTTAACAATTAGCATTCAGAAAGTTTATTTAGTGATTAAAAAAATAAATGAATTTGGAAGATGGTTTCTAGCACTCAAAGAATTTCACAGATTAGCTTCAGATAAAGGAAAAACTGTGAAGGGCTTGTCTGTATTTGTAGAATGAGCATGGGAGACATTAACCCCTGAATCTGACTCCACTTACAGAAGGGAAATGGGGATTAAGGCTGTGCAAAGACTCGGCCACAGAGGAGGATGCTTCTCTAGTACTGTCTCATTATTCTGTCCCCAGATGTCTAGCATGGGTCCTACCACAAGTCATGGGGGTGAGATGGTGACCCGTACACAGTGTTTACAGTCTAGCAGGGCCGTGGACAAGAAAACAATTCTAGATGCCTGCCAGGATGGGGCATGAACAGGGAAGTTACTGCAGCGGCTGAGAAAGAAAGGAGCAGATATTTTCAGTGTTAATTGGCCACCTTAGGTATTATAAAGGGAAAACATTAATTCAGACTCTTCTAATTCCCTGTGACGTTGGCCAAGTACTCCACAGTATATGTATGGCACTTAAATGAGAAGCAAATGGGTGTCTTTTATTAATCTGGTGTGCCAACTATCACAGCCCACTGATCCCAAGGGGGTGTTCTGTACCCTAAGGGAACAACCTGAGAAATCCTCAGACTCCCTATCTTAGCCTAGCACAGGGTCCTTGGCCAAGCCCCTGAACTTCCCTGAAACAAGCCAACATTCAGCTCTCCCAGGGAAGTGTAAAGACAGGGCCATGGAGCCCGAGGCCATTTCCCGCAGTGCCTTCACCCCAGTGAAAGTCCTTTCCTCTCAGAACCTGACTGGGGAAACTTTGGACTCATAGCAGTATGGTGGGGCAAAGGAAGAAGGAGAGCTCGCTTCAGCATTCCTAGTGTCAGATTTATTGCTAGAGGTCAAAGAATGCCCTCATCCCAGATCCTCAAGACTCTCTCTGGTGAGTCGTCTTTTGGCTTTTCAAAATTATTTATCTAGAGTGTTTAAAAGCGGCATAGCTTTTGCAGAGTCTGGGGAATTTATTTGGGTTATGAAAGCTTCAAGAGGTGGTTCTGCTCAGACCTGGGAGACTGGTGTGTGTGTGCTGTGATGACACAAGTGCTTTGCTAAATAGGAGCATAAATGCAGAAAGGTCGCCCTCTGGTGGAACTGACAAAAATTCAGGGTTCCAGGAAAAAATGAAAACACATTTTAAATCTGATTCCTGTTTTTAAAATGGAATGGGTAGATTACATCAAACTAAAAAGTTTTTGTACAGCAAAGGAAACCATCCACTAAACAAAAAGACAACCGATGTTTGGAAGAAATATTTGCTGACGATACATCTGATAAGGAGTTAATATCCAAAATTTATAAAGAACTTATACAACTCAACAACAACAACAACAACAAAACAAACAATCCAATTAAAAAATGGGGAGAAGATCTGAACAGATATTTTTCCAAAGAGGAAATACATTTGGCTAATAGATATATGAAAAGATGCTCAAGGTCGCTAATCATCAGAGAAGTGCAAATTAAAACCACAATGAAATATCACCTCACACCTGTCAGAATGGCTATCATCAATAAATCAAAAAACAACAAGTGTTGGCAAGGATGCCGAGAGAAGGGAACTCTCAAACATTGTTGGTGGGATTGCAAATTGGTATAGCTCCTATAGAAAACAGGATGGAGGTTTCTCAAAAAATTAAAAATGGATGTACCTTTTGATCCAGCAATTGCACTTCCGGGTATTTTCCAAAGAAAACCAAAACAATAATTGTAAAGATCTACGCACCCCCAATATTCATGGCAGCACAATTTACAATAGGCAAGATACGAAAGTAACCTAAATGCCCATCAACAGACGATTGGATAAAGAAATTATGGTTTATATATATATATGATGGAATATTACTCAGCCATTAAAAAAATGAAATCCTATCATTTGCAATGACATGGATAGACCTAGAGGTTCTTATGCTGAGTGAAATAAGTCAGACAGAGAAAGATAAATACCATATGATTTCACTTATATGTGGAATCTAAGGAACAAAAAGAACAAACTAATCAAAAATAGACCCGAATATAGTGGACAATTTATGACGAATAGAGGAGTGGGGTATTGGGTGACTGGGAGAATGGTGTAAAGGGTTAAAGAAGTACAAATTAGTAGTTGATAGTTGGTCACAGGGATGGGGCGCACGGCATAGGGAATGTAGTTAGCATTAATATGATGGCTAAGTGGAGGACCGGGAGAGGGAGAGTACAGAGGGGAGGATCATTTTATGAACTATATAGGTGTCTAACCAATGTACTGTATGCTTGAAACTAATTTAATTAAAGAAAATTTTAAAAATGGGTGGGTGAAGGAATCCTGGCCCTCCTCTTGTAAAAATGTTGATGCCTAAGGATACCTGGTCAACAAGCCCTTGACTGAGTTCATGGCCCTTCTCCATATAGTTTTGTGTATGTGTGTTATTGTGATTGCATAATGACTTATTTAAAACAGATTTCAGTATTAAAGGTTCTGGACCCAAAACATCCACATCCAAAGTGTGTGGATGGGGAGGTTTCCCCACACAACAAGCAATACTCGGACACTGTATACCCAGAGATGGTATCAGATTCCATGGGATGAGGTCTTATTCCAAGAACGCCCCCCAACTTCAGATGCCAATCCAGGCCCAGCTTGTTTTCTGTACTTCTGACTGACTGGCTACAGATTGAAGGTTCCTGCGACCTGTTTCCTGGGTTTAGTTAATTTGCTAGAGTGGCTCACAGAACTCAGAAAACCCATTTACTCACTAGATAACCTGTTTATTATAAAAGGATATAATTCAGGAATAGCCAGACAGAAGAGATGCATAGGGCAAAGCATGGGCAAAGGGGCATGGAGCTTCTATGCCCTCTCTGAGGGCACAACTCTCCTCTCTTGGAATCTTCAAGTGTTCACCAACCTGGTTGCTCTCTGAACTTTCAGTTTTTATGAAGTCTTCATTACATAGGCATCGAGGAATAGAGTGAAGAAATAAAATAGGGTCGCTATAGTCAAGCTGCTAAATTACTAAGGTAGGCTGAAGCATTAAGAAACAATTATATTCTTATTTTTAACTAGCCTAGGCACTTAAACTTTTGAACTTTCCAGTCTTGCCTCAATGCCTGGATATACACCAAACCTCTAGATAATCCTCTGATTACCCTTGAAGGACTAAGGATAGAATGTTTATGTAACCAGACCACCTGGCGTCCATTATCCAGACCACAGGTCATCTAGAGGATTACCATGTCGGACCAGTCCAGAGGCTAAGAATACCGAACTGATTCTTCTCAAGAATGTACTTTTTACTATAAAAAACTCTTAGCTTTTCTTTCTTCTTCAGAACACTCTAGGTATTGCCTAGTCGTGTTACTGGTTTGTAAACCCTAAGGCCCTTGAATAAATCTTTATCATTTATTTTTAGCCAAAGCCTACAGAATCTTCCCAAGTTCACTTGATACCATGATTGAATAAGTCATTGACCATTGGTGATTGATTCTACCTCCAGGCCCTTCTCTCTCCTCCCTAGAGGTGAGGGGGTTGGGATCACTGAAATAAAGTGAATATTGCAATAAAGTGAGTCACAGTGTTTTGGTTTCCCAGTGCATATAAAAGTTATGTTTACACTATATTGTAGTCTATTAAATATACAATAGCACTATGTTGAAAAAAACAATGTACATACCTTAATTTAAAAGTACTTTATTGCTTAGAAAATGCTGTTCGTCATCTGAGCCTGTTGGAAGAATGGCACTGATGGACTTGACGCAAGGTTGCCACTATTAAAAAACAAAATTCAACCAAGTAAATATAAAGATCAAACTGGCTTTATTCACCAATTCATGAATCGGCAGCCAATCCCATGTAGCAAACAGAAAGGAGCTCTGAAGGGCTATAGAAGAGGAAAGGCTTTAAAGTCAGAAAGGGAGTGGGACAAAGAAGTTATTTTACAGAGTGGACTGTTCCAGGCAAGGTCACCTTCCTCTGTGGTCCCGCGGGTCCAATCAGGCAGGTTACCTCACCACTGCTGACCAGGAAATTCCAGGCTAATTGGTTAAGATTACATTCCTGAGAGAGGCTGAAATGGCAGTTACTTTAGGTATTAAGTCTCAGTTTGGTAATGTGGGCATGGCATTAGTGACTCCATTTTGGGCCTCTGGCCTCTTTTTTAACAGGTGGTTAATAAGATGGTTGGTTAGAAAGATGAACAGGCCCAAGACTCTTCTAAGTCTTGTAGCCTAATGTCTTAGAGTCATGCTGGAGGTTTGTAATCTATTGGTTGTATGATATTCCACCTCAGGGCCACTTCATTACCTTATCCAGCTGTAGGGGTCGGGCCTGCCATTGAAACATTTATCAGTCTCCAGCTGACCCTTTCAGAGAGAGCTAAGTGAGGCTGCCTGCCTCCAAACAACAAGATCAGGTCCTATGGTTGATTTTGCACCTCCTCGCTGGTAAATATGACGTTTGGCAGCATTTTGTATTATGCTTGCTTTCAGTATAATCTACCACGAGCTAGTGAGTTTGTGGAAAAGAGGACACACAATCTCCCAAATTCATCAAAATAACTGATGACTGCTGAACAGCCAAACTGGCTTAAATCAGTTGGCATCATCCTGTGTGCCCCCATCTTCCCGTTCATCAATCTGGGAATTATGGAATTCTACCATTTGTCTGTCCTGGCTTGTACCTGGCTGCCTTCTATCACCGGGCAGTGGTAGAAGGGTCCAAGAGCTTGAGGGGTTCCTATGTATCGAGAAAGGAGAGACCTAGAACAGGGGACGGAATGAGAGCTTAGAGTTGGAGATAAGGTTTTTCACTTCTCCAGGAACCAGGGCGAGGAGGAAGTGGCCCTCCATCTGGTGGATCAGCGCTTCAGAAACGCCAAAACTAGGGGGTCGGAAACGCCCCAGGGCTGCGAAGTGGGTGGAGGCAGGTCCGGGGCGGGGGTCCTGGCCCGAGCGGGCTGGGCGGGCGGCCGGAGGGCGGCGGGAGGCTGGTGGCTGCGCATCCCGCGCCCCTCCCTCCCAGCCCCGCCGTGGGGGGTCGCTGCCTCCTCCCGGGCGGGGGGGGAGTGGCGGCCGAGCGGCGGGGGGCGCTGCCTCCTCCGGGACGGCGGGGGCGCTGCGGGCCGGGCGGCGGGGGCGGCCCGGGCCGGCGCGGCGAGCGGCGCGGCGGATGGAGAGTCTGGCCGCGGCCGGCGGCGCCGCCTCCTCGTCGGGCCGGGCACGGCGGGCCGGGGCCTTTGTGTGAGGCGGCGGCGGCGATGGTGCTCGGGCCCCGCGGAGCCGGGTAAGCGCGGCCGGGCAGAGCGCTGCTCCTGGCCGAGGCCCGACCCCGTCCCGTCCTCTCGCGCTCGCTGGGTTCCTTCCTGCCCGCTCCTCCCCTCGGCCGGACCCTTCCTCCCCGGGCCGCGCGCCGACCCCGGCCGGCCGCCCATCCCTCGCCTCCCGGCCGACCCTGCATCCCGCCGCGCCCCCGCCCGCAGTCGCCGGGGAATCGCCGCTCCTTGGGGAGGGACGATGTGCTCGGTGCCCCCAGATGGAGTGCCCCAGTCCCATCCAACGCCCTTTCTCTCGAATTCGACCCTCCGAAGGGGAGACTGCGGCGCCACGGGATTGTTGGGGTGCCTTCTTGGAAGTTCCAAATCTGTCCCCCTCGGATCTCCCACTCAGGCTTGCCGGTGCCCCGACCTGCCCACTATTGATGTATGGCTACCAAGGCCCGGGAGATGCTTGGCTGGTACCTGAACAATGCTTAGAAGCTTCCTGAGCCCCAGAAAAAGTTGGGAATTAGTAGAATGTGGTGAGGTGGAGAAGGGGGCCGTGTCGCGCAGGGTGAGTCGTGAGACAGAAAGAGAATGCACCTAGCCCATCTTCCTTAGGCGGGCAGGACTCTAAAGGCGGAAAAGTGGTATTGAGCAAGCATTTCGGGGGTCTTAGCTATATAATTAGATGCCTTCTTATGACATCAAGTAAATCTGTTAGTTTTTGTCAGTATAAGCATAAATCTCAGGACGGTAAAAAGAAATAAAGCATATTTAAGGAATGTTAACTTTCACAATTGTATTCTACTTTGCTTTACTCCTTTGGGTTCTAAAGTGTTTTAACTTCATCCACAGCACACAGAGAATGTGGTGGAGTAGTATCTGAATGGCTCTGGGTTGTGGAGAGAAGAGAACAGGCAGGTAGCACAAGTAGGGAGATCTGGGAACTAAAGAAGGAGTAAGATTTATTTAGGGACTGAAAAGACAGCAATGCTAGAAAACTAAAAGGTAGAGCATCCTTATCTTTTCCTCAGCAGCTAATGGAGCTTTGCTAATTATGTTCAAGTATGTATATGGCATTTGGCATTGTAAAGGAAGAGAATATATTCAACGAAATAGGACAGCTTGTAACCAGGAGGAAATTAGGAAATTAATATGAGAAGGATTTGAGCCAGTCGCTCTGGAAATGAAGTATAAGACTGTGTCTGAGAGGATACTTCTGGCTTGGCTCTAAGACACTAGCTTCTGTCCAACCAGGCCTACAACCTCTCTTACGGACTCTTAAAGACCAAGCTATCAGATTTTTTTCAGTACTTTTGGGTTTTGTCGGAACTCTGTATTTGGGTATGTGCAAGGAGGAGGTCATTGTCCCATCTTTTTTGCTGTCCTTGCCCCTAGCAGAATGGAACAGTTCTCCACATCTAGTCACTCCTGCCCCACCCAGGACTCAAACACCAGACTGGTGGTATTTCCTCTTGGAGAGTGCCTCATTTGCAGGGATGTGTTTGGCCATCCATCTTTTCCTTTTGCTGTCCACAGATTGACTGTGCTGATAAGGAGGCAACTTCATAGGAGCTGCTAAGATGGGCATGAGGATCAAACTGCAAAGCACCAACCACCCCAACAACCTGCTGAAGGAACTCAATAAGTGCCGGCTCTCAGAGACCATGTGCGATGTCACCATTGTGGTGGGGAGCCGCTCCTTCCCGGCCCACAAAGCTGTGCTGGCCTGCGCAGCTGGCTACTTCCAGAACCTCTTTCTGAATACTGGGCTAGATGCTGCCAGGACCTATGTGGTGGACTTCATCACCCCCGCCAACTTTGAGAAGATTCTGAGCTTTGTCTACACATCAGAGCTCTTCACGGACCTGATCAATGTTGGGGTCATCTATGAGGTAGCTGAGCGTCTGGGTATGGAGGACCTCCTCCGTGCCTGTCATTCCACCTTTCCTGACCTGGAGAGCACTGCCGTGGCCAAGCCCCTGACCAACACTAGTGAGAGCCATTCCGGCACCCTGAGTTGTAGCTCAGCAGAACCTGTCCATCCCTCGGAGAACTCCGGGGTGGTGGGGAGCACTTTGGTCCTGATAAAAACTATGTCTTTCCTAGTGATGCTGGAGGAAGCTATAAAGAGGAAGAGAGAAATGTTACCAGTGACACTAACCATAGCCTGCCTCTGCCTCAGCAGTCACTGCCACCAAAGACAGAAGACCATGAAACCCCTGCTCCTTTCACGTCCGTACCTAATATGGTGACTCAGCCAGTCCTAGGCACTTTAGCATGGGCATTCAAACCAGCACAAGCTCCTGTCAGCCATACAAAGTTCAGAGCAATGGAGACTTCAGTAAAAACAGCTTCTTCCCCGCTGACAGTGCAATAGACATTACCACTGGGACCAACTCCTGTCTGAGCAATAGTGACCACACCAAAGATCCAGGCTTTGGGCAGATGGATGAGCTCCAGCTGGAGGATCTGGGGGATGATGACTTGCAGTTTGAAGACCCCACTGAGGAGATAGGCACAACTGAGGAGGTGATTGAGTTGAGTGATGACAGTGAAGATGAGCTGACTTTTGGAGAGAACGACACCCGAGAGAATAAGGCCATGCCTTGCCAGGTGTGCAAGAAAGTTCTGGAGCCCAACATTCAACTGATCCGACAGCATGCTCGGGACCATGTGGACCTGCTGACAGGCAACTGCAAGGTCTGTGAGACCCACTTCCAAGACCGAAACTCCCGCGTGACCCACGTTCTTTCCCACATTGGTATTTTCCTGTTCTCCTGTGACATGTGTGAAACTAAGTTCTTTACCCAGTGGCAGTTGACCCTCCATCGACGGGATGGAATATTTGAGAACAACATCATTGTCCACCCCAATGACCCCCTGCCTGGGAAGCTGGGTCTGTTTTCAGGGGCAGCCTTCGCAGAGTTGAAATGTGCTGCCTGTGGGAAGGCATTGGCCAAAGATTTCCACGTGGTCCGGGGCCACATCCTTGACCATCTAAACTTGAAGGGCCAGGCCTGCAGTGTCTGTGACCAGCGTCACCTCAACCTGTGCAGCCTCATGTGGCACACGCTCTCCCATCTTGGCATTTCAGTCTTCTCGTGTTCTGTCTGTGCGAACAGCTTTGTGGACTGGCATCTCCTAGAGAAGCACATGGCTGTGCACCAAAGCCTGGAAGACACCCTCTTCCGCTGCCACTTGTGCAGCCAGAGCTTCAAGTCGGAGGCTGCCTATCGCTACCACGTCAGCCAGCACAAATGCAACAGTGGCCTTGACCCGCGGCCTGGTTTTGGGCTCCAGCACCCAGCGCTCCAGAAGCGGAAGCTGCCAGCGGAGGAGTTCCTGAGTGAGGAGCTGGCTCTGCAGGGCCAGCCCGGGAACAGCAAGTATAGCTGCAAGGTCTGTGGCAAAAGATTTGCCCACACAAGCGAGTTCAACTACCACCGGCGGATCCACACAGGCGAGAAGCCGTACCAGTGTAAGGTGTGCCACAAGTTCTTTCGAGGTCGCTCAACCATCAAATGCCACCTGAAGACACACTCGGGGGCCCTCATGTACCGCTGCACAGTCTGTGGCCACTACAGCTCCACCCTTAACCTCATGAGCAAGCACGTTGGTGTACACAAAGGCAGCCTTCCACCTGACTTCACCATTGAGCAGACCTTTATGTACATTATCCATTCCAAAGAGGCGGAAAAGAACCCGGACAGCTGACTGGGTCCCAGCAGAGCCAGGGGGAGCTCCCACACAGCAGCCAGGATGTGGATTTTTTAATGGCCGTTGGTCCCTCCCCAGCCGAAGTTACAATTTTGCCTTGCTAGGAATTCTGTCTTGTGTTTAAAGAAGAAAAAAAGAAGAAATAGCACATGAGCTGTTACTGTTTCTGAGAAGCAACGGCCCTATCATGTTTACCTCCTTACCTGTTCTTGCCCATGAAGGGCTGTGTTTTTGGTTCTTTTGAGGCTGGTCTTGGGATCTTGTCAGGCAGTTGATGCCAACTAGATCCTCTTCCCTAGCCTCTCGAGTTTTAGTTTACTGATAGGTTTTATGCTGCTAAGAATCCAACCAACAGCCTCACTAAATAGAGGAGGTGGAGGGAGGTTTTCACTGTGGGTATTACTGCCAGACCTCCAACTGGGACAACCAGCTATGAGAGAGATGTTGGAATGGTCATTCAGAAAGGGCCAGTCAGCGGGGCAGCTCACCTCAGGTTCCAGGCCCAGCCCTCAGCAGGGAAAAGGCGTCAGGGGTGGAGGTGCCTTCTTTCACGGCTGTAATCTGCTGATTGGACAGTAAAACCTTTTGGTAGTTAGATCCAAACTGGGGACTAAGCTTTTTATTTAGGTCAGAAAGCTTTGGGAGGAATCCTTGCCAGCCAGAAGAGGTCCTGCAGTGCTGTCAGTAGTAACAGCCTGGCTGGACAGGAATGGAGCTTTCTTTTTTCTCCTCAGTTCCAGAGAAACATAGTTTTATGGAGTGATGGTCCAGGACATCAGGCCTTCCCTGCGGGGCATAGAGGACAGGGAGCCACTCTGATACAGTCATCTGTTATCTGGCCACCTCCATCGACCTTGAGTTTCCTGGTGGAGAGGTGAGGATATCTCTGACAGCAGCAGCCTTGCCTTAATTTACATGCAGTCTCCCACCTAGAAGTGTATTTGGCTTGTAGTGTAGATGCAAAGACCCCATGAGGTGGCGGAGTGGTGGACTTTGTGCCCTACAGGGACCAAATAAGTGGTGGCATGTAACGAGATGTGTGTTCCGTCTGTCCCAGATGGGTAACCTGTTGTTTACTTTGTGCAGCTGGGCAGGAGCTTTGGCAACTCACCTTTGACCTGCTGGAATTTGTCTCAATCTGTCTTTGCATTGCTGCCAAGGGGTGCTTTAGGTTGGCAGCTGGCTCAGACCCTGCCTAGGGGGCTGGGAAATGTGTCTGCTGAGCCCAGGAGGCTGGTTGGCTTTGTTCTTAGTTGGATTTCAAGGGCATCTTGCCCAAAGAAGGCTTGAGGGAGAGGGCCCTCAATCTCTTGTACTCACTAGGTGGCACCTCAGTAACTCATACTACCTCACCTACTCAGACAAGCTCTGGGAGTCCTTGGCCTCCGCCCTGACACTGCCCCTGGTGGGACTTAGCAGCACCCCGGGCTGTTTTACAGCAAGTGGTTTTAATTCACAAAGCCTTTTTGGATGTTAATATTTATTTATTTTTATTTTTGTATACATATTACCCAGCATCTCATTTGGATAAGAAACTTCAGGAAAATGAGTTTCTCCCCAGCAAGGAGCCATATTTCAGGGGACAGTCCTGGCCAGAGATTTGGGGAAGTAGGCTAGAATTGGGGAGAATGGGTTAAGCCTTTAAACAAGCAAATTCTTTTCTTTCTCTCCAGGCAGTCTCTTGCAGAATAAACCCAGGGAACCCTTTAGGCAATGGATGTAATTTCTAGAAAGTTGGGGCCTGTTGATTTCCTAGGCCTTTCACCCTCTTTCCATCTGTGATGGAGTAGATTGGGGACTGAGATGAGGGGAATCAAGTCACATGAAAGACCTTTTTGCACATTTTCTCATCCTTCCTAAACTTGGAAAGCTATGTTAAAACTAAGGCAAACCAAAGCTCCGTCCCCATTAGACCTCCTGCCTTTCTCCCTAGCCCTAAGCTGATATGGCCTCCAAGTTGGCCTGCATGGCTTTCTGGTGGGGTGACCATTTCATAAGGGACTTGTACAAGTGGCCACCTTTCACCATCTAAACACAACTTGGTAAGTGTTTCCTCACGACCTTCTTGTCAGGGAAGCAGTGTTGAAACTTTTCATCCCTCACTGTCTTCTCCCTTTCTCTCTCACACTGACCATTAGAAATTTAAGAAGGAAAATGTGTAAAAGGCTACCATCCAGTGTCTGCTAAGCTTTTCAAGCCTGAGTGACCCCTCCCAGACTCTTGGTGAGGACTGATTTTTGAATGGCTGGATTTGAGAGAAGTGGTACTTACTAGAACCCAGCAGGTAGCTGAGAACAGATCAATATGCTGGAGAAATCCTTTTTCTTAACAGAGGGCATCATGGATGCTGGGTAATCTGTATACTTAACCTGAAACTGTGAAATATTCCCTTTTTGCCAGTAAACCAAAAAGCAAACCCTTGAAACTTTGTTCCCAAAACACTAAAAAAAACTACACCTGTGATCCTTCTGAGGCCAAGTGGTTGATCAGGGTGGCCCAGTTGATTATAGTCAGACATGTATGTAGCAGGGTCAGTAGCTCCTGAGGCTGATTGACCAAACCCTGTTCCTCCACGTGTCCCCCATATTCATACCCGAACCCTCCCCTGCGTAGAGTCATGTTTGCTGCCTTTGCCTCTAGCTCACCCTTTTCTGTACTGTTTTACTTGAAACACTATATTGTGGCAAAGGGCACTTAGGATACCTGGTGGAAAGTATTTGTTTTGAGTTTTTTATTTTTTCAACCGTATTTGTTTTGAGTTTTTTTTATTTTTTCAACCTCGTGATTTCATTGCACCCTCTGCCCTGGAGCCCAGTTTAGCATTGTCTCCTGCTGTATTGTTTCGAGGTTCTATTTGACCCTTGAATAATGTCTTTTTTCTCTTTTCCTCCTTTTCTTGTTCGATACTCCAGACTGGCTATATAATTTGCAGAGCCCTTTGTTTAAAAATTTAAGAATTCAAGTTGGTGACTGTAGAGCGTTAAACTAAGCACGAGTCTATTTCCAACCTGTTTTCTACGGGAAAAGGGTGATACTTGTATGGCACACTGGGATAAACAGCAGAGGCTGCTTGTGGCCAGTGGAGGGAATCAGTATCCTGCTCTCCTGTGACCCACTAATGGCTCACTGATATCACAGTACCCACTGGGAAGCTCTGCTTTACCCTCATATTTGGTCCTAAATTTTAAGACTCCACAGAGTCTCTATAGATAATGGCTAGTTGGGAAGAAAGGAGGTAGGGGTGGGGATCTGGCCCAGGTAACCCCTAAGAACCAGAAAATGGGTAAAAGTGCTTTTTGACTCCTTTTCTGATCTGTCAACAAGTACCCGTTTGTCTCATAGACAAGCCTTGGGTTTAGATACCTTCTCCCCAGTAAGGTTTTGCTACTGATGAATTTTCTTCCTCTCTGGCTACCTACTGTGCCCTGTTTCTCCAGACTACTCAACTGTGGAAGTGAATTTAAATACCTTTATAGATGGACACTGATTTTGTTGGCATGGGAGCAGACTCTATGGAGAAATCTGTGCCCATTTGGGAGTCTCTACATGTCCTTTTTTAAAAACCCTGCACTGAATGTAGACAGGAAGCAGGGCACACAGCATCAGTTTCAGTGTGGTTATCATTCATAAACCACATCAGGATGAAAATAAAACTGTTTGGATTTTAATAATTTCTTTGACACCCTTCCCTTGTCCAGTCCACCCTTCTCCCTTCCCACCCCTACTAGCTAAAGTCTCACATGAAATGGAGAAGAGTTGTCGTCTGACTCCTTCCATTAAATTAATAAGTACTGACCTCCTAATATTTAAGTGTTTACTATCTATTGCTGTAAAGTTTTGTATATTTTGTAAACTTCCCCCCCCAAATAGTAGATGTCTAAAATCGTTGTACATCTGATTCTTTTATATTCCATTGTTCGGCACAAAGTGTGGTTTTTATTTAGAATAAAAAAAAGGAAATTGGATATGAGAGTTCTTTTCCTATTTACTGTGGTCATTCCTTGAGTTCAAACTATCTGGGTCAATATCAGTTCAGTAACAGTATTCTCAGCAGAATTCTTTCAGGTTTTTCTTCCCTGTAGCTAGAATTCCAGGGTTAACTTGTTGACCTGTTTTCATAGAGATTTAAGTCAGTGACCCAACCTTTTCAGGGAGAACATCTCTAAGGGTTTCTTCTGTTGGCCCAGAGAGAGCAGTGGAATTCTGCTAATGTCTAGTTGTTGGACTCAAGTTTTGGCCACAAATTGTCTTTCCAGTGCCATTTAATTCATTGTGCCGTGGTATGTTGGAGTGGAGAGAGGCAGATCAAACACACAGGATTCAGAGATTTGGCATAATTTCCTCTTGAAGTTAGGGTGTCATGTGGTCCATTTGGTCTTGGAGCACATTGCCCTGGGCCTGGCTCTGATCGCTGCTCAGTAAATGTTGAGCTGAGCAGCCTCGCCTTTTGCCCAGCCAGTTCCCTCTCCGAAGGTAGTATTCGTGCTGCCAGGATGATAACTGGTTGCCGGAGTGAAATCTGTGACAACACCATTTTGGGGAAGTGGTCTCTGAGATAACCTGAGATGTGACAGGGATGTAAAGTTGGGTTTCCTTTAGGAAACTTCTGGAGCCCAAGGCAGAGGAGGCAGTGATAGGACGTCAGATATTGGCTTGGTTTTTACGTGGGCACAAGGGAGGAAAGTGTAATGCAGTTTTTGCATTGTTCGGTTAAGCCCTTACTGCAAGCCCCAGGTCACAACCCAGACTTCCCTGGTTGAAAAGGCCTTCAGCTCTGTGCCACTGAGCAGTTGTTGATAGCTTAAGACCCTTTGAGGGTTGGGCCCAGTGAGCAGGGGGAATGTAGATACAAATTTCCCCCCGTGCTCCTGAAAAACAGGCACATATGCCATTGGAGCACTTGTTTAATGCATCTGGTGAGTACAGTTTCCGATTTCTAAAAGCAGTGGAGACGGCACTCCGGGGCAGTGAGGAGTTATTCCAAGTTAAACATTCCAGGCACAGCACTGAGCAGGACAGAGTATCTCAGTGGTTATGTCCACAAGCCCTTCAGTCTCCAACGGCAGGATTAAGAGACCATGGACTTGGAACTGGTGGACTTGGGCCTGTTCTTAGGCTTTTACTTTAGTCGGAATTCTTCACGGACATAGTCTTAGTTTCCCAGGTTGAGAACTGAGCCTTCCCAGAAGACCTACTTGTTAACAAGAGAACTTCTTTTCCTATCTATAGGCAGGTGTTAATAGAAGTAAGTTGCTGGACAGATAAATAATGAAAAGACTAGACCAGGGAGAAAGAAGTGTAAAGGTGAGAACTGACAGAAGAATATCAGAACTCTGTCCTGTGACAGAATTGGAAAATTTCCACTTCGCTGTCCTGTGCAGGAAACAAAGGCTGAAGGACAGAGCATCTGAGGGACAGGCTGTCCGAAGGTCTGTTCCCAGGATGCATGTCCCTTGACATTTTCCTATGATCTTGAGAGAAAGGGACAGGGTGGACTTCTGATGGCATATCCTCCTAGGTCTGAAATGTCCTAGATCCAAAGCTGGAAGGAGAGGGCCTATGAGAGGCATCGACTGGGACAGCGCCTCTGCTTTGCGGGGAGGGGAGCAGGATGGACAAGCGAGGGGGAGAAAACCAGCAAGGAAACAAAGTTTCCTGGATGGAGGAAGGGGGTGGAGAACCGCCCCACAACCCAGCTGCTGGGTGCCTGCTCAGACCTTGGCGGTTGCCCCGCCCCTCCTTCCCCGCTCCCTCCATTTATCACAGCACTGAGGATGCGCTGCTAGGAAACGCCCTGCTGGGGCCTCCTGGTCCTTTGGCCTCTGGCCTCTTGTCCCCACAGCCTGCATGGTGTACTGGGAAATCAGCAAGCACACAAACACACAAGGAAAGTTTTGTGAGGTTCCTGTGACGCTCACTCTTTCCGGCCGGGCTGATTTCTGCAATGAGGGCGTCTAGTTTCAGCTGAGTATCTCTTTAGCCTTAGCTCCTTCCCCAACCCCAGCTTCAAGTGCAGATTTTCCAGAGATCAAGAGTCATGGCTGTCTCTACTGTTTATTTCAGCTTTTTTCTTGTGTGTCTGCCTTAGACACAGAGACCAAGACAATATAGTACAACACCAAGGACACATTCATTATCTCTCCTTTCCCCTTCTCCCTCTCCCCACCTCAAGATATAAATAAACTCCAAATTGGCCATCAGTGCTCTGACTCTCTCCTGATCCCTGCAAAATCTCTCACCATACACCTCCAGCTTTCTACTTCACTGAGGGAGGAGGCTGGAATCTGCCTCAGCTGGCTGTAAGAGACTGAGGAGCAGAGATGGGTGAGGTATTTGGTGCATGGAAGCTCAGACTGGGTTGGTGGTGGGGGCCTGCCACAGTGGGCTGGGTGCCCTCCTTGGTGATGATGATGGAATGCTGAGTAGAGGAGGAGGAAGAGGAAGCATGTCTGTCCGCCCTGGCCTGAACCTTGGGAAGGTAATGGACCACAGCGCTCAGCAGCCGGTCCCGGAAGCTTGGGCTGAGAAAGTTGTAAAGGATGGGGTTGGCGACACAGTGGAGCATGGAGAAGCAGTCGATTATGTCGTAGAAGAAATAGAGCACGTGGGCCAAGTAGCAGTGGAGAGAGACATGGGTCCCGTGCAGTGTGAGCAGCAGCAGGGTCACATGGTAGGGCAGCCAGCAGATGACAAAGACGGCAACGTAGGCACACACCAGCAGGCAGTGGCGCCGGCCCTCCTGTCGCCCTGCCTGCCGAGTCGGCAGGCTGTCAGCGTGTTGAAGATTATGATGAGAGGGAAGGGCAGCAGGAAGCCCAGGACGGTGGTGGATAGGGTCACTGCCAGGGCCCAGGTACTGTAGGTTTCAAAAGGGGCCATGAAGAGGCACATGGGCTCAGAGCTCTCCACCAACTGGATGTGGACCACCTCGGGCAGCGGGATGATGGCCGAGAGCACCCAGACGCCTGCACACACCGCCCGCCGCACTCGGTGCTGATGACGCTGCCAGGAGGGAGAGGCGTGGGCGAGGGTGACGTAGCGGTCGATGCTGAGGCACACCAGGAAGAAGATGCTGCTGTGCATGTTGGCAAAGTAGAAGTAGTGAGTGAAGCGGCAGGAGAAGCTGCCCCAGAGCCAGGTATAGTCTAGTGTGACCTCCAGCATCCACACAGGCAGAGATAGGACGATGCCCAGGTCCGCTATGGCCATGTTGAGGATGTAGAGGCTCAGCAGCCCTGCCCGGCCCGAGCAGCGCCAGTTGACCCAGATCACGAGGAGGTTTTCCACCAACCCGACCACGAAGATGGCCAGGTAGATGATAAAGAGGGCCACTCGCTTGGTGCTCTCGCTGAGCTCCATGTGACACTCAGGCAGCGTATGGTTGAAGAAGTAGAGCAGTTCAGTCCAGTTGTGGATCTCTCTTATGTCATAGGCAGGCCCTGCAGTGATCCCCTCAGAGAAGCCAGACCCCATGCTGGCCGTGACTGACATTAGGACCAGCGAATGCCTAGTGGGGAGAAGAGAGAGTTGGAAGAGAAAGGAGACCTGGAAAGTAGCCTCATAGGAACGAGGGGGTGTTAGGGAAAGATTCTGGGTCTGAAGAAGCAAGAAAGGGAAGTTGAGCATTTGAATATTAAAATAGTCCACAACTCACTTGTTGGCTTTGACCCAAGAAGCAGAGATACTTTGTTAATGGGCCTCAGTAGTGGGAGAGACCAGAACCAGATTTCTTCCCGGCCTGGCCAGTCCCACCCTTCTCTAGCCCCAGGTGGGTTCCAACTTCCACTTCTCTCCTGGCACTTCACCCTTTGGCACTTTCACGCTGGCCTTCCTTGCATGCTCTTGCTCTTTCTTGCCATTTGGGCTATGGGTGTGGGACACACACACACACACACCCTCTAATTCATCCCTGGGAATATCTGTGGAAAGGCAGTTTTCTACAAGCCCGATCCTTTCTTCCCTGAGAGAGGGGAACTCACCTGAGCTTGCTTCGGGAGCACTTCTGGTCCTGGAGGGCCAGCAGGTCTGGACTATTGGGGAGCCGTGAGGAGGCTGGAGGGACTGTGGTCCTGGGGCCGGCTTTGCTTTGGGCTTCAGGGCCGCCCTTCTCATCCAGGAAGCCTTATCACTGGCTGAGGCTCTGTGGGAGAGGATCGGGGGTTTTCCTGACTTCCCCCAATCCAGTTAGAGGGAAGTCACAGCAAAAGATGCACTGTGCCAGTGGCGGGGAGGAGTCAGGCTGCAAGCATTAAAATCCAGATTCCTGCACTCACTAGCTGCAAAGTTACCTCTTAAAGCCTGGATTCTGTCTTCTGCAAATTGGAACCATAATATCTACCATTAGGGGTGCTGTGAAAAAAATTCAAGGTGAAGTGCTTAGCCCAGGGCTGGGCCTGTGTTAAATGCTTTACGTTTCTATGTGTTTTTCGCTGTCTCAATTGGCTTGGAATCCCACTCCTCCCTGTCTTCATTCCTACTAAAGTAGAATTGGACAAGGGCTAAAATAAATCTGAAAATCAGTCAGACTTTTACTCACTCTGGCCCTTCCCCCAATGACTCCCCTGCCATGCCCACCCCTTGCCATTCTCCCCAGCCTTCATGCTTTTTATCTGAGTTGAGAATCTGGAGAGAGAGGAAGACTGAATGTGGGGAGGAGAAGCGGCAACGCTGCACTTCAGGGAGATGTGTGTGTGTGTGTGTGTGTGTGTGTGAGAGAGGAGAGAGAGAGAGAGAGAGGGAGAGGGAAGGAGAGGAGAGGGAGAGGAGAGAGAGGGAGAGAGAGGGAGAGAGAGGAGAGGGAGAGGGAGGGAGAGGGAGAGGGAGAGGGAGAGAGGGAGAGAGAGAGAGAGAGATTGAAAGTCACTAGGCTTCTCTATCCCTCCCAGCCATAGGGTAAAGCTCATAGCATGGATTGTGTTGTTGATGAACATTGTGTTATCAGAACTTCCTGTTTCTCAGAGCACTTTCACCTCCGTTAATCATTTGATCCCTGAGGTACCCTGTGGGGAGGAAGGATGGGCTTCCTTATCCTCTGCAAGGTCCAGAAAAAAATGCCTGTCTCTCACAGCACAGTGAGCAGATGGCAGAGCCACCTGGAGCTGGGCCTGTTTTGAAGGACATAAAACAAGGATGTGCTGTTGGCTGGAGGGGATTTGGTATATATATTTAATTGAGGTGAAATTCCCATAACAATATTAACCATTTTAAAGTGTATAATTCAGTGGCATTTCATATATTCACATTGTTGTGCAACCACAACCTCTATCTAGTTCCAAAACATTTTTCCTACCCCCAAAGAAAACCCCACACCCATTAAGCACCCACTCCTTGTTCCCCTTTCTCCCCAGTCCCTGGCAGCCACCATTCTGCTCTCCGTCTCTGTGGATTTATTTACTATGGATATTTAATACAAATGGAATCATACAATGTGTGTGACCTTAGTGTCTGGATTTTTTTTTTCACTTAGTATAGCATTTTTGAGGTTCATCCACATTGTTGTAGGCATTAGTACGTCATTCTTTTTTATGGCTGAGTAATATTCCATTCTATGGATATACCACATTTGTTTATCTACTCAAAGAGGGGATTTTTAAAAGTTTGGTAATTAATTTTTATTGTGGTGGAATAAACATAACATCAGAATTTCTTTTTAAACTATTTTTAAGTATATCATTCAGTAGCATTAAGTACATTCACATCGCTGTGCAATATTACCGCCAATCATCTCTGTTGGAAGGGTTATTTTTAAATTTGCATTTTTCTTGAAGCCTCCTATAGAAAAACTGTTTCTCTACTCATAATACTTCTGACACCAAATGTGTAAGTTTTCCCCTCCATACCAACCAATTTTCCAACTCTCTGGACATCAACTGGGTGTCTTATAATTTAATTCAATTCTGACATCAGCCACCTGGAGTTAGCGTCAGATGCCACAGGTTTAAGGGTTCAGTCCCACAAGATTGTCCTCACTTTAGATGCCAGTCACAAGAAAATGGGTCCCCAGGGTCCCCACGTGGTTACATAGTTACAAAGTCAGGGGTTCCCACTCCCACCCCCTGCCTTAGTTTTGATAATTTGCTGGAACTGCTCATAAAACTCAGGGGAACATTTACTTACGTTTACTGGTTTATTATAAAGGGCACAAATGAACAGCCAGATAAAGGGTGAGGTTGGAAAGGGTCTTGAGCTTCTGTCCCCATAGAGTTATCATGCACCACCTTCCTGGCACGTGCGTGTGTTCACCAGCCCAGAAGATCTCTGAACCTCGTAGTTCAGGGATTTTTTTGGAAGTTTCACCAAGTAGGCATGATCGATTATTAATTTAATCTCCAACCCACCCTCTCCCTGGAGGATGAGGGAGTGAGGCTGAAAGTTCCAAGCTTTTAATTACGGTGCACTCTTTCTGGTACCCAGCCCCCCTTCTGAAGCTATCCCGGAGCCCAACTAAAGTGACCGAATTATAACAAATGATGCTCCTACCACCCAGGAATGGAAGGCAGAGGCCAAATAGATATTTCTTATTATATCACGCCTTCACTCACACATCAGACCATACCTCGATCAAGAAATCTGTCATGAGGAGCTATGATGATGTAAAATGTGGTTTACTTTGATTTTTCAGACAAATCTGCTCTCTCTTTCTTTAGGATCTCGGTTTCTAGGCCGCATATGTCTTTTATCACTAAGGAGCCTTCTGAGAATTTTTGCTTTCTTCTCCATGCCTTTGACCCATGGAGATGGAGTCCCCCGAGACCAAACCCCATCCTGGGAGACCCTGCTTCTCGTTTCTGCCTTCTGGACCACACATTCCGACCCATGGCCATTTCCATTCCTCCCCAAAAGACTGCATTTTAGTAGCTCATGTCTCCTGGGTCTCTGAATCTTCTACCCCAGGACCTTTTCCCTTCCATATGGAGACAGCCTCGCCTCCACCTTCTCCCTAGCCCCCACCCCTTCATATCACCCTGTGTATATTTGGAGCCAGAGGAAGAGATGGTGGCCCTTTCTGGCAGAGACACAGAGAAAAAACTGCTCCCTCAGGAAGAAATAAGTGATAGCTCTGCAGTTTTCATTTGGGTGTTTTTCTTTGAAGGGAGGAGGTAGACAGCTGGAAAGAGAGACTGAGAGGAAGGGAAAGAGGGGGGCAGGAGCCCAGGCTCCTTGCCAATCTGGGCAAGAGAAAGGGGGCAAACAGCTTGGCTCCAAGCAATAGGAGCCACAGGACTGAAACAATTCCTGGAAATTTACTCTTTCTCCTTCCTCCTCCCACCCCCACTTTTATTTTTTTTTTCAAAAAAATGTAGACAAGACATTGTAATCAACAATCAGAAAGGAAGGAAAGTACCAGGGAGGAGTTATTGATAAAAGCAGGCAGCTTCCCAGGGTCAATGGGGGCCAAGAGTTTGTGTTCTGACCCTTGAGGAAGGACCGGGGTGGGTTGTCCCAGGAATCCACCCCCTACCGCTCTGTGGCCTTTGTGACCCAGGGCCCTACTTCATGTGGCAAGGACAGGTGGATTGTAAAGAGCTCAAGCCTGAGGAGTTTGGCAACAATTGCACTCACATCTCCAGCCTGAGCTTCCAGAAGGTCAGTGAGTGCAGAAGCCAAGTCCAGCCACAAAGTTGCTCTGCCCTCCTGCCACAGCTTCCCTCTGCCAAGGGGCAGCCCTGTCTGCTCAGTAGCACCAGATAAGGGACTTCCCAAGTTTCCCAAAAAAGGATGTGGCTCAGAGACCCTGTACTCAACCCTTTCCTGCTCACTCACATTTCATTGTGGCACAGTGGAGGTAACACTAGTTTGGGGACCAGACCTGGTTCTGACACCTTGTCCCACCACTGAGTAGCTGTGTGACTTCAGGAAGTTGGTTTTCCTTTCTGAGTCTGTTTCTTTTTATGTACAGTGAGGGTAATGATGCTTTCTTCACAGGGTTATTGTATGGGGTGCATGAGATGATATCTGTAAAGTGCTCGGCGTAAGAGTGGCCCTTTGCTACTCCTTGGGGATAAGGAAGAAGAGATCCTTTTCGTGGAATTGATCTTGAGATACCTGTCCCTAGCCCCACCACTACCAGCCACTTTTTCTCTGAAATAGATTAACACCAGCTTCCTCTTTTATTTAGTTGTCTGGCATTGTGTTTCTTACACAGAAGGTTAAGAACATCCCCAAATACCATTACGAATTACTGCAGAAGAGATGTAGTAACAGCTAACATTTTTTGAATACTCACCATTTGCCAGGCTCAATTGCAAGGTGCTTTTCATGTATCATTTAATCCTCATGACAACATAATGAGATGCGTACTGAGGTAGGCAAGGAAACTATGGCACAGAGAGGTTAGACAACTTGCCCGAGTCTCAATGCTAGGAGTTCAGTAAACTCTTGTTACAGAGATTCTTGACTTGGATTCTTGGCACGTAATGGCTTTAGGTGGTCTGTGAACTCCCTGAAAAATATATACAAAGTCCTGCCTGTTGTGTTAAGTCATATTTATGGGGCTTAGAGCCTTCCTTAGATTCTCAAAGGAGTCCTTGATGTCTAAAAGGTTAGATATGACTGCCCTAGAAGATCTTCTCATGGACAGGAGCTATGATTTTAAAAAATGGGGTCAGGCATGCACTTCTGTGGAGGTGACTCAGCCCTGGGAATTCTGGGAAATTTCTTGAGCGAGGGAGAAGTCCTCTTCGTGGAGGCTGAGAGAAGCATGAACAATCTGGGGAGCGGTTTGAGACAGGGACGGTGAATTCTCTTTGCTTTCCAGCCCTTGACCTTCCACAAGATGAAGGACAACCATTTCCTCTCTATGATTTCCCTGAGAGAGTGGGCGTGTGGGGTGTCAGTGTGTATGTGCAATGTTCGTCTAAGGACAAGGAAACATGGAGAGACCGATAGAGACTGGAAGGCCCCGGGTACCATTCCTGCAGGGACAGTGCACCACCCAGCAGCCTCCCAGAGTGCCTTGGCTCTTCCCTCCTTCCCTCCCCCTCCCCTTTGGTTTCCTATCTCTCCCCTGGCTACTGTTCCTCCTTCAGAATCCCCCACCTCCTGATCCCTCACACCCGGCCTGGGGTCTCTGTAGACGTGCTGACAGTTCCTTGCTGATTCCAGATTTATCCGGTTTTGACAAACTTTGGTTGAACACTTAATGTGTGCAGGACAGAAATGCCCCTTGAATTCTCCAGTGCGTCCTGTGGCCCTGACTTCCTAAGGTTTCACCATTTTCATGGCAACCTATGGATTCTTAGACCCTCTGAGAGTTGGAGTTGAAAGGACCAGCCGAAGCCATCTTGATTCTCTTCCCTCATCATAAAGATGAGGGCAATAGAGGCTTTGAGGAATCTCATATTGTCAAACAATGTAAGAAGAGCTGGTCAATGGAGAGGCAAGCAGGATGTTGCCATCTGCCTCAGCATTCACTTATCTCTGTTAGATGCTGGGGCATGCCCAAGTGCTGGAAATATAAATGATGAGACTCAAGTCCTTCCCCCCAGGGGCTCCGAGTCATCAATGCTCCAGTGTTCAGCATGCTCAGGCACAGTCCCAATCGCTTCAGTAAAATGAAACCATTGCTTCAGTCTTAACCTGAAGCTTCTGGATTTCTGTCATTCTCTTCTCCCAAAACAATGATCATTGAGCCATTTTGTAGCCTTTGGGAAAGGTGTTCACGATGTTTGGGCCCACTTCCAAGAGTCCTTTCCAGAATGTCAGAGAGCTGTGGACTGACAATCAGGTCTCTGATTTCTGCGGGCATTTCCGGAAGGACACAAACCATTGAGACTTGCTACAAAGATCCACCTGGGGCTGCAACTAAAGCGTCTTTGCCACAAGGAAAGGAGACTCTCATGGACAAAGAGGTACAATGTAACCCAGCCTCAAAGCCCCTCACGGCCTCTGTCTGCCTCACCGCCCTTGCAGGTCTGCTTTCCTGGGGAGGGGAGCTGGTCCAATCCTGTGGACATGAGCAGGGCCTGGAGCCCAATCCTGTCAATGCTACAGGGATGCCATGAAAAAGCTGCCCCCCTCTCAGCTCCATTCCACTCGCCGTTCCTACCCCTTTTATGAAATGGTTTTCTCCACCTCACCCTGAAGGCCCTCAGGGACAGCTGTCCGGGCTCCAGTCTCTAGTCCTCTCTTTAGTTTCTTGAGGAGGCAGCTCCCTCCACCTCCATATCATCACCCTGATATGAAATGAACTGAGACCTTTCCAGTTGTTGGGGCTTACAGCCGTCCCTGGTGGCGAAATTAGGCACCCATCCTTGGTCCCTGTTAAAATTGACCTTTTCTGCCTTTGGAATCTGCGCATGTGGCTGGCAGGGGAGAGCCTGGCACAGGAAGGGCGGAGGACCATGGAACTGGCACCCAGCGCTGGGGACAGGGCATCTTTGAGGAGTAAGAGGATCACGACTGTCAGGCCTGCTTTGCCTAAGTCCTTCCATTCTACCCGCCCAGCCACAGGGGGATGTCTCACCACTAAGTGTGCCCACCCCATTCCTTTCTCCACTTTCTTTGCCTCTGAGGCCAGACATCCCCGATGTCTCCAGAACACTTTCTGACCCTGAGAGGTACTATGTCAGCAAGGGACCTTATACTCTTTTGCCTTCTCTGTCTAATCTAGAAACTGACAGAACTTAATTTCTCATGAATTAATTCTGTGTTGAGCCATGGGGAAACCCAGGCTCAGAGACTAAGCCAGCTGCCAAGGTCACACGGTGGTTGAAGCAGGGCTGGGATTGGAACCCACATGTGCCTTGATTCAAAATATATCCTCTTTGTGAGAATAAAGTAGGTCAAGGAGACCAGGGTCCTGGGCTTGAGCAGGACAAAAGGTAAGAGGACAGCTCTGAAGCCTGAGAACATGGACACAGTTCTGTGTGTGTGTGTGTGTGTGTGTTGTGTGCGCGCGCGCGCGCGCGTGTGCATGTGTGGTGGGGGGTGGGGTTGGTGGGGTGGACAGTGGAAAGGAGTGAGAGGACCAGGAGAAGGTGGTTACAAAAAGTACCCTTAGGTCAGGGGGTGCTTTGAGAAATCCATGACGTGAGAAATGGTGTAAGTGTAGCAAAGATGAAGTTGGGGCCAGAATCAGGAATACTCACTAAGGGTGGTGAACAGGAAAAGCCTGAGGACTCCATCCCAGAGAGCCTGGAGGCTGCCACACCAGCTCATACCCTGCGTGTCTTATTACACCAGTCTGAACACGGGTCATAGCCTTGTTTTGCCCTTGCCTGCCCTGCTAAGCCACATGGCTGTACCTGGCAACTAGCATGGGCCTGTACTACCTTCTGCGCTGGTACAGGGAGGCAGGCGCTGAGCCACCTCTGAGACAAGTACATCTTCATCACAGGCTGTGACTCGGGCTTCAGGAACCTGTTGGCCGGGAAGCTAGACTTGCGAGGTCTGAGGGTCCTGGCTGCGTGTCTGACGGAGAAGGAGGCCAAGTAGCAGAGGGGCCAGACGTCAGACAGGCTAGAGATGGTGGCCCTGGACATCACCAAGACAGAGTATCGCTGTGGCCACCCAGTGGATGAAGGAGAGCGGTGACAGAAGTGCCACGAAAGTTTCTCGTTTTGTTTCTTCCCTCTCAGTGAAGGGGAGATGCCTGGTCTGCTCTCCGGGAAGATTCCCAACATGTTTTCCAGGACTTGATGTCATACTAACTTTCTGCACCTCACCCAGCTTACTGGCTGAGCCTCTTCTCCTTCCACTGTGCCCCACCTCCCGACCTTGGAGCTCTGCAGTTTCAGGGAGAGTGTGCTCCAATGAGAATTTGCCCTTGCAGAATTCCTGTCTATGGTGTCCCCTCCTCTCTCAGCAACGCTTCTGGATTTCTTGATGTTGAGTGCTCAGGGTGGAGGAGGTCAGGGTCCTCATTCTGGTGGAGGGATGGGGAAGGGGGCAATGGCCTGAAGCTTAAACGGGTGGCTGAGGGGACAATGCTGGAGCCAGGCTCCCGTGCTCAGCACATTAGCATATTCTTGCTGGTGAATCTGACCAGGGAGTTAATATCACCTATTTTTAGGTGATGACACTGAGCTTCCAGGATTTGCCTAAGGAAGGTCAGAGAACTAGTACAGGGTCACTTCCTCTCTCCTTTTACTACGACTGTGCCTGTCTTACTATGCGGGAACAAAAGAACATCAATTTCCGTGATCTAAATATAAATGTAAAACATGATCAGTGTGGAAAATGCAGAAAAGTACAGGGACTAAAAAATTACTAACCCAGAATCTGACTACCTAGAGATAAACATTCTGTTAACATTCTGACCTACATGGTATTACTTTTTTTTTTTTTTTTTGGTATTTTATTTGTTTGTTTTATGATGACATTGGTTAACAAAATCTGGTATGTTACAGCTGTACATCTTAACAGTAAGGCATATATATAGTTACATTGTGTGTTCACCTCCCATAGTTAGATTTCTTTCGGTCACCACATATTTGACTCCTTTCACTTCATCTACCGCTTCCCTCCCCACTTCTCCCTCCCCTCTGGTAACCACTAGCCTATAGTCCATGTCCATGAGTCTCTGTCTGTTTGTCCTGTTCATTTGTTGCTTTTAGGTTTACATCCCACATAGAAATGATATCATGTGATTTTCAACTTTTTCTGTCTTATTACGCTTAGCATGATTATTTCGAGGTCCATCCATGTTGTCGCAAACAGAATTACATTTTACACAGAGGTCGTGTCCTAGTCTTATTAAAAGGCGATGAGGAATTCTACAATGTCATGAAAATTTCTTCAAAAACTTAATTTTTTGTGATCAAGAAATTTCTATCCTTCTGAATAACATTGTTTACTAAAACAGTATCTTATGGTGTGATATGAAATTGTTTCCTACATTTTATTCATCATATTCAACATAAAAGACATCTCGATAAACTTTTTACTCATGTCTCTACTCTATAACCATGTGCATTAATTGGATTCTCAGAAAGAAATATATGGTGGGAGAATATGGTTCCTATGAGGGCAGGGCATGTCTGAGCAGGCTGAACCCTCTGGGTCAGTACTTTCAGACTCCCTACTGCCACCCAGGCCCAGTGTCCTCCTAATCCCTGCTCCTGCTGTCCTGAGGTCTCTGGTTGGCAAATCTTCATATCCTCTTGACTGTTTTCGAGTCTTGCAGAAAGGTTTTCATGGAGTTGGGTGAACTGTGGACCCAGGGGATGAGGGGTGAGTGGCCTCCTTTGCAGGTGGAAGGTGGTGGCATTGTCTGAGGCCAAGGGTAAAGTCTGTGCCCAGAGGTGGGGAGAGGCAGCCTCAGGTCCCCCTCAAAGCCTGTCCCTGGAATTCTCAGAGCTTCCTACAGGAATGGGACTTCATATTGCTGCAGACCGTGTCCTGAGGACAAATTCCAGGCCTGTTCTCTACCTCTCCCTGCAGCTGAGATTTCAGGTCTGTTGTACCCAACCAATGTCTCCCCAGATATCTTTCCGTCCTTTACCCATTGTGGTTTTCTTCCTTTCTTTTCTTTCTTTTTTCTCATAAATAGTTGTTGCAAACGCGTACTACGTAAGCTGTTCAGACACCTGAAACTGTGGGTGACTATTTCTAACGTCTGCAAGGACAACATTAAAACATGAAAATCCAAACGTGACACTCTATAACACCGTGGACTTTCTAGATTTCCATACCATCATTGCCACCTCATCAAATCTGGACGATTGCCCTATGACTACCAGGAGCGGGCTGGGCCACTAGGGATAAATCAGGAGGAAAGCATACTTTCTGTCACCCAGAGTGCACAGGGTTTGCACTTCCCCAAACCCTGCAGGTGGCATGCAGTTATCAGATTCGCCCATTCCTCCTGCTGTTCTCACTAGATTGGAAAGTGAATTGTAACTAAGGTGGAGAGGAGGCAAGAGAATCAAAAATGTTAATCGAGCTACAAGCGGAAACTGCAATATGCTGATCAGCCCCGCAGCCAGGGCAGGACAGTTACAGAACAAAGGAAGATTTCTGCTGGGATTGCAAACAACCCATTCTCCACACCTGTGAAGGGGAAACAGCCACAATAGAGTCCTTAAGTAGCTGCCCGACACAAAATAAAATCATTCATTCCCCAAGGCTAAGACCATGGGCAACCTATGGATTAAAGTCTCTGAATTGCCAGCAGGCTTTTCACTCTAAATATTCATACCTTTTTATGCTGCATGCTCTTCCCCTTCCTCACTATATGTCCATATCCAAAGAAATGAATTAACAAACTCTTTCAAACTCTCATTCACAGGAACTAAAGAATGATGTATAAACTGAATTCCCTGAGCACGCAGGGTCCCTCTCATCGTCTCTCTCTCTCACTGTCCATCTCATTTCTTTCTCTCTGTACACTTTACTCAGTCTCTCTCACTGTCCTCATCTCCCTTCGTCCCTCTCACTCTCTGCCTCCAAGAGGAGACCATGCTTTGTCTGGGGAGTTATTTCTTTTCTAATAAACGTTCCTTTTGACTCTCACTTCGGCATGTGTGTTGACTTCTTTCTACGCTCTCCTCCAAAGGACCCTCTTCTCTTGGTGTAGGGCTGGCTGTGCTCCCCTACTCGGGGAAATTTGCCCTGTCCTGCATCAGAACCAGGCTGTGTCCTCACCGCACCATCACAGCACAGTGTTGCTCTCCCTCCACTCCCACCCCACTCCCCTGTGAGCCCAGGTCTCAGGGATCTGGTGAATAACGCTGGCATCTCTGTGTCCGCGGCACTCAATGAGTGGCTGACCAAACAGAATTTTGTGAAGATACTTGACATGAACCTGTTGGGGGTGATTAAGGTGACCCTGAATCTGCTGCCCCTCGTGAGGAAAGCAAGAGGCCATGTGTTCAAAGTCTCCAGTGTCATGGGCAGGTTGAGCATTTTTGGTGGGGGCTATTGCATCTCCAATCTCCAAGTACAGACTCGAGGCCTCCTCTGACTCCCTCAGGTATTGGACCGGAACAGAGACCCTCCCTCGGTCCTCCTGCTTCTGTCTGGAGGATCTTTTTTTCAGGCGGTTCATTGCACACGTCTCAGAGGCTCTTCCTTCAAGATCCCTCTCTGAGAAGAACCTTTTTTGTTCTAGATGTTGGCTTGGGCCCCACACGGTAGAGTTTTACTAACCCTGTCCCTACCCACAGTCAAGAAAGCTTCTGAGGCAGAATTGGAACTGATATTATTCAGCTGCTCAGCCCATTCACATGCATAACTGCTATGATAATTAGGTTTTCAGGGAGTCCTGTTGGCAATGTAACCCCAGGGAAGCACTTTATTCAGGGCAGCTTCTTCATCCTTCAGCAGTAGAGTCTCCACTGGCTGGAGGGTGGGGATGGCTATGATGTGGGGGAGCTGAGAACTCAGACTAAGAGATGCTCCTTAGAGAACAGATGACCTTGGTGGGAGAAAAGAGGGAGGGGATTGAGGAATATAAGAAAGATAACATGGGCACAGCCTAGTGATCCATTAAGGGTGACGAAAATACCAGGAGATAGCATTTCCGTGGCATCTTGCAGCACAACTGGTAAGATTTAAGCTATAAGCAAATATATGTGAAATATTTGGAAAAATACTCAAACTCTATAGAGAGGGAATTCCATTATATAAGTTTTCTCCCCTTGACTGCTGCACTTCACAACTCCCTGACTTTTAAGCTTATCCCACTACAATCCTACATTGGTATTTTTGTGTGTGTGTGTGTGTGTGTGTGTGTGTGTGTGTGTGTGTGTGTGTGTGTGTGTGTTTTGCTTTGTTCAGCAAGCCCTCTGACTTCCTTGTCCCCCTGCCTGTATGCTTTGCAGGAGGGAGCTCTTCTACTTTGGAGTGAAGGTGGCCATCATTGAGCCAGGTTACTTCAAGACTGCTGTGACCAGTACTGACATGATTTCTAGGATCTTCCAGGAGGCATGGGATTGGGCCAGCCCAGAAGTTAAGGAGTCCTATGGGGAGCAATTTCTGGCATCCAGTGAGTGAGCTGTGGACCGTGGGAAGAGAAGCAAACCATTTTCAGGAAGCCTGAGTTCACCATTAGAGCTTTCTATAGTCTCAGGTCCATCCTCCTGGCTGACTCACCCACACAGAACATTTATTTCCATTCCCTTGGTCCCATGTGATCAATTGGTGACCTAAGGAAAGGATCCAGGCTTGTTAGACCTGACATTACTGCCTCATTTCAACCCCTGGTTATGTTGGGGAGGAAACTGAAGCCAGAGAGAAAAGACACCTGTGGTCTGAGGGCAAGCTGGCATTAGAACAGCTGGTTTTCAAGTCTTAGATTTCTGGGGTTTATAGAGACCTTTAGTTTACGTGTTCTGGATATTCCCAGGAATAGAGTCACAGGTGGTTAGTGTGAAATTGTTGTTCCTAGGGTAGTCGTTGGGGCACTCTCTAAGAAATTTGAATGGTTTTAATTTAGGGGAGTCAGGAATTCTGCAAACTCATTCTGTAAGTTAAACTTATTGTGGGAGTGGTTGGAGGTGGGAATATATCTGGATACTTCCTCATTCTGGATAGGCACGCAATCATTTGGATAATTGGAGAAACAGTGCACACAACATCTGGTCTTGGTGATGGACTCGTGGAACATACCCTGACTGCCTGCCATCCCTACACCCAATACTCACCTGACTGGTACACCAAGCTCATCTACCTCCCCATGAACTACATAACCACCTTCCTGGTGGACACTGTGATATACTGAGTTGCTCCACAGTCCACCAAGGCCCTGTGACCCAAGACTGGGGTTCATAGTAGGGCAGAGCTGAATACTGCATGAGGAAAGGGATGCAGTCAGGAGAGGAATGTAGTGGAGTTTGTTCACATTCTCAGGAATGTTATTTAAGTAAAATTAAATAATTGAATCAAAGACTATGCATTTCTTTAAGGCCAGGGAAGTTTTCTGAGCAGAGGAGGGACTAATATTGCAGGCCTTGTTCTCTGTCCCATATATTCAGGGTTCAGCTCTGTCTCCCCACCCCTCACTCCCTCCCACCACCTCAACTCACCTAAACCCCTGTACCTGCTGACTAGAGGTCTATGGGTTTGTACCACAATTCTTGTGGTGTCTTTTTTCCCTGTCTCTTTCAGAGTTTTCCTGAAAGCTGAGTGGGCTGGAGACCTAGGGGGATGGGCAAGGGTAGCCTTTTGGGAGGATGAAAGGAGAGGGTGACACCCCTGAGGTCAAGAATACAGCCCACACTAGGGCGTGGCATGGGGCCTCCTCACCTCCTCCCAAAGCCCGTGCTGGGCATTCGGTCCAGGATGAACTTAGGAATTTCCCAGCATAGAGAGCGACCTTGGCTTTCTCAGCAGATATTGCCTTGGAATTGTTGGGGGTTGTTTCAACACTTGTCCCCCGATGTCGAATGCGAGCCTGTTTTCTAATTACTCTAATCCTGGGATTTCAAGCGTGTCTTTCCCAACCAGGGTGTGGAAAGTAATTATTCATGTTCTTTCTCTAATTTTTTTTTTCCATTTCCTTTCTCTTTTCTAGTTTTCTCTTTATTTCTATCTTTCTTATTTCTCTCCACCTGTCTCTGTCTCTCTCCGATGAGATATTGTTGAAGGGTATTCTATTATCTCAAACTCTGGCCGTGCACTTAACAAAAATGAGTTTATTGCCTACTGTGTGCCAGGCACTGAGGAGCAGAGCAATGAGAAGGACCATTCCTGCCATCCAGTAGCTCAAAGTGTTTGCAAACCCTGACGTCCTGCAGCCACCACATCCCCATTCCTTCTCCTGCACTCTTTTTCCTTACACCATGTAGCACATTGTCATTGACACAATAAATAACCTTAACAGGAATGTGAACTGGAACCACGCTGTGTCCTCACTGCACGGTCACAGCGCAGTGTTGCTTTCTCTCCCCTTGTTCCCTGATGTCTCCTGTGTGCCCAGGACTTGGCCTGGTGAGTAATGCTGGCATCTCTGTGCCCACGGCACCCAAAAAGGGGCTGACCGAACAGGATTTTGTGAAGATACTTGATGTGAGCCTGTTGGGGGCGATTGAGGTAACCCTGAGTCCACTGCCCCTTGTGAGGAAGACGAGGGGCTGTATGGTAAACGTCTCCAGTGTCATGGGCAGTTTGAGCATTTTTGGTGGGGGCTATTGCATCTCTAAATAGGGACTCGAGGCCTCCTCTGATTCCCGCAGGAATTGGACTGGGACAGAGACCCTCTCTTTTCCAGGCAGTTCATTTCACACAGCCTCAGAGGCTCTTCCTCCCAGATCCCTCTCTCCTGCTTCCTGCCAGGCTTTCACTAGGAAGCACTCTTTTTTTTTTTTTTTTTTTTAATCTTTTTGGGTGTCAGGATGGACCCTAGTCAACAATGTTTGATCCACCCTCTCCCTGACCTGGAGGAGGGCCCACCATTAGAAAGTGTCTGAGACAGAATTAGAGCCCGGGTCACTTGGCTCCAGAGCCCATGTCCTTAACTCCTACGGTATTCAGCTTCAGGTTGCTGTTGAGCGGAGGGTAGATCATTTGACCCAATTCTACAGATACTTCTGGGCACTTCTGTGGGTGCACAATTAATATGTCTGAGAATAACAAGATTTGGTCCCTGACAGCTGAGAAAGGGACAACACATTTAGAAATTATGTGGCCATGTTTTGTGATGGTTGTGATCATGTTAGCCATAGTGGCCATGGTAGCCAATGGAATGAGGGGAGGATCCTAGAGAGGGGTCTGAGCTGAGGATTGAAGAACTGAACCTGGCAACCTGGCAGCATGGCAGAGTAGGATGGGCAGACTCCCTGGACTTGAGAATGACGTCAACCCAGGCCCGGAGTGAATAATGATTGGCTGTCTATGAAGCAGGGTCCTTCATGGATAAACAGCTGGGCTTGGCCTGGCAAGAGGGTTGCTAGAAAGGTGGACATAGTGGGCTCACAGAGGAATGTGGGCGCTGGACAGGCTGTTGGCGGCAGATCGCCACAGAAAAGATTAAATCAGGGGAACTACTTTGTCAAATCTGCCTCTAGAGAACCCACTGGGAAGGTCCAGGATGACTCTGAATGTGGGGAAGCTGAGACCACAAGCAGAGTGATGGTCCGTAGAGGGTAGATGGCTCGGGAGTTGACTAGAGCAGGAGAAGGGAGGGGGGCGACTGAGGCATATGTAGGAGGTAGAAAGGGCAAATGAGGGAGGGATGGGGTGTAAGGTAAAATATGAGGAGGCAGCATTTAGATGGTGCCTCACAGCAGATTAAGTAAGCTTTAGAGCAATAAGCTCACATGAGTAAAATATATGGAGAAATATTTTTACTCTATACAGAGACTATGCCATCTTCATAACTTTTCCCCCCTGGCTGCTGCACTTCATAACTCCCGAAGTTTTCATGCTCATCCTACTCAAGTTTGTTTGGGGATTGTATTGTTTTTGTTTGTCTCCCAAGACCTCTGAAGTCCTTGCCCTTCTGCCTGTGTGCCTTGCAGAAGGGAGCTCTCCTCCTTGGGGGAAAGGTGGCTATCTATCATCAAGCCCTGTCACTTCAAGACCAACATGAGCAACCCTGAGATGTTTTCTTGGTGCTTCCAGGAAGCATGGGATTGAGCCAGCCCAGAGGTCAAAAAGATCTTTGAGGAAAAGTTCCTGGCATCCAGCGAGTGAGCTGTGGACCATGGGGAGAGAAGCAGACCACTTTCTAGAAGACTGGGCTCATTATTAGAGCCTCTTATAGTCTCGGGTCTATCCTCCTGGTTGACTCACCCACACAGTGGGAGCATTAACTCCATGGTTCCATTAATGCCATGGTTCCATATGGTAAACTACTCACCTAAAGAAAGGGTTTAAGTTTGTTAGACCTGGGAACCATTGTGTCATTGAAGTCCTCATTAAGCCAGAGAGGAATTCTTTGAAACTTTCTTCTCAAATTAGAGCCATAAATTCGAGAGGAGAGATGGGGAAGTACATAAGGGTTCTTTCTCATTTTGAACAGACATCAAAATAACTAAAAATCTTTTGAAAAAAAAATGCAAGTTGAATCTATTCTTGTTAATGGAATGCATGAAATGCATCTAATACTCTCTTGCTTGGAAGGTGAAGTTCATCTACCTCCCCTTGAGCTATGTGCCCACCTTTCTGGCAGATGCTGTGGTCTGCTGGAGCTCACCCCGAGGCCCTGCAACTCAAGACTGGAATATGCTGGGGTCTAGCTGGGGTGCTATGTGAGAGTTGATGCTTCATGGGGAGGAAAACAGGGTGGAAGGACTGAATTCTCCAGTCTCTAGTGTCATGTAACTTACTCTCTTCACCTCTGCCTCAGGTAACTCCCGAGACTCTGGGAATATTAGGAGAAAAAAACCGTGGCCTCTAATCCACACTTTTGGGAAAGTGTGAACACTGAGAGGGGTCTCAGCCCCATTTGCTCTGCCTCTGTCTACCTTCTCAGAGTGTGAGTTGGCCCTGGTCAGTCTCTCCCTCCCACAGGATGGAAATGGCCTGGAGGAGGTGAAGGCCCCTCTCCATTGAAAATACCTGTGGACAGAGTGGAGGCATGGAAGACAACCACCAGGCTGACTCATCAGCCTCAGGCACCGACTCAGCAAGGAGGTCCATCATCTGAGAGTGGGCAGCATTCCCAGCCCTAGGAAAATAGCCTTCTATGTGGTTCTGCAGCCCTCCAAGCCTTTATGTATTTTGTAATGTTGGGAGTTTGAACCCAGAGGAGCATTGCCTTGGCCAGCAGTCCACAGAGAAGCTCATGAGATGGTGAGTCAGGCCCAGGTCTGTGTTGGGGCAGTTCCAAGTCATCCTTTTCCAGATCCAGAACCTGGATCTCACCTGTCTTCTCAAGAACTGGATTACTCCTGAGCCTGCTCAGCCCTCTGACATCTCCCAGCCAAGACTTCTCTGTTTACTCACCCAAGAGGCCGAGTTGGGAAACGCCTCTTAGATCCAGTGTAGGAGGTGGTGTGCGTTGGAGTGGTTACGAAGTAGGTGAGGTTAGCTGCCATCACGTCCCATACAGGCTTTGGGTTTGCTCCAACCACCCTTGGTATAGAATGGCCAAGCTCTATGACCTTTTCCAAGGTGACATCTGCTTTATTTGATTCTGGAGCTGACCAGTCTTGGAGATAGTGAAGCATAGAGATGTATTCTTGTCCCTTCACTCTCTAGACAGGGAAGATGTGGGCAGTTGGCCCTGGGTTTCTAGGGATAAGCTAGTGACCAGGCTCAGCATGAAGAATGGTGACCCCAGTGGTTTATCCAGGAACCACTGTAGACTCCAGCATCATTCTCTCCCTGCATTTTATGTAATCCTGGGTGTGGCTCCTCTTGACTCACTCCTGTCTCACATCCTTATTTCCTTATCATTGCCAGCTTCCCTCTTACCTTTCTGTGAGTTCTTTGCCCCATTGCCTGGAATGTCTCCCTCCTCTCCAAGTCCTGACTCTGAGATTTTCCAAGTTTCTGGCTCCAGTCCTCTGCTCCTCCCATATGTCATCCCCTCTCAGAGCCAAGGACTCAGCCCCAGCCCCTTTCTGAAGCTGCCCAGGGACCCATCCTCATCATCTGCCTGGACCTCATCTCATTGATATTCATACCAGAAGTCTCTTCTCCTGCCTTTCTTCCCTATGCTTAAAGTGTCCTGGCTCCTGACTTCTCTTGCCACCTGTGGTTCTACCTGTTTTTGGCCCCATACCTTTGTTTCACTCTGACTCTTGGTTTCCCTCCTCTCTGCATGTCCAGTTAGCCACTGTGCCAGTTGACTTCATAATCCCTTCCTACCACAGTCACCACACCCCCTTCAGGCTCCTCAGCTCACCAAACCAAAGGACAATTCCCAGTGGGGGACCTGCCCCAGGGTTGTTGTTATGTTCCCAGTCCTTGACTCCCTACATTTGCCTGGCCACAGGGTGAGTAGAAAGCTAGGCTTCCTTAGAGTGCGCTGGTGGCCTGAGGATCATTTCCCAAGGACCCAGGCCTTGAGTCCCCTGGTCTTTCTGCTTTCTGGAAGTTGGGGCCTCACATCACCAGCCTCCCTTACAGAAGGGTCCTGCTTCCTCTCTGGCCTTAGAACAATGGAGGCATATCTACTCTGGGACAAATGCTTTGTTTTTCATCATCTCATAATGGAAACTCACTTAAGGGCAGAGAATTCCAAAGAGCTAATAGCCTCAAACTCATCTCTCTGGGGTTTGGAGAGCAAAAAAACAATTTTTTTTTTTTTACATTAATGAATTTTTCTGAATTTTTTCTCTCAAAACGAAAGTTAATTTTATTTACATGCCTACATTTATGACAGATGATTTTGATCTCTGCCTGGACTGGATGTGGGATATTTCCAGGGGGCTCTGTGGACTGAGACCCCCTTTCTAATTTACCCTGCTCCGACCACTCAAGTGAGCCCCTTCTCAGCACCAACACGACCACTGGGGTCTTTCCCATCCTTGGCATCTTACTCATTAGGGCTGGGGGAGAGAGAGAGGCAGCTGCCAGAGCTATCTGAGGTGACAAGGCTTCAGGTTAGACTTGAATTTCTTGCATCTGGGCTAATTGGTGTGGTGAGGTATCCACCTATAAAAATTACAGGGTGGCTCACTCAGGGGCTCTGTGTCTGTTGCCAGCAGTGGAAGGGAGGAGAGCTCTTCTTCTCAGTGGGCTCCAGCAGGCTGCCAGCTGAGGCTCAGAGGACCAGCCTCTCTCACTGCCTCCTGAGCCCGATCCTTCCTGGCCATCATCTCCTCCCTGCCCTATGGCTGCTATCATGGACCTCTCCTTTATGTACCGCTGGTTCAAGAACTGCAATCTTGTCCGCAACCTCTCAGACAAGTACGTCTTCATCACAGGCTGTGGACTCGGGCTTCGGGAACCTACTGGCCAGCAGCTGGTGGACAGGGGGATGCGGGTGCTGGCTGCTTGCTTCACTGAGGAGGGGGCCCAGAAGCTTCAACAAGACACCTCCTACCGGCTGCAGACCATCCTACTGGATGTCACCAACCGAGAGCATCCAAGCAGTGGCCCAGTGGGTGAGGAACCAAGTGGGCGAGCAAGGTGGGGTAAATTGCATTCTTTGGCTTTCTCAGTTTATTCTTCTTTTTCTTTCTTCCACAGTTGTCTGACAGTTATCAGGGACCCAGTTGTTCGCGTGGGGTAGCAGAAGTGATAAAGAGAAAGGGGATGAGGTTTTGGCTCAATGGAACTGGAAGCCCTTGCATGGTTTGATCTGTCCACGTAAAGGGGTGATTTCCCAAGGAAGATTTTCCTTCCAGAGACTCAGAGGAATGGAGACACGTTGCCAAAGGGGTGGGGGAGAGAAGATGTGTTCTGTATGTCCAAACCTCTAAAGAAGGAGTTGCCTCTCTGGGCTTTGGTGGTCCTGATCATCAGATGCTCCTATGGAAATGTGAACGCATTTCTTGTCGAGATCAGGCTTGTGGGGGAAGGGAATGGGAACATGGGGTTGGACTCCCTGAGTGGGAACATTTGTTCTGCTTGGTAGTGTCAGGTTAGAAGGCTGGGGAGAGAAATCTGTCCTTACATCTTGGTGGATATCGCGTTGACCTCGGAGTAAATGCCTATCCTATGTCAGAGTGGCTGCTCCTATTGGGAAGGCTGTACGCTGGGGCTAGACCAGAAATGTGTGGGGACCTGCCCAGGATGTGGGCACAGGAATGGGAAGAGCAAGGTGGCTCTGTCATAGAAGCAGCAGTCTAGGGGAAGTCCTGACTCCTAAGGAAACTAGTCTGGGGTCTATGTACGCAGGTACGGAGAGTCCTGGGGCCTAGCAGGGGCCAGGCAGTAAGCTCCTGCTTTATTTTTTTCCTTCACATTTATCACTATCCAATACTGTTTCTTTTTTTTCTTCTTTATTGTCCATTTCCTCTTTTAGAATAAAGCTTCCTGCGGTACAAGACGTTTTGTCTCTTATTTACTGCACATCCTTAGTACTTAGAACAATGTCCAACATCTAGTAAGATGCCACTTACTTGTTAGATGACCTAAGTAATGAATATCTGAGCAAGAGTGAGTCTCCTTTTTCAAAAAGCTGCCTCACCCAGTGCCCTGGATTTAGCCCTGAGCCACTGTATGAATGATTCACTGGGTATATGAGTTTCCTGTTGTTGCTGTAATAAATAAATACAGACTTAGTGACTAAAACAACACAAGTTTCTTATCTTGTAGTTCTGGAGGTCATGAATCCAAAATGGGTCTCATTAGGCTAAAATTAAGGTGTCAACAGAGTTCCTTCTGGAGGTCCTAGGGGAGAATCCATTTCATTGCCTTTTCCAGCTTCTAGATGCTGCCTACATTCCTTGGTTCATGACTCTTTTCTTCTATCTTCAAGGCTAGCAGAGTTGGGCTGTCTTTTGCCCACTGTCATCTCTCTGGTTTTCTGTCTTCTGTTTTCCTCTTCCACTTAGAAGGACCCTTGTCATTATATTGGGTTTGCCAGGCTAATCCAGGCTAATCTCCCTATTTTAAGGTCAGTTGATTAGCAATTTGAATTTCACCTGCTACCCTAATTCCCCTTTTCCATGTAATTTACCATATTCAAAGGTTCCAGGGATTACTAAAAAGCACTGGGAAGTGGGGAAAGGGGTTCGAGTATGCTTTCTTACTGCCCCTGGGAGTCTCTGGACATGACAGGTTGACCTTATGGCTGTTCGCACTGCTCTGACACTTCTCCAGTTGCTTTTTGCAGAAAAAAATTAAGATTGCCCTGGATGCCCAGAAGGCAGAGCCATTTACCAGGGATGGTCAGAGGGATCAGCGAGTGTATGTTCCTTCTCCACAGGCAAACACCACTTGGGTTTTATAGTTTCGGGGGTCTCAGGAGCTTCATTTCCTCTGTAAGACAAGGCATCCCCTCTAGCTAGAAAGATTCTGAGCCCTGCCTGTCAGTTGGTCTCCTGGGGTCTCTCTAATTGGAAGAAGGCAGGAAGATATGGTGGGAGCATGGCTTTTGTGTGGACCCCAGGCTCAGGGGAAAAAGTAGACCGTGACTGGTGTTTACATCCAGACTTCCCCTCAAGAGAGTGTAGAAAGTGTGCCCAGAGGAATATCTTGAGCTGCAGAAGCCGAGGTCAGGGGCGGCATGGGGAAGGGGAAAGAAAGAGCCAGGCCAGTGGGGCTCATGGGATTTCTCAAAGAAAGAACTGCAAAGTGTCCTTGGGGATCATTTAGAGGCCTGTAGCGTCAAATATCCTCCCCCAAGTGGAACTTTACTTGGAAGCTCAATTTGTAAAACAAATGAAAGTTGAGCTTCTCCTGCATCTCCCTCCCTTAGCAGGTTCTGGGGTTCAGCCTGGAAAGCTTTCAGGATTGCCAATCACAGGCTGGAAACAACTGTTCTCATCCAGTCAACAAAAAACCTGAGGCCCTGAGAGAGAAAGTGACTTGTCTAAGCCTGGAGGTAGAACCGGGACTAGGTTCAGCCTGGGTCCCTGCAGAGTTGAAAGACAATTGTTAGCATTCTCTCTCTCCAATTATACCAATTCAATTTCATTATCTCAGAGAGCCCTTTTCACATTTTCCCATAATTATTTATTTAAATATTTCACGTATTTATTTTATGTATAAACATTTACTTCTTCGCTGATTTGTGAGCTCCTTTAGTGATAAGCTCCTGTCTTGTTTACTGTGTGTCTCTAGTAACTTCTGCAACTGACAGATAATGGATGCATGAATGATTGAACAGATGTGTGAATGGATGACTAAATGGAGTGATTTTGGTAACGTGTGTAATAGAGTTGGTTTCTTATATTTAGGTAAACACAGAGGGGGGAGCATAATGGGGGAAGGAACTCAAACATTTATTCATTGATATGAAAATGTTATCTTTTTTTCTCCGGGCTAATAGCTGGAATTCTATTAGCTAGAACCTGGATTGTTAGCTGGTATAGGCCCAGTTAGCTGGCAGACTGTGTGAATCAGAAAAAGTGTCCCTTTAGGGAAAGCTAATTAGCAAAAGGCACATCTTCCTTCAGGCTGTCATACGCCCTGCCCTAGGCCCCAGCCTGGCTGTCTTGTGCCTTCTGCACCTGCTCAGTCATCCTCGGAAGCCCTGAGCTGGTGGGTAGTAGACCCTGGTTCTTTTCCAGAGACACTGCTGATTTCTGTGTGGTTCTCTCTTCCTATATCTTGCCCCCAGGCCTCTGGGCCCTAGTGAACAACGCTGGCGTGGGCTTGCCCAGCGGTCCCAATGAATGGCTGACCAAGGAAGACTTTGTGAAGGTGATCAATGTGAACCTGGTGGGACTGATCGAAGTGACCCTCCTCATGTTGCCCATGATCAAGAAAGCCCGTGGTAGGGTCGTCAACATGTCCAGCTCTGGTGGTCGTGTGGCTGTCATTGGTGGTGGTTACTGCGTCTCCAAGTTTGGTGTCGAGGCCTTTTCTGACAGCATCAGGTGACTGGGTCCTATTGCCAAACCTCTCTGGGTGGGAATCTTGGGGTGTCACCTCAGGAAGACAAAGCTGGGGGCAGGGAGTTCTGAAGGGAGGAAGCTAGAACAGCCGCAGGAATAATGCTGGCCCTCAAGGGGTCTTTCCCAAGATCAAAGAGAAAGGATGGGGAGAGGTGGGTGGTGATAGGAGGCTATCTTCCTGCTCCTTGGAGCTGTGCCGGAATAAGCAAAACCCCCTCTAGGCCTGTGGGAATAGGACAGAGTGTCCCCAAAACAGACAGAGAGGCCTGGGGGCAGGTGTGCTTGTGGGAGAATGCAAGCCTTGCTTTGAACCCCTCCTCACTCCCTTTGCCATGTGAGTGTTGGGTATGGAGCTGAGTGGGAGGGCCGGTGGGATAGCACCTCCAGGTTCCCTGGGGGAGATCAGCCCCTTTAGAGGTGCCAGAGGGGACTTGCCCTGAATCTCCTTTGTCATCTTGGGGTCCCAGACTGAGTCCCACTTTTTTTTTTCCCAGGCGTGAGCTCTACTACTTTGGGGTGAAAGTCAGCCTCATTGAGCCGGGGAACTATCGGACATCCATTCTGGGCAAGAAGGGCATAGAGAAGCACATGCAGCAGCTGTGGGAGCGGCTGCCTCAGGAGACCCGGGATAGCTATGGAGAGGAGTACTTTCGCATCTGTGAGTTCCTCAGGAGGGAGAGGGGTCTGTCTCTACGAGGGCCAGGGAGATCTTGGGGGCCACTGACTTGCCGTCACTTTACAGATGAGGGGATGGAGGCTCAGAGGGGTTATGAACCCGAGGCTACACAGCTAGTGGCAGAGCTGGGGTTTGAGAACAGAAACCAAGTGAGCAAACTGCTGGGGTGATGGGGGTGTTGGAGAGGTGCTGCCCAGGGATGCTGCCCACTCTGGGCACCTACCCCCCAAAACATCATTATGCTGGTGAATCAGGTGAAAATGCACTTATATATAAATACAGAGAAGTGATTAAGAGCACAGCCGCTTGAGCCATACTGCCTGGGTTTGAATCTTAGCTCTACTACTTACCAACTAGGAGACTTTGGGCATGTTACCTTGTTGCCCCATGCCTCAGTTTTCTTATCTATAAAATGCAGCTAATGATAGTGCCTACCTCATAAGGCTGCTATGAGAATTAATATTTGTAAAGTATCTTGCACACACTAAGTGCTTATTAAATCCATAAAGAGGAAAAGGAGCATAAAGGTGGAGAAAATGGAAAGAAGTCGATAGATGCCAGGTGTATATTAGACTTGCTAGTCCTGGGAGGGAGAAGAAGCTTGTAATTCAAGAAACTTGGTAGATAGAGGTATCATTTATTCTTTGATTCAGGAAAGAATATTCAGAGCAGTAGTCCTTTGAGAAAGCAACCTATGAGTTCTGGACATATTAGAATTCTGTGAGGAGAAAAAAGTCCTAAGGATTTATATCAGTTGGGACTTTCTTAGTGACAGATAATCTAACCCATATTATTTAAGCAGAAAAGAAATTTCTTGACACTTATGACTAAAAAGTTGAAAGAAATGGGCTTCAGGCATAGCCTGATCCAGTCCACAAATGTTGTTAGGACCTGGTTTTACTCTATGCCTTGGCTCTCCTTTTTTGTTTTGGCTCCTGTCTCACAATCTCTCTTTCCTGTGGGGGACCTCCTCAACTCTTCCTAGGAACAGTCTCTTTGGGAGCTCCCCAGAAAGGCCCAAGATTCATTCTGACTCGGTGGGCCTATGATGGCAAGACCAGAGGGAATTTCAGGTTGTAGCCAACCCTGAGCCTGTCACTGTGCCCAGGGGAATGTGAAGATCTGATTGGCTTGTCTGGGTCGTGTGCTCTGCCCAGACCGAAGGACTCAGAGTGGAGAGGCAAGGCTCTCTGGAAAAAAAAAAATCTGTAGCTATTGCTCTAAATAAGGGAATAGATGTGGGGGTTGGGGTGATAATATATATCCTCTGTGAGATCCCCCTAAAACTTTCCCTTCGCAAAGAGTCCAAATTATTTATGGGTCTGCTATGGGTCTGGGGCGAAACACAGATTCAGCTAATGTCTGGAAACCTCACAAGGCCTTTTTCTAAATACAAAAGTGGCTCAGTGCAGGCAGGAGTTGTGATCTTCTGTGGAACATAAAAGAATATGGAGAAAGACAAAGTTCCTCTGAAAATCACCTCAAAAGCTGCTGTCATTCTTTTGAAGAATGGTAAGGATTGGCTATAAAATAACACATGCTGATTGATCTGTTGTCAACCCCATGATTGCAGAGGAAACTTTTCAGGCAGCTATCTGACTTCTTTTAGACTGAAAAATTTTCCGAATGATCATACTCTAATTTTCACTTTGGGTTAACTAGTGTTTGTGGGACTACAGAGTTAAGACAATGCCTGTGGGAGTCTAGCAGAAAAGGTCTCCAAGGAAATACACCACCGCATAGGGAATTGTGCAACAATGGACATGCATACAAAACAAAGCAACAGTAGAGAGTCCTAATTCTGCTGTCAGAAAAGCTTTCGTGAGGTGAAGATGGATGCCTTAGTGAGTGTGAAGAAGTTCACCAAAGGGGGGGAAAGATGGCCGATATGTCCCACAGAGGGAAGAGCATGAGCAGCATTTTGGAGACTGAAAGCACTGCACACTTCGGGAGGCAGTGCGAGTTCAGAGTTCAGATTACATCTGCTCCTCTATGTTACATAACTCTAACTTTCTTACAAAGTATAATTCCTCTCTCATGGATTGTTAGGAGAATTAAACAAGAATGTAAAGTACTCAGCTCAGCCACGTAAGAGATCAACCTTAACCATCACTGTTAGTACTAGCCCAGTCTGAGAGAAGTGTGAAGGGGTCGTGGTGGGGGACGAGGCTGGGAGAGATTAGGAGTCAGATCATGAAAAGCTTTGAAGGCTCCGCTAAGAAATACGGCTCTAACCCTGCAGGCTTTGGAGAGCCTTTTAAATGACTCTGAAATGACCTGATCAGATCTGTGTCGCTGTTGGAAGAATGCGGGTGGAGACACAGACCAGCTGGGAGGCCAGTGCAGAACCTAGTGAAGGAACGACAAAGGCATGAGTGACAAGGCTTGGTGGCTGTGGGAACTGTGTAACTATGTGTGATGGGGGTGGGGAGGTAGTGTTTCAGTGGGCAGGTGCTATGAACACAGACTACAGAAATATTTAGGAGTGATTAGACAGCATCACCGGGCACAAATTCCAGCAAGTTATGGTGGTTAACCAAATGGGCCCCTGTCCTGTGAACCCTGGGACCAGGCTCGGTATCTTGGAGCCACGTTTATACCCCAAATAGAACTATATTGGAAATGGCTACTTAATAGCAACCTAACCTGAGAAAATTCCCAAAGCAGCAGCACAGAGAGTCAGGCACATGAACAGAGCACAGCATTCTTGTCCAAATAGGTCTGGGGTTGAGCCACAGCGTAGGAGGAACACAGCCACCTGCCAGGTTTTTCTTCACCTTAACCTGAGAGGCCACAAAAAATTCCCCTTTTAGTCCTCTTTCTTCCTGGGGAGGGACTAGAGCGAAAGCCCAGGACCTGTCCCTGGCAAAAGAGAAAGGGGCAGAAACTCAATTATTGGGTTTGTACTAAGTGCCAAAGCCTGGTCCCTGATACTTCATGGACTTTATCTGGCATAATTCTCCAATAACACAAATGTTTCCTAGTTGTCCAAATCAAAAGCTCATGCTCTTCCTTCCTGTTTAAGAGAGTGACGGGTTACATGGGCACCTCTGTCCCCCTGCCCACTCTGTCTAACAGGGTGCTCAGCACAAAGTAGGAGCTCAGTAAATATTTCAGAGAACAATGAAAGAATGTGCCTTATACAACTATACTTCTATATCTCAGGTAGCTTCTTCCACCCCACTAGCTACGCAGGTCCTCCCCGTCTTTCAGAGCCCAGTTCCAAAGCCACCTTATCACATCAGCTCCTCTCACCCTCATCAGCTCACACAGCTTTCCCTGGCTCTGAGGGAACGCACAGAGCCCTGAGCATCTTGAACGAGTCCTTCAATACTTTCCTTCCTGCCTGAGACCTGCCAGAGGTGGACTCTGTGTCAGACCCAAGGATGGAAAACAGAATGTTGGCTTCTCAAGACATTATCACTCCATAGACAGTCTGGCCTTAAGGCAGTGTGGCTCTTTTGGGGGACCCCAAAATATAGTTTGCCTTTTTCATTGTAGTTGTTCTTCTCTAGAAAACAGAAAGAGAAATTCCTCAAAGTCAGGGTTAAGGTTACTAGAAAGGCACTGTCCTGCCCTCATCAACCACCTACCGTGTCCTGCACAGAAGGGTGAATTCCTTGCCTTCCTGGACTGTCCCCAAAGTTGGGCCTGCTTTTGCTACCTCTTAGTTTTCAAGTTTTATCCTTTGTATTGAACTCTGATACTCAGGGACCACTTCCTCCGGAGGGCTTGGAGCTGTCACTGAACTATGAGCCCTGGGTCACAGGTGCAGATCAGGACCCTAAGTGTATCCTCTGTTTTGTCTCCTATTTGTGTTGTGGGCTTTGGCAGACTTGGACTATTACTTGGGTGCTTTGTATCCATCTCCACACCCATGCATACGAGGCTGACCAAATATCCTCACGTTTGTTAGAGACCTGTCTCTGCCTCAGATCATTTGAGCCCCGCGATGGCCTTATGATCAAGGTAAGGGCGGTGTTACTACTTAATAACATTTTTTTCCCTGCATGCTTTTGTAGAAAATTTGAGAACTTTAGAAAGTATGTAGAAGGGGGGGAAACCTTCAGCGACTGGAATCCCACAGCCAGTCAATATTTTTAGTTATTTCTTCCAAATTTTTATGCACTTACATACATTGTTTTCTATTCAGTCCTCTTCCACTGTCTTCCCTGCAATTGTTCATCTTCATTATTTTCTAGGTCAGATATTATCCTTAATTTACAGATGATGACAATTTAAGCTCAAGGTCACAGAACCGATAAGTGGCAGAACTGAACAGTTTTTCTTGTTGTTAGTCTAATGCAATAGTAGGAATTTGATACATAATTAATGAATTCAGGGAGAGAAATAAAATTATTTGCAGGATGTTTGTGTAAGAGACAACCTGGAGAGTGTGGTAGATCTGCCTAAAATGTCAGATCAGCAATATGATGGAAAGGGAGCTTAGAGGCAATTCAGAAGAAACCATCTTTAATGAACAAAAATAAAGGCTTTGATTATTTTTTCTCCCCCCGTACCCTCAAACAGATACTGACAAGTTAAAAAACATGACGCAGTTGGCAGAGCCAAGGATCAGAGATGTCACCAACAGTATGGAGCATGCTATCGTTTCCCGGAGCCCCCGCATTCGCTACAACCCTGGCCTGGATGCCAAACTCCTCTACCTCCCCTTGGCTAAGTTGCCCACCCCTGTGACAGATTTCATCCTGAGCCGGTACCTTCCAAGGCCAGCAGATAGTGTCTGAGCTGGGGAAACCCAAGAAGTGACCAGTGGAGTACAGAGGAGGGGCCTGGGAGAAGGGACTATGAGGTCACAAGAAGTGGTATCAGATGTTGTGGGGGCACTTTGCTTGGCTGATACACACTGCTGGCGAATTTCTGGATAACTTCTAACAGAAGATAAGTGCCTCTTGTCACTCACTGGGACCTCACAGAAACCTGATGTGGCCTTTGCATTTTCAAAGACCTGCAACATGGTCCCAAGTACATCTGCCACTCAGTCAGGATGTGGCTTTTTCTGGATCTAGAAAAGCCAAAGAGGAAAACTAACTCCTGCTGAATCATGAGCCTCCCTCAGTTATCACTGTCACTGGGAAATATTGTAGCATATTCTATCCTATAGGAGAATCTCAGCCACTTTCCTATTGGATCTCTAAATATTCATTAACCTTATTCACATAACCCAGTATTTGAAGTATGTAGTAGGGCAGACAGGGAGTACAAGATTATGTCAGACAAAAGTTTGTTATATTTTCTCTCTTTAGATTTCTCTATCCATAGGTGATTGGGGTCCACATGAGATACTATTCATTTATTTAATTGCCATTGATTAATTCCTCAAATATTTATTGCATGCCTAGTATAATACTAGGAACTGTATAGGTGCTGGAAAGATATAAAATTATTAAATCATGGTCTTGGTTTATTTTGTGTTTTTATTTTGTTTTCCAGCACAATATCTAGCAGTAGAGATAGGACAAACAATGATAGAAGAAATGGAATAGAAAATCAAATTTTTAGAGCTGTGGAGGATCTTAGAGATCATTTAATTCAGTGGTTCTCAAACTTGGCTATCTATCATAATCACCTGGTTAATTAAATGTACAGATTTATAGGCCTCAATGTTAGAAAATCTGATTCAGGAGGCTTGGCATGGGGCCCAGAAATCTGTGTTTTTAAGAATGACCTAAATGTTTCTGACGTACCTGGGCACTTAGGAGCTGCCGATAGTTCCATAGAAGTAACTAATGCTCAGAGAAGGATGTGACCTACCCAAAGTCCTGCCAGCATAGTGGCCAAGACAGAACTCAACTGTTCAGAGTCCCAGACTAGGGTTTTAAATTTAGGAGAATGCAATTCTGAAATTAGTGACATTGTCAAGTAAGTCATTGAACTGAAATTCTTAAAAAGCCTTAAACTTCTAAGCCATATGAAGTTCTATTAACAAGACTTTTTTTGATCTTGAGGAATGGTTATGTAATAAAGGTCAAATGTGAATTTTTTAATGAAAATGTCTTTAATTTGTGTCTCTTCACCATCTGGCTGAACTTGAAAATAATGAAATGTAACTTAATTACATCTGAGAAAGAGCCCCTTTTCAGATAAGGTAACACTCCCAGATTCAGGGGATTAGGATGTAGACATGTCTTTGTGGGGGCGCGTCATACAACCCACTGAGTCTGTTATTTGCAGCACTTCTGTTCTTAGCACCAAATTCTGGATCAGATAGAATGCATTGAGCAGCAAGTAACAGAAAAGCCAATGCACGCTGGCTTAAACAATTACGAAAGAATTGGCGCAGGACCCCCCCAGCTAAATGATGGCATCAAAGATGCAGGGTCTTTCTGCTGTTTTGCTCCGCCAGCCACAGTTTTGACTTTAATCTAAATTCAATTATCTTTATTGTTGTGGCATGACTGCCAATGGCAATGGGAACTCTGTGCTTCCTTATTCACAATTTACAGACGAAAGAACCTGCCTTTCCATGGCATTAAAGATTGAAGAAGTTTCTTTCCCAGAGCTCTTACCAAGGCTCTCCTTGAATCTCATTAACTCAAACTGATTTAAGTTTGTTCCTCCCTGAACTAATCACTGACAAGGGTGTAAATTGCCATGAATTGTTTAGATTAATCATGGGACAGAATGGGAATGTTGGGGAGTCAGTCATAGTTCCTACTGCCCTGGAAAATTCAAAACCTAGACTCTGTGCTAGTTATTGAGAGAAGTGAATCTAGGTCAAAAATAAATTTACTTTTTTTTCTTTTTTTTATGGTGACATTGGTTAACGAAATCCAGTAAGTTTCAGATGTACAATTTAGCAGTAAGGCATATATATATTGCATTGTGTGTTCACTGCCCATAGCTAGATTTCTTTCTGTCATCTCATATTTGACCCCTTTTACCCCATCTACCTTTCCCTCTCCCCTCTTCCTCCCTTAAATTTACTTTTTGAAGACACAGAAATTTACTACAAGAAGATTATGGCTAGTTAATATCTTGAGATATTAATTTATATATTTATATTGCTCCTGGTTTCCTGTTTCTACTTCGCCCACTCAAGTAGGGAGCCAATTTGATATTTCTTCACCTAGAGTATTTTGCAAAATAGAATAAATACATTTCCTGCACTTTCTTCGGCTTTCGTTTCCCCAACTCTAATATCTTTAGAGAAATTACAGAATTTGGGGAAAGAAGCAAGAGAATGTGACTTCGGGGTGCACATAATGAGAAGCAAAGCCTTTCCCCTAAGACGAGGAGATTCATTCTGGTTGATGAGAGAAGAGGGTGAGGTTTGGAGTTTCCAGAGCAGGAGGGGCCAGGTTGCACTTTCTGGAAGTACGTTGGGGAGGTGGTACTGTGTGTTCAGGCAGCTGAGACCCTGGGAGACCTCACAGAAGACTTATCTGTCTCACCATGGCAGGAAGGCAGTAGAGATTCATTAGCTATAAAGGGCATGTAGACTGGGACAGCAGACACTTAAGAGGCAACTTATGCAGATAAAGGTTATCCTACCACCCCATCATTAATAGTTGAGGTATTTTTTGGATTTGTGAGATTCAGATCTGCTTCAATATTGCATTTTAGTTTATTTATTAGGATCATAACATCCTACAGCTTTATATTTTCCTAGAGTTTTAAAATGATTTCCTTTTCTTATTCACTTTTCAGCCTCTTAATCAAATTTTTTCCACTTTTATTTTTTTTTTTTAGCAGGGGAGTAATGTGATCTGATTGCAGTTGGTGTGTGTGTGTGTGTGTGTGTGTGTGTGCGTGCACACATGCATGTGCTCAAATAAACTTTAATTACACAAATGATTATTTTTGCTAAACCTAGTCGTTCTCTTTCTCCCCTAGGGGCATTCAGTTGCATCACCATCATAAAGGTAGAATAAGATGGAACCTCAGTGTCAGAGCTAAAACAATACATAGTTCACATACATACTCACTCGCCCATCAAATTCTCTTCAGCTCCTAATACTGCTTTACCTTGTGTATTCTGCTGCCAAGATGGGGGAGGGAGGGTCAAGGGCTTGGGTCTGAGCAGGCCCAAAAATGTATTTGCAAAACCTCAGGTCTCCCTCCTCCCTCTGGAAGGTCCAAATGTAGCAGAAATGAAGATGGAACTTCTCAAGTAAAGTTCCAGTACTAACCCCCTTGATATCCTCAAGTGCCTCTTCCCCGTTGGTCTTGTTTATGACCGGCCCAATGATTGTAAGGATTAACCAGGAGTCAGAAGTGTGCAGGTTAAGGCAGATGGACTCAGGGTGAGGACAGCTAGCTGCAGCTGTGTGGGGCTGAGTCTAGCACTGAAGTGCTGGAGAAGGGGGGCTCTGTTCTCGCTGGCACAGTGAAGCACTTCCCGACGGAGCCAGAGCCCATTCCCACTTTCACTCCGGGCTCCCCGGGCAACCACTGATCTGCTTTCTATCTCTATATATTTATCTTTTCTAGAAAAAATAAAACCATAAACTCGTACTCTTTCACATCTCGGTTCTTTTACTTCAAATGTTTTGGGGCTCAGCCATGTTGTTTCATATCTCAGTAGCTCATTCTTTTTAATTGTTGAATTGTAGTCTATAATATAGGTATACCTCATTTGGTTTATCCATTCACCAGTGAGGGACATTTCGGTTGCTTCCAGTTTGGGGCTGATATAAATGACACTACTGTGAACATATGTGAACACATGTTTTGATGTCTCTTGAGTAGATACCTGGAAATAGAACTGCTGGATCATGTGGTATGTTTAACTTTTTAAGAAACTGCCAAAACATTTCCAAAGTGATTGCGCCATTTTACATTCCCCAGCAACGTATGAGAGTTTTATTTTCTCCACCAACACTTAGCATTCTCATTCTTTTGGATTATAGCCATACTAGTATGTGTGCAGGAGTATCCCATTACGGCTTTAATTTGCATTTCCTTGATGATTAATGATATCGAGCACATGAAAAGCTATAAAACTCCTCTAAGCCCAGCGTTAGCTGCATCTTATAAATTTTGTTTAGATTTTTGTCTAATTTAAGATATTTTTAAATTTCCCATGTGATATTTTTGTTTGATCCAAGGATTATATAGACATATTTTAATTTCCAAATATGGGGGGGGGAGGAGGCTTTTAAATTTCTTTTTATTGTTGAATTATACTTTAATTCTTCTATGGTTATAGAATCATCTTTATATGATTTCCATTTTATAAATTTTATTGAAACTTGTTTTATAGCCTAGCATATTATTTATTCTAGAGAATGTTTTTGGTGTGCTTGAAAATCCAATGTACTCTGCTGTTGGGTAGAATTTTTTGTAACTATCAGGTCAAAGTGGTTAATGATGTTGTTCAAGTTTCCTTATCTTATTAATTTTCTGTCTAAATGCTTTATCAATGCTCAAGGGTGGAACATTGAAATCTACAACTATAGTTGTGAAGTTGTCTATTTTTCCTTTTAATTCTGTTCATTTTGCTTCATGTTATTTTGAGGTTCTGTTACTAAGTACATAAACATTATAACTTTTATACCTTCCAGGTGTAATGACATTATAGAATGTCCTTATCTGTCTCTAGTAATATTTCTTTCTTAAAGTAGATTAATATAGCTGTTCGAGTTTTATAATTACTACTTGCATGGTATATATACATATTCTGATCTTACTTTCATTCTGGTTGTGTCTTTACATCTAAAATATGTCTCTTATAGACTACGTATAGTTGGGTCTTGCTTCCGTATCCAGGCTCACAATTGTTATCTTTAACAGGAAAGTTTACTTTATTTACAATAATGTAATTATTGATGTCATTAGATTTATATCCATCAGTTTGCTATTTATTTTCTTTAAGTCTTATGTCCTTTTTGTTCTGTTCCTCATTTACTGCCATCTTTTGTTTTTAAAAAATTTGGTATATCATTTTTTTTAATGTCGTTTTCTTAATAGTTTCTCTAGAGCAGTGGTTCTCAGCTGAGGGCGATATTGCTCCCCCATTCCTGCTAGAGGACTTTTGGAAATGTCTGGAGACATTTTTGCTTGTCCCAGTCTGGGAGGGCATTCAGGGTTCAACTAGTTCCCAAATTAGTCTTGGCTTTAGCTTTTAGCTTGGCTCCCACAGGTATCCCCATGCATGTAAGTAGTGTTGTGGTCCACTGGCTATGTATAGAGATCTTATTCTGGCCCTTTAATGGCTCTCTCATTTCCAGGATCTCGCTGCTTAATTTCTGATTGGTCTGCTGCTTGCCCAAGAAGGGCCACAAACTCAGCCTAGAAGAGCTGTGGGTTTTCACTGTTCATGTCCTACCAAATTTGCTGTGATGTGTTGTCACCTTCTGCCTGAAATCAAGCCTACCCGCTTTGGCAGTGAAGCTGCTACTTTTCTGGCCAGCTCTGCCCTTCTTATCTGTTGAGCTCAGGTGAAGATGGGGAATGGCCCAAACAAGGAGATCACAGATTCCTGCTGAAGAGACAGGAGTTCTTCATAAATAATGATTCTCAATTTGTTGTCTACCTTTGCTTGATTTCCAGAGACTTTAAACTATTGTTTTTGACAGTTTTTTCCAATTTTACACTTGTTTTTGGAGGAGAAGATTTGCTGACCTCTTCACTTCATAGTTGGAAGTCTCTTCCTTACTTTGGAGTTAAAGTTTGCATCATAAAACCTAGCAACTTTAGGATAGCCATTTTCACCCCTTAAAGGGTAAATAGCATCCTTGAGAAAATATGGGTCCACATTTCTCTGTTAAGCAAAGAAAAGTAAAGGTAAGGATTCTCTGAAAACTGTCGGCCAGCAGTCAAGCAAGTATTTTTGACTTTTGATTCAGAACAACTGGTTCTGAGCCCCAAACAGGACTCTGATCCATAGCAGACAAGTCCCTCAAAGCTGACCGGTTTGACTCAAAGAGAACTAGCTTCCTGAGGGCTTACACTGTGATATTTGCATTCCCTAGCATGTTAGTCTTCCCCATTCTCCCATCTTCCCCACTACACAGGTGCGCACATGCATGCATGCACAAGCACATACACACATTCTCGTGTATACATAGATATACTGGCAATTTGCTTTCTAGAACAGTGCAACTCTGGCTTCAGTGAGACCAGTGACCTATATCTGAGGTGCCTCAATGTAGGCCCTGGATGTGGCTGCTAAAGACATTCTCCTCTAAGTGCCAAAAATCCGAGGTAATACCTTATTTATTCATTCAATTGATTTGTGTAAGCACCTACTGTGGAGCCCAGCACTGTGCTAGGGGCTTGGGATGTGATGGTGAACATGCACAGTTCCCACCCTAGAGGAACTTTCAGTACCAAGGAACAGACACAAATAAATAAACATTTATAATAAAGTGTGGTGAGCATAATAGCAGGAGAGGTACAGGCTGTTAATAGGAACTCATAACACAGGAGCACTTAGTCTAGACTTGGGGGATTGAAGAAGGCTCTTGGAAGATGTAATGTCTGAACTAAGACTAAAGAATGAGTCAAAGTTAGGTAGGAAATTATTTTACGTTGTGTATTATTCACAAATGTTCAAAACAAGGCAAGCTTAGCTCAACGTCTCACTCTCTTACGTTACTTCTAGATCATCCTTTACTTTACCTCTTTGCCTCACTTTATTTATGTAATTTGGCTTGTGATCTTCCAGGAGTGCCAGCTTATTTTAATATTTATTTAAGCCAGATAGATTTAGAAAGGGAAGTATGCAGCAATAAAAACAATCCTTGACCTGAAGATTGAGAAACAAAATCCTAAATTTTCTGATAGGGTCTGAGCATGATGTATAAAACCAGTTGACAGGGCATCTCTAGAAGAGATTCATGGCCCTGATGGGGATTGGACTAGATAACCTTGAAATCCTACTCCTGGTTTACTATTGAGTAACTGGGTGATATTGGGCAAGTTTCTTAATATCTTTAATCTCCCTTGGTTTTTTATTAGTAAAAAGAGAGGGGTCAGACAGTCCCAGGTTGCCTTCCACCTCTATTATGAAATGAATCAAGTTATTTAGAAAACGAAACAGAAATGATCTAAGATGAGTGGGGCCATCGAAAGCAAGCTGAGTTCCCTGCTAAAATGAGAAAGATTTTACCTACGGTGCCAGGGTAGAATTTAGGACTAGAATTAGAGGGCTTGCGGTCTACCCCAGCAGCTTTCTCAGGCTTACCCTGCACTTCTCTCATAGATCTCTCTCCCTACGTGTGACTGAAGAAGGCTTTCATTGTGTTCCTATAGATTGTGCCTATTTATAAATGTAATGGATTGAAGCAAGCCGATCTGTCTCTAGGTACAGACACACAGGCACACAGTGACTGTTTCATTTGCCCACACTTAATCCTCTGACAAGTTACATTACATTCTTCTCTCTTACTATCTTTCTTTGCTTCTAACGGGTACTAAGTAAAAACCTGTAGTAAATGAGGGACACCCACTCTCAGGCCAACCGCAGGGGTCCAGATGCTTTGGAAGTTTAAACCAAACACACTGGTACCACAGTAATGTCTGATAAATCCCACAACAAATATGATTCAGAAGACTTGGCCAAATATGCAGGTCTTGAGTACACTTGAAGAGTCAACCCAACATTTCGGTTTATGATTTCTAGTTTTAGAATAAATGGCTTCCATTTTAACATTCCTGCTGGGAGTAGAAAATGGTAGACTAAACCTTTCACTCAGCGTTCAAGGTTCTTGTATGACCCAAGGAGCAGGGAATGGATGTCTCAAGGATATGAGACATCCACAGAGTGTGGGTGGTGGGGCAAGGGATGTCAGATTGGTTTTCATATCATTTGTGGAAAATTAAATGTGAATGACTGAGCTGTAACATAAGTGACAAAGATACGAGGGAAATGCTTACTACAGACTCATTCTAACCTGCCAATGGTGATATAGTTTTGACTTTCCAGTAAAAGAGAAGAATACCTTAAAGTAAGTGTCATCACTAACTTTTTCACTGTCCTATGTTTGAAAGGCTACAATAAAATAGGAGAAAAAATAAAATAAAAATCAACATTTATTGAGCTCTTTCTACGTGCCAAGCCCTTCCATACATATATTTATATACATTATCTCCTTTAAAGTTTACAAGGTATCATGTCTTATGTTTTGTAAAAAAGGAAATAGACTCAGAGAGGTTAAATAACTTGCCCAAAGTCACACAGCCAATAGCCCTGATCTGAGCCAAATTTGTCTCAAGCATGTCATTGAACTTTTGTCTCTGGATGACATTCTACACTTTGATCATGAACAAATAAATACAAGTGTCACTGCCGTCAGTCGAGGAGGACTGGTCCCTCCACATTGCCTGCTCATGTTGCAACTACGGGGCCACTTGTGCCAGTTCACGAGGGCTCATGACACTTCCTCTTCCCAGACTGTCAGCTGGATGTCACTGCATGTAATGGTAAGATGAGGATAATTATATCTTGCTTCTCAGAGTCATTTTGAGAATTAAAAAGATAATGTCAGTGAAGAGTTTTCCTCAGAGCAGGGCATCATGATAAACTTGGGATAAACGACAGTTTTAAATAAAACAGTCCTTTGTCCTCCACTTTTTATATTTTCAGCTCTACTTTTTTTTCTAAGGCAATTCCCCACCAAAGTATAATCCCCCAAATTTTAAAATTGACCCTTGAGGTAGGCTTTTAAAAATCCAGGTAATTTTATCTACTCGATTGTTATATATGCACATTGTCTAACTACTGCACTCCTCTAATTCCAGTTAAACCAGAGTTGTTTACAGATCCACAAACATGCTTAGATGTTTGTTGTTTCTGTATTATTTATTTGTTTTTAAAAACATTGTAGATGGGAACCTGGGGAGATTAGAGAGTCCTGTTTCCATCAGGAGGATCTGCAGCTCGGTTAGAATCACCTCACCTTTCAGTTTCTGTTTTAGAGCTTGCAACCTATCCTAGACATTTCTAAAAGGGGAAAGCACAACCTGGAATGTCCTCCACATCTTCTGTCCACAAACAATTCCTGTTAGTTATTCAAAGCTCCCTTTAAGCATCGCGTCTTCTGGGAAGCCTTCCCTGAATTCCTCCCATGTGAGATGCCTGTCCTCACCTCCCAAAGCTTGCGTGTTTACCAACCTTTAATATCATTATGCCTGACGATCTTTCTCCACACACTCTGTGCTCCTTAAAGGCAGGGACACTGTTTTCATTTCTATAGCCCACCCTTTGCACTATGCCCTGCTCATTGGAATGTTCAATAATGTTACTAATTATTTGCTTCCTGAAAGAAAGGTCCATTTGTCAGGCATATTTGCCCCTTACAGCAATGTTGTTTATGTTGTTTCTGCACAGGTATCAAAGAGAGTGCTCAATTATACATTTAGTAAACCTAACCTGCTAGATGAGACCCTGAGGTCTCATCTTTCTTTAAACAATGAACAAACAAGCAAATGCACACACACATGCATGATGTACCTTTTTATTTTTCCTTATTATATAAGCAATTATGCTCATCGTAAGACATTAGAACACATGCATAACAAAAAAGGAGGAAATAAAATAATGAGCATAATTCTACCACTCAGCAATGACTACTATTAATGTTTTTCTGACCATACATGCAGACTTTTCTTTATGCATATATATGCTTTAAAAATGGGTCAGAGTGTTCATATGATATTTTTTCTCTGTATACATATTTAATTACTAAATATATTTTACATCATATTTAGATTAGGTAGTTTATTGTATCGATATGCCACATTTTATTTATTCTTCGCTGGCTTCTTTCTTTCCAATTTTTAGCAATTATCCACATTACTGCAACATGGTTAAATGCTTACGTTGTTATTTCATTATTACCTTAGGATAAAATTTTGAGAATAAAAATGCTGGTCCAATGGGTATGCATAATTATGTGGGCTTAACATTTTTATGAGCTACCAAATTGCTCTTAGCCGCCACTGTCAGTGTATAAGTGCCCAGGTCCGCAAGTTCTCGCTAACCCTGGACACTTGCATTAAAACAAAACCAAGCAAATAATTCGCTTGGTCATCGCAGGTCATTCTTCTTCCTCTTGGTATATCTTTAACCGCATCGAGAAGGCTAAATTTCTTCTCATGTTTATTGATGCTTTTCTCTTTTGCAAAGTGAGTATTCTCACCTTTTGCTTAATTTTCCATTGAGTTATGTTTCACGTGGGAATTAGATCAGTATCCAGAATCTCTTGGAACTCAAGGCCCCTTTCATAAGATTGATGTTAAAGGAGGTTTGCATGTGTGCATGTAAGTATGTGTGTGTTCCTGAGCAAGGCATTTATGAATAGAAAAGATTTCTCAGTCTACTTCGATTATTCAAATTAATGTTTGATTTACTAAAGTTGCAGTTAAAACATGTTCTTTAATAATTTGTTCATTTTATAAACCTCATTTTATCCATAAAAGTTATCCAAATTTTTTTTATCAGTTTTTAAGGGGAAGTTTGATTAATAGTTGCTTCAACTAATTAAACTCCTTTGAAAAATTTAAACTGCATTAGCAATTTAACATTAAACTTTTTAAAAGTACATTAATTGTGACTAATAAACAAACCTTAAATAAGCCTTATAAATCAAATAACGACATATAAATATGCCAAAGTCAAGTTACCTTAAACTTTCTAGTACAATTTTTGAATTTAGCACAATTTTTGAATTTAGCATAATTCTCTTTTTCTTTTATCTTAAAATCACGAATCTAACAAATACTCATTAAACATTTTAAAACTGGAACTATAAAGTAGATTCATTAGTCTGTTATGCTAAATTATTCTTTAATATGCCAAATTTTCTTACATATTTCAAGTACTTAAAACACTATTTAGCTATAGAGGATTTCCAAATTTAATTCAAAATAACATTAATTCAGGGTTTTGTTTACTTGGCCATCTCTATACTTAATTCTAAGTTTCCCCAGACATTTACCCACACAGAAGGAAATTGTTTTCTCCCAAGTAATTTGTCATTGCCCTTTAGGGTAAGTGAAGTCGTATATAGATCTGAGGCTTTGGTTGGGATAAGAATATTTATAGCTGTAGATCTTGTCAAATGACAAAACTAAAAAAAATTAGTAATGAGTCTGATGTTGTTTATTCAGAGATAACAATCCATAAATTGGGAGAATACAGTGTCTCATAAGCGGTGGAGCACTCTTCTGAGGGATTTTGGGCAAAGGTGAGTTTTGTAGAAAGTTAGAAGTTCCAAAGCCAAAACAGAGCATAGTTGGCTGGGGTTGCATATCTAATCTTACTTGGAAAGATGAAGGAACCAAAAATTAAATGTAACGTCCAGAGTTGGCATGACGTTTGGGGACTGGCTGGCTGGATACACTGTGTTTCTAGGCAAGCAGAACATTTATAGGAATTCAAAAGTTCGGTGACATGACACCCCAGGTAGTAGCAGCTCCACTTTGGGCCTAGAAGTTTATTTCAACGCATCTAGGATGAGTTTTCTCACAAAGATGGAGGACGAGTATTACTATAAGACTCTTTTAATGTCCCTATCCCTATCTTACACAACCCCTTTGACCCCGACTTTATATAAGTGTGTGACCTCTAATTTTCATGTCTGATTGAAGCCTGCAACCCTCATCCGCACTGCTTCATCAACTGATTGAATCCAGGAAATCGTTTCCGTTATAGTCAAAGCTGAATTGTTTTCATATTCTTCCTTTCAAGTCTTACAGATATTTAAATGACATCCGGTTAGATTCTATCAAATCTATGTCTGTCTGATTCAAGGGTCACAATTCTAAGGTCATTCTTGTGACAACAGATTATACTTTTTTTTCTTTGTCAAAACAAATAAAACAAGATAAGTACAAAGTTTTAAAGTTGCTTGAATAAATAATCACTGGCAATTAGCCAGATTTAATTCAACCATAGAGATCTCCCTTTCTTCTTTTCTTTCTTCTTTGGCAAATCACCACAATCATATATTATCACTTCATTCATAAATGTTGAAATCCCTAGTTGGTGCATAAGGCAGCCTATTGGCTCTAAGTGGAGAGATGATCTCAGAATTTGGGAATAATATTAGAAGTCGTATTACCCTCTGAATGTGAGGTAAGCCATATTAGAAGTAACCCTACCCAAGAGATGGTTTACTAGTATCATGCCGACGTGTTTTAAGAAAATCCTGTTTCTTCAGGGCAAGAAAGCAGCCCTGAAATGTGATGTGTGTACAGTTTTTGCATGCACTTGACACACTGCAACAAACATGGTGTGACAGTGTTCCGACAGAGAGGCAGTGAATTACGTGGAGCCTAGGAGGAGGTAGCCAAAGAAGAGGTAGCCTGGAACCAGCTTGTCTAGGATTGAACCCAGGCTCCACCACTTACCAACTATGTAACCTTGGGCAAGTAACTTAATTTCTCAGTGCCTTGGTTTCCTTAACTGTAAAATGGGTTGTTGTGAAGATTAAATGAGATGATTCACAAAATGATTAAAACTGTGTCTGAAATATAGAAAGATAATAATTGTGGAGTAGCTTCTCATGAATTAGGCAGGAAAGAAAACCAACCAGCAGCTTGTTAAGAAGATTACACGAAGAATGAAAGAAATGCTTAGCTAACTCTTAAGTCTATAATCTTTTTTGAGTGGTAAAGGGCGCAGACATTTATTTAAGCCCATTCAGACAGAATTTCTTTATATTAATCAGGAAATGCTTACATAGCACTTTTTAGGTGCTGGACACACTGGTCTATGTACATTACAAACACTAATTTAATCTTCTTTAACAACGCTTTGCTGTTATTAATATTTCCATTCTACAAATAAGGAACTGAGTGAGAGGCAAGCTGAGGTTGGAACACCAGAGATGTGTCCTGCACCACTGTGGAAAGCTGCCCATCTCCTGGCTTGAGACAGGGTTGCAACTGCAGCATAAATAAACTAAAGAGACAGGAGCGCAACACTAACCATCATCTCTCAAAGTTGCAAAACCTTTTCTCCCCTGTTCGTTTAGTTTAATTTTTTCCTTCATCAAATTGGTATAAAAGAAGAAATTATAGCTTTTTATTTTTTATTCGAATTGCTTTAAAGTGTGCAGAATTTAATTTTCTTATTAGGATTATAAAACTGGGAGAAATAAACCATCTGAGGTCACCAAGTCAATGAGTTTCCCCAGCTTTATACAAAGTCACACCAAGGATGACTGGGTTACTCTTCGTTATGTTAGCCAAAGTAAGGTCTGGAAGCACTTATTATACTTCACTTTTTTTTTTTTTTTTTGCTGGTAGCAAGTATACAATAAGAATTAAATTTGGTCAATTCCTGATTTTCCTGTAATGTGTTTCATTTTAAATGTGTATTACTGGCCTTGGCAAAGTTTATTCTCTTTCTAGAACTTCTGGAGCTACAAAGATTGTTTCATAACTGCAGTGTTAGTTTGTTAATAAGAAGTGAAGGAGGGAGACTTCTCTAGGCAATGAAAACTCCATGTTGCTTTAACCTCTGTCAGCGCCAAGCCGATCGAGAAGGAAGATTTTGGTCGTGAGACACTCAGTTGGAAGAATGCCCAAGGGGCTGACATGAGAATGAAAAGGCAGACGCTGACTTTATCGCGGGGAGCACGTTTCAATTGCCAGGAGTGCAGTTCTATTGCAGGGAGTGTGCTTCTGCTCTTCTGCTCCCCGTCTTGTGCTCCCCTTCATTCAGTGTAAGGAGGAGCAGGAGTATCCTCTGGGAATCTCCTGGGACTGGAAGGACACAGCTATTGGCTTTGTGCCATTTAGGATTAAGGGATTATGGCTACCAGTTGAGTGAACTGACTTTAAATGAGCAAGCCTGGCACCCTTGGGCCAAAGGCTAAATAAGATTAGCCAATTGTTTGGGATAAGGGAGTTTGTCAGGTTTGCAGAACAAATTAATGCCACAGGGGCAGAATTCATAAGAGAGTCAACTAGCTCCAGTGAATTACTGCAAATCATGGCTGCAGTAAAGAGCAGAGTTAAGCATTCATATTGAGTCAGTCTGGAAAATACAAGCAGGAAGAATGTGTGAGCAGGAGTGTCATTGTATAACTACATTGGGACATTGTCAATGCCCAATTCTGCCAGATCAGCTGGATGAGTCTTGGGCTGACCTTGGCAAGAGGAGCTTTGATCTGAGATGTCAGAGTTTGCACGAATAGAAAAAGAACCATGTGATTTGTAGGAGAGTGCTAAGGCTGGTGCTAACATCAAGTGTTAAGTCAAAAAAGTAATACATGGGTGCAACTGAGTAGATAAGGCAAAGATGATCATTAAAAGTCAGTGTTTAAGGAATATCAGAGGAGTGTTGGATCAGGTGTCAGGAGCAGAAAGAAGAGAGATGTATACAACAAAGACCAGGAATGATTTCTCTTGTATACCCTTTAGGAGCTACTTCAAAGAGTTGCACAGGATCAGATAGTTAGCTGGTGGGGATTTCAACCGTCAGACAAGCTCCAGGGAAAGAAGGAGTGCTTTTGTAGACAGGGCCTCTAGTTAGAATAAACAGAAGTTTGGTAAACACAGTTCTGAACTAGCACCTGAAGTTCAATAAAGATATTTTTCAGAGTTAGCAACTTGTTCAAAATAGAATGAATCCTTTTCTCTTGGAAAATGGAAAAAAATGAGTTCAGTCCTCATTCGAATGGGACTTCTGGAATAACATTAAACATACCAACATTTGCATCATAAGAGTATCAGAAAAAGAAGAAAGAAAGTAAGGAATCGAAACCCTATATGAAGAAAGAATGATAGAAAACTTCTCAAAGAAAAGAAACATATAAGCCCAGAAGCACAGAGTATCAAACAAGATGAACCCAAACAGGCCCACACCAAGACACATCATAATTAAAATACCAAAGGTTAAAGACAAAGAGAGATTCTTAAAAGCAGCAAGAGAAAAACATCTAGCTACCTACAAAGGAGCTCCCATAAGGCTGTCAGCTGATTTATCAAGAGAAACTTTTCAGGCCAGAGAGATTGCATGAAATATCCAAAGTGATGAAAACCTACAACCAAGATTACTCTACCCAGCAAAGCTACCATTAGAATCGAAGGGCAGATAAAGCGTTTCCTAGATAAGAAAAAGCTAAAGAAATGCATCAACACCACACCAGTATTACAAGAATGTTAGAGGGACATCTTTAAGAAAAAGAAGATAAAAAATCAAAAATATAAATAATAAAAAGGCAATAACTACATATTATCAACAATTGCTTTCAATGTAAATGGATTAAATGTTCCAATCAAAAGACAGAGTAGCTGAATGGATAAGAATACAAGAACCTTATGTATGCTGCCTACAAGAGACTCATTTCAGATTGAAAAACACACAGAGACTGAAAGTAAAGGAATGGAAAAATATTTTATGAAAATGGAAACAATAAAGAAAGCTGGGGTAGCAATACTTGCACCAGACAATATAGACTTTAAAACAAAGGCTATAATAAGAAACAAATAAGAACCCAATGATTCCATTTCTGGGTATTTACCTGAAGATACTCAAAACACTAATTCAAAAAGACATATGTAACCATATGTTCAGTGCATTATTTGCAGTAGCTATGATATAGAAGCAACCTATGACTATTGATAGATGAATAGATAAGGGAAAGGTGGTACATATATACAATAGAACATTACTCAGCCATAAAAAAAATAAAATCTTGCCATTTGAGAAACATAGATGGACCTAGAGGGTTATGCTAAGTGAGATAAGTCAGACACAGAAAGATAAACACCTTATGATGTCATTGATATGTGGAATCTTAAAAAAAAAATAAGTGAACAAATAAAACAGAAACAAACTCATACAGACAGAGAACTTTTTTATGGTTGCCAGATGGGGGGGGGGGGTTGGGGAGATGGGAAGCAGGGGAAGGAATTAAGAGGCATAAATTGGTAGTTTCAAAATAGTCATGGAGTTGTAAATTATAGCATAGGAAATATGGTCAGTAATATTTTAATGACTATGTATGGTGCCAGATAGGTACTAGATTTTTGGGGGTGATCACTTAATAAGTTATATAAATTTCTAATAACTATGTTGTATATCTGAAACTAATACCATATTGTATGTCAACTGTAACTGAAAAATATTTAAATATTTAAGTAAAATATTTTTTAAAACATAGGGTAAAGGCTTTTGACATTGATCTTGGCAATGATTTTTTGGATATGACACCAAAAGAAACAAAAGCAAAAGCAATAATAAACAAACTAAAACATTAACTAAAAAGTTTCTTCACAGAAAAAAAAATGAACAAAATGAAAAGGTAATCTATAAAACTGGAGAGAATATTTGCAAACCATATTTCTGTAAGGAGTTCATATCCAAAATATAAGAAACTCACACAACTCAATAGGAACAAAACAAACAATCTGGTTTAAAAATGGACAGAAGACCTGAACAAACATTTTTCCAAAGAGGACATACAGATGGCCCATAGACATGAAAAGACAGTTAATATCACCAATTATCAGGAAAATTCAAATAAAAACCACATAAGATATTACCTCATTAGAATGGCTATTATCAAAAAGACAAGATATAACAAGTATTAGTAAAGATGTAGAAAAAAGGGAACTCTTGATGTGTTATTGGTGAGAATGTAAATTGGTGCAGCCACTTTGCAAAACAGTATGAAATTTCCTCAGAAATTAAAAATAAAACTATCATATGATCCAGCAATACCACTTCTGGGAATATATCTAAAGGAAATTAAATCACTATCTTGTAAAGACATCTGCACTCCTATATTCACAGTAGCCAAGAGATGGAAACAAATTCAGTGTCTATCAATGGGTGAATGGACAAATGAAATGTTTTACACACACGCGCACACACACACACGTACACAGGACTATTATTTAGCTATAAAAAAGAAGGAAATCTTACCATCTATGATAAGATAGATGGACCTTGAGGGTATTATGCTCAGTGAAACATACCCGACAGAGACAAATACAGTATGATCTCACTTATATGTAGAATCTAAAAAGGGAAAATTCACAGAAACAGACAGTAGAATGTGGCTGCCAGGGGATGGAGGAAATGGGGATATATTGGTCAAAGGGTACAAATTACCATTATTGTGGTAATCATTTCACATTGTATACAAATATCAATCATCACATGTACTCCTTAAACCTACATAATGTTATATGTCAATTATATCTTAATAAAGCTGGGTACAAAATAAAAAAAGAACAACTACTTAACAACAAATAATATGGTTAATTAAAAATAAAATATTTCTCAACAAAAACAGCTTAAAGATTAAGAAATTATAAAATTTCTAAAGTAAAGCAAATGTCTTGAACAATAAAGATAAAAGAAAAGGAAATTAAAAGATAATTAAATGATGGAATTACTTTTTAAATTAGAGGGAAAATAAAACATAAAAGATGATATAAAAGTTTAGCATGCTGATACAGTTATAAAAATAAAAGATAAACAAGATTATTAAAATCAAAAAATTTTTAAATAGTGGAATAAAACAGTTAAAACAAAAGAAATGATTTATAATAAGAAGGAAATTCTAGCTGATTAGACATAAAATATACAATACAATAAAAAAGGTAAAAATTTAGAAAAAGACAAAATAGGTTTGAATAATGCAGAAAATAGATGAACAATTTTAGAGTCTAAGAATATAAAATGTAAAATTTCACCAAATTAAAAGAGATAGAAGGTTATGTGCTTTAAGTTAACTTCTTGTTTCAGGGTAAGCAGGGTTTCTGGGAAAATCAGTGTCCTTAGTTGGAGCTAAGTAAAGAAATCTTGACCATTCACCTTGCCTTTAAGGGCAGCTCACAATGCCTACACCTCAAAGATACTAAAATACCTGTGGGAGAAGGATGAGTATTCACTGCCAAAACTCCTGGCAAAAAAAGGTTGAAATCAGAGGAAAGCCTGCCTGAGCAGGCTGCCCACTGTAATTGATAGTTGAGGCTCCAGGTTGGCTAGGGGACTAACTCGAAAAGATATCTCTGCTCTTCATCACCTCCAGAAAAAAGTCCAAAGGTTGCTTAGGTAATAATCAGTTACAGAAAAAATATTATAATGATTATTTTTAAGTGTTTCATGTTGACATGGAAAAATACGTAGTTTAGACATACTATTTTATAAAATGTGTTTAAAGAAAAGTGAATTTAAAGCCCACTATAGAAACTGCATAACTGAATGAGAGAGTAAACAGCTATAAAATGGAAGGCAGTAAAATGTCTCTCAAGTAGAGCATTAAATGTAAAGAATTAGCTCTCATATAAAAAGAAGAGTTGTCAGGGATATTTTTAAGATATCCAATCATTAGCCAGAAATGAGATACATTTAAAAAGACACTAACAAGAATTAAGAGATCTAAGATCTATCATGAATATAATTTAGGAAAGTCACGTGTTATCACCATAATATTAAACTTCAGAGCAAAATCATTAAGGAGAAAAACAGGATCACTCAATAATGATAAAAATAACAAAAAGTTAATAATTCTAAACAACTAGATACAAAATACAGTTTATAAAGAGGAGAGGAACAAGCAGAAAGCAGGTAGAATTATAATGAAAGATTTCAACGTTTAACTATCAAAACATGATATTTAATAAGCAAAAATTTTAATGAAGAATCTATTATATACTATAGGGTTCTTGTTTTATGCCCACAAGTTACATATTACAATAAATAACTGACAAATAAGATTTTAAAATGCCATTTCTTTTCAAGAAGATATGAATATCACAAATTTAATCATATACTGGGACACAAAGATGCACTCCAAAAAACTTAAAGGCAGCGTGTTTTATTTGTTCAATGTGTTAAAATGAATGGCAAAGTGTTACTGAGCAAAAGCTCACTGCCTAATGTGCATAGAAGCCAATACTATGACATAGGCTTTCGAGAAAAAAATAAAAGCTTTTATTGTGAGTTGACTGGCAAGGAGACAGAAGACAGGCTCAAATCTGTCTCTCTGATCCCCAACTCAGGGTGGGACTTTAAGGAGTTTCAGCACCGGATCTTGTACAATAGACCCTTAGCTTCTGAAAGGGTTCCAGGGTTTATATTTGAGTCATGTCTCGGTCCTTTCATTCCGTTGGAGGGGAGCAGTTAAGGATTCACAGTGTTATGCCTTAGTGGTATAAATTTTGGTTCTGGGTTTTGTTGGAAACAGGATAGGACCAGTTTGAGCTGGTTCTGTGGTTACAAGAGCAGAACAGAAAAATGCCAAACCACAGAATATATATTAAAATATCATCTTAACTGTTATCTAGCTCAGGGATGAAATCCAAAGCCAAATAATGATTTAGCTTCCAAGAATATTAAATACATATGCACTTTTAGAAAATTTGGCCCAAATAGAACATAAAGATAATTTCACCAAATGATGCAACTTCTTTGGAAACCAATTATACGGTTTCCCCAAAAGTTTTACATAAGGTTACCATATGACCCAGCAATTGCACTCCTAGGTATATATACCCAAGAGAACTGAAAACATGTTCACACAACACTTGTACATAAATGTTCATGTCAGCATTTTTCATAATAGCTAAAAAGTGGAAACAATCCAAATGTCTACCAATTGATGAATGGATTTTTAAAATGTGGTATATCCATACAATGAAATATTATTTGGCTGTAAAAGGAAATAACTACTGATATATGCTACAACATGGATGCTAAGTGAAAGAAACCAGACACAAAATCTCACACATTGCATGATCCCATTTATATGAAATGTTCACACTAGGCAAATCTATAGTGATCAAAAGTAGATTAATGACTATGGAAGGAGAGAATGAGGCAAATGACGGCTGTTGGGTATAAGGTTTCCTTTAGGGGTGCTGAAATATTCTGGAGTTGCTGGTAATGAATGCATAACCTAAAAACCACTGAAATGTACTCTTTAAAGGGGCAAATTTTATGCTATGTGAACTAAATCTCAATGAAAAGTTTCATCAAAAAGTTTCATCAAATAGCTACTTTAGAAATAAAAATAGAAAAATAATGAAGCAAGAATTGAACATTTATGCCTATAACTACGAGAGAATCCAAAACTGCAAGTGGAGGTGGCAGGTGGAAGCCTTCTCAACTGTATGAATAAATTAGGCGATCAGATAGAAAAGGTCAGTTACCTGCCCTAACCAGTACTTAGCAGTTGTATAGTTCAAGAATAAACTGGGTTATAAGATAGGTATCTAAACTATTAGTTTGTAGTTTAATTAAGGTAGTTATTTCTCCTCTTCGGAACGTAAACAGTCCAGGCTGGTATGGCAGCTCCAAGATGTCAGGAATCCTGGCTCCTTACACCTTGTTGCTAATTTCTAAGTGTCGTCCTTGTTCACATGGTCCTATATGACTCATCATCAGTCTTAGCTCCAACCAACAGAAAAGGGAAAATAGGGAACAAGAGGACATACACCTTTTCTTCAGGGTTGTAAATTATAAGTTGTACAATTAATTTCTGCTAACAGACCATTACCCAGAATTTGGTCTTAAGGCAACATGTAGATTAAAGGGAGGCTGGAAAATGTTTTCTTTAGCTGAGCAATGATCTGCCTAATGCTGAAAAACCTTTTCACTATGAAAAAAAGGGAGAAAGTGGACATTAATTTAAACCTCTTTTCACAATGATTGCTTCAGAGATGGGCTTATGATCTAAACCAAGCCAATGAGAGTCAATCCTGGGACTTATGTTGGGAGTATTAGGAAACTTGCAAAGCTGGTAGAACGTGGGCCTAATTATTAATCATCCTGACCTTCACAAGGGGAGAGCTTGGCTGAGAATGACAACACAGAGAGGGCAGAACCAGGAGATGGAAAGAGACAGTGCCCTAATGACCCAGGTTAAGGTCCTGAAATTTATCTGGACCTTTTCGTCCTTAAATATTTTCTCTTTGAACAGAATACTAGGTGCTAAAATGTTAATCTTAGCGTTTCATCAGTAGTTTCTCCATTCTATTTGCAAAGAAATGCTCCTCAACAAAGCTGGGAACCCTTCAATCTGCCAAGATTGCACAATGTGGTAGCCTCACTCAGCAAACCAGAAACTTGTTCTGTGGGATACTTGCTAGAATTTGCAGTCTCTTCTCGGTAGATGTTCATTACATCTTCTTCCATGTGATTGCATATTGACAGTATGTGGATATCCTGCTACTCTTGCTGTTTTTACTTCCACTGCTCTGGGTGGAGTTGCACTAACTGCTGCCTAGATGCACATGATTTTGTGTTCTGTTGTTGCTGTTTGCCTAATGTCTCTTCACCTTGAATTTCCCAATTATATGAGCCAAAATGTTTTCCTTAAGCCACTTTGAGTTGGATTTCTGTCTCTGGCAAGCAAGTCCTGACGAATGCTCCCAGTAAGTCTCATTCAAGAGGATAAGTGTAGTCTCAGTGGCTTTTCTTAAAATGGAGAGTCAAATTTAAAAGATTAATGTCTATAATTTGGAGGAAGGAAGATATGTATGAATGTAAAATTATTTTAAGTTCAGGATACACACCCAGACCAGTAATAATTGGTTACTTCTGAAGACACAGTAAGCAGAGTAGAATTGGGGGTGACAATCAAAACAGCCTTTAATTTTATTTTGTATGTTCTACTTAAAAAAAATAAGAATGCATAGATAATTGTAATATTAAAATTAGTAACAAAATAACTATTTTTAAGAACAAGGTTTATTTTTCCTCTTCTCTACCAGCTCATTCCTGAATAATTCAGTCCTAAAACAAGGTAGCATGCATGCTGGGTGGAAGTGGTGGTGTTTGACAGGAGGCATGATGGCCAGAAAGAAATGTCAGAACCTAAGCAGGTTGAAGGAGTCCATGAAGGAAAGCTGCCTGGTATGGAGTGTCAGAGCCCAAGCGAATTGTAAAGGAGATATGCATACGAGAGAAGGCAATGGGAAATTTGTTATATACAAGGGTTTTGCTCAAATAAGTAAATCTACTAGGAATAGAAACCAGAGTTTTCACTGAGAAAGGAGTAAAAAATATGGAAAAGAAAACTAGAATGAACCTTGACTGTTGGATTGAAATTAAAGATATCTGTGTGAAGTCAAGGTTTTCAACAGATAGACGATAGATGATAGATGGTAGATAGACAGATGATAGATAGATGATAGATGATAGATAGATAGATAGATAGATATTTAAAAGTAAATATATTAGTGTGTACATGTGGACAGAGGCATATGTTCCCTAACTCTCTCGCTGAGAATGGCCTGGGAGCAGCAATATCTCAGTAACAATGAGAAAATGAGAACACCTAGCACCCTGATCTTGGCTCTAAATACCATTCTCTGCTAAAAACAAAACAAAACAAACAAAAAAAACAAAAAAACAAAAAACAAAAAACAAGATAACTGATTTCAGTTCTGAATCAGAGAAAGCACAAGACAAGCTTGGAACACATTTTTTTGTGTGTACCAGAAAGTACAAAAATGCTCTAAGAATGATGAGGACATGACAATTGGACACAGAAGCTGGTTTGAATGAAACCTCACTGGTTAAATAGATTCCAAATTTTTGAACAGTAAAATAAATATTAAAGTTAATGTAAATAACCAATTGAATAAAATAGGAAGCCATGAGTTCATAATGATATTAATTAATTAGTTAATGAGTAATAGAATATTTGTACAGATTCACAGTTACCTCCCCACAAATTACCAACCAATTACCAAGGGAAATAAAGTAGCTTTACAATGGAGAAACTTTGCACACACCGCCTAATTTAAGTAATGAAAGTGAACCTTGTCAGTAATGGTACACATTGAAATCATGTACCACCTGAGAGGATTAAATGAGAAGTGTGATATTCCTAGCATAGATAGCTTGAATCCAACCAGCAGAAAATAGCAGACACACCAAATTTGAGGAACATTCTACAACATAACTAGTCTGTAATCTTCAAAAGTATTTGGGTCATGAAAATCAAGGAAAGACTGAGGAACTGTTTCAGACTGAAAGAGATTAAGAGATACGACAATTAAATACATGTGATTCCGAACTGGATCTTTGCCTACAAAAAGCAAGATTAAAACAATTAGCAAAACTTAAAGAGGGTCTAAGACTTAATAGTAGTAATATAACAATGTTCATTTATTGATATTGATGGCTGTATTGTGGTTATGTAGAATGATCTTGTTGGTGGCAAGTACGGCTAATGTATTCAAGGGTGATGTGGCATCATGTTAGTAACTTGCTCTCAAACAATTCCAGAAAAAAATAATTTTTTATACTATATATGCAGCTTTTCTATATGTTTGAAATCATCTCAACATGAAAACAACAAGGTACATAGCAGAATGCACCACAAAACAATGTTTATGTTTCCCAAGAAACTAGCAGTAGTGATCACTTCTAGGGAAGAGAAGTGGAGAAATAAGAGACGTTCTGAGGGAAAGACTTACTTTTCATTGCTTACCTCTTTTGTTGAATTTTTTTTTTTTACCATATGCATGTAATTTCTATTAATTTTTAAGTTAAAATTTTAAATAAATAAATAAATAATAAATGTGGCAAAAAAAATGTGACCAGAAATTCCATTTCTAGGTATGTACTAGAGAATCATTTGCACCTATCAATAATGAGACATATAGAAGGACATTCATTGTAGAATTCTTTATAATAATGGAAAATAGAAGACAAAGGTCCATTGACCTAAAAAATGGCATGTCAATTTAATAGAATACTGTGCAGAAGTTAAAAGGACAAGGTAGAGCTACATATCTTAATATGGGTAGATTGTTAAACTGTATTGTTGAATAAAAGCATGCTGCAGAATATGAACAATAAGATACTTTTTAAGTAAAAAAATCGACTGTACATATTCCGAGTATATGTGTGTTTTTGAGTGTGTAAATTAAAAGCAAAGATTTGGAAGGATGCACAGCAAACCAGTAATGGTGTTTATCTGGCAAAGGAGTGACCAAGGGGCCATGCTTTAGCCTTGTTATGTATTGCAAAATTGTTTTACAGAATCAAGTCAATCTATTACCACAACAATACATAAATATACCTGCAAATTGGGCAGAGAAGGATATAGACCTGCCAGGTAGGAGGAAGAGAAGAAATTAGTGGGAAAGCATAAAGTAATCTGTATAATAAAGACCTCGGGGTGGAAAGTGGAAACTGGAAAAGACCGAGAATAGAGGAGGGAATTCAAAATAGGGGATAGGAAGACAGAAACACTAGTGAACAAAGAAAACTGCACCCAGCTGAACTCAACAGTGTAGGGACACACACACACACACACACACACACACACACACACACAGCAGCCATGAACACTTTCCAACAATCAAAGAGAGAGCACTATCTATGAGGAACTTAATTGGAAATCACTAAATTCTGCAAAGGGGCTCCTTTTAGTGGCTGATTTAGTGGGTTCGGCCATCACTACATCTTCCATTCAAACGTCTGGCAAAGCCAAGAGTGCACATGAGAAAGCCTCAAAATAATTTCCAGCAGTGATACAGAAGTTAATTGAAGAACAAACCTATACGTTGCATCAAAAATTCAATTTATATAAACAGCTATTTATTATAAATCCATATCTCAAGGGACCTACATTTCAAAGTCAAAAGATCATGTTTCAAAATTTAAGGCTAAGAAAGATTGCTTAAGTCTGTCGTTTAGCTTCCATGCTTAACTGAGGGCAGTGAGCCACAGTCACCCATGTCTGGTGTTGACACATGCCATCACATTTCAGAAAATTCTCCTTCCACTTTACAATAAGTCATAGGCTGTAGTCCTTCTGAGACCCACTTCTATAGGCAAACTTCAGGTCTTTCTCTAAGTGAGATGTTATATTTTTCCTTGTATTTATGTATTTTTTAACCATTTGACATGTGCAAAACTGTGTTATAGTTTTCATTAGATTCCTCTCTCTTTAAGAAATGTGCTTTGAAAAAGGTTTTTAGCTTTGCCCCTAAATATACTTCCCGATCTTGCCTAATAACAGTGATTTTTAAGGAGGCATGTATTGTTATTACAGAACTGAAAGTCCCTTGGTGGGAAGAAACTCTGTTATCATTTTGACAGATTAAACACAAACAGTTAATGCTATCCCAATCAGAATTCAAATTATATTTATTTTGGATCTTGACGAATTGATAACAACGTTAATCTATAATGGAATTTCTCAGCCTTGCCACTATTGACATTTGGGGCTGGATAATTCTTGGTTGCAGGGGGCTGTCATGTACATGGTAGGATTTTAGCAGCGTCCCTGGCCTCTACTTACCAAAGATCTGTTATGACCACCAAAAATGTTTCCCGGATGGCAAATGCCAAATGATAGTGCCAAATGTCCCCTGGTGGGCAAAATTACCTCCTTGAGAACCACCTTTTTAAAAGAACAAATTTTGGGGAAAGGACAAGGGGAGGAAATTGCTTTATTAAATCAAAACTATAAAACGTTAAGTATTAAAATTATATGGTACTATCTCAGAAATTGACAGAACAAAATAGAGAATCCCCAAATAAACCCAAAGATAATGAAAATGCAGTATATTACAAAGGTGACATTTCAAATGAGAAAAATATCAGGTTTTTTTTTTTCAGTGAATGGTGTTGAGACAAGCTATTCAAGTAGGAAGGGTTGAACCCTATCTCACACTATACACAAACGTAACATTCAGATATATTACAATAACTGAATTAAATTTATAAAAGAACTGAAAATTCATATAGGGGAAATTTTTACATAGTTTAGTGTATTTTAATAGCAAATTTACAGGAACAGCACAGACAGACAACATTAAAAACATGTACTTGCATGTAGGACAACTCAGAAAAGTATGGTGAATGGATGGAATTTATTCTATGATAAAAATGCTACAAACACCATTTAGTTGCCATCAATAAGAAATTTACTCGTTTTAAAAATGCTGGCATTGTCCAGAAAAATTTAACAGGCTTATTTATAATCGTTATAAAGTTGAACTGCTGAAACTTGTTCACTGAAACATTTTGACTTTCACTAACGTTCTGTGTCCCTGAATTTATACGAAAAATTCACACACAAATGAAATGGAAAACCTACCAATACCTAATTTCAGTCCCCTATTTTTCCACTTTCAATTGTATACTTAGATTCCTTTTGACCCCATGAAGAAAAAAAAATCTAACGTTCACAACTACCAATAACAAGAAGAGAAATTTTTTTTTTTAAGAATGAAATTTTTTCTCATTAAGTGGATTCTTAAGCACGTTCTCCCGTATGTGGCGTGCTAGCTGGATGTCTTTTGGCATAACTGTTAACACGTTTGGCACGGATAGCACACAGGTCAGTGTCTTCAAAAAGACCAACCAGCTAGGCCTCACTTGCCTCCTGCAAAGCACCAACAGTTTCACTCTGGAAGCGCAGATCTGTTTTGAACTCCTGAGCAATTTTTCGCACCAGATGCTGGAAAGGAAGTTTGCGAATCCGAAGTTCAGTGGACTTTTTGATGACGTCAAATTTCATAGAGTACCAGGCTTGTAATGATGAGGCTTCTTCGCCCCGCCCCTCCTCTCTCCCTTCCCCTCCCCTCCCCCTCCCCCTCCCTCTCCTCTCCTCCCCTTACCCCTCTCCTCCTCCTCCTCTATCCCTTTCCTCCTCCTCCCCTTCCCCTCCCCTCCCTTTCCTCTCCAGGAGCGGGCGCACTCTTGCGAGCGGCTTTTGCAGCCGGTTGCTTTCTCGGTGTTTTCCACCAGTAGTCTTGCAGGCAGTCGCTTTGTATGAGCCTTGGTATAGAGACCTCCTTTCTTACCTCCCTTTGCCTTCGGGAGCTAGAGACAGCACTGGAGTTAGAGCGACTGTGCCGCGTCCGCGGCAGCGGCGCAGCGAACCCCTAGGGGACCATTTTTATTATTTTGTGGTAAAGAAAGCATTACACAAAACATATGAAATAAAGAAAATGATCTATACATGGACTAAAAATTTTAATCTTCTTAACAAAAAACACTAAACAAAATAAAAAGAAAATTGGGAGAAAATATTGCAATGTGTATAATAGAGTTAATAGCCCTTACACACAAAAAATGCACATAATAAATAACTCATGGAAATTTTCCCAGCTATCAGCACAATTCATAGAAAGAGAATCATCATTAGGAAGTAAATGTGAAAAATATTTAAACATTTTGTTGTCAAACAATAGTGATAGCATCTTTTACTCGTTAATCAAATGTTTAAGCGTGACCTTGCTTGTTGTTTATGCAGTTAAAAATTGTGGTTATACGTGTAATGAAATGTGTCATCATCAAAAATATAAGAGAACAATATTAATGACATAAAAGTGATTCTGATTGTTAAATGAAAAAAGATAGTCATAAAATTAATATATACAATATGATCACATTTTTATTTTTTTTTGAAATGTTTACAGAGGGATGGAGAAACAAAAAGAAATACAACAAAATATTAACTGTCGTTATCATTAGGTGGTGAGATTTCTTTCGATTCTATCCCCTTCATCTTTAACTATGGTTTTCATAATTATCACAATTAATCACACCCTTCTGGAGGATCAAAGGCAAACCAGACAGCAGTGCACCTCTCAGCAGGGCCGTGGTGCCAAGACCCTGAGGGGAAAGAAACATTTGCAGCAGAGATGAAGCCAGCCTCTCCGGAGTCTCCGGTCTTTGCACAGCTAGTCCCTGGTAGATACTGTCAGTGTCTTACAGCTGTTTCCCAAAAGAGTCTCCTTTCATCTTAATCAGAGGACTCCCTCATGGCTTTCTAAGTTCAGTACAGACTAAATCCTCATTGCTTCCCCAGCTCCAGAGCTGCCACACCCTGACCACAAATTCTGCCTCAAATCAAGCCGAAAACCCTGGCTCAGGTCCACACCAGGCCCGCCTCAAATCTTCTCTACCACTCCTGCTCTTTCTTCTCCTCGCATAGAACCAATTGTTTGTCCTTCCCAATAAGCCAGAATGAGGTATGGTCTCTCACCCAAACTGAAACCTAACACGTGGAATGGCACTGCCGCAGACTGGACAACGAGCGGGGCGTTCCCTCTGTGCTCCAAAGATCTCAAGAAGTCTTTGGCCCTTCACATCCCAGCCCTTCTGATTGCCACCTGGCCTCCTATGGACCAGCCTCTAACCTTCTAGGAACATTTCCCCCAGCAATGGTTTCCAGAAGCAGCTGCCTAGTGAGGGCTGGCCCACAGGATCCAAACGTCTCTGGCACAGGTGCAGTTTCAGAGCAAATTTCCAGAGATATTTCTTCCTTTCTGCTTCAACAAGGTGTTCTAAGTTCATCTTGTACATTCCTAGCACCTGTCCTGAAATCAACTATTTCTCCGAGCAGCCCTGTTCCTTTTAGTGGAGAAAGGTATTTATAAGTCACCATCTAGCTGCTAGGTGTTCTGATTGCTATATCCATTGTGTCACTCTTTCCGGGCCCTTTCAGTGAACAGAGCTAGGGAGTATATGCATGTGTGTATGTGTATGAATATGGCATGTGTATATGCATGTACACATATTTAAGTCAATTTTTATTTCTTATCTATCTATATTGAAAACCATGAGTTCATACCAATACCTCCAATTCTAATCCCAAATCACAGTCTTCATTAGAGTTTCTACCTTTCTATATTTGTAGCTCCCTTCTCTATAAGTGAGAAATCTTGCTCCCATTATTCTTACTATATTTACTTATTCAGTCTGTCCCCCTTTAAGTAGTCAATTTCTCACCACTGCTGCAACTCCCTTCCGTGTACAAACACCCTCTTGACTTCCGTTGGGCTCCAATAAGCCATGTTGGGCCGCCCTCCTCCGTGGTCACAATACTCACCCATCTGGGGTGTGACAACTGCACTAGACAGCCCTTCTGCACACATAGTCCTCTCCCCCAGATTATGCTCAGACTCTCCATGACTACAGGACACCCCTCCCCTAACCCCCTCAATGCCAATACCTGCCTTACTTGACCCAACATTATGGCCTTAGGACTGAATTTTCAGAATGAAATGGGAAGAAGAAGAAACATGTACCTTGATTTTTTACATGTTATTTTATTACCACATATTAAATCATAATACATATCTACATCCTTATTTTTTTTTTTTAGGCAAGGCAACCCTTGCTTGACCTCACAGATTGCAAGGACCTTGTCAGCTTACAATCCTTATTTTTATTTTTTACATCTACAGTACCTTATCTTCCTAGGTGGTCTCCCATCCAAGTACTAACCAAGCCTGGCCCTGCTTAGCTTCTGAGATCAGATGGGATTGGGCTTGTTCAGGGTGGCATGGCCGTAAACAACATCTTTATTTTTTTTTAATTAGAACATTACACATAATACTAAAATCTCCTTTGATGATCGGCTTCAATTTTGGCCTTTTTTTTTTTCTTCTAGTGATAACCCCTGCCATTAGTTTAATATATATTCTTCTAAACTTTTTTCAGTAAGTTTACATTCATATGTATAAATGCATAATATACATCTTACATGGTCCTTCTCCCTCTCTTCCTTTCTCCTTTTCTAGGATTTGGTGTAGAGCTTAAGAATACAGTATATTCTGTCTGCTGTCAGCTTGAAATCAAGAGCTGTATTTTACTTTTCTTTATAATTTCAGCACCTAGCACGGTACCTAGGACATAGTAATAAAATGTTGCCATCATTGTGTTTCTTAAGCCAGATTTCCAAAAGTAAAATTAATTATTCAAAGGATTGAACCAACCTATGAGGCAATATTATTCTTTAAGAGGAAAGTGTGGTCCAGAAGACCCTTCACGGTCTGGCCTTTCACTCCCTCATCTCCCATCTCTTCCTCTGTACGCTCTGTGCTGCGCCATGCCGAACTCCTTGTAGGTCTCAGGAAGTGCAATGCTACTCACCATTCCATTTATATACCTGCTGCTGCTGCCTGGAATGTCCTCGCATCCTTGTCTACTTTTTGAACTCTTACCGATCCTGCAGGAAGTATTGCAAAATCCCTGCCTCTGGAAGCTGTTACTGTCTTTACAGGCGGTGGGTCATCCTTTTTTTTTTTTTTTTTTTTTTTTGCAGCCTCATTAGACTGTGCCTGTACTTCTGTTCACGGCACCCACTACACTGCACTGCATTTGTTTGGTTACCTCCCCGACTCCCCTCTCTAGACTGTGGCTCCTTAAGGGTAGGACCAAATTTTAGTTAATATGGAGTCCTCAGCACCTAGTGTGATGCCTGGAACCTTGTAAATATTCAATAGATACTGACTAAAAAAAAGAAGAAATAAAATGAAAGCTCTTCTCTTTTTTTTAAAGAGGAAGGAGTTCCCCTCACGATGTGGCTGTACCGGTGACTATCGTAGGCCTGTACTACCTTCTGCGCTGGTACAGGGAGAGGCAGGTGGTGAGCCACCTCCAAGACAAGTACGTCTTCATCACGGGCTGTGACTCGGGCTTTGGGAAACTGCTGGCCAGGCAGCTAGACCTGCGAGGCATGAGGGTGCTGGCCGCATGTCTGACGGAGAAGGGGGCCGAGCAGCTAAGGGGCCTGACGTCAGACAGGCTGGAGACAGTGATCCTGGATGTCACCAAGACAGAGAGCATCACTGCAGCCACCCGGTGGGTGAAAGAGCGCATGGGGAACAGAGGTACGGTCAGGGGGGTTCCGTCTATTCAACACGATGCTTCGTCCTCACTGTTTTAGAATTACCAGGTAAGGTAGCAGGTGAAAAGTCTTGGGGATCAGGTTAGAAATATATTAGGAATGTGTTTCATTACATGAAGACTCACTCATAAAATAAGTGAATAAATATTGATATGTGGGACTGCCCTGAAAAAAATCAGGTCGTATGGAACATATATGTATCAGGAAGAAAGAAGGAAGTTTACTGACAGTGGGAAGATAGATTTAACACGTAAAAGATTGTGCCTGGAGTGAAAATAGATGAAGAATAGAGAGGCAATGAGGGAAAAGAAAGAGGTGACTATGGTGTAGAAACTCTAATTTGCAGGCGTGGTAACCTCTGAAAATGCAGAGTGAAAACGTTAACTGCAGTTTCTTTAGGGCAGGATGCCATTATGCTGCCTCTGTGCCACTCTACATGTCTTTTCCTGAAACAGTATAAGCTGGTTTTTTCCAAGTCACCAGATCATGAGCACAGAAAGACCACTGTATTCAGGGAAGTTCTGGGAATATATTGTTCAACTAGTGTCCTTGGGTAAATTTATGATGAGGTAATTTTAAGAAAATAGGTGAGATCAAGTTATACCCAAACTCTGGTCACCAAGAACTGAGCAGTATCTCTGCATGTTGTCCCCTCTTATCAGCCCTGAGAAGAGTTTCCGAGGAAGCCCAGGCAAGCAGCAGAAAAGGTTTCCTTCCTGTGAGCCCGAGCAGGTGTCTGACCTTTGGCAAGGCAGCAGCTCAATTTCCCAGTCCCAGGCAGATCATTTGGGGTCTGGAAGTGGAGTATTCACCCAGGACAGCTGCAGAGAGCATCCTGAAGACTAGTAGCGTTAGTATTGACTCTCTTCCATCCTTGCTCTCACCTGGAGAAGCACAAATGCACCTGGGCAAGAAGTCACCTTGAAGGAGCCACTGTTTTCTCAGTAATTCATTCTCAAGTTCTCCTGCACGCTTTTTCCTTGCAGAGCCCTCCTGATCCCAGCTCTGAGAAGGAAATCCGGAATTAATTCTCCCCCCGCCGTGGGTCCTCCCATTCCCAGTGGCTTCTGTGCCGGCAGCACTGGAGGAAGCCAGCACTCCATCATCTTTTTCATGGAAGGCACTGGGCCCCTTTTTCTGAGGGGAAAGTTAAATGTCTTCCTTTGTGGCTCTGGCAAAAAATGCTTGTTCACAATTGCTGAGAGCAACATCATTTTCTAGTTTCAACTCGACAAGAAAACTAGTTAAATTTTTGTCTGAGTTTCATAGTTACTGAAGCCCCCAAAAGAGAATGAAATACAGCCTTGCTTCAGCCTGGACTCTCAGGATGTTACTGTGGAGGCCTTGCCCCACGCATTATACCAAATGCACTGAAACGCATCCATACTCACATAGAAAAAAACAAAGAAAAAAGATTTTTCTCTTAGTTAAAAATAAGGCGAATTTCAAAATAAAATTTAAAATAGTTTTATTTTAAAATAAGTTTTACTTAAAAATTGAGTTAAAAAAAAAACTATCCCAACTATCCATGATTCGTCTTAATTGGTGATTACCTATTGCTTTGTACCAATCAATCATCACACAGGAATTCTTTTGATGTGGGAAATTTTAACCCCTACATTGCTTACAGAACAATAAACCATTAATGAGATGGATACATATTTGGTAATTTATTTCAATAAGTGTTTTATATGGACATTTTATTTCAAGATCCAGGAATGAATAAAGACTTTTTGTTGCCTGAAGCAATTCCATAAATACCTGAAAATTCCTTAGGCCTCAGGAACTGTGTCTCCTGCAAAGTTTTACCTTCTCTTCCCTCTCCTCTAATAATAATTAGAGAAAAATGTAAAAGGGCCTGTCTTGGCTCTTCCAAGGACAAATCTGCATGTGTTAATGAAAGATTGAAGCCTCAAGACTCCCCCACCCCCCAAGCATTTCAAAATAAGCCACTTAAAGTTCAGGAGCTAAATCTGATGCACTTGGGGACTGCTGATGCCTGTGTTTCCCAGGATCAGCTTTTTCTTCTTTCTCTGCATTGCTGAATCAGAGCTGTTACTCTAAAGGTGAACCCCTTAGCATAAAGCCTTCTCTGAAAATCTAGGTACACATACTTTTCTAACTCTTTTGATACTCAGGCTTGGTAGTATAATTAGCAATACATTCCCTTTTCTGATACAACTTTTATGGCACACAATTTTAAATCCCTTGAGAGGAAGACTGATACCTTAAAAGACATTTACACATGTAGTATTTATACATACGCTCTCCTAAGAGACTAGACAGCATCGGCAGATAAGAATCAGGGAGCATCCCCTGTGTAGTGTCTGCTGGCACAGCTGTAATGCCAATCCCTCGCTTTCTTCCTTTTGAGAATAAGACTATCTGTAGTCGGGAGGGGCTTCTGTTGGGGTGTTGAGCCAAGGGCACAAGTTGTGGTAGATACTGCCTTCTTATTCTGGTAATACACACACACACACACACACACACACACACACACACACATACACACACAGCCCCAAAATTCTAAAAATGAAAATAGGAAGCTTAATTATTATAAAAGAAAAAGTATAACTGATATTAGAAGTAGCTACCTGAGGGCTTTTAAATAACAAAAATTCAAGTGTGTAAATTTTAAAGATAAAATTGGAATTATTGAACGAGTTATGAACCAGGAAGTATCCCATCTAGCAAATAAAAAAGAGCTCCTTCAAGCTGCAAAAAAGGAAAGTTTTTTAAAGCCAGAGAGGGATGAAAAAAAAGTAATTTATTAGTAAAAAAAAAAAAAATGCATTGTTTCAAGCAAGGTCACCCTCCTAAGGGAAACAGGAAAGGATCTATCAGCATATTACCTCCTAGTGCTGAACAGGAAATTCTAGGTTGACTTACATTCCCGGGGAAAGTTGAAACTATAATTAGATTAGGTATTAAGTCTTGGTTGGCTGCAGTGTGGTTTAATATAATTGGCAACTTTTGGGTCTATGGCCATGCTACCCTGAACAAGCCTGATCCCATCTGATTTTGGAAGCTAAGCAGGGTCAGGCTTGGTTAGTACTTGGATGGGAGACCATCTAGGAAGACCAGGTGGGGTGGGGAGGGAGTGACAACACTTGTAGATTGTTGCCTCCTTTTCAACAGGGTCATCCTCATGGACTAACAGTGAAAATTCCTTTCTTGCAGTTTTTTGGGTAATAAGTGTTGTGGTAAGTAGACCAGGCTTTGTGAGACGATGAATGTATGTGAACTGTAAGACCACCCTTTGTGTGTGTGTGTGTGTGTGTGTGTGTGTGTGTGTGTGTGTGTGAATTGCAATCTGTTTCCCAGACACTTTTCCCTGAGTTACTATCTACTGCCAGAACCCAGCCACCTGAGCCAGTTCACCCTGCGTATTGCCCTACATCAGCAATTCTCATTCAAGGTGTGTAAAAGCACCAGACTGTGTCAAAAGTCATGGGGAGAATACAGTAATTTACTAAAGTAATATTTGAGTTGCAAAGGTTGTACAGTTTCCCTTCCAATAAAACATTCGAAAGGCGTCAAGATTATCTGTGACCTAACCCTCAGTGGGTCGCTCACATTCCTATACAGTTTTTAAATAAAAATGAAGGAAAAGCGTGGCAATTAACACTGCCAGGAATTGCACATTTATAGCACTACCTACCATCATTTGCATGAGCACAGCCTTCTCTCTGTATAAACACAATCCATCCATTTGTGTAATAGAGCATATCTCCTTTGGCCTATTCAGCATACCTCTCCAGTAATTCTACCCTCTTTCTCTCCTAAATCATTAATCTTTTGTTCTCCACTACTTACTTCTCCCATCTTGCCATCCCCTCACCACTACTAAATCTTATTCTGCTTGCCACAGAATTCCTCTATGGACTTGTCCATACTCACTGTCTCTTACCCTTCTTCCTATTTTCTATTAGAGTATCTTCAATTGTGCACCCACTCTCACCACTCTTCCCAAACTGCTTTTATTGAAGTGTCCAATACCTTCTCCTTCTACATCCAAGAATTAATTCTCAAGCCTCACCCTGTTTCACATAGAAGCTTTAACTACTTTCTCTCCTTTTTTTTCTTATTGTGAGTTGTTTATTGTAAGATAATTTCCAAATACCTTGCTGTCTTTTGTAATTTAAACAATGGACCATTAATTTATTCTGACCAGGACAGCAGTCAAGCTAAAAACAAAATCAGGTGGCTGAATTTTCCTTCTTTACCTCTTGTCTGAGGATGAAACTCGATTTTTAATAATCCAGAGCTGCAGCACCAGAGATGATCTCAATCATCTCTTTTGTGATGACAGCCTAGCGAATGCAATTAAAAGTCAAATTCAGTTTGTCGATCATCTCAGAAGCATTCTTGCTAGCGTTGTCTGTGGCCATCATCCTAGCACTTTGCTCACCCATGGTGGATTCCTTTAGAGAACAGTAGATGATGTTGGCCAGATTGTCTTCTGGGTAATTCTGTAGCATATCAGCATCAATATCATCATGCTTTCAGCACTCGCAATGATATTAAGGAAAAAGATGAGCTTTTCTTCTGTCTTGTAGGAAATGACAGACCTGAATCAAATAAAGACGATAGATACTTTATCAAATTCATATACAGAATTTAATAATTCCAGGGCAATGACTAATGCAACTCCAAAATTAGGGGGTTTTCTTCCCACTTCTTTGTCACCAGAAACTGATCAGACAGAATGAGTCCTATGAAGTATATCCCTAATTTTATCATCAACTCCAACAATCTTAATTTCTTTCCCAGCTGCTGGGAGTGTAGCCACCTTACTTTTCACCTGTTTAGCAACCGAGGAATGGATAACACCACAAAGCCCTCTGTCTGAGGACACACTGATAAGAAAGTGCTGTTCTTGTACTCAGGCACCTTAATATCAGCTTTTTCATACAGAGCCAAAGATCCTGTTCCATACACGTAAGTTGGTTTCAACTCCCTTTAGCTCAGGAATATTTGGCTGCTGCTACTATTTTCCATAGACTTTGGTAATTTTCTGGATGTTTTCGATTGACTTTAGTTGCCTGGTACTCTTTCAAAGTTGTCATATTTCGAACTGGGATCCCTCGTGGCTGCATAGACCAGGCTGAGACCCCAGTAATGCCCACCCGAGAAAATATGGTAGTACTGGCCCTGCCGAAGGTCAGTCAGACAGGGTTTGTTTCCCTCCTTCTTGATACACCCGTTTCCCTTGGCTTCTAGGACACCCCTCTCTTGGAATTTATTTCCTCTTATCTCATTGTTTTCTCTCAATTTCTTTTGCTGGTTCCTCCACTGTTCCCAGATCTTTAATGCAATGTGTCCCCAGGACTCAACTCTTGGACATCCAGGGTATGTACATTTATATTTCCAACCCATAACTCTCTCCTGGGCTCCAGACTCAAATTTCCAGTAGCCTTCTTTACATTTCTACTTGAATGTCTGGGGGAAACTCAAATTTAACCTTTAGTGAACTGAACTCCTGATCATTGCCCATTTCTAAACCCTCTCCATCTTTCAGTCTTTCACCGTTGAGTAGAGCGCTGTCAGCTTGTCATATATGGCGTATCTTATGTTAAAGTATGATCCTTCTATACGTACTTTGGTGCTGTTATCATTAAATGATCTTGAATTTTGTCAAGTGCTTTTTTCTGCATCTATTGAGATGGTCATATAAATTTACTTTTTTAGTCTTAACGCAGTGTATCACGTTTATTAATTTGCATATGTTGAACCATCTTTGCATTTCAGGGATAAATCTGATTTGATCATGAGTATGATCCTTTTAATGTGCTATTGAATTCAGTTTGCTAATATTTCGTTGAGAATTTTTGCACATATATTCATCAGGGATATTGGTCTGTACTTCTCTTTTCTTATAGTGTCCTTATCAGGGTAATCCTGGCCTCACAGAATGATTTTGGAAGTGTTCCCCCCTCTTCAATTTTTGGAAGATTTTGAGAAAGACTGGCATTAATTCTTCTTTAATTGTTTGGTAGAATTCACCAAGAAAGTCACTTAGTCCTTGGTTTTTCTTTGTTTTGAATTTTTGATTACTGATTCAATCTCCTTACTCATTATTGATCTGTTTTAAATTCCATTTCTTCATGATTCAATCCTCATAGGCTGTTTGTTTCTAGGAAGTTATCCATTTCTTCTAGGTTATCCAATTTGTTGGTATATAATTGTTCATAGTAATCTCTTATCATTCTTTGTATTCTTGTGCTATCAGCTACACCATCTCTTCTTTCATTTCTGATTTTATTTATACGTCTTTTCCTTTTTTCTTAGTCTACCTATGGTTTGTCAATTTTGTTTATCTTTTCAGTAAACCAGTGCTTTTTTTAAAAAAAATCTTTTCTATTGTTTGGTCTATATTTCATTTATCTGCTCTGATCTTTGTTATTTCCTTTTTCTGCTACCTTTGGGCTTAGTTTGTTCTTTTTCTCATTCTTTGAGGTATAATGTTACATTGTTTACATGAGATCTTTTCTTTTTTCTTATTGTGTGTATTTATCTCTATAAACTTCCCACTGAATCCAGGGACATTCCTAAGAAGTTTTATTTTTCAAAAGTCTTAATATCAGGCAATCAAGTCATATCTATATTCCAATTACTAAGGCACGCTCTGTGGTTTCCTGGGTGTTGTTTCCTACCTATCAGTAGTGAGGAGAAGTTTCGAGGCAGGCCAAGGAATTAGGTTCACAGACACTATATGAACCTAACCAACTCTAAGGAGAATTATTGTTTCCAGGATGAAATTCCAAAGCAGACCATTGAGACCAGCTACAGTCAACTTCCACACACAAGTTTTACACATTCCCTTCATTTGTCTTTTCAGGTCTTTACTCTTTTATCCTTACACCAACCGATCTCAGGCCTCTGTGCCAGCCAGCATCCTGAATAAGTGTTCTGAGGCGTGAAGAACAAAAACCCCACAGAGGGTCTTGAAGCTAAAAGGTGTCCTAGCCCAATCAGCCTGAGACCTAAAACAACCTGTAGTCCAACAAAGCCATGTCTTTTGACCTATTGCCATGAGGGAGACCATACACCAGGGAACCCATACGTAATCTCACCAAAGAGTTAGCATAGGATTTAGGAGTGAAGTGATATTTTGATAGGCTCCAAGCAGAGCAGGGCTGTGTGGAAAGGTCCACCATAGAGCTGAACTGCAAAGTGGACTCACAGTCTGTTTCTTTAGGTAGTACAGTTAAGATAGCTGTGAAATGTTAGGACTAGCAACTCCTTATTTGAAGCTCTGCTTCTGAGTCATATATTGAAGCTGTTTCTGTGTCAAAGTGACTCAGAGGCAAGAATAGGATATTCATTCTTACTGATATAATTTTAAACAACAAAGTTTTTTGATAGTCTATGCTTTTAGAGAATACATTTTCCCAATAAATGACAATGCAGAAATTACTCAAAAAAAAAGGGGTTTTAAAGACAATTTACAGTTGCAGCATATCCTTTGTTGAAACATTCAGCTAGAGATTCAGCAGAAATTTACTTTTGCAGTTCAAGTTGATATTTACTTTCTCAAGGACTAGGTCCAGGACATGGTAGGGGAAAGACCGGAGTGGTTGGGGAGAGGAATAAGGACTTGGCTAAACTTCTGCTTTCTTTGCAATTCACTCTGTAGTTATCTTGCAGTTTCCTTCTATTCATATTTCTATCAATCTGAATTTTGAAAAGAAAATAAGGAATTAATATTTTCTGTCTGACCCTGTAATCTTCTCATCAATAGCTTGGGTCCCAGGCTCACTGCTACAGAAGAAGAATATTTCAGGCCTGGGGCTATATCTGTTTGAGGAAAGTAAAATATCCTCCTTTTGAGATGGGCAGGCAAAGCCTTTTACAGCTCTTGACAACCTTTTCTGTAAAGGCCACCTGACACTCTTATGATAATTCTAGCCCATGATCCTTCCTGTTCAAGATCTTCTCGTACTTACCCCCTAACGATTAACATTTATGTGCTTATTTAATATGCTTGTTATTTCAAGCAAGTTGTAAACTTTTTGAGAAAAGGAATGATGCCATAAATATGTGTACGTGTTTAATACACATTAGAAAATATTTTAGTCCTTCTCAGGAGCTCAGTGGTGCTGAGCAAATAAGAACCAGCAAATATCTCCTGGCCAGGTTTGTGTTGACACAGTACCAAGACCAGACCTCTTGCCTTTTCCCATCTGAGCAGAAAACTCTGTAATTGGTAGGAGGTCAGGGGAAGTGTGGAGCCAAAGGCATATATTGTTCAAGATGCCACCTTCTTAGCCTATGAATCCTTAGCTCCTAAAAAGTGAATACAGGGAAGGGTAGTTAATTTTAAACTCAAAGCAAGTCTGGGGGTGGCAGTCCCCATGGGTGTCCTCCACCTGAGCAGGAGAGACTGTCCCCCACCTTGTCAGTTGTAAGGAGGGCAGATGTCTGGACTGATTGCATGTATGTGAGGATTAGGATCAGGACTGATCTTTTGTCTCCTACTTTCCCTTCATCTCCTCTTTCTCCCTTTCACCTCCACTTCCTCCTCTTCTGCTTGTTCCTTTCTTCTTCTTCACCCTTCTTCCCTCCTCCTCCTCCTTCTTCTAATTTCCCTTCCTCTTTTTCTTCTACAGCTTTGTAAATTGCAACCCATTTACCCCTAAAACTGTTTCCCAGAGTCACTTACCCAGCTGAAGTGTCATTTAATAACATCCACTACCCTGTTTCCTGGGCCATTGATTTACACTCTCAGCCTACAGGCTCTGGAAATGCAGCATGTGCTGTATTTAGTTGTTGGAGAGTCAAGACATTGGTTAATTAAAAAGTAGGTAAGATATCAAAGCTTACAAAGAGTTTAATTACAAAACTATAGGAAGAGGCAGACTTATCTCACCGACATCAGTCTCATTTGCTTACAATCCAGTATTTCCTTTCTTTCTTCTTTATCTTTCCTTCCTTCTTTCTTTCCTTTCTTCTTTCTTTCTTCTTTCTTTCTTTCTTTCTTTCTTTCTTTCTTTCCTTCTTTCCTTCTTTCTTTCTTTTTAGATTATGGGAAGAGGGGTACAGTTATATAGCTAGAAATTGTACATCCATGCATGCAGGTAACACGTGTGACCATCATCTCTTAGAGAAAAAAGTCAAGATCCAAGGCACGTACAGCCTCAGGAACACTGCCTTCAACATCTATTTTTAAAGCAAATAATCTTCCAGCTTGACAGTTATTTAAATTTCAACTAATTTCTTCTCTCTTTCTGGGTCCAGAACAAACTTACTCTGAATTGGTAAACCTTCTGAAAGGATGGGGGGTGGCACATGCCAGAGCAGTGTCTCTTCCGTGGTGATTTCCCTCAATCTACTGAGTTCAGTAAAAGTCTCACAGGATCTGCCTCACTCTTGACAGCAGACACAGGCACCCTGGAACCGTTTCTTCCTGGCTACAGAAGCCTCTGCAATCTTTGATTCGTGAATCCTAGTCCTTGACTATTTTGCCAGCTCATTCCTTCCAGTAAATATTTTTAGATCCACCAGGATCTGCACTCAAATTGGTTCTACTGCCTCTTTGCTATCCCTCATCTTAATACATTCACTCTGATTTTTATCCAACTTCAATTCCAAGGGCAATCGTTTTAATTACTCATTTGTTTATATTTGACTCACTTGCCTATTTCAAAAAAGTGTACTCACTCAGCCAAACCACAATTCTGGTTGAATCCAACACAGCTGAATATGGCTAAAGAACAACTAAGCTGATTTGTATTTAAATGAATAAACTTCTGTTACTGCTGTCCAGTAATCATATTATACTCTCTTAGTCCATTCTCTCTCATTCGCTTGGGCAACTAATTTACACCTTCCCCTCTCTCTTCAAACCTCTACAACTCCCCCCACCCCACTTAGATATTAATGGAATGATTTAATGATATTGCTTCTATTTGACTAAGAAAATTGAAGCATTCTGAAGAGAACTTTCACCACATCCAGCAGCACCACATCACTTACTCAACCAATGTTTACAATGTCACATATCCAGCCTTTTTACCTGTCCACAGCAAAGAATTCTGTGTGCCTGTCTAGAGCCAACACTTCCTTCTGCCCATGTAGCAGGTCCTCTCTTCGATCACACTCAATTCTCTCTCTCCAGCTCAAGCCAGCCCATCAACACACAAAGATACCGTTATTTCTAAACAATATATATATATTAAATAATATATAAAGTACATATATATAATACATATATGTGTAATAGATATATTACATATATATGGCAAACAAGCAAGAAAGAAAACTTCTCTTGACTCACTAATTCCCTCTCCAAATGCCACCCCATTTCTTTGTTTCCTTATATTGACCACTCTTTGAAAGAGTAGCCTATACATGCCATCTCTGGTTTCTCTTTTTCCATTTTTTCTTAAATGCATTCCAATCAGTCTTTGGCCCACCACTCACTTGTAAGTGCTCTTGTCAAGACCACCCATAACCACTGATAAATCTTATAGTGCATTATCAGTCTTCATCTTACTTGACCTATCAGAATTTGACACAGCTGATTACTCCCTCCTTAATATACTTTGTTTGCTGAGACCCAGGACACCACACTTCACTTGGTTTTCCTCTTTCCTCCCTGGTCTCTCCTCAGTTTCTATTGATGGCTCTGTCCCTTCTCCCATCTCTCAGCTGGGCTCAATGTTTCTCCATAATGCCAAGCGTTCAACTGGACATTGGAAAATAAGTCACATCTATGCTTGAGAAGTTCATGGCCCTCAGAGGAGACAGGCAAATCAATGGTTAATTACAATGCAACAAAGCCTCACCATCTGAATCCAATTGGGTCCACAAGAGTTATGGCTCAGAAGGTAATGATTCTGTGAGCTCTGACTTATTAGTCACTGAAATCATCTCTCTACAAGTGGGTCTGTGACTTTCCCTTAAAGCTGGACCAAGGCCTGGCATAGGGGTGTACAACAAACGCATGTTGAAGAAATATAGATTATTGTGTATATCATTCCTTAGAGAATCAAAGAGGAAGACACTTATCTCCCTAGGGCAATAGGTCAAGGAAAGGCTCACAGAGGAGCTGAGCTGTAATCTAAGAAATTGATAAGGAGAAAAGGGTGTTCTAGACAGAAGGAGCAGACTGCAAAGAAAGGAAAGAGAGTTTAAAAGAGCTCGATTATCCGGAGAACAGCATGAACATGGCAGTCACAGAGGATGGGTCTGTGTCCGTGAGATTCACGTGAGACTGGGCTGGAAAGAGGCAGCACTAACACTCCCTCTGCCTGAAGCATCTTCATATCTGGTAAGAAAACTCATTTCTACTTTGTGCCTTTAGGTTGTAGCATGGAAATCTTCCCAGCTGCCTGGGGTTTATTCTTTCATATCACAGGCCTGGTCTCAGGCATGCCTAGGTTGCCCTTGGGACACACTCTCTTGCCTTGTGTTTCATAAGAGAGCGTTGTCCTTTCAAAGTTCATGTGGCTCTCACAGAACCAGGCAACTCCAAAACAGGGCTCATGAAGCCTGACTACATACAAAATAAGATCTAAGCATCTCCAGAGGTGAAGGCGAGTTAAGAGACAAGTTCTTTGAAGACTGCAGTTTCCCTCCTCGATCGCTCAAGAACAGAATGGCAAGTATATTTGTTCAAGCAACATTTACTGAGCACAGTTTCCAGGCTCCCTTGCTGCTGCTCTCTCATGCCTGCACAGGCCTTCTTTTCTCTAAGTCTCAACACTCAGTACACTTAAGCTTCATGTCAGGCATGGTTCTAACCATTTTATAAGAATAACTCAGTACATTTTCACAACAACCCAGTGAGGCAGATGTTATAATTATTTCCCTTTTGTAGATGAGAAAACTGAAATGTCGAGTTGCTTGCACAAGATCACCCAGCAAGTCAGTGGCAAAGTCAGGAATGAAATCCAAGCATTTGCTGTACGGCCTGTGTTCATAACACTTGTGTTGTTCCCTCTCACTACAACCCTCTATCATCTGCCATCCAGCCATCAGACCTGGAACAACAATAAACCTCCTTCCTCCCCTGCTCCAGAGGATACATTTATTGTTTGGGTTGTTTTCCTTGCTTTCTTTCATATTCATGTGCTAGGACATCTCTCCTAACATTTGCTTTACATAACAGCTTTCCAAGATCTTAGTAAGTTTATTTCTCAAATCTAATCTCTATGGAAGAGCTGTTAAGTCGTTAACTTTTCTTGAGTTAGAAGTAAAGATGTTCCATAAATAGTTGAGTTTTTAAAAGAGTCTTCCTGTTGGCTTTTGCAAAAAAGACATCCCTTTTGAGAAGGAAATGAAGAAGCTAAATCATATGCATCAGTGTTGCTGGCTTTAAATTTAACTTCTTTTTATAATCCTGGGTTAGGTGCCTATAAGTAAGCAGATCAGAGCTGTTCCAGCCAAGTGAAGCATTGCTTCTCTTTCTGATAAGCCAGGCCTTCCTTCATGCAGTGGTCTTCTTTCCCTAGTCACCATCCAGTCTTTAAGCTCACACATTAGGATCCACAAACTTCCAGACTTGTGTTTGAGACATGTCTAAGAGTGGAACTTTAAGTAGTGTCATCAAGAGAGCGCAATCAGGAACACAGACTCCGGTTTCAAATTCTACCCAATTTTTCACTGGTGGTCTAGTGGTTAGGATTCGGCACTCTCAAATTCTATCCAATTTTATCACTTAGTAGCTGTGTGACCTTGGACAAACTATAAAACTTCTTTGAGCCTTGGTTGCTTTGTCAGTAAAATAGGGACAATAGGCCCTACCTGTCGGGAGCCATTATTGAGACACTGAAGAAGTCACGTAGCTTATAGGCCATAAAGCAGTTGCTGAGACTGCTTAAACAATGGTTAGAGGAAGCAGGGAAGCAGGGATTTGAGTTAAACATTACTGACCCTGGAGGGGAGGTTTGCCTCCTAAAGAAATCCTTTTAAGATAGTGGAATGTTTTACAGAAAGCAAGGATGTTTGTACCCTAAGGGAAGGATGTATAGGAACTTATGTAAATGTCAGCACTCCTATGGTAATGTACTCTGTGCCTTGCTATTGTGTTCAAAAAGAAATATAAGGGCTATGCTAAATAAACTCGAGACTACAGCATTGTCTGTATGCCCTCCTGAAGCTTTCCTGTCTTCTTTTTTTCCTTAGGCTTCCCCCCCCCCCTTTTAAGTTCTGTTCGACTTTAGCCGGCTGGCTCCGGCACCTACCCCAAAGACCCTTGGAAACATCAAATTAACTGATCCATATGCCTGACACAATAAGTACCCAAAATAAGTTAGTTTATTAAAAAACTATTCTCCTCTCAACAAACTAGGAATAGAAAAAAGTACCTCAACAAAATTAAAGCTATATATGGAAAACCCACAACAAACCTACTTGATGGTGAAAGACTGAAAGCTTTTCCTCTAAGATCAGGAACAAGACAAGGATGCTTGCTTTCATTATTTCTATTCAATATAACACTAAAAGTTTTAGCCAGAGCAGTTAGTCAAAAAGAAAAAATAAAAAGCATCCAAATTGGAAAAGAAGTAGGATTATCTCTGTTCACAGATGACATGATTTTTATATTTAGAAAACCCTAAAGATTTCACATCAAAATCTGTTAGAACTAATAAACAAATTCAGCCATCGCAGAATACAAAATCAACACAAAAAGTTCAGTTGTGTTCCAATACACTAACTATACATAATCCAAAAAGGAAACTAAGAAAACAATTCCATTTACAATATTGTCAAAAAGAATAAAATACTTAGAAATTAACTTAACCAATGAGGCAAAATACTTGTACATTAAAAACTACAAAATGTTACTGAAAGAAAGACACCAAAAAAATGGAAAGACACCCTGTGTTCATGGATTGGAAGACTTAATACTATTAAGATGTTAATACTACCTAAAGAGATCTACAGTATTGATGTGATCCCTATTAAAATCCGAAGGATGATTTTTACAGAAATAATAAAAAAAATTCATCCTAAAATTCATTTGGAATTTCAAGGGAGACTGAATAACCAAAACAATCTTAACAAAGATGAAAGTTGGAGGTCTCACACTTCCTGATTTCCAAGCTATAGTAAAACAACGTGGTACTGGCATAAAGGTAGACACCTAGACCAATGGAATAAAATAGAGTGTAGTGTCCTGTCCAGAAATAAACACATATGGTCAAATGATTTTTGATGAAGGTGCCAACACCTTAATGGGGGAAAGGATAATCTTTTCAACAAATGGTGTTGGGAAAACTAAATAGCCACGTGCAAAAATGAAGTTAGACTTTTACCTTATATGTATTATATACAAAAATTAACTCTAAATGAATCAAAGACCTAAAGAACTAAAACTATAAAACTCTTAGAAGAAAATATAGAGGGAAAAGCTTCATGACATAAGATTTGGCAATGACTTTTTGGATATGACACCACAAGTACAGGTGACAAAAGAAAACAATAGGTACATTGGACTACGTCAAAATTACAAACCTTCATGCTGAGTAATATTCCACTGTACTCCTGACTTCCTGACTATTTATCTTGCTGCTAAAGTGAAGGGTTTGAGGGTTTAGTATATTCTTTGATGGTGGAGTCATGTTGGCAGCTGCTGTGTTCATCACAAACACATGCCCTCTGCTACAAAAGAAGACTACTTACGCAGCCAACTATCCATAAATGACTTGAACCCCTTCTCCAACATTTCTCCCTCCGATTTTCAGGGAAGCATTTGATTAGTTTACTTATAATACATCAACCCTATAATTAACACAATAACAAAAGACAAATACCTTAAACCAATACTGCAATATATAAGCCAAATAACATTTGATCAAAGCATAAATGGAAGTTGATGATCAAAAGCGTTCATGTGGGGAAATTAGTTATCTTTCCAGAAATTATCCAATGGTCTAGATAAAATTCTATTTCCCTAAAAAAGCAGTCAACTTACAAAATGTAGTTAAAATCGTGACAATCAATATTGTTTTTTCTGATTGCCATGTATATTTCCCCATGTTCCAAATACAGATCTCCATGTTTCTCCCAGTTCACTCTCATCTTTCCCAGACTCACTCATCTCATTTAAACAAGAAAAAAATTATGACTTCGATTTCATCACCTAGGTTAGGCAAAATGTTCCCTGAGTTTGCATCAAGTTTTGATTTTGTTAAATAAACATAATCACAGTTCTCTTAAAAGCCTGTCCCAAGTAGGCATTTCCTATCTTGAATTTATTGACCACCAAGTCATCTTCAGATTTAGTCAGCACAAGTGTCTTTGACTCATCCTTATTTACATTTAATGAAAAGTCATGCTGTTCAATTTCTGGAAATTGATATGAGCCAGGACCAGGCTCCATGGAAAGTCATGGGTAGCAGAACTGGTTGGCCGTGAAGGACCTCTGAATTCCAAAGAGAAGGCAGCTGGAAGCAGGCCTAAAGCTAACCCAGGAGAACAGCCTATATCTTGGAACAGGCAAGTCAACAGTTTGTGTGCAAATGGCTCTGTACCCAAGTACAATCACTTCTTTGGGGGACATTTTCTTTTTGGGTGGGGGTGTGGGTAGGGAGATACTTTTTTCCTTGACCCTTTTAATTCACATCCCAAAGCCACAAATGGAACGTGAGACTTAACCAAAAAACAAAATAAGTCAACCACTGCATTGACTCAAAAGCACAAGAAAGGATTGCACTTGAGAAACCCTAGGAAAAACAGCTGAATATCCAGAGAGGACATATAGATGGCCAACAAACATATGAAAAGATGCTCAACATCACTAATCATCAAAGTGCCTTTGATGAAGGTGGCAGAGGAGAGTTTAGGGGGATGAAATCACTCAATTATTGATTTTAAATGTCTTGCTTTAAGGCATATAAACACCTCTGGCTTCTCCCAGACAAAATCCTCTGTAAAAGCTATGATATCCACTACTACTATTATGTAAGTGGATCCTTAAGAAGAAAATTGGAGAGGTTCTGAGTTCTGCTTTTGGTTTATGTGGGGCAAAACAAGACATGGCTACCAGAGCTAGAGCACAGGTGACCCCTCCATATGGGTTAATCAATATAAACAAGTCTTTTTTCGTATATCCTATATGTTAAACACTAGGGGCTATATATGCATTTTCACTCATGTTTAAACAAGCTGTAGTCCTTGTACAATGTCAAAGAGGAAGGGGGGAGAGGAGGCACAGGGGTCAAGGGGGCTCAGCAAGAACAGCTAATCAGCAAGAACTAGCTAATCAGCAAGAACTAGCTAACTTGAAAAAGGATGTTGTGGACTTTGGCCTCCTCCATTCTCTCCGTCATCTATTATTTGTCATTTTCTATTCTTTCAAATGGAAATATCACTGACGGCCCTGGGTTCTTGCGATCTCCCAAAATGGAAATCAAGAGCGGTCATCGGACAGCAATGTAGACAAAGAGAAAGTTTTATTAAACTCTGTGCACAAGGGAACCAACTCTGTGAAAAAGAAGAACAGGTGGTTCCCCAAGGGAAGCTGGGGCAGGGGTTTTTAAGGGTGTTAAGCTGGGGGAAAGCTATGTCTATGCATGTAAAAGGGAAGGTTTCTTGGCACATGAGCAGTGTGGCTAGATGTCTCTTCAGGTGTGCATTAGCATGCCTCATTAGCATGTTAAATCTTCACCCCTGTGTTGTTTTAGCAGTTTAATAGAGAAAAGTTTACACAGGCACTTTTGAGCCTGACTGTACCTGTGGAGCCAAAGGAAAAGTCCCTCAGCCCTTTGTAAGTAGATCTTTGTTGATTATCTTCCCTAGGGCAGGTGTCCTCCGGGGAACTTAGCTAAGTATTAGCAGCTGGCCCCCGCTTATTCAACCCAACTGATCCACAGACGGAGGTGGCCTCCCGTCTCAGAAGCAGAAAGTTCTCTTCCCCACTGCCCTTTCCACGTGGAGCTTCCATTCTCATTTATTTTCTCCTGAACCCCTCAGTTAAAGACCAGCCTGAAGAACCTTCAGGAGAGTGACAGCGTAACTTCTGATTTCCAGTTCTTGAAAACAATCTTTGACAACATCATATTTGATTCACTGCTCACTTCATGCTTTGTCAGTTACTGTTTACAAGGCTTTTCTCTTTGAAACTCACATGCATGCACACAGTTTCTTTGGCAGCAAATTTCTGCTTCACTTCACGGCTTGTCTCATCTGTCACATTCTCTGAGAAACCTTCCCTTAAATTCTTTCCTTTCCTCTCGCCTTTCCTCCAAGTAACTGCTCCTTTCTCTGAGCTCCACTGTCCCAGTACTAACCATTGTCACACCACATTGGGTGGTAGTTGATGCTATAGCCTAAACAGTGTGCTCTCCAAAAGCAGGGGTCCTGCTTCCTTACCTCTGTGTACAGTGCCTAGCTCAAGAGCTCAGTTGTGTTCAATGGTAGCCAATCTGAAACATAAGCAAAAGGAATATAAGAAAAGTTTAGAGGACCACCAGATTCCCCGGGTCAGGCTAAAGAGACCTCAGCTCTCGTAACTTTGTTACAGAGGATGTTATATAATGTGATCTTACTATATCACATCAGAAGTTTTTAATGGCGCTTTTCCATCCAATGCCTCTGTGTCCTGTTGCTCCACATAAAAACCACCATCTTATTACCACTTCACCCACGCCAGAACACCAGCACAGCAATGAACAACTCTTCATATCTGCAAAGCTCTGAAGGTGGCTGTCTCTGCTTTTCATGAAATTATTAAGCTCTTATGTTAAGGAACAATCATTTCTTTTGACATCCTCTGCAGTCCCCTTGAGACTGACTGCAAAGCTAACAATGGCACTATTATAAATGTAACCCTGACATTGAACAAGACGGCGCGAAGGTGCATCCAGCTTTACTTCTGCAAACTCATGCTTTTCAGAATCATACATCCTGTACTTCCTTTATCCCAGCTTCCGTGTGCTTTTAAACGTATATAACTTGGGCTGTTGGCATGATACAAGCCATCTAGAAACATCTTTTAAAAGAAAGGCTTAAAGTTTAGGAAAACTATGCTGTACATGATATATTCTCATTTCAGGCTCCTATAGCTAATGAGAAGGGACTATAATACATAAGAAGTGTGTCCTCAGACTAGCAGAACTGAAGAACTTGTCTGCTATAACAAGATGTATCACTCTTCCTCATAAAATTAAATTGCAGAGAAATAGAAGTTCAGTTTCTAACTCCATAAAGAAATTTACAAAGTTGCCTGGGGACACACGTAGGAAAAGTCTTCCTGAAAGGAGACTTAAGGTATGGTATTACGGAGAAGTTTTTCAAGAAAGGGGAGCTGGCAGAGAGGCAAATACTATCACAATGTCAACCGAGATCAAAACTGACTAGCATCCATGAATTTTCTAATCTGGAGGTTACAAGACCTGTTGTGGTACTGGCAAAGAAAAGAGCTAAATTGCAAAAGGTCGAAGAGGACATGAGAGTGAAATAGTGAAAAGAATAGTGTAAACTCTTTTTTGAAGATTTTGAATTCAAAGGGAAGAGCAAGACAGGGCAGTATCCTAGAAAGGGATACTAGGGTACAAAGGGAGTCTTTTCAAGATGGCAGATGGAAGTATATCTAGGCTTGGGAGAGGAAGAGCCAGTAGTCAAGAGGTTGAGGATACAGGCGAGGGAAGGAATATACTAAAGGGCATGAATAAGTATAAAAATAAGGATTCTGGATAACAAGTGTTGGAGAAGTTGTGGAGAAAAAGGAACCCACATACACTGCTGATGGGAATGTAAATCGGTACAGCCACTATGGAAAACAGTATGGAGGTTCCTCAAAAAATTAAGAATAGAATTACCATATGACCCAGCAATCTCTCTTCTGGGTATTTAACAAAACACTTGAAAACATTTATCCAAAACGCTATGTGCATCCCAACATTCATAGCAGCATTACTCATGGTAGCCAAGACATGGAAACAATTGAAGTATCCTTTGATAGACAATTGGATAAAGAATAAGTGATACATATATACCATAGAATATTACTCGGCCATCAGAAAAGATGAAATACTGCTATTTGTGACAACATGGATGGATCTTGAGATTATTAGGCTAAGAAAAATAAGTCAGATAAAAAAAGTTGAGAACCATATAATTTCACTCACACGTGGGATGTAAAACTGAAAGCAACAAAAAAACATGACAAACAAACAGAGACTCACGGACAGAGAGCAGATTAGTCGTTATTAGAGGGAAGTGGGGAGAGGGGAGGTAGATGCAATAAAGGGGGTCAAATACACGGTGACAGAAGGAAATTTACCTTTGGGTGGTGAACACACAATGCAATATACAAATGACGTATTATTAAATTGTACACTTGAAATCTATATGTTTTATTAAGCAAAATCACCCCAAAAATTTTATTAAAAAATAAATTAAATAAAAGATTTGCAATTTATCTCATAAAAAATAATAACTTGAAAAAATTTACAATTGGAATCTGCGGTGGCAGCTACCTATTGGTTAATGCCAAAAAAAAATCAGAGAGAAAACTATGATTAATTTTGGTACTCTTGAAGTGCTTTATGATAGACCAACCTGGAGGTGGAGGAAATGACACAAATGAAATGCATATACAACCGTACAATATGACATTTAGCTGCAGAACTAGATTTGTTGTTTTGAATTTTTCGTCTTTCAGGAGAAATGACTCTAACAATTCTTTTTCTTCTACATGGTGGTTGGTATGGTAACATACACAGTGTAGATATTGTAGATCATTTACAAGTCCGTCTCCCCCTGCTAGACTGTGAGCTTCCCAGCAGAGTGAATCACCCTTGTGCGGGGGGAGGATTCTGGTTAGGCTATTTTAATGTCGAAATAAGGAATATAAAGATTTTATGATTTAATGTTCACAAATCTCTTACTATCTTTAAAGACTCTTACTTTTGTATAAGTACCGCACATAAATTGATTGTGCGGAGGTCCAAGAAATCTTATATCTGAAAATAGATTTGAGTAGAACTATTTATTATATGTATTCTGATAAATTAAAAACTAATTTAATAATAATTTGAAAAATTATATAATTTTAAGTATTTCAGCACTGCTTTTCATTCCCCAAAATATTTCTACAGTAAATTATTTGGTCACTCTATATTTGGGATTATATACCATTTTACACGTGTTTTCTTTTTCCAATTAACATACCTTTAACATTTTCTCATATTTGAAAAATCTTCAAAATATCTCATTGAATTTTCGATTTAAGCTGTGCCTGTCCACCTCTCTGCACTTGTTCTCATCCTTCCTTGATGAGAGTTTAAAATAAAACTTACCTTGAAAGTAAGCATAGAAATTTAATATATTTTGCCATGTTCATATTTGCTATCCAATTTGTTGTATTGGTAGTAGAAAATAGTTTACATCCACTCGTTCCACAAAATGAGACATAGAAAAGCAGATTCAAAGTACTACTACCTATTGAAAAAACATAGTTTGTCTTTTACAGTCAACAAATGTTTTTTGACTGTTTACAAAAAGCATAAGTAATAGGTATTTACAGAGATAGTTCCTAAGTTTGATACACAGATGAAATTCTTTACATTTTATTTTTGTTATTAGATATTTTAGTCCTATAAAATAATACAGAGAATATTATTTAACACCTACACCTATGTATCTAAAACCCAACTTAATATAATATTACTTCAGTCGACACCTCCAATATATCCTTCCTCAAACCCCAAAGGTAACTACCAACAGGAATTCAGTGCTTATCACTCTCATAAAGTGTTTATATATAAACACTTTTGTACTTTTACTATATATATCTATAAACAAAATATAGCACTTTCTGCAAGTTTTAACACTTTAAACAAAAGATATCATATCACCATTCATATTTGCTGCAACTTTTTTTCATTCATTTTATTTCATTCATTTTATTCTTAAAATTTACCCATGTTGACACATGCAGCTTCACCTTATTCATGTTAACCATCAGATAATAGGATGGATGGAGTATTAGAAATGTGTTATACAACATACTACAGTTTATACTATTGTATGATATGAAGGAAAAGGTGTTGAGAGTAGATCCTTAGAGTTGTTATCACAAGGAGAAATTTTTCTCTTTTCATGGTATGTATATGAGAAGATGGATGTTAGGTGAACTTATTGTGATAATTATTTCACAATATATGTAAACCAAATATCATCATGTTGTACACCTTAAACTTATACAGTAATGTATGTCAATTACTTCTCAAAACTGAAAACATAAAATTTTTAATAAAAAAAACACTTCGTGTTTACCTATGATGCAAACATTTCACAATTGGTGGCTTGACTTTTGACCTATGCAAGGTGCATTTGATGTTGAGAAGTTCTTAATTTTATAGTAGTTAGACTTACTACTCTTCTTGTGTTTTTGTGTGTATTGTTTAGCCTTCCCAATCCTAGACGTAAAAATGTTCTCACTGTTTGATTTTTCTAGTTTTAAAGTTTTACTTTTCACATTTAAGTATTTGTTCCTCTGGAATTCATTTTTGTGTGTGGGATGAGGTAGGTATCGAATTTTATTATTCTCTATACACATAAAAAAATAATAATGGTCCTATCATGATTATTGGATATTTCCCCACTACCTCATTGTAATACCTCTGTCATATCAAATTTCTATAACTCTATTCTTTCATCTATTTGTCTATCTTTGCTTTGCATGTATTTGTTTATATTTTTACAATTTTACAGTAAGCTTAACACTTGGGGATTAAAGTTTCCCTCCCCCTGTTCTTCAAAATTCTCTTTACTCTGCATGGCCTTTTTCTCTTCCAAGTAAATCTGAAAACCAGCTTCTCAATTTAATAAAATACTGTTGTGATTTTGATTGGATTAAAATAACATTGTATTTATAAATTATTTGGGGAGAAATTGATATATCTTTTTCTCATCTTGATATTCCCTGTTAATAAATATTATAATTTTTAAATTTAGTTAGGCCTTCTTTAATGTCATACAATAAAACTTTATAATTTTCTATGTGAAGATATTGTGCATCTTTTGTTAGATTTATTCCTAGGTACATTATATTTTTGTTCTTGCTATTGCAAATGGTAACATTTTTAAATTACAGTTCCTATATGGTATATGAGATTTGCTTCAAAATAATCCAGGTTTGACTTTAGACCCATGTTACTGTTTTATGTATTTAAAAATAACATTAAATCAACAAGCATGCAGAGGGAGAGAAAACCAAATTAAATACTAACAGGAAAAAAAACAAAACAAACTATGTTTCAAATGAATAATAAAAACACACTGAATTGGAAAAACAAAGGACTAATATTTACAAGAAATACTTTGACTGTCTATATGTTTTCAGTTTAAAGACAAAAAGGACCACAAGTAAATACTGAACTCCAACTAATAGATTTGATTTTTAGTATAGTGGTATGGGTATAGGAATTTTAAAAATATGAAACACATGCAGACAGAAATCATTTATAATAAAACAAGAATCCATGAGTCTATTCTTACAGTAAATTTTTAAAAAGTTGAAAATTTCAATCTGTAAATGTAGATGGAACGATGGAGTTAAAAATTTGCAGCCATCAAAGTAATAACTGATTTTAAAAAGAATCATTAACCATTCTAGAATTAGTAGGTAAAAGTTTGATGAGAACAGGACCTTTATATAATCTCAAAATATCCTCACAAATTACTTTTTATAAAGGAAAAAAATGACCCGTACAACGGAGAAACTTGGCAGATTCTAATCAAGCGTTCAAACATACCATTAACAATAACGGTGTAAACTGACATCTGTGCCTACTGATGTGATGCACTAAGGGATACAATCGCTTCTGTGGCATATCTGCCAAAATTCATAACCTGGTTCCGATTGTGAGAATAGATTATACAGTCCAAACTGGGAGACGCTTTAAAAAATACCTGGCCAAAACTCTTCAAAAATATCAGAATCATACAAGATTTCAAAAGGTTAAGAAACTATTATAGATTCAATAAGGGAAAAGACAACTAAAAATCAAAGCCTGATCCTGTTGAAATGGAATAAGTAATGTTATGATCTATTTATTATCTAGAAAATATTGATAGTGAGACATCTGAGAGAAAAACTGAAAAAGAATTAAAGCAAATAAAAAACTTTGCAAGTAAAAAAGCAAGGCAGTAATTAACTCCGAGGGAAAAAATTGGTAATAAAATGAAAAAACATTTGACTAAATAGTATAATAATATTCATACTTAACAATGCAAACTCTACTAATTTAACTGAAAATGTGATGAAAAATAGATTAGAATTATAGGGATACAGGAAATGGTCAGGAAAGTGGTATAAAAAGTTAAATTCTCATTTGCCCTAACAGGAAGTCAATCAAGAAATAACAGTATATTATTCAGAAATACAGAGGTAAATACCAGAAGAAATAGCTAAAAGTTAAAATCATTTGCCTCTGAGGAGCAGCAATGAAAGATGGGGAACTGTTTTACACTTTTAAGCTTTTGAGTGTTAACTGAATTTTTAACTATTCATGTATACTATTTTTATTTAAAAAATTAAAATCATTTCTTTTTAAGGAAGAAGTATATTCAAAAATAGCTGGCAAATAGGGATGAGAAAGCAAGATGAAATATTTATCAAAAGACCAATTTAAGTAAGGATAAACACACCTACATATTTCTCAGTAGTCCCTGAGTAATAGGTTATCACAGCACAAAACTGCTATCCACTTACATAAAGAAATAACATCAAAAAAAGTTAAATTGTTTTCAGCCTATCTGTTTAATAGAGCAAGGAAGGATGATGCATTTGGGAAACAGTCTCATCAAAAAATGGTTAAAATGCCTATGGCTATGCCACCCTGAACAAGCTCAATCCTGTCTGATCTCAGAAGCCAAGCAGGGTCAGGCCTGGGTAGTACTTGGATGGGAGACCACCTAGGAAGACCAGGTGTCCTAGGTTTTAAAAAGTAAAAAAAATAAGGGGTTGTAAACTGACAAGGCCCTTGCAATCTGTGAGGTCAACCAAGGGTTGCCTCACCTTAAAAAAAAAAAAAAAAAAGTTAAGATAATAAAGATTCATCACCTAAAGGAGTAAGTGTTGGTTAACTGACATATAAACTGGTTAGTTCTAAGATGACATTAGATAAATAGATTTAGGCATTAAAGCTTACTGTTATAGAAAGTCTGGGTTCTAAATAAGGATTACTGAAACACTAACAATCAATTTCAGACTTCCATCTTCTTCACTTCAAGAGCCGCCAAACTAGTTTTCTCTAGACTGCCTGGGCTGGTTTGGGCCAAGAACTGGTCAATATATAGTCTGCCAGTGACGTAGGTAAAGAGAGAGGGATGAAATAAAGTTGAGCTTGGAGGCCAGCTGAATATCGAGTGCGGGGATACACAGATGTCAGAGCATGTTCCAGGCAGCCAACGACCAGGTTCGGGTTTGTGCTACAACTTGACATCTCTCTTTGGATATTATTGCAATCTGTATACAAAAAGAGAAACGGTGGTCAGCAATTTTACTCCTTATATTTTTCTTTTCAGATTATCTTGCATGCAATCACATAAATCTAAATACATCTAATTTCTACAAGGAGTAGGCCAATCAAATCTGTGCTTCCCAATATGGTAGCCACTTCCCAAATGTAGCTATTGAGCACTTCAATATATGGCTAGTGTGACTGAAAGTGAATTTTAAAATCTTAATAAATTTAAAATTTAAAACTCAATATTGTTATTGGAAAACTTTTAAGGATCTTTGGAGCAACATAGGTATGTGAATCTACTTTATTCAATTGAAAAATTTTTAACATCTTTATTGAGATATAATTCATGTACCATATAATTCAGCCACTTAAAGTGCAAAAATCAATGATTTTTAGTATATTCAGAGTTGTGCAACCATCACCACAAACTAAGTTTAGCAAAGTTTTACCATCCCCCCAAAAAACCCCATACCCATTAGCAGTCACTCTTCTTTCTTGTCAACCAACCTAGCCCTAGGCAAACACTAATCTACTTTCTGTTTCTATAGATTGCCTTTTCTGGACATTTCATATAAATAGAATCATACATTGTGGTCTTTTGTGACTGGTTTCTTTCACCGAGCAAAATGTTTTGAAGGTTCATTCCTGTGTAGCATGTATCAGTACTCCATCTCTTTTTATTGCCAGATAATGTTCCATTGTATGGCTATACCACATTTTGTTTATCTATTCCTCAGTTGATAGACATTTGAGTTGTTTCCACTTTGGAGCTATTATGAAAAATGCTATTGGTAACTATAAATTTATTAATTTAAATAAAGTATTTCCTATGAAAACATAAGGTCCAAGTTGAGATGTGCTGTAAGTATAAAATACACACCAATTTTCAACGACTGATAGGGAAAAGAATATAAAATATCTTATTAATAACTTTTACATTGATAATAAATGTTGAAAGGATAGTATTTTGAATACATTGTCTTAAAATATTTTATTAAAATTCATTTCACATTCTTTTCCTTTTTTAAAAGTGGCTGCTAAAAAATTTCAGATTACATACACAGCTCTCATTACGTTTCTGTTGGACGGCACTGATCTAGATTATTCTAATCCATAGACAAATATGGACAATTTAAACCATGAAATACATATTTCCCTCCTTTTACACTTAGTAAATTCTATTTTCCTATTTATTTCTATTATCAAACTACATGTACCCATGAAGGGTAAAAAAATCCTTAATATACAGTTTAAAACTTTAGGTGGGGAAGAACTTAGGACAATGGCTGGCCCCTGGCATACTGAGAACTGTAATTCCTTAGCCAGCCATCAACAAGCCAACCATGAGGGCACTGGAATCTCCCCAAACCACGCCTGCACTGAGAAAGCTTTGCTTAAGCAGCTTTGTTCTCAAAGGATCTGCCAATCATTCTCCATCAACCCCTCTTTTCCCCTTCTCAAGCAAGGTTGTCCATTATCCTATCAAAAGAAAAGCTCACACTCATCAAAAAGCTTCTGTCCATAGGTCTCCTTAATATGCATAGGGACTTCATCCCAGACTTGCTTTATTGTTTTTGAGAACACCTGAGCGTCTACCATTCCAGTTCTGAAGAAGCCGGCTTCAATTATGCTGACCTTCCCTCCAAAATGTTGAAGTTCCCGCCTTAAAAAAAAAATACCTCAAGTTAACTCCTTTGATTGAAAGACACCACAATGTCAATGCTCTCAGTGAAGAACAAACAGAACAAAACAAAGCAAAACAGTTTACAAAAACATCTTTACTGAATATTTTCAAGGATAATAAAATAGAGAGGAAAAAATTATCATTTTAAACATCCCTAGGTCCAACATTGGGACATGATTCTATAAACTACCATAACCATTCAAGTCTACATCCACTCTTTTGATAGAGGCATTAAATACCTACCATGTACTAGACACTAGAGGCACGAAAAATACAAAGAATAATCAAGAAAATTAGTATTTTTATGGCAACTCCTATGCTAACTGTTTTACATGGGCAATATCAGAAAATTAAGACTCAGTTCCTCGCCTCAGAAAGCTAACAATTGATGAGTTCGACAAATAAGCAAATAATTGCAGTACAACTCAAAAGAATTGTAAAGGAGAGGTATTCAAAGGGCTACACTAGTAGAGAGGAGGATGCAGATAAATTTTCTGAGGGAGTCAGGAAAGACTTCAGTGAGGAGAGAATGTTTCAGTTGAGACTTGACAGTTAAAGAGGAAATTTCCAAGTGAAATAATGGAAAGAGAAGAATATCAAACAGTGGGAATTGCACATACAAAAGAATGGATCTGTGAAAAATTACAGTGTGTTCTAAGACTATAAGAGACTATTAATAGAATATGATGTGGGCATTAAAATGATAAGTTATTGGTCATTCCAAAACATTCAAATCAATCCAACAAATAGTTCCAAAGATACTTATCAGGGGCTGAGTATGTACCAGGCACTGGGCTAAGTGTTGCCTTCACCAAGTGAAGTAAGGTGATATTGTGTACCACGGTGGAGGTATACTCTAGGTGGTCTGGGGATAGTGATGACAGGTGATCCCTAACCTATAGGTTTAAGCAGTCTTGCTGGAGAAAATGAAACCCAAGCTAATGTCAAGGAGAAATGTTTGAAACGATGGTCCATAAGAAGGTAAAACGCAAAGCATCATGACCCTCTAAAGTAGTGAGTGGTTTTCAAAGTGTGGACCCCAAATCAATAGCATCATCAGCATCTGGAAACTTGTTAGAAAAGCAATTATTGGGCCCTAGTCCATCCAAGCTTATTAAAGCAGCAACTCTGGGGGTGAGTCCCAACAATCTGTTTGAACAAACCCTCCAGATGGCTCTGAGACACACTAAAGGTTAAGAACCACTGTTCTAAAGGAAAGCCCTCCTTTATCAAACCCAAACCTAAAACCTTCCAAGTTAGGGCTTCAGAAAAGATTCTCCAAGTGCTTGTATGTGCTCTGGAAGAGGGGCTGTGCAAGACAGGGGTGCCTCTGCCCTCTAAATTTCACTTCCCTTTGCAGCTTTCTCACTCTGATTCCCATCACACAACATCTCCATTCCCCTTTAAAATTCCAACTCAAGTGTGGACAACACTTCCTTTCCCTGTTTATCATTAGCAAAATTAAGGCAAACTGAAATTTTCTAAAGACATTAAGTAGTGATTTGAATGAGAAAAGGACATAACTTTGCTATTGGTCTGGGAATGACTCAAGGAGTCTAAGATACCAGTTGTGAGTGGTGGTGGATCAGTAGGCAGCAGCCCCATGCGGGGAGATAGGACACTAGGTAGGCAGGAAACCTGGAGAGGTACTTGTCCATGGTAAAAATTCTTGTCCTTGGTTGTTTCCTTAGTCTCTTCCTAGGCAGGTAATAAAATATGTACACTATAATATATACCAGTCATGGAACGTGGTAGGCTAAATAATGGCCCCCAAAGATATCAGGTCCTAATCCCTGCAACCTGTAAACATTACCTGGTATGGCAAAGACTTTGCAGGTATGACTGAGTTAAGGTCTTGAGATAGAGAGACTGTGCTAGATTATCTGGGCGAGCCCTAACTGTAATCACAACTATCCTTATAAGAGAGGCAGAAGCAGATTGAAGACCAACAGAAGAAGAGAAGGCTATGTGACCATGGAGGTAGAGATTGGAGTCATGTGGCCAAAAGCAAAGAAATGCTAGCAGCCACCAGAAGCTAGAAGAGGCAAGTAATAGACTCTCTCCTAAAGCCTTCAGAAGAAACACAGCCCTTTCAACAACTTGATTTTGGCCCAGAGATATTAATTTCAGACTTCTGGCCTCCAAAACTGTGAGAGAATAAATATTTGTTATTTTAAGTCACCATAAACCATAAATTACTTGTGGTAATTTATTACAGCGGCCATAGGAAGCTAATACATGGTGCCTACAATATTCACAGCCCATTTTCAAGTGAAACTGCCCTAAGGCCAGCACCTGCTAGTTTCTGTAGCAATATTTTATACCATTATAATTAGAAATATACTGAGAGAGAAAGAGTCACCACGGAGAGAAAAGGATAGGTTCACTTTAAGGAGAAAAGAAGACAGTCACCCTCTCTTCAAAAATGAAATTTTATCAAGAATAAATCTTGAAAAGTGTGATGTGGTGGCAGAGACAAAGACCTAGGGTCAAAACATAGTTCAGTCAAATCCTGGTTGTGGCAGGCGAACTTTGAGAAAAGATACTGAAATCTGAGCCTTGGTTCCCTATATAAAACAGACTAGTAATAATATCTACATATCAAGATTTAGGGAGTGATAAAATAAGATAACATAGGTGAAAACAATTAGCACAACATCTAAGACATATTTAAGTGCTCAAGTTGTTTTTATTTTAACTTAAGAGCATTACCTCAGAACATCTGGAAAGGCTTCTAGTCCAAACTAGGAGATAGCAAAGGCTCCTCCAAAGAAAGCAATTCTTCCCTGAATGCTGGAGAAATTGACAATCCTCCCCTGTGCTCTCCTCACCAAGGGAAGCATGCTCAAGGTCACCTCCACCAAACCAAGAGGTTCACTTTGAGGACATTCATGGAGGTCTCCATCTTCAACCACTTATAGCCAAATGAGGTTAAAATGCCTACGTTGTTGACCAGGCCCCAGAGTCCTAAAACAAAAATCAAAGCAGAGTTCAATTTCAGACAAAAATGACAAACTGTTTAACTTGATCAATCTTCCTGCTAAAAACAACTAAAAATGCTACACAAAATATATTTTTTAATCTTACAAAATATATCTATTGGTTAATAAGAAAGTTCAGGACAAAAAAGTAAGACAGGAATCAGAGAGAAGAAACAGAACACTGTTGCTGGCTTTTGATTTGAGGGAATTTGCCAACCAATGTGCACTTGAACTTCAGTATTTACAGCCTCAAAAAAACATACACAATAAGAAGATATGAAGTCCAGTATCTATCTCAGTTAGGGAGTCTAAAAAAAAAAAACACTTACTTCATTAAACAGGATCCTAAATGGCTACACTACCAGTTTAAGGGTGAGATAGAAAGTCTTTCCAAAGGACTAAAGAAAGTAAAACTGTCTGTCTTGAACTGTGGTGTTGGAGAGAGGGAGAATTAATCACCACAAAATACAGCTCATGAGAGTTTATAACCAAATTCACACTATCTTGGTGGTTCAAAAAATCTCAAGTCAAGAATTAGGTTTAAGGTGGCCATGGCTTCCGAGTTCCCCCTGGCACCTGCCAGAAGCAAACATACATCTCCTCTGGAGAAATCTTTATGTCAGGCCTCAAGAAATCACCAGAGGGTTACTAAGAAAAACAGCAGTTCATTGTCACAAATCACTAAATATACAAGGAAACAAAGCATCATTTTCAAGAACCAGCAAAACAAGACAGCAGAAAAAGACCCACAAAGACTTTAGATAATAGAACACTCCACTTGCAAGGTCAGATAATGGTGTCAAATTTATTTGGCTCATTTTTCAATGTAAATATTGTTAAGGAAATGAAACACTGCAAAAGATCACAACTGTCCTTCAAATGACAAAGCCAGCTTTTTAAGCCCAGCCTGTGAGACTGATTGATTGATTGATTTACAAAACTTTAACATGTTCATGCCTAAGTAATGAAAGAGGAAAAATAATCCTCCATACCTCCATCCCCAACATGCTCCTTCACCCACTGGGTGGCTGCAGTGATGCTCTCTGTCTTGGTGACGCCCAGGATCACTGTCTCCAGCCTGTCTGACATCAGGCCCCTTAGCTGCTCGGCCCCCTTCTCCGTCAGACACGCGGCCAGCACCCTCATGCCTCGCAGGTCTAGCTGCCTGGCCAGCAGTTTCCCAAAGCCCGAGTCACAGCCCGTGATGAAGACGTACTTGTCTTGGAGGTGGCTCACCACCTGCCTCTCCCTGTACCAGCGCAGAAGGTAGTACAGGCCTACAATAGTCACCAGGTACAGCCACATGGTGAGGAGAACTCCTTCCCCTTTAAAAGAAAGAAAGAGCTTTTATTTTATTTCTTCTTTTTTTTTTTTAGTCAGTATCTATTGAATATTTACAAGGTTCCAGGCATCACACTAGGTGCTGAGGACTCCATATTAACTAAAATTTGGTCCTACCCTCAAGGAGCCACAGTCTAGAGAGGGGAGTCGGGGAGGTAACCAAACAAATGCAGTGCAGTGTAGTGGGTGCCGTGAACAGAAGTACAGGCACAGTCTAATGAGGCTGCAAAAAAAAAAAAAAAAAAAAAAAAAGGATGACCCACGCCTGTAAAGACAGTAACAGCTTCCAGAGGCAGGGATTTTGCAATTACTTCCTGCAGGATCGGTAAGAGTTCAAAAAGTAGACAAGGATGCGAGGACATTCCAGGCAGCAACAATGTGAATGTGAATGCAGTGGTGAGTAGCATTACACTCCAGAGACCTACGAGGAGTTCAGCATGGCGCAGCACAGAGCATACAGAGGAAGAGATGGAAGATGAGGGAGTGAAAGGCCAGACCATGAAGGGTCTTCTGGGCTGCACTTATCCTGTAGTGAACCAGTGTGCTGTTAGAAGGTAATAAAATAAAGAGTAAGATGGACAGATTTAGCTTTACAAAGCTCTGTCTCACAGTGGAAGTGGTGGGTAGATTAAACAGGGGCGTGATGAAGGCAGAGATCAGTTACGAGACCCCATTTTTGATGAGATATAGCAGCCAAAGCAGTTTATAAAGTAGACACCAATCAGATACATTGTTGAAATGAGTGTTCAGAGATGCCTACGTTTCCATACGCAGGAAAAAGAGCCACCATTTTTGGTGCTGGCTGAACTAACATATGATTCAAAAAGACACAGTAGAGATCAAAGATGAGTGTGGGCCACTATGACATCATAAAGCTCACACCACAAGGCCTGCATTAGCTTGGCATTAAAGCCTTCCCAGTTTCATAAATTATATAAATGTCTAACCACTATACTGTACACCTGAACTAATATAGAATAATATTGAATGTCAACTCTAATTGAAAAATAAAATGTTTTAAAAAGTAAAAATTTAAAAATTTTAAAGAGCCTTCTCAGTGCTCTGGCCTTTAATTTCCTCCTTAGCCTTCTCTTTTACACACCTCCCTTATATCTTACTCTTCAGCCATAACAAGCAACTTTCAGTACCTCCAAAGAATACAAGCTTTTCATGCCTCAGTACACAATTCTCTCTATAATTCTTTCTTTCCCAGCCCTCATCCATTTGGCAGATAACACATATCTGTTAAGACTCTGCTGAATCATCATTTTCATTCAACAAACATCAATTCACCATCTGAGATACAATGTTAGACATTGATGCTCAACAGTGAGCAAAACAAGGTTCCATTGTTCATTGAATTCACAGTCTAAGTATAAAGACTGACAAGAAACAATGCAACATAATAGAAGTACAGGCAAGATGCTTTTGGAGGACTCAGGAGAAGCTTCTAAGCCAGTCTAGAGAGATCTGAGATGTTTCCTGGAGAGAGTGAAATATAAATTGAGACCTAAAGAATAATATAATAATAATAGCAGCTAACACTTGCATAGCACTGGCTGTATACATTTCACATATATTAATTTATTGAACTCTCACAACAGCCCTATAAGGCAGGTCTTGTCTTATCCCTGTGTGTTGGTTCAGATACCAAGACAGAATTAGACGTGCAAGAGACTCACTGGGGGAAACACCTGCAGAATGAAAGGGAGAGTGCAGGAGTAGGTGGTAACGCAGGTGTGACACCTCAGAAAGAAGAGGGAGAGAAGCAAGGAGGATTTGAGAGGAAGATCCTTAAACCTCAAGTCAGCCCTAAGAAAATCTCAGCCTGGATGATGTTAGAACATTATGTTCCCATGGGCGATAGCCAAACAGTAATTTTCCAGCCAGCACACTATAGCTCACTGATTTCTGGTGGTCCGTGTGTCTATCAGGGGTTGGCTGCTACAACAATATCTAGGTTTGGTATCATGGGCTTTTAGCACAGTGACACTATTTGGGTAAAACAGAAGTTTATTAACATGTATATGTCAACATAAGAAACATTTAGACCTGTAAATAATTTTTATAAAAGTTTTTCTGAGTCAAAACTGAATTTAGGAGGGAAATAAGAAAGATTACAAGAGGGAAGAAGAAAGCAAGGTGTGGTTTGGATTACATGGTGGTCCACAAGATTATGTGTTCTTGAGAATAGTTAAGACTATTTCAAAGGTGTGTTAATCTAGGTGCACTAAAGCAATGGAAGAGGCTTGCTTAAGGCAAAGCAAAACCTTTTACCAAAAAATTATGTGCCTGGGGCATGACTACTCACCATGACCTGTCTAGTTAGGAATTTATGGTCAGAAGCAAAAAAAAAAAGGACACAACCAACCAAATGAAAATCCAATGGCAAAAAAAAAAAAATTTATTTTTAAGGATCAGAAGATTGAATAGAGATTTTTTTGTGCTGGCTGCAAAATTACTGCTTGGCTATCACCCATGGGAACATAGGCTATCGCCCATGGGAATATAGTCTATCACCCATGGGAACATAACGCTCTAACAATAAGCTTTCTGCTTCTGTACCCCTCACTTGCACGACCAACTGGTGGGTTGACAGTTAGTAAATAGGAGAAAAATAGACTTTTGTGTTCAAACAGAATGAAGAACAGGGTTTAGGGCTTAAAAACCCTGTACCTCTACATTTCAGGGCTGCTTAATTTGGGGTTGCGTACCCCTGGCGGAACCAGCTGGCTGAATAAAGAGTGTGTTTCCTATAACTCACTGATTTCTGGTGGTCTGTGTGTCTATCAGGGGCTGGCAGCTACAACATTTGGAGACCCCAGCAAGATCTCAGGGTGTGGCCCTGAGATCTAATTTTGGACCGGCCTCTGAAGTGGTTGCCGTCCCTGTTACAGATTCAAAGGGGTGGCCAACCTGAGATGTTCCAGGGCCCTTGAATGCCATGGCGGGATCAATACAATCGTCAAGGACGCAATCTTTAGAACATACTCTTTGTTCCTGGTCCCTATGGAAACTCTGAGGCCTCCACATCTGGATAAACAGTACCTTTCTTTCTGTTGACCGGTCATCAGGAGTCGTGGAGAGACTGGACAGTCATATCTCCTGGACCATGGCCAGGACGCAGGACGCCACCTCCTGTGCCATTATCAGGTTCTGTCTATTGTCTTTGGTCTTGTCTAGGTTGTAGGTGGCGGACTTCTCTGGGTCCACATACACCCCAGTAATTGTTCTTGTCTGAGTGTCTGTCTTGTGTTTTCCATGCAAGTGATAGGGGGAGCACTCGAGTTTACAGAAGACACCCTTGAGGTGTCTCTTGTGACATTTCAAAGAAGGGTTTGTAGAGGGAGCTGACTATGGCATAAAGTTTTCTTCAGGCAGACTAAGAACATTTGTGAAATTGAGTGGCTGTCTTTTGACATCAAACCCTTTGACAAGGGTTTAGTGAGAAATGTTTAGAAGATTGTCATGGGAGACCCAAGACATCCAGATCAGTTTCCCTACATTGATCAATGGTTAAAGCTTGTTCAGAAGCCCCTCCTTGGCTCCGCTGGTGTGCCCTTTCTCTAGGGCATGAGTTTAGTTGTGGGCACCCTGAAACATACGGCAACCGAATCACCAAGACAGCCCAGTCCCTCAGTCCTCCAATCTCCACTGGAGGACAATGCACTTCCCCCATCCTATAATCCAGGACAACAGAGGACAATAGCACCACCTCACCTCCTTGGACATGGGCAGGTAACCCCTATGGGCCTCCTGCTCCCTCTCCGGGCGGCGGCACCAGCCGATACCACCACCCGGCCATCCCCACCTGGGAGAAGCATCAACCATGGACATCACACAGACAGGACCCTTAATGGTTTATGTGCCTTTCTCGACTAGGGACCTGGACAACTGGAAGGCATAGAATCCGCCTTTCTCTGAGAAACCCCAGGCATTAATGGGACTCTTAGAAAGTGTCTTTCAGACTCACTGCCTCCACCTGGGACGATTGCCAACAGCTTTTAATTACCCCCTGGACCTCAGAAGAACACAGACGCATTCGGACTGAAACACAAAAGATAGCTGTGGAAGAGAGGACAGTTGAGGAAGCAGGGGACGGACTGAGGAAGCAGAATTTCCCTCTACCCGCCCAGACTGGGGACACATTCTCAGGCAGGGAGAACAGCATTAGATCGGTACCACCAGATTCTAATTGGGGAATTAGGATGGCTGCTCGCCTTTCTAAGGTAACTGAAGTTATACAGGGAGGGACCTCAGGAATCCCTGGAGCTTCTTGAATGAGGATACCAGGTATACACCCCCATTGATCCTGAGGCCCCTGAGAACCAGCAGGCAATTAATATAGCCTTTGCTACTCAGGCAGCCCCTGATATCCAGCATAAATTGCAAAAATTAGAAGGTTTTGCAGGATGAACCTGTCCCAACTTGTTGAGATAGCCCAGAAGGTGTTCAACAACAGGGAAGCACCGGATGACCCCAAACGTATGGCTAAAATCCAAAGCTACTGTCATCAACCCAGCCAATCTGTTGCCAGACCCAGACCCCGAGACCCCTGTTCATGACTGCACAGATTTCACTGATGCTGTGTGTTCCTCATGGCCAGACCTCAAAGACTCCCCTCTGCCTGAGGCTGATGAAGTTCTGTTCACGGACGGGAGCAGCTTCATGCAGGAAGGAAGGATATGCTGGGGCAGGGTCGTAACTCTAACTGGCACTATCTGGTCACAAGCTCTTCCCCATAGGACTTCTGCTCAAAAGGCAGAACTCATCACCCTCACTGAGGCACTAAGATGGGGAAAGGATAAGGCAGTCACAATATACACTGACAGCCGATATGCCTTTGCCACTGCACATGTACACGGAGCCATCTACAAGGAAAGAGGGCTTCTGACTTCAGCTGGGAAGGACATCAAGAACAAGGAGGAGATCTTAGCCTTACTTGAAGCCATATAGATGCCTAAGGCTCTGCTATTGTTCTTTGTAAAGGGCATCAAAAAGGGAATAGTCCTGAGGCTGAGGGAAACTGACAAGCCAATGCAGAGGCAAGAACAGCGGCCACAAGGCCAGTGGGGCCCCCACCACATCTACTGACTGTTGTCCCTTACCCAGAACTGCCTCCATCTCCGACCTATACGGCAGAAGAGAACATATATTTTCAAGACAAGGGAGCCACTAGGAACCAACAGGGTAGTGGACGACCCAGATAGGAAAATCAGGCTCTCACGGCCCTTGGAAGGACTCTCCTCCACCAACTCACCAGACCACACACCTAGGGCAAACTAAGATGCTCCAAGCTTTAGACCCCTACTTTCACTTGTTAGAAGGAGAAGAACTGCAGAGGAGATTGCCTCACGATGCCCGCTTGTGCCCAAGTTAATCCAAAGAAGGGAAGATAGAAGAACCTAGGCATAGGGAAAGAGAACTTATCCGGGGGACCACTGGGAAGTAGATTTCACTGAGGTAACCCGACTGTGGGGGGCTACAAATATTTACTTGTTTTTATAGACACCTTTTCAGGATGGGTAGAGGCCTTCCCTACCAGGAAAGAGACTGCCTTAGTAGTTACTAAGAAACTACTACAAGAAATCCTCCCTCGATTTGGTCTCCCCAGAACTTTAGGGTCGGAGATAGGGCCTTCAAGCAAAGGTATCACAGCAATTGGCTAGCTACCTAAATTTGCATGGAAACTCCACTGCGCCTAGCCCCAAAGTTCGGGCCAAGTAGAGCGAATGAATCGGACCCTAAAAGAGACATTAGTCAAGTTAGGATTAGAAACTGGGGGACCTGGGTAGAACTTCTCCCCTTTGCTCTTCTCTGAGCCAGGTGTACTCTGTATATTAATGGATTCACCCCATTTGAAATTTTCTTTGGAAAACCCCACCTTTAGTACCTAGAATAGAAGATGAGAAAAAGGCAAATGCATACCTTGTCTTACTTAAGTTTTACAGGCCCTTCAAAGTGTACGAAGGAGATTTGGTCCCGGGTTCGTGCTGCCCCTCAGCCCCGGGGACGGAACCCCATCAGTTTCAGCCTGGGGACTCTGTGTGGATCCGGAAGTTCACTTCCAAAGGACTAGAACCCAAATGGAAAGGACCTTCACTGTCTACCTGACGACGCCCACTGCAGGTAAAGTAGACGGCATCCCATCATGGATTCATCACTCCCACATGACGGCAGCACGAGAGTGGACAGCTCAGGAAGACGGGCCCTTAAGGCTAAGACTCAAGCACACGTAAGTCTAACCCTCTGTTTCTTCCTTTTTTCCTCTTTAGCCCAGGCATTCGACCAGCCACAACCAGAACCAGAAGGAGCTTTAATAACTTTGCTAATGACAACACACAAGGTCTTAAATAAGACCACCCCAGACATAGGACAGGGTAGGAACTCCTCTAAATTTAACTGAGCTCAGCAGGCTAGAACTTCAAGTCGATTCACTAGCAGTAGTCCTCCAAAATAGAAGAGGTTTAGATTTATTATTCTTAGAACAAGATGGATTATGTATGGCTCTAGGTGAAACCTGTTGCTTCTATGCCAATAACTCTGGAATAATTAGAGAAAGCTTACTACTAGCACAGAGTAATTTAGATGCCAGGGAAAAACAAAGCCTAGAATCCAATAACCGGTTTCATAGGATGTTCCATTGGTCACCATGGCTAACAACCCTTCTGTCTGCTGTAGCTGGACCTTTAATCCTCCTCCTCCTCTTGTTAACTTTTGGCCCATGTTTCCTGATTTCTTGTTTGCATATATAAGGAAGAGAATTAATTCTATTAATCTTTTAGTATTAATAGAATACTAAATTCCGCATGAAGAATCAAGGATTTGATTTTCTGCTAAGGCCAGTGGGGAATGTGCTGGTTGGAAAATTACTGCTTGGCTATCACCCATGGGAACACAGGCTATCAGCCATGGGAATATAACATTCTAACAATAAGCTTTCTGCTTCTGTACCCCCATTTGCACAACTGACCTGTGGGTTGACAGTTAGTAAATAGAAGAAAAATAGACTTTTGTGTTCAGACAGAATGAAGGACAGGGTTTAGGGCTTAAAAACCCTGTACCTCTACATTTCAGGGCTGCTTAATTTGGGGTCTGCGTACTCCTGGCAGACCCAGCTGGCTGAATAAAGAGTGTGTTTCCTATAACTCACTGATTTCTGGTGGTCCATGTGTCTATCGGGGGCTGGTGGCTACAACATTTTCAAAGACAAATAAATGACGAACAGGTACAATAAAGAGATGCTCAACTTCACTAAGCATCAGGGAAATGCAAATCAAAACCACAATATCACCTCGAATCTGTTAGAATGGATATTATCAAAAAGATAAGTGTTGGTGAGGATAGGGAGGGGTTACGCACCCACACCATCAGCCCCTATGCTATAGGGAAGAGGCATGAGAACTACACAAATTGACTAAACATTAAACCAAGTTGAATTCAGAGTCTGCTACATGCTATTAGATATAGAACCTAGCTAGTCAGCCATGTGTCCAGACCAAATGGAACCTACAAAACAAAGAAAAATTCCTGTGACGATTACTAACAGATATTTGCTCATACTGTTAACATGTATCCATACCATAAAAGAAAAACAAAAACCTCCAGATGTTCGTTGTACAAGTTAAAGATAAACCTGGCATTTCCTTCCGTTCTTTAATTCCCATAATCAGTTGTCTTCTATAGAGACTAAGAAACAGATACAAACCCAATTCCTCAAACACTCAGGATCTCATTCTCTGACTGAGAGACCACATCTCTGTGAAGAATTACACCTTCTTTAATAAACTTTCCTGTCTTTAACTCTGGCTCGCTCTTGAATTCTTTCCTATGCAAAGCCAAGGACCCTCTCTCGGCATAGGGCTTGAGTCCCCACACAGGGACATTTACTCCATCCAGCATCACCTAGGCAGAACAACCAGAACAACCTGAAGAATGTTGGGAGAAGGAAAGGGAAAGCCTGGGAGAAGACTCCTGGGAGATGGGCAATACTGAGGGCTGGGCTCTGCTTAGCAGGTGTCTTCCCTCCCCCTCCTTGGCTGGAGACACTTAAGTCCAAACATGACACTGTATTTCCCTTGAGCTTTTTCTTTATCAACAGTGTAGTCATTGATCCCATTCTGTCTTGCAGCCTTGATCCTGAGATTATCAACATGAAGCATAAAGGTCATCCAGCCATCCCCCAGCCTGAGATTCCCTTCCTGCTCTCCCCACTTAATAGAGCGAGCTCTTCTCCAAGGGAAGGTTATTTATTTTTGTGGATGGGGCAATGTAAGTATGGAGTTAGGGTATTTGGGGAAATACCACCCCCCCCCAACACTGGAATTAGTGCCAGACCCTTCAGCACCCTTTCACAACTCTCCCCTCTCTTGACTCCTACATCACTCTCTCCTTGCCCTCCTTCTACTTCTATTGCTATTCATCCTCACTGACCTTTCCAGTCTTTTCCTCTACCCAATTTTTAAAGTCAGTACCCTTAAGAATTATATCCTGGTCCTTCTCTTCTCACTGTACCCACCCCCCTTGTTTGATGACCTCGGTCCTCTTAAACTTCAACCCTGATCCTAGCTCCTCATGTCCAACTGCCTGCTGGACATCTCCCACCTGGGTTTTTATCTATTCATTCCATAAGCAGAGCCCCTACTGTTGGGAGGAAAGAATTTTCCTATACTCTTCTAGGTTCTCCTGGCTGGCATAAGAATTAAATTGGTAAGCTATAGTTTAACAGGAAAGAAATCCAATTTAATTTTGTACATATGGGAGTTCCCCAAGAAAAAGGGGCAAGGACAAATTGGACAATTGAGGCTTATATGCCATCTTGAGATAAGAAGAGGGTAGTGGTTTGTGACTTGGAAGGAGAGGAAGTCAATTCACAGGGAAATAGAAAAGCAAATGTTTGGTAAACAAATGTTTTCTGGGCCCTGCAGACACAATGCGACAAAGAATAGACTCCATCTGTAGGCCCTGACAGTCTCCCCCACCACACCTGGCCCATATTCTTTGTAGATTTCTCTGGTGTTAGCTCTACTCTGAGAACAGGTCCTTTATAAATTTTCTTAGGCAGTTAAGGGGAAGATAACAAGAAAAACTCACTGAGTATTCTGTTTCTTAAAAATAATCAGCCCAAATTAATTATCATGCCAAAGAGACATATTTTAGGGTGGTGAATTTTGCTCCTCTACACTACTATATGCTAGTTCCTATACTAGTTAGCTACTGGAAATAATAGGGGTGAATAAAGTAGACATGATATGTGAAATCTTGGAACTTAGAGTTTTATTAGGGAAAACAGACACTTAGCATACACACTTGCAAATATATAATTACAGACTGATAAGGGTTATGGAGAAAAAGCATAGGGTACTTAGTGGGTATTATAGCAGTAACTCAAACTCAACTTTTCAATTGAAATAATGATGATTCACTGGAATCTGATCATCCTTATTTTCATGCTATTTCCTGTCACTAACATGTATTTATTTAACCACAAAAATTTTAATGAGTGCACATTAGGTGCCAGACAACCCCCTTCCACCCAGTTGCCCCAAGCCTAAAACCTGGGAAATCATCCTAGACCCTTCCTTACTCTTTACATCTAAGACATATTATTTCTACCTCAAAGTCATTGAAAAACATCCATAATAGCAACAGGAGCTGAATGGAAAGTCCTAAGTTAAGTGTCCAAGTCTGTAAAGAATTTAGGGAGAGAGACATAGGCTGATAGATACCTAAAGAGGAATGATAGTAGAGTAAGTAGTAAATGTAAAGAGGATCGGTAGAAAGTGTAGGTTGAGGGACAAAGGAGTTTTTGATCTATGTGGATGAAGCACAAGGGAAATCAACTGAATAGCAATACTGCCTCTTAGTGGCACTTGGATAAAGCCTTTATAACAGAACCTTTTGCAGATAATAGCTTTCTCACACAGAGTGGTTCGGGACTATGAATTCTGCCAGGCAACTTCTTAGTTTATCTCATTTAACCCTCACAACAACCCTTGTAGATCATAGCATATAGCTTAGGAGTTAAATGCACAGACTCTGGAGCCAGGCTGTCTGACTCTCCACTTACTAGCTATGTGACTTTGGACAAATTACTTAAGTTTTCTGCATATTTCTCCATATCTAAATTGGGGATAATATTTGTACCTACCACACAGGGTTCTTATGAGGAATAAATTCTTAAATTCTTGGCCTAAAAAAAAAAATGACGGAGTGAGAGATGTCCCCAGATCTCTCCTTTTGAAACAACAATAAGCTGAACACTTAAAACTCAACAAAAACACTCAAAACTGCACACCAGCAACGTCTGATCGTGGGATCTGCACATAAGAGCTACCACAGGTCATAACCCGGGTGTTGGGCGGTGGATTGGGAGTAATAAAGAAGCTGCCTATCACATCCACTGAGCTCCCTGCAGGAAGAGGGAAAGGGGAGAAGAAGCTGCGAGTTCATGTGGTGAGTTCCCTGAACATTCCTGCCTGGGATAGCTGTGAGCTCTCCGTGGCCAGCTGGCTGCAGGGTCCAGTCATGAGGACAGAAAGCAGAGAAGCAGGACAGGACCACATAGGAAACAGCTGATTTTTGCCGGCCAAGGTTACAAAACCAAGACTTAGCCGCACCCCCCAACCCCCAACCCAGAAGGCCCCTCCCCCCATTCCCTCCGAGACTGACCACCTCTGTGCCCCAGGGAATCTGAGCAGACACTGCCGAGACTGTGCTGACACTGACAGGGACTGAAACTGAGGGTAGCGAGCATGATTAAATATCTACAAGAAATTTAAAAAGCATTCTTAAGACTTTATATAAAGCAGGGATCCAAGAGGCTTAGGCGCCACCTACTAGAAAACCAAAAGAAAAGCACCTTCTTTGCAACAGGCCAGAGAAAGACTTTATATAATAAATCTTCTTTCTGGAAAAACAGCAGAATACACTTCCATTAATGCCCAGGCAAGAAATAGTCCATTAAACACCATGAACAACCAAGGTGACAAGGGTCTCAGAAAGAAGAGAAAAATCTCCAGAAAAATAAGGAAGAACCCAAATACACAGAGATTAAACAATATGCTACTGAAGAATAACTGGGTCAGAGAAGAATAAAAAGAGAGATCAAGAGACATAGAAACGAATGATAATGATAGTACAACATATCAAAACTTTTGGGACATGGCAAAAATGGTCATAAGAGGAAAGTTCATATCATTACAGGCCTACCTCCAAAACAAGAAATGAGCCCAAAAAAACAACCTAATGCTTCATCTTAAAAAACTAGAAAAGGAAGAACAAATGAAGCCTAAAGTCAGCAGAAGGAAAAATAATCAAAATTAGAGCAAAATAAATGAAATTGAAAAAAACAACAAAACAAAAAAAATAGAAAAATAAATGCAACAAAGAGCTGGTTCTTTGAGAAGGTTAATAAATTGACAAACCCCTGGCTAGACTCACTAAAGAAAAAAGAGAAAGGACACAAATAAACAAAATCAGGGATGAAAGAGGGATGACAGATTATCACAGAAATACAAAGGATCATACAAGAATACTATGAAAAAGTATAACCCAAATTTAATAACCTAGAAGAAATGGACCAGTACTTAGAAAAATACAACCTTCCTAGACTGAATCAAGAAAACTGGAAAATTAAATAGACGATCAGCAGTATGGAAATTGAAACAATCATCAAAATACCAAAAAGTAAAAGTCCAGGACCAGATGGCTTCACCAGTGAATTCTACAAACATTCAAAGAAGATTTAATACCTATTCTCCTCAAACTCTTCCAAAAAATTGAAGAGGAGGCAATACTTCCCAACTCATTTTATGAGGCCAAAAACCTGGTAAAGATAACACAAAAAAAAGAAAACTACAGACCAATATCTCTCATGAACACAGATGCAAAATCCTAAATAAGATACTAGAACCAATATAGCAACATATTAAAAAGATTATACACCACGATCAAGTGGGCTTCATCCCAGAGGCACAGGGATGGTTCAACATATGCAAATCAATTAATGTGATACACCACATAAACAAATTAAAAAATAAGAATCATATGATCATATCAATAGATGCAGAAAAAGCCTTGACAAGATATGATCAAAACTTAACAAAACGTATAGAAGGAAAGTACCTTAACATAATAAAGGCCATATATGACAAATCAGCCAACATTATACTTAATGGTGAAAAACTAAAAACCTTCCCTCTAAGATCAGGAACAAGGCAAGGCTGTCCACTATCACTGTTATTCAATATAACATTGGAGGTCCTAGCAAGTGCAATCAGGCAAGAGAAAGATATAAAAGGCATCCAAAAGGAAACGAAGAAGTCAAACTGTCACTATTTGCGATGACATGATTCTCTATATAGAAAACCCTAAAGACTCCACAAGAACTACTAGAAACAATAAGCAAATACAGTAAAGTCTCTGGATACAAAATCAATGTTCAAAAATCCATAGCGTTCCTATACTCTAATAATGAAGTGTCAGAAAAAGAAGTGGAAAAAATAATTCCTTTTGCAATTGCAACAAAAAGAATAAAATACCTAGGAATAAATCTAATGAAACATGTGAAGGACCTATATAATGAAAACTATAAGACCCTATTAAAAGAAATCGAAGAAGATACAAAGAAATGGAAAGATATTCTGTGTTCTTGGATGGAAGAATCAACATAGTTAAAATGACCAATTACCTAAAGCATTATACAGATTTAATGCAATCCCCATCAAAATCCTCAGCATTTTTTAAAAAATAGAACAAAAAATCATCAGATTTGTATGGAAGCACAAAAGACCCCGAATTGCCAAAGCCATCCTGAGAAAAAGAACGAGGCTGGAGGCATCACTCTGCCCACTTCAAATTATACTACAAAGCAACAGTAATCAAAAGGCATGGTATTGGCAGCAAAACAGACACATGGACCAGTGGAACAGAATCGAGTCCAGAAGTAAACCCATATTTATATGGGCAAATAATTTTCAACAAAAAGCCAAAACATACAGTGGAGAAAGGAAAGCCTCTTCAATAAATGGTGCTGGGAAAACTGGAAAGCCACCTGCAAAAAATGAAACTAGACTGTTGTCTATCACCACACACCAAAATTAACTCAAAATGGATTAAGGACCTGAATATAAGACCTGAAACAATAAAATGCAAAGAAGAAAACATAGGAACTAAACTCAAGGACCTTGGACTTAAAGAGGATTTATGAATTTGACCTCAAAAGCAAGGGAAGTAAAAGCTAAAATAAATGAATGGGACTACATCAAACTAAAAAGCTTCTGCTCAGCAAAAGAAACGTCAACAAGGTAAAGAGACAACCATCCAATGGGAAAATATATTTGCAAGCAACGCCTCCGATAAGGGCCTAATATCCAAAATATACAAAGAACTCATACACTCAATAACAACAACAAAACAACAAAACAACAGATCCATCAAAAAATGGGCAGAGGACCTGAACAGACACTTCTCCCTAGAACATACAAATGGCCAACAAATATGAAAAGATGCTCAACATGCTACTATTAGGGAAATGCAAATCAAAACCACAATAGATACTATCTCCACCTGTTAGAATAGCTATAATCAACACTACAAGTAATAACAAATGTTGGAGAGGAGGTGGAGAAAAAGGAACCCTCATACACTGCAAATTGGTATAGCAGCTACTGGAAAATAGTATGGAGTTTCCTCAAAAAAACCAAGAATTGATCTACCATATGATCCAGCAATCCCTCTACTCGGGTATTTAACCTAAAAACTTGAAAACCCATATCCAAAAAGATATTTGCACACCGATGTTCATAGCAGCATTATTCATGATGGCCAACACATGGAAGCAACCGAAGTGTCCTACGATAGATAGATGATTGGCTAAAGAAGCTGTGGTACATACATCAATGAATATTACTCAGGCATAAGAAAGAGACGAAATACTGCATTTGTGACAACATGGATGGACCTTGAGATAATCATGCTAAGCAAAATAAGCCAGACAGAAAAAGGTGAAAATCACATGATATCACTTATATGTGGGATATAAACCTAAAAGTAACAAATGAACAGGACAGAGACTCATAGATATGGACTATGGGTTAGTGGATACCAGAGGACTTGACTAGTGGTTACTAGTGGGGTGAGGGAGGAAGGGAAGGTAGATAGGGTAAAGGGGGTCAAATATAGGGCTTAGGGGAGCATGGAGCAGGTAAAGGGGATCAAATATATGGTAGCTGAAGGAAACTGGACATTGGGTGGTAAACACAATAGAATATACAGATGTCAAATAATAATGTACACCTGAAAATTTTATAATTGTAATTAAGCAATGTTACCCTAATAACCTTAATTAAGAATTTTTTTAAAATTCTTAAGTTCTTAAAATGGTGCTTGACGGCATAGCAAATGCTATATCAATGTTAGCCTTTATTATTCCTTTTCTGATAAGAAAACTGTTCAATAAATTGAGCATATAACTTCCTATGCTTTCTCTCATCATGTCTTAGCTCTGAAGGTATTGCCCTCCTTAGAGTTCCTGAATTTAAATAGGGGACTCCCAAATAGCCAAAGAAGTCAGTTCCTAAAGCATTGATGATGAAGCTGAGAACCTCTGTTAAAAAGGCGGATGTGATTTCAGAAAAGAGTACCTTACAGAGCCTTGTTACTTTTACTATAGTAAGACCTCTCAGCCATGAAGTTCACTCTACCCAAAACAGGATGCATAGGGATTGTGAAAATTAACTAAGATTTGGACAGTAAGTCAAATTTTTAGGAATATTCAAATAAGTATGATCTGCCAGAGCCCATTTTTTACCACGTTGCTCACCGGAACTGAGGGACCATAATCATTTTCAGGATTAGGCTAATAATGACTTACTATAGACTATTCTCTCCTTGTTCTACTATTATCGTAAAAATAAAATTCATGAAAATGGTGGTTTTCAAGTGATGCAATACTGATGTGATTACTACCAGACTGTCCACCCCAGTCCACATTTGCAATAAGGTGTACCTTTATCCAGTAAAACTGATGGACAGATCTGCACATCAATAGTAAACAGGCTCCTTTCATACTTGTAAAGCTTTCCTCAATTCTGAAAGCGTCTCTAATTCAGATTTTAGTATTCTTGGGTGTTCTATTTGAGATACTGAATACACAATGACCAGACTATATATAAAAACAGAATTCCGACCCACGACCTGCAAGAAATCTGCCACTTTATCTGTAATAAACGGCCCAGGAAGCCAGCCTGCTATAAAATAGACTGCTGTCTCTAGTGATAGTCCAGGAAGTCAAACAATAACCTCTGTAACAACTGGCTCAAAATAGGCAGTGCTTGATTAGTAACTGGCAAGTTTCCCTAGTTTTTGTCCCCACTTCCAACCAAGGACCAACCGGAGAAAGCCAAATAGGCATCCCTCACCAAATAACCAGCTCCTATTTAACCCAAGTACAGCTTCCCCATGCAAACAGCCTTGAATCAGTGCCCAACTTGAAATCTTCCCCTTTCTTCACTGTAATGCTTTCTCACTCCTTCTATTTGCCTTTGAGTCTCTGCCAAAACGCAAGCGATAGAGGCTGACTCCTTCTATCTATAGCAAGCTCTGAATAAACAGGATTTGCTTTTCTCATTTGGTTGAGAATAATTTTCACATATTTGACCTAGTAATTCTATGAAGAACTTCCAAACTCTCTTTAAAAAGATACTGGTTTACATTGTTTAAATGTGTTATTTCTAAAACTCATAAATTAGGGAACATATTTTTATTTCATCTTAATATGCTCCAGGGTTCACGTTTCCGCAGAATATCTTCCTGGAACAAGCGCAATCTCCTCTCCACCTGAGCAGGTGTTCAAAGCGGGTGGCCACAGGCCACCAGAGCGCCTCCTATGCCCAGGCCTAACCCTCAAGTAGGAACTACAATTCCCAGCAACTCCTGCAGACGGCTGGTCAGGACCACGACGCGCTTGCGCAGCGGGCGGAGGCTCGGATGTTCGGTTCCCGCCAATTCTTGTAGTAATCTTGCCTGCGCTGAGGAGCGCGCATTATGGAGACGTTTGACCCCGCGGAGCTGCCGGAGCTGCTTAAGCTTTTTACCGAAGGCTCTTTCCCTACGCCCAGTACTATCGCTGGCTCAACTATGGCGGAGGTGATGGAGGCGGGGAGCAGGGTGGGTAGTGGGTCCGGCGGGGATGTAAAGAGGCTCTGGGAGGGTACCTTGCCACGACAGTATGAAGTGCCTCCTGCGCTCCGGGCTTTGAGCTGGGATCCTTCACGCGTTATCTCGAGCTTTCCCCACCACCTCTAATGTGTAAAACGGCCGAGAGGGAATATAATGACCAGCCTAAGGCCACACAACGAAGGCGGAGCCGTTGCTTCTACCACTACGTGGTCGCACTCATCCGGTGGGCCGACGCACCTTCGCTGTACTGTTTACCTGCCAGAGTGCCTTAGCCAAAGGAGTTTACTGGGTGGTAGCATAAAGCTGCAGAGACGTGATCCACATCAGGGACTGAAAGGCGACTCCGGGAGATGATAGGTATTTACCTCTTCGTAGCTGAATTTATTAGTGCCCACCAAGGAGAGAGAGAGGTGGCATTACATATTTAAAATGTTTCTGCAGCTTCTTCCTCATTTTACTTTTCCCTCTGAGATGCCATGTGGTAAGCCCCTTCAAATTAGGGACATGGGTTTTGTTTGTTTGTTTGTTTGTTTAATGTAGCACAGTGTTGGGCACAGAGGGCTCATTAAAAATATCTTATCCTTGGTTAATGTTATAATGCCCTGAGTTGAATAAAGTACCAAATTAACTTTAAAATGTATATTTATTTTGCAGTGATAAAGAATTACTTTCAACACCGTGAATTTTCATTCACATTGAAAGATGATATTTATATTCGCTACCAATCCTTCAACAACCAGAGTGATCTGGAAAAAGAGATGCAGAAAATGAATCCAATACAAGATTGATATAGGCGCGGTATATTCCCACAGAGTAAGAAATACGTTTTTAATGTATTTTGTTTTGTTTTTTACACTAGAACCTCCAATGTATTGAGATAGAATTTTTAGTTTATTTCTAGTTGAAGAGCCACTTTAACTGTTTTTGCAATAGATTGTAATATTTTTTATTCTTTGATACTTTACTGAAAGGAAATCATTTTGAAGTGAACTGATTGTATTCTAAAACAAAAATAAATTGAGTAATCTGGCTAATAGACTAAAAGAGTAAGTCAGCATGGTTTAAGGGAGAGAATTAAAAGAGAATTAATTACATTCTCTCCCAGCATTGGAGTTATTCTTCATTCCTTTCAACACCCTATGAAATTTATGAGAATTGATACGAAAAACTCCCCATGTCTGTTTTATTAGGAAATCGCTACATAATATCTAAATTCCAACTGCTGCTACCTGTGCTACTACTGTTATCATCAATCTCATCTGAATTTCTGGAAGAACTTCCTAACAATTGGCTTCTATACATTCCAGAGTCTATTCTCAATATAGCAGTAAGAGTAATGCTTTTAAAACAAATCAGATTCTTTGATTCCTCTGTTCAAAACCATTCTCCACTGGCTCCCCATTTCACTCAGAGTAAAAGCCCCTCTTTCCCCCTCACTTCACTCTTGCCACACTGGCCCTTGCTCAGGCAGTTTCACCTGCCTGTAACCATTCCCCTAGATACCTTGGTTCATTCCCTCAACCACCTACAAGTCCTTATTCAGTGAGGCCTGCTGCAACCTGCCACTCTTCCTACCCCCTGCAACTGATATATTCTTAGTGCCTAGAAATGCCTGGCAGAGAGTATACCATAAATACTTGTTGAATGAATGAACATACCAAAATTGCCCTTCTTCCTCTCCTTAAAAAATGCATGCATGAAGGAAAAAAAATAGGCATATGGGATAATAGCTTTTGTGCAGAGCTTTTTTAGATATTGTATAACTTGTTTTTCATCATCAATTCTCATTCCTCTTACAAAAAGAAAACAGGCCTGGAGAACTTAAATAATTTGCCCTTAAATAATAGGTACACAATTTCTAAATGATAGAGCTGGGACTTCAACCCGGTTTTTCTGACCCTAAATCCGAGGAAGGGGAGAAGTAAGAAAGAGCAGGCAGGAAAAATGCTTTGGAACAGTGTACTCCCCAACACTGAAGGGAATACCTAATTTTTTTATTGAGGCATCTATAGACATTTTTCTTTTTGTATTTTGTTTGTGATTTTTATCAGTTATATGTGCACATTGTTTACAAAATCAAGTACGTCCATTCATTAGGCTTTTTACTTAAAAAAACAAAAACAAAAACTCAGATGCCTCCCTGTTTTTTCTGCTCCCCAGAGGAACCACTTCCTTTTAGCTGATTTTTAAGGTATTTGCCTTCTTGTCTCTAAATAACATGCTTATATTTCTTCCATTTTTCATTTTAAGCATTATCTACTGACTTTCCACTGTGGCAGATGCAGATTTAGCTTTTTTTACCCCACCTTACCTTTACCACACATATAAACATCTCATTCCCATGCTCCTAATGTTGTTTGTTATATAAAAATTAGGGTTAGATCAGAAATTGAACCCCACACTCTTTGCCAGTTTTCTAAATCTCTTTATGTATTTCAGACCCATCAATCTAATTATGAAATTTCTCCTGCTGACTTCTGACCTCCAAACTGGATTGATTGCTTTCTAACCTAAGCCTGATGGATAAATACAATCTTATAATCGCCTTGGTTTCTTTTCACTTCTCTCCTTTATTAGGTCCCCTGTTGCCCAGATCCTATGATCTCTTTTTTTGGTTTACTCCCTTGTTCTGGTGGAGCATGTCCTCCAGGAGCTTTCTGAGAAAAAGTACATGGAAGACAAAATATTTCACACCTTGCATATCTGGACAGTGTCTTCATTCTACTTTATGCTTAACTAATAGTTGAGTTTTGTAAATCATTTTCCCTCAGAATTTTGAAGAGATTGCTACATTATCTTCTAGCTTCCAGTGTTTCTTTATTAAGACTAATGCCATTCTGAATCTTGTTCCATTGTGTTGGACCTGGAAGCTCTTAGGATTTTCTGTCTATCCCCTCTGTCCCTAATGTTCTAAATTTTATAATGATGAATCTTAATGTGCATCTTTTTTCATCTGTTGTGCTAGGTATTTAATGGGCCCTTATGATCATGAATTCATGTCCTTCAATTTTCATTGCTATATATATATTATATATATAATTATGTTTTTTATATATATACATACATACATATATATATATGTATGTATGTATATATATGTATATATTTTTCCCCTACTTTCTATGGTCTCTAAAAACCAAGTCAGATGTTATGCTTCTTGGACTAGCCCTCTAATTAAATTTTTTTCCATCTTATTTTCTATGTCTTTGTCCTCTTCTCTACTGTCTGAGGAATTTCCTCAGAAGTTTTCATTTCTGCTATTATAATTTCCAGGAACTTTTTTATAGCATCTTGTACTTTTTTCATTGATATGTCTTTATCTGAGTATATCAATGATAGTTTTTGTAAATTTTCTTCCATTGCACAGTCCATTTTCTCTGAGTTGCTTTTTTTGTTTGTTTGTACCCCTCTGCTCTTTATTAGAGGATTTCCTCATATGTCTGTTAATTTCTTGCTGTTGCTTATATTTAAGAATAGAGTGCTAAAAGCCAACTGGAAGATCTGTGCAGATGGCTGAGAATCCTTTACTACAGGGTAATCTCTCTGGACCATTTTTATTAGAGGGAAGGTCTGATGTCAGTTTCTCTATATCTTTGCTAGAATAAAAACTCTATTAGCAAGAAATCTTTGTTTTAATCACTAATCTATTCTTAGAGCCTATAACAGTCCCTGACACACTGGTCAGATTCTTCAAAGAGGAATCTTCTGGACTCTGCCTGGGGTGCAATGGAAGGGTATAGAACAGAGAGAAGAAAACTGAGTCTTCAATATTCCACATGTAATTGTCTAATTAATCTCCTAAATATCAGTACAACAATACAATCTTCTTCAACTGTGTCTGCTATTGTCTCCTCCAGTCTAAAGACCCTTTTTTTATGATCTCCAGAAAATAATTCAGGTGTCTGCCAGGGAAATGGAAGTACAGTCACCTACCTCTGCAGAGGAAGTATAGGAATCTGGGAAACAGCTTCAACAAATAGATTTTTAACCATTCATCCTAATTTTACTCTTAGTTTCACACACACACACATTCACTCACTCATTCCAGAGATACTCATTGTCACCTATTCCCTAAGCCTTTTGGGGCTTTAGAGATGTAAATTGGGTTGCTTTTTATTTTCCTTACTGCGGGCTTCAGATTCAGCTTTTATAGGTTTCCTTATAAAAATCATTTTTGTGCAGGTTAAGATAGAGTAAAATAAGTATCTGTATTCTGTTCACCTTCTTTACCTGGTAATCCATAGCCTCAAAGGGAGGCTACTTACTGCTTGAGCCAAAGGCTCAGTTTAAAGTAATTGGGGAGATCTTTTTTGAATTATCGGAAAAAACTTTAATACATTTTGTTACTTATATGTCCAGCAACAAATAAATGACCTTAAGAACACCTTGCAAAAACAGGACAGGCATTGATTAATTATATGTAGTTTTCCTTTTCAGAAATTTAAAAAAGCTTTATTATGATTTCTATTGATCGACAAATATTTAATGATACAATCTTATGTGTTAATCATATCTCAGTAAAACTGGAAAAAATATATTTATGGTAATATGTATTTACCAAACCCTGTTTTAAGTAGATGAGAGTTACACTGTCATCAATTCTGGATATCTAGTATCTGAATAAATGAACTTTACTGACACTGACGTGGCATTGTATGGTTTCTTCACTTTGACCACTTTTTCTTTGTGGGTAGAAAATAAGCATATTTGGCAGTATGGCAGCTCTTACAGAAACTGATATTTTTATACTTTAGCCCAATCAACATAATACAGTGAAGCTGGGAGCTTTTCAGGCTCAGGAAAAAGAACTGGTGTTTGACATTGACATGACAGACTATGATGATGTGAGGAGATGTTGTAGGTAAGTACCACACGCCTTGCTTGTAGGGTGGGTGATCTAACTGACAGTGAGTAATGATGACTCTGCTCCAGTTCTGCAGACATATGTTCTAAGTGCTGGACCCTGATGACAATGGCCATACGTATCATCGACCGAGCATTGAAGGGCAAGTATCAGCAATGTCTGAGTGGGGTCAAATGCAAGAATCTGTTTTCCTCTGAATATTACTCTATCTATACCATTTTATAATCAAATCCCATAATTTCTAACATGTTTCCTTAAAACATGATAAGAAAGTAAAAGATTAAGTTATAGTTGACATGCTAATAAAGCTGTGATCAAACCAGTAAGTTTTTTTCCTAATTCAATAATTGAATTCAATCAATTCAATCAGTAATTCTTTGTTCTAGGTACTGTCCTAGGTGAGGGAAATATGAAAGAGAACAGTTCTTCAAGTAGATTATACAGTCTGAGGAGACAAATAAGAAAACTGAGGATTACATTTGTGTTAAGTAATATGCACAGGGTGCTGTGGGAGATATAGAACTGCAGGAGTGCTTACAAGAATGGGAAGAGATTGGATCAGAAAAGGCATCCTAGAAGAGGTGATGATAGGATGATGATAATAAACTCTTATATAGGTGGCTTATGTGCAAATACTGTTCTAGGTATTTTAAATTTATTAACTCCTTTAATATGCCAAGACTAGGTCTTTAAGGATAATGGCAGTTGGTCAGGGAGAGAAATGGAAGTGCTAGAGCAGGAAGCAATTCTTGCCAGAGAGATCAGGATAGGTTAAGTCATGAAGGCAAGAGTGTGGGCCGGAGAGGGAACACCAAAAACCACAAATAACTTAGTATATTAAGGTGAGTACATGTGTCCACATGTATCCCAGGTAAAAAATGATAGCTAAGGAAGTAAGCAAGAGCTGGGGCTTTATAGACCTCTTTAAAACCTATTTGGCCATGCTACCCTGAACAAGCCCGATCCCATCTGATTTCAGAAGCTAAGCAGGGTCAGGTTAATAGTTGAATGGAAGACCACCTAGGAAGACCAGGGCTGTAGGCATAAAAAATAAAAAAATAAGAGATTGTAAACAGACCAGGTCATTGCAATCTGTGGGGTCAACCAAGGGTTGCCTCGCCTAAAAAAAAATAAAAATTAATAAACCTATTCTTTCTCCCCTCCTCAGAGGACTTTGGATTTAAGCATCGTCTCTGGGTATATTCTGGAAGAAGAGGTGTTCATTGTTGGGTCTGTGATGAATCGGTTAGAAAACTGTCCTCTGCTGTACGTTCTGGGATAGTTGAGTATTTGAGTCTTGTAAAGGTAAGATCTTAACAATAATTTACATTTCTTTTTTTGCTAAATGTTACAAATCTGGTATGTTTTAGTATAAAATTAAACTATCTTTTATAGGATCCTCATTCCAGAGTAGATCTTTCTAGTAGATCAATTAAAATCATAGTAGATACATTTTTAAAAGATATTTCATATTTTGTTTTATCTTCCTTTGTGGCAAAAGATTACTTTCTAGTTCAGTTATGTCAAAGTTAATCCAGAAAGTTACAGGTATTGAGACTATATAATATAGCATACAAGGTTCTATACTTAACAGAAATTAATTAGTATCTTTAGAACACAATATAGAAATTTTTTAATTACTTCATTTGTGTTATATAATATACATGAAGGTCTTTTTTGATGGTTTATTTTTCAGGGTGGTCAAGATGTTATAAAGAAAGTTCACCTAAGTGAAAAAATTCACCCTTTTGTCAGGTTTGTTTGAAAAGACTCCATGCAGTCTAAGTTGTGTCTGATTTACCTGCATGTGCTTATATAATTATCTTGTTACCAATTTCTCTGCTGGGTGAGCATTTTACAATAATAGCTAGAGTTATCAATTTTATGCTGCAATATTCATGATAGGTACTTGATATGAGAACATATTTATGATATGTTCTTACTGGTCTTCTCAACAACCTCATGAGGTACATGATGGTATCTCTACTTACAGATGAGCAAAGTGAGATTTGGAGAGATTATATAATTTGCTTGGCATCACACAAGTAATTGTTAAAATTCAGGATTCATGTCCTGTTCTGCCTGATACCAAAACCCTTACTTTTCCCATTGAATTCACTACTTCTCTAGGACAGTGGAAAGAGCATTCCTTTAGGAGTAAGGTCTCTATTCTGCTACTAACTATGACCTTGATAAAATATTAGAACCTCCATTTTCTATGTGTATAATAGGAAGAACAACATCTGCTTCATCAATGTCAGAGTTGTGGTAAATATTAAATGAAATAGTATATGTGAAGTCTATTTGCAAATTGCTAAGCACTATATAATTATTGAGATATTAAAGCAAGCAAAATTGAAGTAGAAACTAGGCTGTACCCACATTCTATGACTGATGTATTACTTCGTTGTCCTAAATTGGTGGTTTTTTTACCCTTGTTACATATTTATGATGTTATTAACCTTCTAAGTTGTAGAGTTTAAGAAGTAAACATTTCTTGAATATCTGTTTAAGGCAGGTACTGTGCTAGGTTCTTTCCCCTTAGAGTGTCTCATTTAACCCTCATAACCCTGCAAAGAGGTGGTATTCCCATTTTACCTAGTTAAACTCTAGAAGTCAGTGAAAATAAGCACTGGCCTCCCAAATGGCAACAAAAGCTACATGGGTATGCTTTGCTAATGGTATTGAGATTTTGTTATTGTTATTCCTACAGAAAATCTATAAACATAATAAATAAATACTTTGAAGAATATGCCTTAGTTAATCAAGATATTCTTGGAGATAAAGAAAGCTGCGATAAGATTTTAGCCCTTGCTCCTGAAAATATCCTTTGCCAAGACCATTTCTTATGTGAAACTATTTGTTTGATCTATATTATAAATGTGTTCTACCTGCATATTCTCATATTTATTCTATATAAGTTTAATCTTTTTTATATAAAACATCTTTCTGCACTTTTGCATATATAGTCTGGAATACAATAAGATAGGCCATTTCATAAAGTTTCTCATATGGAAGTTGATCCTCCTAGAGTTAATGGCTAAAGAATTCTGAATTGTTTAGTCAAAATATATATAGACCAGGGAAAGATTTTACATTAAATTATATAGTTATTTTGATATTCTGTCATATCACTACTATATTTTTACAGCAGCATTTTTTTAAATGATATGTTTAAGTTAATATTTGCTTTTTAGAAAATAATAATTTCTATGTAAACTTTATATATCCTTGTGCTAATACATGTGGAAAATAAGTTGTTAATTAATGTTAAAATAAGGTGTACCCTAAATGAGTAAATTCCTTAATGACCCATCACCAATTCATGGTGAACTTCAACAAGTCTTCCAGAGTCATCACAGTTCACTCAGCGTTGGGAACATTTGAAGAAAGTAGTAGCCAAATGTCTGGTATATTCCATTGAAATCTGTATTAAAAATATAATAATGTAATTCTTAATTAAATTCTGATTGTTTTTGCTTTTTAAGTTAAAGATGTTCAAAGACCACTTTTTAACCATTTTGAAAGAAATCCTCAAAATTTCTACTGAATCCTCACTCTAGATTTGCATCTGCTTTTAGAATAACATCAAAAGTGATAATGTGGACCCTGGCTTGAGTGGGAGATCATGCTCCAGTACTGTTTTCCACGGCTGGATATTAATGTTAGCAAAGGAATCAATCACTTGTTGAAGAGCCCTTTTAGTGTTCATCCTAAAACAGGTACCATATAAAGAAAAGAAAAAAATGAAAGTTATTTTTTGTTTTAGCAAGTATGTCACAGTGGTAGCAAGCATGTCACTGGGTGTGACTACATATGATGTCTGAGATATTAAAGGTTGAAGAACTGTTCTGTCAGCTAATACCTAAATTAACTAATTTTTAAATTGCTGATTAGTAGCTACGAGGTGAATTTCTGCTATGTAAATAATTTTCAGTTGGGCTTCTGGGGTTTGGTATTAGAGTTAGAAAGGAACTTAGAAATTACAGGACAATAGCTCTCATTTACAGATGAGGAAAACAGTGGCCAGGAGATTAAAAAATGACTTGTCCAGGTCTTCAAACAAATTAAAACTCAAAAGTTCTGTGCTTTTTCCACTATGCTACCTCTCTCAATGCTTTTTCAATAGTTTTAGCTTTCCTTTTTCACATTTCTCTTAGATTTTGATTTCATGGACTTGAAACTGACTTTAAAGTAAATATAAAAGTGGCATATTGGATAAACTTTGTTCTATCCAACCTGAGGACACAATAGAGAAGTATATAATTGTCCTTTTTCAGTGTCAGCAACCAACTCTGCCACATGGCGTGGGATGTTTAGACAAATTATTACTCTGTGCCTTGGTTTTCTCATCTGTAAAATGGAGATAATAATAGTACCTACTTCAGTGGGTTATTATGACAATCTAAAATGTTAAAAGACTTAGAAAAATGTCACACATTCAATTCTCCCAGATTGCCTAGTTTCTCTTAATAATCTATAGTCCCTACATTTATGTAGCCCTTTTTCAAACCTGTAAACTACATTTTTACCTTCTTTCGTTAATAAGTTTAATATTTTTTTATTATTTAAGCATTAATTCTAAAGCTTCAGTGGGTATCCCCTTATTCTAATATTCAAGGTTTGGGTAAATAATTATGTTCATTTATAAGTATATGCATTTTGATTATTTTCTTCCCCTATTAAGTAGCTATAGTCTTTTCACTCTGTCTTCAAACAACTTCAAGCAACTTCCAATTCCCTTAATTATTTTGTCATTTATGTGGCATTCTTTAGATCCATTATCTCATTTTCAAAATGTGATGAATTTTATGTAGTGTCCTGGATATGGATATTATAAAAGGGTAGTATAAGGTTGTCTGTTTTATTTCCAAAATGCCTTCTAAAGATGCCCAACATATAGGTGTTTGTTTTGATCTCAGCAAATAACCCAAGGTAACGCAATGAACTATTTCCATCTATTTTATTCCATTTTCATGACTCACTAAATTTGAGGTCGTTCTTACTTAAAAAGTAGTAGGATATTAGAAAGAAGAAGATAGAAATAAAAGTAGAGATAAGAGAACTAAGTAATAATTCAAACAGTCTTTCCAACCCATTTTTTCATGTTTTTTTTTAAGAAATAAAAGGTACAACTATTGTGAAAGTCCTTTTAGTTTATATTTCTAAATATTGTTCTTAAAACAGATTAGTCTAACCCTTTTCCTAAAACTTAAAATTTTAGCCAAAATAATTCATTCGGCAGCAGCCTGTAATGGTTTGTATTCCTATAATCATTCGTTTATAACTTTTGGTTCTTATAGGTCGAATTTCTGTGCCTATTGATTTACAGAAAGTGGATCAGTTTTGAATCCATTTACTGTTCCAACCATAAGGTATGTTTCCGGTCATTGATCACTTTCCTTTTTTGTTAGTGATTGTTCTGAATTTGAAGTAGATTCGATTAGATCCTTTTCAGAGAGGCAGCCCCAGCCCATTGAGGCTATATGATGATGCCTAGTAGAGCAAACATTTCCTAGTGAGTTCCACAGAGCACAAGTTTTTCAGCTGCTATTATGCAAGAGAAAGATTTTTAAGTTCAAGTAAATTTGGGAAACGCTGAGTTAAACAGATTAAAAGTTCTTTACTATAAGATTTCCCAGTCTTTAAAATGCTAATATACATGGAAAACTCCAAGGAAGGATTATTTGGTTTTTAGACTCTCCCAAATTAGTGGCCACATAATTTTTTCACAGAAAATCTTGTGGGATTCATGTGCTGTGATACAGTGGGTAATGTTGACCAAGAACCAGATTTAAAATTCTCTTATTCTATTATTTGTAGCTCCATCTGCCATGAATTAGATGCCATTTCCACAACTGAAGAGGAGAAAGGGAGAACAAAGCTGAGTCTATTATCAAACATAGAACCAGAGGTAGGTTAATATGTTAAAGTCTCACTTTTAACATAAGCTTTTAATCTAGACATCCTTCCATTCACTCCAGTAATTAATTCTTGGGTTCAGCCTAGAATGCGATCAATGTTTATCCTGGAAACCAGTTCAATAACAGATAGCAGTGTTTCTCCCTTTCTTGAGCAATTGCATAAATAGCACGGTTGAATCCAATTCGATTTATTTACTAATATCTAAATGCCAGGACCTATATTGTAAGAATAAGTTGTCAGTTGGTATTGATAGTTGTTTGTCCCTCAGTCTTAGATTCACCAGCTGTTTATTTAACAACTACAGTGTATGCAGTATTTTTGTTGTTGTTTTTAATGTATCTGGATGAGTGTTATGGTAAATGTATGTAAACTGTGATTGAATTGTATAGTCAAGAATTTGAAGGAGCTGGGAATATATAAATTTTCCTGCTAATGGAAGTCAAATCTTATTACCAACACGCAAGAGACACTCTGTAGTAATTGAGTTCAGTAGCATTGTCTGTGATGAGGTATATTTATGCACGGCCCAGTATGGTAGTCACTAGCCACATGTGGCTTTTGAGCACTGAAATGTGAGATACTAAGTTTTCAATTTCATTTAATTTTTAAATAGCCACATATGGCTAGCGACTACTGTAATGGACAGTGTAGATCTGTGATCTCTGAACTTCTCTGGTTAAGTGTTGATACCATTCTTTCAAAACTTCAAGCTCAAATATCACTTCATCTATTCCAGCTCTAACATAATACCTAGACATAGTACATTCCACATGATTACAAGTATTCTGCTTAAAATATTTTGAAAAATGTTTCCAACATGAAAAGTCAGAATAATTTGGAAAAAGGAACTCAGAGGGAAGCAGACAATAGAAGAAGCAAAGGAAACCTTTTTCAAAAAAACCATTATCCTCAGAGAATAAGAGAAGATAGTATATCTGTGAAGTAAGATCAGAATCCTATGAAAAAGTAGCACAAAAAGAGGAAAGAGGTTTAGAAATCAAAAACAATCATGAAAATAAAAAAGTTCAATGGAACAGTTAGAAAAGTTGATAGTTGTCATTGTTTAAAGGAGGAAAAGGATGAAACTAGAGGACCGCCTCAACATGTCTGTTATCTGAGTTTCAGAAAAAGAATAAATAAAACAGAAGAAATAATCATCAAAATTATATAGGGCAAACATCACCGAAATGAGTCCTTTATTGAAAGGGCTCAACATAATAAGAAAATAGAGCTGTACCAAAGCACATCACTTGAAATTCAGAACAGTGAGAATTAAGAAAAGATCTTAAAGAGATTTCAGTTACCATCCTACTTCCCCTTCCCTCCACCAAAGAAAAAAGCCACAGACTAGGAAGAATAGTGTCTATGGAAAGTGTTCATTTGTTAGAAGTGGGAGCTAGAAAAGAAAAAAGTGGTTGCCATAATTAAAGAGGATGGAGAAATCAGAATTAGGGCAGGGGACTGATACTGTTTCCGTTATAAACCTGTTAGTACTATTTTATTCTTTTTTAACAAAAGTATCTGTGTTACTTCAGCATGATTTTTTTAATGTCTCTGTGGACATTTTTCTTCAGGGTTTAAGGAAGCAAGTTTTGGGTCCTTATAAGAAGAAATTGTCTAATAACTATAACTTTAAAATAGACAACTGCCTATCATTTCAAGTAGGCTAATAGCCATCATTCAGTAGGATTGCTTTTAGAGGTGGCAAGAGGTTGATATAGTTGATACGTAAATTCCTTATTATCTTCTTAAGCCTTTGTCCTATCATATTAGTACCATTTGCTCCTTCCCTTCTACTTCTCAAATGCCTAGAATAGTCTCTACTCTCTGTTAGCCACCTCTGTCGACACTGATTGGTTATTCTTTGGACTCATAATTACCCATATGCCTACTTGGCCTTTAATTATATGTTGTTTACATATAGGGCTTGTTTTTCCAATTTTTTTAAAAAACTCTTGGGAGCAAGTAGTATGGCTATATACTTTTAGAATTTAGCATAGTACTTAATATTGATAGGCAGGTATTAAATATGTTTAAATAATTATTTGAGTGCCTATTATATATTCTACAGCAGTGAAAAAAAAATAGAGAGACCTACATTCAAGAGCTTTACATCTTGAATTGAAGGTTCAAAATACAATGTAGTTGATCCCAAACTGAACTGTTTTTTCGTTATGTTTATTATAAGAAAATTCATATATAAAAATTTAGGACAAAATCTAATGTAATTTCATAATTGCCCACAGTTCAGATATTCGTCAAGATTCCTTTTCCAGCCCTAAGTAAATTAGATAACATTTACTAAAGTGTTTTCAATTTTTACTCTTTTCAGTGAACTATATTATGAGGATTCTTAATTACATGCAGACATAGCATATTACTAAAAATCAAATTTCATCTTGTTCTCAGGATTCTTTTTTCCCCATTTTGTTTAATTATAGATTGTGTAATTAAATAGTGTGATATTAAGATTCTTCGTTAATTCAAAGGACTTGGTTCCATAGTGTAGCAGTTAGCAGTCGAGTCTGCTGTTAAATAGTCAGAAGAGGTCCTGGGTTTGTGCCCCAGTGGAGCGCACGGTCCATTGTTCTACGGCCATGCCACCCTGAACAAAGCCCAATGTCTAATCTTGGAAGCTAAGCAGGGTCGGGCCTGGTTTAGTACTTGAATGGGAGCCACCTAGGAAGACCAGGTAACTGTAGGCATAAATAAATAAAATAAATAAATAAATTCTGTATTCAAAATATTTTGTTAGGTACATTTTTAAGACTACTTTCATATATCAAAGAATACTTGTACTTAATGCACTTTATATAAATTTCATTATCCATCTCCAGAAGGCTGGCCCTCACTTCACATTTTTACTGTTTTGCTTGTTGGTAAACTATTTATTATAGAAGCCAAAACTTTCAAAGAAAGAATGTTGCATGGGACTTAACACATAGTAGTAGATCATACTGGTCTAATACTAGAATATCTGACTACTGGAGCTGACATATACATGTGGTTTAGATGTTTAAGAGCAGTGCTGTCAATATAATATCCTCATGTGGCTCTTGGCACTTTAAAATGTGACTAGTATTAACTAAGGAACTTTTTTTTTAAAATTTATTTTTAATGAATCCAGTTAAAACCTGATCATTGATTCAATTATTGGAAAACTTTAAGTATGTTTGGTAAATTTGGGTATATGAGCCTACTTTTTTCAACGTATTTTATAATTTAAATCTAAATATAGATTAAGTATTTCTGATAATACTATAGAATCTAAATATAGATTTCAAGAGCAGGAAAGAATATTTCAATTTTTATTACATTTTGAAATAATATTTTAGATATATCTGGGTATATAATAAATTATTAAATTTCACCTTTTTAATGTGGCTACTAGTGTTTAAAAATTACATTTTTCTCGTATTTCTATTGAAAACATTGTTCTAGAGAACTCTTACAAGAAACTTATAGTTATACTTTCATGTTATTCTTGCTGCCAAAATGCTAATTATAATGCATGGTCTTTATAATTCAGATTATAAGAAGACCAGTTTAGCTCCTTATATAAAAGTTTTTGAACAGTTTCTTGAAAATCTGGATAAATCCCGAAAAGGAGAACTTCTCAGGAAGAGTGGTAAGACTCTATACCTTTCCCTTTTAGCTCTTTAGATCTTAGAATGGGTCTGTGGCCATGCCACCCTGAACAAGCCCAATCCCGTCTGATCTCAGAAGCTAAGCAGGGTCGGGCCTGGTTAGTACTTGGATGAGATGCCACCTAGGAATACCAGGTGCTGTAGGTGTAAAATATAAAAAAATAAGAAATTGTAAGCTGATAAGGCCCTTACAATCTGTGAGGTTAATCAAGGGTTGCCTCACCTAAAAAATAAAAATAGATCTTAGAATGGGTAGTTTAAAGTATCTGGCAATAAGCAATTTTAGAGCTCTAGTCTTTGCTCTCTCCCAAAAAGTTATTGATTTATCTTACTATCCTTAGTGGTTTTGAAAATTTAGGTCCCTTAATTTACTTTAACATATATTCATTAAACACCTTCCAAGTGTCAGGTACTATGAGGGAAAGATGAATTATTACAAAGATGAATTCCACACCACACTCCCTGCCCTTAGGAAGTACTAACTGTTACAAAACGAAGAAGTACAAAATGCTAAGAGATCTTATCTGATTGAAATAGCCTGAGATTTCCTATAAAAAGGGTGGTATCTGAACTCTTCTCAGTGAGCTGCTATATGGATTCTAATCCCCGGTGCCAATATACCATACCTTGAAGTACAATTAGGATTTCCATAAGCAGAGAATTGATGAGATAAGGTACAGGAGCAGAAAAAGGAGACAGGTTGTTCATTCTTGAAGGAACAGCAGGAATAAAAGAATAAAGGCATACAAGCAGAAAAGCACAGGATCACTCAGGAGGTCATCAAGTAGTATAGCTCATCTGGAAAAAAAGACATGTCAGGAAGTGATAGGATAGAAATCTGAAGAAGCAGACTGAAGGAAGGGAATGCCATGATTTGTAGTTTTGTCTAGAAAGATAAATCTAGCAACAGCATATCTGGAGAGAGGTAGGGAATAGAAAGAACCCCCAGTTGGGCTATTACAATTAGGACAGTAGCATTGGAGATCTCCAAAGGTGCAAAAGCCATCCTTGAGACTTGGTACTGTTTTGGAAGTGGAGAGATGAAAGATTGAGGTAAAAGTGCCACAGAAGCCAAGGGAAAGTTAAGTTTCCAGATTATTGTGTCAAATGCACCAAAGAACTGATAAAATCCTCTTGGATATAGGAACTAGTGGGAGGTGCTAAGAGGACAGCAGTGTCAAAGTAAGAGTTCTTTGAATAGGATAGACCTGAGCATATGTGTAGGCCAAAAGGAAAAGCAACAGCAGTAATATTATTCAAGAGATTGATGGATAACTTAGAAAACTGTGGCAATGCTATGGAAACACAAACTCCCTTTCCACTTCATGTTTGAATAAAATGTGTAATGGTTAAAGGGTAGTGCCTAAGATAATTCTGTACTCATAGTGGACACTCAAACATGTGCCTGTTGAATGAACAGTGATGACTCTGAACTTGGAAAGCCTTGTTGAATCTGCCATTCCAACTGCCCATATTAAGTCCTTTGTATTCTTATTCAGTACTAGTTCAGCCTATAATGTGGGCTTTAGCAAATTTGAAAGCAAATCTTTATGCATGGTGTGAATTTAATGGAAGCAGTAAGCAAATCAGAATGTGAAAATAAATGGGCATTGTTTTGTTTTCTTTTACTATCCTTTGATACAAATCTATTCTATTTTAGATTTACAAAAAGATTTCTGAAGATAACCAATATGGATATGGATAACTTCTGCCTTCCAACCAATATGGATAACTCCTGCCTTCAATCAAGAATCAAATACTTCAAGAGCCATTTAATAAATATGGCAGAACTGTGTATGCATTTTATGCTCAGAGCAAAATTTCCTTTTCTTAAGAAATAATTATGTTGAAAAGATTTTTGAAACCACCAAAGGAAAGTGTCCAGGCCCCCAAATGGAGCAATAATGAAAGGAATAAGTGGATTGTAGATAAATTTGTAAAATTTAATATTATACAAAGATATTTCTAAGAGTTCTGATATAAGTAGTTGCTTCTACCAGTTGGCATATATAGAGGTAACTTAGTAGTTATATGCCCAAGACTTTAATCTCAGCTCACTGGATATAGCCTCTATATTTCTGGAGTGAATATTCTAGGTGAATGAGGACTTTGTCCTTAAGTCTTAGACATTTAATTATACCTGGAGAGTGTATTCAGTCACTTCCTAATTTTGTTTACTGATTATTTTTATGTCAGGCCACACCCCACTGCCCATCTATTGGAATTCATTTTAAACTAAGGAGGTAAACCTATCAAAACTTCAAAAGCTTTAAGTTACTAGTACTGTTTGCAATTATAGTTCCTAACTTCTTCCCTTAGAGAACAATTGGAACAGTCTACACCACTGCTTCCAAAGAAGTAGCCTAGAAAAAATAGCCAACTTCGCCAACATAAAACCTCTTATACCTGTCAAAACACTTGGACTTTCTATACATCCAGATACTTTAATTTTAAAGTTTTCATTTCTTCCATATTTGATTTTATTTGATAGATTCTAAAATGTCAGATTTCTTTTGCATGGTTTTACAACCAATATAAACAAAAGTCATTCTGCTTTGCATTCTATCTTCTGAGACTGAGAAGCAAGCTATCAGGCTGGTACTTTCCATGATTTTTGAAAATTTTCCTTCCTTTGCATTTCTTTTAACACTGTTTTCTCTATAGCCACACAGTCTTTTTTTCTTTTTTCTTTTTGGTTTATATAAAATACTCTGTTGCAGTCAACAAACTGAAATGCCTTCATTTCTTTCTTTTCTAATTTTTAAAGAAAAAGTATTAAAGACTATCAAACAAAATTCCTCATTATTTGAGCTTTTGTTTACTACATATTGTTCATTCTTCAGGTCCTGAAAACAGTGGGTCAGTTGAAATTCCTTAATACAAAATTACTAAAGACTCATTAATCCATTTTAAGAATTCAGAATGAGAGTGGAAAGACTGGTATGCTTTCAGTGAGATGTTTTAAGCTTCCAGTATGTCTAGCATTAAACTATTTCAGTGCTTTAATATTAAAGCCCTTCGATAAAAGCTAGTATACTAGCTCATAAAATTAATTATAGAGCATTTTGTGCTCGTGTCAAAGTAAATGTTTGGTTCCTGAAGATAGAAACATTCTCGAGTCTATTAACTTCTTTATTCTGATTTGCCAGCTCTTCCATATATGAGAACTATAGAAACAAAGGGTACAGAACTGGTTTCTATCTCCAAACCAATTTATAAAGATTTCAAAGAAAATACATCCTTCCTTAGCTAGTCATTACCAGGAAATTCTGTCAGTGGGCTTGCTGGCAAAGAAAGGGGAATGACCAAAATATACATAATTTTTATTTGTCTAAGTAGATGATTGGCAATTGCTGGCCCTTCTGAAGGTTAGTGGACTTAATTGACAAATCTTCCAAATCACTTATTGGGTAGAAATTCTATAATTTTAGTAGTAACGCATTTTAAAGATGTACATATTTTACGTAATTTAATCTTCCCAACCCTATTAAGTAGCCACCATTATCGTCATTTTATAGGTAAGGAGACAGGTACAAATTGGTTCATTAGATTGCCTAAGATCAATTAGATGACCAGATTCAGACAGTCTGGCTTCAGATGAGTCCATGTTCTTAATTACTCCACAATATTGCCTCTGAAGAGAATTTCATAATGTCTTATTCCTGGTAAACTCCACTATCTCACTTAATCCTAATTCACTAATCCTGATCCTCACTTCATTGTAATAAAAATCTCATTTTAAAGTAGTTTTCAGAGCATTTTAAATGTTCACTGCTTCCCTTAAAAGCCACAATCGGCTGTCTTAAAGCTAGATTAATAAATTTGTTGAGCCCTTTTAAGGCTGAAAGCATATGAAAATCAAGACTCATTGATTTTTCATTAACAAAACACTGATTTTACATTCTGCTTTTCAAGAATACTACTTACTGCATGGGTTCTTAACGTGGTGTGCTGGACCCTTAGAATGGATGAGTTTCAGGATATCTAAGTGCCCAAAGTAGCAGGCAAAAAAAAACTGTGTGTATGCCTATGTTTTTTTTGGAAAGGTGAACCTATACATGAACCTAAATTGCGTATTCCAAAAAACAATTGAGGGTTATCCTAGGCCACTACTATCTTCCACTGGTGTGAATACAATCTCTGGCGTTCGCTATTACTTAAAACTTAATGTTTTCCCTCGTTATCTGAGCAGAGAAAACTAGAAGTCGCAATATTACGCTGTGGCTATTTTGCCGACCAAAGGACAGAGGATGGTCGCTTCTCTCATTGCAGTTTCCCTTCGGGTATCAAAAATGCTTCGACTTGGGGGACGAGAAAGGGTCAGCCATCTAAGGTCCGCATGGCTCCAAGCTGAGAGTTCCTGCCAGGGCAGCGCGTCCTGTTCTGAATTCTTACCCTTATTTAGACTTCGTCACCACCCCCATTTGGAAACACCCGACGGACAGGTCACTCGTTAAAGGAAGTGACTGCAGACAGCTCCTGACCCGGAAGCGGATCCTAGTCCCGCCCCCTCCGCCAGGCTTCCTTGTGCAACAGGCGTGGGTCACGCTCTCGTTCGCTCTCTTTCTGCCGCCATCTTGGTTCCGCGTTCTCTGCACAGTAAGTTCTGTCTTCGCCGCTACTCTCCATCCGTGGTCATCCACCTTCCTTGCATGTTAAGCTGCCCGGGAGACTGAGAGCTAAGGAGAGTTGGGGGCGTTATGGGGCCACCGGGCTCCTTACTCGACCCTGGGAAGTGTGGCTGTAAGGCCCCCGGACAAAATGGGGTCTGCGATTAGTGTCCTGGCAAAAACAGGGCAGAAGGGCCGCGAGCTGGGCCTGGAGTCCAGGGCTGGGATGACGGGAGCCGTTGCGGTGTTGAGGGCGGAAGCGGAGTGCATCCGCTTTGGGGAACGGCTTCGCGAGAATCCATAGGAGGTTATGGGGTCACAGCCTTGGAAACTCCCCCACTCTCACCCCTACCCCTTGGTTCTTATTGTGACAAGCTACTGTTGAAACTCACGGTACCCTCTCTCCTGATTCCCGAAAATCGGCAAACGGGAATCCTGGAGACCCCAGCCCAGGCAGAGCGAACATATGAGTGGAGGTGGTTCACGGTAGCGTCAAGTCTCCTATGGTCAGGAGCCAGACCGGGATCTTCTCTATCAGGTTGAGAACGCAGTGATTATTTCTGCTCTTGTGGGATTTGTAGTGTGGAATAAAACGAACCCTTGGGCACTGGAAGCCCCTCTGTGGAGTGAAGAGTGGTGAAAAAGGTGATCGCTTGATCGGAGATCTGAGGGTCATGTCATATTTCTCACCTATTCCCAGCTGCTTCGGGGAGGGTTGTCCCCAAACACCCTCATGATTTTTTTCTTCACAGCCTTCCGCAGAGTTTTTAAGGATACTTGATTCTGGATTGGGCAATAGAACAGATCCCAGTCAATTCAGACTTCCTTTTTATTCCCTTCAGAAATGCCCGGTGAAGCCACAGAAACCGTCCCTGCTACAGAGCAGGAGTTGCCACAGCCCCAAGCTGAGACAGGTAGGTTCTCCTAGCCCCCTTGCAATTAATTAAGATTGTAAGATAGACCCTAAAACTACTTGGCGGATAAAATGAAAAGGGAATATACACTTATGTCTTTCAGAATTAACTCGTATTTAAAAAGATGGGCTGTAGCTCTACCAGGGAGGAAAGTCCATAATATTAATTGCTGTCCTGGAGGGACTTCATTAAGGAGTTGAATTAAAACCGTGTGTTTAAGATTTGGCAACATTAAAAGCTCCCTGACTTGCTTTGTAGGTATGGCAACTGCCTCAAAGGGAGTGGAACCCTCATTTCATATAGGAAAACTGAGCAGGACAGGGGCTCAGTGATTCTTACCAATTAGAACTGGATCACACTTAACAGGCCAAGGAGACCTGAGCTTTTGTGAAGTTCCAGCCAACAAGTTGCATCAAGGTTTTAGATGGCAGGACTTGGCATTATGCCGTCATCACATGTCTGGATGAAATGTGTGCCGCTTGTAAATGTGTCCTACTAGGCCCAGGGGCCCTCCTAGGTTGTTTAACTTGTTTCATGGATTGGTGCTGAGATGTTTCTGGTGTCCTGGAATAGGGCCTGCTTCATCAGTTTGTCTGGAACCAGGATTGAAATAAAAGCTTCCTTTGACTACTATTCAGTATTTTGAAATTAATAGATGTAGAACATTATATAAAGGCAGTTTTTGAATTCCACTTAAAATATGTCTCTAAAACTTGAAAGGGGGTAAAAAAAATTTTAACGGTCTTGCTGAGTCAGTTGTGCAGAACTAAAATAAATGAAGTGAATCCTCAGGCTGTCACCTCCATCCTCACTCTTTTTTTCTTGTGGTAAATTCATTATTATTTTTTTTAACTGCACCTGTCACTGAAAGGCAATTTCAGTCCCTGGAATTAAAATAGAGTTGTTTATAGTTGCAAGTGTTAAGGTTCTTCCTCCCCACCTGTCTGATTTTAACAGCTGAAGGGATTGCTACAGCTGCTAGAAAAGAAAAGCAGGGCCCTGAGCTGGGAAATGAGCTATAGGAAATCCTGAACTTACAAGGAGGGAAAAAATAAAGGATTGGTCTCTAAAGATCCTTTCATTTCAGTGCTAAGCAAAATCGTAGAGACTCATTGAACTACTTGGTTTTATAAATGTGGAGTTTGAAATTCAGATGAATTTAGAATGTTTTCAAGCTTCAAAACTAATGCCATTTGAAACAATCCTTAGTGCTATTAAATTTATTCCTGAATAGTTTGACCTTCCACGTAGGTTTAATAATGTTAAGAGAATACCAATGATAAATACCCAGAATTTTCTTTGTAGGTATAATTAATTATTAGAATGTATGAGAAAACTAGCTCAGGGAATTGGTTATGATGTCTAAACCAAGTAATTTGGGCCTTATTCAACCTTGAAGTCCAGTCAGAGGAAAACATTCTGAGTTTGCATTTACACTGTAATCATAAGACTTTGACCTACCTATTCTCCAGGTAAAACTGGTTGCGCTGCCTATCTTTTCTGTAGTAGGATACTCTAAAAACTTCAAGATTATGGTTGAGTAAATTGTGGATTTGGATGCTGTGGGCTTTTTTTTTTCTTAACACTCCCTTTTAGGTGTTGAGCATTTGTTGCTCTAATCCTGTGTTGTCTCCTGGACAGTAAGCTGGGTTTTTCTGTCGTTCAGAAAATCTTGCTTAGCTTTACTTTAGTGCCAAATCTTGGTCTGTTTTGGCAAAATGACATACTTATCCAGATCCAGTGTAGTCTCCACTCCAATTCCCTACTTCAGAAATTGACCAGTATTTAACAAGTTGGGTTACAATTTCATAATACAGTCCCTACCCTTATGACTAAGCTCTCTCTCCAGCAGTCTGATTCATCTTAGATTGATCTCTGAAGAGCTAACACTACCTGAGCAGGTCTGTAGAGACTGGAGTCCAGCCTATATGTGGTGGTTTTGTATGTTTGTTTGGGATAAGTAAACAGGCACGGGGGGCGGGGGTGGTCAAAGTGGCCTAATTTAGTACTTTAAGTACTATTAAATTCTGAAGTTTCCACTTTGGGAAGAATGAAATTGTGCTTTAGGAGTCAGATTTTTGTCCTGACCTTACTGGAAGCCTTAACATATAAAGACTTGTTTCTCATTCGGCTCTGATTCCCCATCATCGTCACCACTCAGTACCTTCCTTGTTCCAGTTTTCAGGGTCTGTTTTATTAAGGTCATGATCCTTGGGTGGGAAGGGTGGAATGACTATTCTTCTAGTGGTGATTCTGTGGCCTATGAGAAAGATTTAGGGTTCATTTGAGGAAGGAAGTGTAAGGATGTATCCTTACTTGACTGTCAAAGTGTGTTTCGAGAAGGTTGCTATTGCCTGTCACCTTTGTCTAATCCTGTGTGGTGACTTTCATCAGATTAAAAATTCCAGTGTTTCTTAAGAAGCATGTGTACCAAGTCGGGCTGCACAACTCACCTTTAATTTTTTTTCTTCCCTTTCCTTCTTTTTTCCCCTTTTTGCTTTTTCCTCCAGCTGTGCTTCCTGTGTCTTCCGCATTGAGTGTCACTGCTGCCTTAGGGCAGCCCAAACCTACCCTTCCCCCTCCTTGCTTTCTAGCACCCAGCAGTGCCCTGTGGCAACCCCTAACCAGCCTTCTCCATTCCTTTCTCCCTCTGCTATTGCCTCAACTCCTTTTGAAGCTCCTTTTCCCCAGTCATTCTCTGAAACCCCTGCCTTTTGGAGCTGCCCCTGACACGCCATCTTTCCTACCAAACCTAGTAGGACCTCCCATCTCCCCAGCTGCCTTAGCTCTGGCCTCTCCCATGATAACTCCAACTCTGAAAGGTGCCCATTCCTCTTCAGCTCCCTTGGCTCTTGTTGCGTTGGCTCCCCACTCAGTTCAGAAGAGCTCTGCTAACCATCTAACCCTCTTAGTTCACCACCTTCAGTCGCTATGCCTGACTCAGCGTCAATGATGTCTCTTTCAGCTCCCATTGTTTCCTCAGAACCAAAGGTCTCTCCTGTTCAAGCTTCCTCTCAAGCAGTCCCTAATCCAAAAGGTACCCCCATTCCTCCAGGTACAGTCAGTGCTGTTCCTTCCAATCTCATAACTCCCTTGGCCTCTGGACAATCTGGAGTTGCTTCATGCGCTCAGATACCACCTGTTACTCCCGTAGCCATCACTTCCTCTCAGGCCAAAGCTACTGCTATTTCCTCACCTTCGACTTCTCCACAAAACCCTCTGAGCCTCAGCCTAAAGGGACCCCTTAGTCCACCTGCTACTTTATCTCTTTCAACCCAGTGTGTACCTGTGGCTCCCAATGTCCCCCCAGTTTTCCTCACTTCTCCAGGCTCTCATCTTGCACCTTTACATCAGAGTTGTGTTGGTTCTGCTATTCAGCCTGTAGGTCAAACAGGTGCTAATGTCCTGTCAGATTCTATAATGAATACCATTTCTGTAGATCATTCTTCCATAGGGGCCTCTTACCCTTCTCAGCAATCTGTAATTCCTCCCCTTCCTTCCAAAAATGAGGTGGTTCCTGATGCTGTGGCTGCTTTTCCAGTAGAGGCTCCAGCTTCCGCTCTGGCTCTGTCTGTTGACAAAGGCCCCACTACATCACTGGCATAGCCTCCTACAGCCCTTGTGGTTCCTCAAATGCAGCTGTCTCTTTGCCCTTATCTCCTACACCCTCTCTCATTCTCCAAGGCTCTCCTAATGCCTCTCTTCAGCAGCCTTTGGTGGCCCAGATTTCTCCTGGTTCTCCAGGGAATCCAGGCTCAAAAGAAGCTCCTGTTTCTTCTGTTGGAACCACCTCACTTGTGATGACTAATCCCTCTATGATTTCTGCAGTACCTACTACTTTTGAGGTGGCTACTTGTGTGTCCCCTCCAATTTCACCTGGTCCTATAAGTAGCAAGGACTCAGTTTCCTATACTGCCTTGGCTATGGCACCTGTGGCTCCCAAAGAGCTTCATACTCCTCAAGTAACAACCACTCTGGGGATACCAGTCTTTCCTCTTCCAGTGCCCGAGGACCCCAAAAGTCTCTCTTCGCTATTGGTAAAGTCCCCAACACAAAAAGATCTACAGACTGTACCTGCCTCTCCTGTGGGAGCCCCTATTCCACCAGCCCAGGTAGGACTCCCTACCAAGAAAGACCCAGCTCTGTTACCATTGTCCTTGGCACCCCCTAAAAATACCCCCTCTCCGCAAAGTACATCATCTTCTCTGGAGGTATCTCTTCCTCCTGAAGCCATCTTAGCAAAGAAAAGCCTTGTAGAGCCTCTGCCTGTAGGCAAGCCAGCCTGTACCTCCACTCCTCTGGGTGTTATTTCCCCAACCCCTATAATCAAGACAGATCCGTATGCAAGCCCAGACCCCTCTACTCTGCTTCTCAAAAGTTCTCTCACATCCCCAGTTGTAGCTACATTTCCTTTGGAAAGTGCTGCCACTTCTGGGGTGATTCCTACAACTGCCAAAGGGACATCCACTCCTGCAACTACAGCCAGCCCTTTTCTAGAAGGAGCTATCTCTTTAGCTCCTAAAAGCCACCCAACCAAGAAGGGTACTTCCACTCTTACTACTTTACCTTTGGTTCCTCCCACATCTGAAGGTTGTCCTGGGGCTCCAGCTGTGACTGTATCCCCGCAGAATGTTTCTGCTTCTCCAGCTACCTTGGCACTGGCTTCTGCAGTTTCCAAGTCTGAGCCTTTTCCCACTCTTCCCCCAGCTGCTGGTGCAAAGAAAGTTCATGGTATTTCTCATACCTCCGCATTGGCACCTGTGGCTTCCTCTCCTGAAGGGTGCCCAACTGAGGGCTCTCATGTTTCTGTTACTGCATCTTTGAAAGGAACTTACCTTGCTGACTCCTCATCTCCTTTAGGGACTAGTGTGTCTCCTCAAACTAAAAGATCTCCAACCAAGAAGGATTCAGCTGCTCCTACTACTACCATAACTCTTGCTTCGGTTTCTAAAAGTGTACCTGCTATCCCTGATGCTCCTGCTGGAAATCTCTCATCCCCTGTTTCTCCAGTTGAAGCTTCAGTTCTTCCAGAGGCCGATATTCCTTTTCAAGTCCCGAAAGGATCAATGGCCAAGAAGCATTGCCCCACTCCTCCATCCCCCAAAGAGGCTCCCACTTCCCCAGCTCTGGCTTCCCCCTACAAATGGGGACCAGCTACTCCATTCCCTAAAGAGACCCCCACTTCTCCAGCTATGACTCCTTCCCCCAAAGGAGCCCCTGAAACACCATTCCCCAAAGAGTCACCAGCTACCACATCTCCCAAAGGGGCCTCTACTCCCTCAGCTGTAGCTCCTCCCTCCCCAAAAGTAGCTCCAGCAGCCTCATCCCCTAAAGAGACTCCCAAACTTCCAGCTATGACTCCCTCCCCCAAAGAGGCCCCAGCAACTGTATGCCTCAAAGGACCCTCCGCTCCTCCAGCTGTGGTTCTTCCTTTCTCCAAAGCAGCCTCAGCATCTTCATCCCCCAAAAAGTCCCCACAGCCCCACCCACCAAAGGAGCCTCAGCCACTCCATCTCCCAAAGCGGACCCCACTCCTTCAGCTGTGACTTCTTCTCCCAAAGGAACCTCAGCCCCCAAAGAAACCCCTAAACCACCAACTATGGCTCCCTCCCTCAAAGGAGACCCCACTCCCCCAGCTGTAGCTCTTTCCCCTAAAGGAACCTCAGCAACTTTACCCCCCAAAGAGTCTCCAGCTGCCATACCCACTAAAGGGGCCTCCACTCGCCCAGCTATGGCTCCTTCCCCCAAAGGGGCCTCAGCAACTCCATCTCCCAAAGGAGTCCCAGCAGTTCTGTCCGCCAAAGGGGCCTCTACTCCCTCAGCTGTGACTTCTCCCTCCCCTAAAAAGACCCCTACTCCCTCAGCTGTGACTCCTCCCTCCCCCAAAGGGGCCCCCACTCCCTCAGGTGTGACTCTTCCTTCCCTCAAAGGAGCCTCAGCAACTTTATCCCCCAAAGAGTCCCCAGCTACCCCACCTGCTAAAGGTGCCTCTACTCCCCCAGCTATGGCTCCTTCCCCAAAAGGAGCCCCAGCAACCCCATCCCCCAAAGGGGCCCACACTCCCTCAGCTATAGCTCCTCCCTCTTCCAGAGAATCCCCAGAAACTCCAGCCCTTGAAAGAGTGCCAGCTAGCACATCTCCCAAAAAAGCCCCCACTCCCTCATCTGTGAATGCTTCTTCCTCCAAAGGGTCCCCAGCAACTCCATCCCCCAAAAGAGCCCCAGGAATCTCATCCTCAAAAGGGGCCCCTCCTCCTTCAGCTGTGGTTCCTCCCTCCCCCAAAGAGTCTCCAGCCTCAGAAACGCCATCCCCCAAAAAGCTTGCAGCTACCCAAGCCCCCAAAGGGAGCCCAGCAACCCCAGCCTCCAAAGAAGCCCCTATTTCCTCAGTTTCGGTCACATGTCCCTTAGGGTCCATTGTCCCTCAGGCATCTAAAGGGCCCTCCGTAAAGAAAGGTTCCACAGCCCTCAAAGCAGCACTTGTTGCCCCAACTTCAGAAAGTGTACCAGTTGTCACAGCTCCCACTCAGAAAGGCCCACCAGCCAAGAAGAGTTCACTTGCTGTGTGCCCAAATCCTTCGGCTAAGAATGGTACTGAAGGACCTCTTTCCCCTCTTCTGGCTGTCTCTGCTCAGAAAGGCACTTCTCCAAAAGCTCCAAAAGCCCTCCCTATTTCTGTCTTAAAAGGCAAAGATTCTTTTCATTCTCCTAAGGGTCCCATGGCTCCTCCTGAGTCTGAGACATCTACCCCTCTAGCAGCAGCTGCCTCTGAGAAGGTCCTTCCTAAAGCTGGATCAGCATCTTTCTCTCCAGCACCCACCCCATCAGTCTCTCTGCCTCTTGCTCCCTCCCCAGTTCCCCCTCTGCTTCCTAAACAGCAACCTCTGCCGTCCTCACCTGGGCTGGTGTTGGAATCACCCTGTAAACCCTCAGCCCCTGCTGATGAGGATGAGCTGCCACCTCTGATTCCCCCGGATCCAATCTCGGGGGAAGTGCCTTTCCAGTCGGTTCTCATCAACATGCCCACCCCCAAACCTGCTGGGATCCCTGCCCCAACCCCCTCTGCCAAGCAGCCTGTTCTGAAGAACAACAAGGGTATTTGACTTGGTTTGCCGTGTGCATGGTGTGTCGCCCACACCCCTTTCGGGGGCTACCCACCAGTACTAACCCTAGGATGCGCCGCTTTCTCCAGAAATATCTGCTTGTGTTTAGACGTAGAACATAGAGTTGTAATTTTAAGTGCAAAAGCTCTAGGAATGTGAAAGTCTTGGTTTTCATCACCTTACATAGTCCATTGTGTATCTTTTGTTGTAATGAGATCTAGTCTGAGTCGTTTGGCCATCTTTTGTGCCTCTAACTGATCTGGCATTGGAAACCAAGACCTCCTAGACCTTTAATTTGCTCTAATTTCTACCACATCACTAACCTTGTGCCTGGGCCTGGGATTTGCTAAAATAGTGGGAAACGAGTACTGAAACTATTTGAATTTCTTTTCACTTTTTAGACTTAGTAATGACCAGTGCCCAGGGACTTCCTGTTTTCCTAGCCTGAGAATGGTGCAGGTGTATGCTTTTTTTCCCCCCTCAGTAGTCTTTACTGATGCTTGGCCTTTCAATTGAGGAAAACTTAAAATATGTGAATTATGTTTGAAAGAAATGGGAGAGGTCACAAGACAATAAGTAGTAGAGGTGACTATAGGTAGGCTTCATTGAAAGTCTTTAAGCTGTATTGATTAGATCAAATTGCAAGGGTGAGTGATTTGAAAATAAGGCTAAATGTGTGTACACAACTGCTTCTGGCCTCCCCCAACCCCAATTTAAAGGATAAAGGGAAAGTGCCCTCCGTGGTCTGCCTCCACAATGTGATATTATTTTTTCACTTCAGTGTTATCTGCAGACACCTCATTGCCAGAACCTTTCTGAGATGGTTGGGCTCTTGGGTAGGTTTTGGAGTTACATAGATGATTGCTGTTTGCCAAGAAGTAAAGATCCTGAGGGAAATAAGCATTATAGTGTATAAACTGTTTGGCTGTGTCTAGTAATTACCTCTCATTTCTGGGGCTGGGTCTTTAATGGATGGTACACACTAGTTTATGATTAAGTGGGGGGCTGTCAAGTGACTTCACACAAGTCAGTTGATTTACATTTAACTTTGCAAGATCTAGCATCAGCCCTTGTGACCTCTAATCCAGGCAGACCATGGTGAAATACCTCCTTTTTATAATTTCTACTATAAAATAGTAAAAGTTATTTGTCATTTTAGGGTCTGGAACAGAATCTGACAGTGATGAATCAGTGCCAGAGCTTGAGGAACAAGATTCCACACAGGCAACCACACAACAAGCCCAGGTATTTTCTTATTCACTGGTCTAAGTACTTGATCAAAGAAGCATTGGAGGACCAGGGTTGATCAGAAAAGATAACTTATGTATTTGGAGCTATAAACCTCCATAAAGGGAAAACCACAGGGGATCATGGTATCCAAGTCTTACAGTCCAGCTTACTCATAGCTGTTTTATCTTCTTAGCTGGCAGCAGCAGCTGAAATCGATGAAGAACCAGTCAGTAAAGCAAAACAGAGCCGGAGTGAAAAGAAGGCACGGAAGGTAAGATTTTAGGTTACAAACAAGGATTAAAGTTTCTGATGAAGCAACTTGGGGAGGGGAGGGACTGTAGTGGAACTCTTAGTGTAGTGGTAGAGTCATGTTTAGTTAAAATAACTGTAACCATGGCAAAAAGTGTAGGAATCCTGGAAACCAATTCTGTATTACATAAACTTTTCTGAGCCCAGGAAAAGGCTTTGTTTTGGATGTGGTATTATTGTGGTCCTCTCTGAAGTCGAAACTCATGTTTTTTCCTATTCCTTAGGCTATGTCCAAACTGGGTCTTCGACAGGTTACAGGGGTTACTAGGGTCACTATCCGGAAATCTAAGAATATCCTTTTTGTCATCACAAAACCAGATGTCTACAAGAGCCCAGCTTCAGATACCTATATAGTTTTTGGGGAAGCCAAGGTAAGTTGCTCTAGACTGGGTTTGCTCAACCTCAGCACCATTGACATTTGGGGTCAGATAATTCTTTGTTGTGGAAGGGTTATCCTGTGCATTATAGGTATTTGGCAGCATCATATCCAGTTGTGATAACAAAGAGAAAAAATCTCCAGATATTTGATAGATGTCTCCTGGGTGACAAAATCACCCCACGGTTAAGAATCACTGCTTTAAACATAAGCTACTACATTGATATATATAATCTGAGGGCAGGCCATTTAAAGTTTTATAGGAAGTTAACTTGAAGTGGGTTTAGAGTGAGAGTTGGGAAGTCATACAAATGATTTCATTTACTGCATATTGATCTACTCACATGACTCTATTTTCTGCTCTGTAGATCGAGGATTTATCTCAGCAAGCACAGCTAGCAGCTGCTGAGAAATTCAAAGTTCAAGGTGAAGCTGTCTCAAACATTCAAGAAAACACACAGACTCCAACTGTACAAGAGGAGAGTGAAGAGGAAGAGGTATATAAGAAATTTTTTTATACTTTTAAATCCTTTCTAGGTAGTAGTATGTTTGTATTGATGAGTGGATTCTGTATTGTCTAAAGCTCTTGAACCCCATTGAGTGAAGTAGTTTTTGAGTTAAATTAACTAGATTCAAGAGACTCCTGACTCCAAAGAACTAACCTGAAGTTGTTCTGGCCTTTAGTTTATTACATGTTTTTTCCCTCTCTCTCAGGTTGATGAAACAGGTGTGGAAGTTAAGGACATAGAATTGGTCATGTCACAAGCAAATGTGTCAAGAGCAAAGGCAGTCCGAGCCCTGAAGAACAACAGTAATGATATTGTAAATGCTATTATGGTAAGTGTCCAGGCCTTTATTCCTTGACTCCCTCTGCCCTGTCCAATAATGAGTGACTTTATTTTCTGTGCTTAATATCAGCCAGTTAGAAAGCGTTATTTCAAAGCCTATCCTGAGTTGCCTCAGGTTTTAGTGACCCAAATTCTCAGTTTGCCTGTACCTCTGATAATCTCTTTTCTTTTACAGGAATTAACAATGTAACCATCTAAAAAAGGAGGACCCTTTTTTGGTGTTTCAAAAGAGTAACCGCAGCTTGGTTTGAAATTTGTACTGTTTCTATCATTAATAAAGTTATGGCTTCTTGTGGGATGAACTCAGTGGGTGCTTGGTCTCTCTCCCCCCCAAACCCCCCCCCCAAATACTCTAGAAATGAGAACACATTTATTACTCTTAAGACATCAGCTTCAATTGAAAAAGCTAACCTTTGAAATTTCAGCCTTTTCACTTATAAGAAGGTATTGTACTAGGCTATCTGTTAGGACCTTTTTTGTCTAAAGAGAATACAACTTAAATTGTAACATTTTTCATTTCCAGTCTCTTTGCCAAATGTTAACTATTAGCAAATGCTGATTCTTTTAATAATCAGCTCCTTCTCTGACCTACAATCTTTCTGAACACGTATTGGGCCTCATTTTGCCTCTGAGAGGCAGTTTAATTGGTTACATCTTGACATATAGTCTTTGTATAAAACAAAAAGGTACCTCATGAAGGAGAGCATTTTGGCTATTGTGTATAGTACAAATGCTCTGCTAGATGGAAACTACAGACGTTTTAATCTCTGAAGTAAATGATGATTACGGTGGTCATTACTATGCCAGGACAGTGAGTGAAAACCAAAACTGTACCAGGCAAACAGGTACATGCGAATAGCCAGTTTGTTAAATATAGTTTCTTTGAGTTGTTAGAAAATGGTCTGGGAGAAAGAGGACTAACATTTGAAAATAGGAAGTCTACTAGTGAATATAGAGGCAAAAATTCTAAAATGAATAGCTGACAGACCTAGAAGGAATGTTAGGATGGCAATAAATTAGGTTAACATTGTGGAAGTCTTTTGAAACTATAGACAGTTTTTTATTGAATTCAGTCATCTTGATCCCTATGAGAGTAGGTATTATTTTAGTAGATATGAATTAAAACTGAGGACCAAAGAGATTAAATGACATCCCCAAAGACCCACTAAAGCCTTTTCGTTGTGATAGGCTTTGTTGGTAGGAAGTGGTAGGCTATCCTGGAGAAGTACAAAATAACATCTGACTGAGAATAATGACCTTCCATTTCACTGGAGTAGGACAGATTCGATCATTTGATAAAAGTCTCAAAAGACTAAGGCCCCTTGGTTGCCAAATCTGAGTCAGCCAGTACTCATTTCAGAAAGAAATTGAGGGACATTAACTTGTAATTTCCTCACCCTTCCCTCTTTATAGTTAACACTGCCGATTCTTGGTTACTTTTTTGGAGAAGTACTTTGTTCAAGGCTATTACTGCTACCAGTGCTACAATGCTATGTCTTCCCACCTTAAAGACCTTGCTATTGCTACACCTTTTGCCATTCATTAATCCCTTTTCCTCAACCATTTTTTCCACCACATGAAATGTGCAGTTAACTTCCTCTGTCACCAAGTGATTAAATTTTTTGATTTTCAAATTAGTGTATAGTTTTGAACAAACCTTTTGAAGAATTACTCTTTCCTGGTTCTCAAGCTGATTAAATGCCTGTATTCAAATACTCAGTAGACCATTTAACAATAAGTAAGTTCTGACTTAATCTGTAAAAACAGACCTGCTATGAAATATGTATAGGATTGTTAGAAGCATTTGCTAAGAACGGGAAACTCACATTTACTAAAATAACCCTTTTACTAAATAACCCTTTAGATTTCTAAAGGAAAAATACCTAATGAACAAGGTTAATTAGCCATAGTTTCTTACCATGTTTCTACCATTCACTTAAAAGTGGATTTTTTTTTTAATTGGGAAACAAAACATGCCAATAAAAGGCTTTGTGTACACTCAGTTTTTATTAAGCATTACATACACATTTTGGGATTCCTGTGTACTCTTCATCAGTCCAATTTCCTTTAAAGGTAACAATTATCAGGAACTGGTGGTTTTATAATTTCTGCACATGAATTGATGCTCAATACATATTTATGTACCTAAAGCAGTTCATGTTCTATAAGTTTGAAGCTAAAATTGTACATTATATGTCATCCTGCAAATTGCTTTTCACTTCAGCTTTTTTCTGAGGTTTATTTATAGCTCTTTTCATCTTCTATCCAGTTCACTGTAGTCTTAATTTTCTACCTCTGCCAAGTGGCTCTCATCAAGGTCACCTAGTTGCTAATTCCAATGGATACTCTTCATGCTTGGCTGCATTTGTCTTTCCTTCTTCATAGTAGTTTCCTTAACATTCCCTTGGTTTCCCTAAAATCTGATTCATCTTCATTTTTACAATCCGCAAAATTAGTTCCATAATGTACCCTGTCAAAATTTTCCCGAATGTATTTCCCGCTAACACAGCTAATGACACAGCGATCCATTCAGTCCTACAAAAAAGAAATCTGGTCTTTCCAACAAATGGTGTTCGGAAAACTGGACAGCCACTTAACAAAAGAATGAAGTCATACCCTTGTTTTACACCATACAAAAATTAATTCCAAGTAGATCAAAGAAAAGACCTAAGAATAAAATTCAGAAAATGGGAAAAGCTTCATGTCGTTGGATTTCAGAATTTCTCTGCATCAGTGGACACAAAATCAGTAGCATACAAAGGCAACCCAGACTGGGAGAAAATGTTTGCAAATTGTATCTGTTAATATCCAGAATATGTAAAGAACTATGATTCAACAACAACAAAGACATTAAAATACTGTAAATGTATTGACTTGTATTATGGCCCAGATTATGAAGACTTCCAAAGGAGTTTTAACAATTGTCGTAAGCACAATGAAAAGACACCCAACGTCACCAATCACTGGGAAAATGCAAATCCAAACTACAGTGATAACACGTGCATTGGGATGACCAAAATGTCTCGGTGAAGATGTGAAGAAACTGGAACCTCTGCACTGTGGGTGGGAATGTAAAATGGTGCAACTTCTATGGAAAAGACTGAGTTCTTGAAAAACTAAGATTTACCATGTGACCTAGGTAATAGCCTCAAGAGACAGCTGCACACCCATATGACATTATCACGATAGATTAAAAAGTAGAAGCAACTTCAGTATCCCTAATAGGTGAGTGAATAATGAAAATGCGTATACATAGAATGGAATATCCAACCTTAGAAGGGAGTTCATGGCACGTGCTACAACATGGATGAGCCTTGACATTAAGCTAAGTGAAATACGTCAGTCACAAAAAGACATAATTTCACTTACATGAAGTACCTAGATTAGTCAAATTCAGAGACAGTAGAATGGTGGTTGCGAGGGGCTGGGGAACAAGGGGAGTAAGAATATTTAATGATTGCAGAATTTCAGTTTGGGAAAATGAAAAAGTTCTGGAGATGGATGGTGATGGTTGTAAAACTATATTTTAAGTATTTTTAAGTTTTCAAAGAAAAGCCTCAGTGTCATCCTAATCCTGTCACAGTCTGTCTTTTTCATAGCCATTCCCCAACAGTCTTTCTAAATGTTTTCACTTTATGTACACCTCTTCATTCCCAATGCCATTCATTGCCTTGAGAACTGCCTGGCTAGGCTATTACAGTTGTAAAATAGTACAGAGAGGGTTACATGTACACTTAGCTTCTAATGATTACATCTTACTTTAGTATAATATAAAAACAAGGAAATTCATAGTGGGACAGTCAATAGACATAGATTCACCAGTTTTTACACGTACTCATTTGTGAAATGCATGTGTAGTATTGTATGCAATTTTATCACATGTATACATTCATGTAACTGCCCCATTTACTTTTTTAAAAGTGTTATTGAGATATAATCACCATACGATTTGCCCAATTATATATACAGTTCAATGGTTTTTAGTAAGAATTGTGCAACCATCACCACAATCAATTTTAGAATGCTTTTACAGCCCATAAAGAAACCTAATACCCATTAACAGTTACTCCACATTTCCACCCAAGCTTTGCCACTCCAACCCTAAGCATCCAGGAATCTACTTTCTGTCTCTATAACTTTACCTACCCCGGACATTTTAAGTAAATAGGACCACACAATTTATGGCCATTTGTATCTGATTGTTTTCACTTAACAGAATGTTTTCAAGTTTCATCTGTGTTATAGTATATATCAGTCTGTCAGGTCTGTCTATAGCCAAATAACATTCAATTTTATGAATGTACCATGTTTTGTTTAGCCATTCATCAATTGATGGACATTAGGTTTTTTCCACATTTTTGGCTATCATAGACTATCCTGCTATGGCATTCATGTATAGATTTTTTGTGAGCATGTTTTTACTTAATTCTCTTCAGTACTGTGTGTATCTCGGAGTAGAATTGCTGGGTCATATGGTAACTTTAAGTTCAGAATTTCAAGGAATGATTCCATTATTTTATACTCCCACCAGCAATGTATGAGGGTTCTGATTTCTCCACATCCTCACCAAAATTTGTTGTCTCTCTTTTTTATTTTAGCCATCCTTATGGGTGTGAATTGGTATCTCATTGCAGTTTTGATTTGCATTTCCTTAATAATGACATTAAGCATCTTTTTATGTGCTATTGAATATTTTTATATCTTCTTTAGATAAACATCTCTTCAAATCCTGTACCCATTTTAAAATTAGGTTACTTGAGTATTTAATGTTGACTTGTAAAACAGTTCTTTATATATTCTGGATGCTAGACCCTTATCAGATATATGGTTTGCAGGTATTTTTTCCCAATCTGTGAGTTGTCTTTTTACTTTCTGGATAGTATCTTTGAAAGCACAAGATTTAAAAATTTTACTGAACTTATCTATTTTTTACTTTGGATGCTTGTGCATTTTGTGTCAAAGCTAAGAAATTATTATAGCATAAGAACCTTGCAACAACATATTTTCCATTACTCCCTTCTTGGCCTTTGAGTTATTTTGTCATGCACTTCACTTCTATATATTATTTAATTCTACAATTCATTGTTATTACTTAAACAATCAATTTTTTTTATCCCAAACTTTTTATTGTGGGAAAATATACATAACAAAATTTACCACCCTAACCATTTTTAAGTGTACAGTTCAATGGTATTAAATACATTCATAATGTTGTGCAACTATTATCATCCATCTCTAGAACTTTTTCATCTTGCAAAACTGAAACTCTAGACCTTTAAGAAAAAAGGTCCCCATTCCCCCTCTCTCTCAGCCTCTGGCAACTACCATTCTACTTTTCTGTCTCTATGATTTTGATTCCTCTAAGTACCTCATATAAGTGGAGCCATACAGTACCTATCTTTTCGTGATTGGCATATTTCACAACATAAGGTTCTCAAGATTCATCCAAGTTATAGCATGTCAGAATTTCCTTTCTTTTAAGGCCGAATAATACTCTATGGTATGAATATACCACATTTTGCTTATCCATTCAGCTGTCAATAGGACACTTGAGTTGCTTCCACGTTTTAGCTACCGTGAATAATGTTGCTATGAACATAGTGTACAAATATCTTTTCAAGATTCTTCTTTTGATTATTTTGGGTATATACCCAAAAGTGGAATTCCTGGCTCATATTTTTATTTTTTTAAGGAACCACCATCAACTTTTCACAGCAGCTGTACCATTTTATACTCCTACCAATAGTGCACGAAGGTACCAATTTCTCTACATCCTCACTAACACTTTTTATTTTCTGGGGTTTGTTGTTGTTGCTTGATAATTGCCTTCTAATGGGTGTAGGTAGTCACCTCATTTTGAAAGACAGTTTTCTGAAAATAGAATTCTTGGTTTTCTTTTTTTCTTTTTTTTTTTTTTTGGAGGGGGCATCTATATTGAAACTTTATTAAAAATTATAAAGCTGAGTTCTGTAAGCAAAAAAAAATGCATATTTGGGTTTAACACTCAAGTAAATCTGAAACAATCTTAATATAAGCCACTTGAAGTAACACATTCACATCCAAAAGATTTCAACAAATTTGTATAATATTGAGTACTAATTCCTGTACTGCTTATTCTTACTAGTTTAGATACAGATATTCCAATGTATTATGAACCGTCAGCTCTCCTAAGTCTTTGGAAAACAAGTCCCAACTGAAATTTCTGAACAATTACAGCAAAAGCCATAGAATAATTGGAAGAATTAGATGTTTCCATGATAATTAAGACCAAGGCTCTATGACGACAGGAAGGAGCATTCAAGGATAAAAATCAAGTTTATTCTACTTAGGTTAGATAGTAACTTAAATGAGATCTTGGAATTCCCAACTTTTATTTAGTATAATAAGAAGAGACAAAAAAAAAAAATTAGGGTTGCTTGACACCTTTTTCCTTACATGAAAACCTTCACCAGTAGAAGTTAGAAGAGTTCAAAGGAAGTTCTTTCTCCGAAGTGAATAATTGGCATCAGTTCTAATTCTGAGGTTATTAACCAACCATTCAGATACTATTTTTAACTCATGTCTAAGAGGGAAATTGTGAGGAAGGGAGGGATAAGGCCTCAGCAGAGAAAGCAAGTTTGTTGTTGTTGTTGTTGTTTTTAAATGCCTACAGCACCTGTATTCCTAGGTGGTCCCCCATCCAAGTACTAACCAGACCCAACCTTGCTTAGCTTCTGAGATCAAACGAGGCTGGGCACATTCAGAGTGGCATGGCCCTAGACTCAAGAAAGCAAGTTTTAAGTAGGGAAAGAACCAACTTCTGCCCTGAAGTTATTGCTAGATCTTAATGAGTTGCATTATATAGACCTGTTTTACAGTGCAATCGAGAAGTAGCTGAATCCTTTGCTAAACTTGTATAAACTATAGTATTTACTGTCCCGCAGAAAGACGTCATCACAGGGAAATCTCGATTTCCTCAGTTCCTACAAAGGCTATAGCCCAGAATCAAATCATCCAGAACTTGGTATAATGTCGAGGTTAAGTGGCACAGTATTAGCTGACAACTATTTTATGAAATTATTCCATTCCCCAAAGGAGATTAGATGATTGAAGAAAGCACAAGTATGTCTGTATCTATAAATAGGTCCCCTTAGAGGTTTCCTACTGTTTTCCAGAGTTATGAGTGGTTCTTCTAGTCTGAAATCTCGGCCACATGGGGGGAAGGAGGGAGGTCTGCTAAGGCCCTCAGGTGTTTACAGTTCGTCTAGTTCATCCATTGGTAATGGCAACACATATAGCTCTTCTGAGAGCATGTATGTTTGTGCTTGGCAAAGCCAGCTCAGCAAACATTTCTTTAGCAATTTGGCTCTTCCTGTGTAAGGACTCTAAGGGGGCCCAAGAACATGATCTACTCATTGCATGGTACTTCCTAAAGGGCCTAAAGAATGCTTATTCCTTACCTGCCCCCAAATCCAACTGAGAAAGGAAGGGGAGTAGGGTGTCTCCCCAACCTGAAGAATTAGGACTTCCAGCTGTCTGCTCAAGGGCTGAAATCAGCCTCATTCAGTACCTTCTGATACTTCTTAGGTGCTCTTTGTCTTACATGTTTGGTCTCCAGGAATTTCATGAGAAGTTTGGCTAGAGAAGAACCGAGTCTCTTTGCCTAAGTCTCTATGCCTTCAGTGAGAACATGTTTAAAACCTCCACGGGAAAGAGAGGGACATCATTCTCAGAAGAAAGTGTTTAAAATTCTTGTCTACTGGAGAGGTCGAAGTTAAGCAGAAAGCATTGCTTCCACCCAACACTTTCTCTTTCCACATAAACTAAAATTACAGATGGTGCAAAGTCAGGCCCTAAGAGAAGAAGCAGAGATGATCCATGCACCATCTCACACAGAAACTGGAATTTCTCAGTAGTTTGGGAACCAGATGCTTTGTTGCCTCCCAAGGTCAGGTCAGGAGACTGATAGCTTCCAATCCTAGCACTTAAGGAGGCAACTTTCAACGACTTTGAAGATTTTGAAAACACAAATAGCATTTGTGTTTTATTTCTCACCAGAAATAAGTTCACTGGTCCAAATTCTCTCCTAAGGAGGTTCACTATTTGTTTGGTAAGCTAACATCTTTTTGGTCTGAAGAAACAAATGGATTTTAGGCAATATAGCAAGAAAATTTAACAAATGTAGGTTAAAGCACAAAAAGCCAGAGAGACCAAAATAAATCCAATTGTGCTAGGAAGGAAGAAAACCATTTCTACTTAGGACTTCTGATTGGTAAAATACAGGCAAGCAATTCAGGGCGCTGGGTGGGATACAGGAGGGAGGAAGATATGGTCCAAGTTCTGGAAAGTTCTCTCTTCATTAGTTACCATCGTCCCCCAAGATCATTCAAACAGGGGCTTGCCAGTTCAATCAGTACCAGTTCTCACTGCCTTGGGCACTGCCAGCCAAGAGATCTATCTCCATAGCAAGATAATCATGCCCAGAAGTGACATAGCATCTCTGCTGGCCTTGATCTTGGGGAACATTGCAAATTTTCCTGTTAGTTTGTCCCTCTGCAAACTGGCCAACTCTAAGCCCAGATAGGACACTCATTCATGCACTTGTCACACTTGGTACAAGTTACCATATGGCCACATTCCAGCAGAACACAGGCAATGGGTGAGCCCATACAGATCCTACACAGGTTCTCTTCCAGGTTGGATAGCTTTGCTCCTCCATTTTGGTCTTCAACATGACACATCATGTTCTGGAGTCCTTTCTGATCTTTGTACAGCTGCATCACTCTCTCCATCAGCTCCCACTTCTCACAGCAGCCCTTGTAGCTGATGAAGTTGCAAGTCAGGATCTCTTTCAGTTGCCGTACAGTCAGACCTTTAATGTCTTCCATGTCAGTCAAGTCAGATATAGAGGCCCTTTGTCCCCAGGACAAAGCTGTCCTCTGACTGTACTCTTCAGATCAGCAGGTTCTTCTTAGTCCTGAGACACGTGGCCATTAGCCTGCAGATTCTCCTGAGCCTGGGCTGGGGGAACAGAGAAAGCTTTTGCTGGTGAAGAAGGGAAGTTGGGTGAGGTAAGAGGTACTGTGCTGGTATGAGGCTAGGTCAGGAGGCCTGCTGCTCAAGGAAGTCTGGGGACAAAGTGAGGAAACCAGTCCTGCCCTCCTGGGAGATTACAGACTGCTGGCCAAGCACCAAGAATACCAGCTTCTCTTTCTCTTGGCACATTTCAGTAGAGATGTCATGGAGATTGAGATAGTTCCTCAGGTCCTTCACCTTTATCTTCATGAGCTCCTCCCACTGAAAATCTGTTGCTTGGAATCATTGGCAGAGAAGGCAGAGGCAGGGCCCATTTCCCACTTGGCTCAAACAAGTCATGCAGAAATTTTTCTTACAGTCCAGGCATGTCTGCTCCCTGGCCATGTTTGTAAAGTGGGCCCCACAGGCCTTACAGCTTGGTTCCGAGTCTGTTGGAGAAAGAAAAGAGCTGCACCTAGGGTTGGAGTAGGCTTGTGTCCTGGCTCCTGGAGTGGTGGGCCTCCTCAGGCTGTCCATTTAGGCAGAACCAGTTGCAGCAGGTTGCCCACATGATAAAATCTGCAGCAGCAGCCTGACTGGCCTGCATATGAGAAGAGAGGGAAGGGGCCGGCCCGGGCCTCTGACACCTCAGGCAAGGGGAGTCCAGGCTCTGTCACAGTGATGTCTCTGGGACTAAAGGATGAGGGGGCAAGTGGGAGGGGAGGCGGTTGAGACATCCTCATGGCTGCCCTAGGAAGCTGGCTGACAGCATATTTTCTTTTAGCATTTGAGTATATCGGCCCACTGCCTCTGGCCTACAAAGTTTCTGATAAAATTGCTGGTAATCTTATTGAGGGTCCATTGTATGTGACACATTGCTTGTCTCTTTCTGCTTTCAAAACTCCTGTCTTTGGCAGTTTAATTAATGTGTCTGTGTGTAGGTCTCTTTGAATTCATTCTCCTTAGAGTTTGTTGAGTTTCTTAGATGCTGTATTTATGCCTTTCATCAAATTTGGGAAGTTTTTCACTCATTATTTTTCAATATCTTAGCCCCTTCTTCTCTCTTCTGAAACTTCCACAAGGCATATGTTAGTTTGAGTGATGCTGTCCCACAGTCTTTTAGGCTCTGCTCTGCTCACTGTTCTTCAATCTTTTTTACTTTCTGTTCCTCAGACTCCATAATTTCCATTCACTGTTTCTTCTGCCTGCTCAAATCTATGAATCCCACTAGTAAATTTTTTCTATTTCAGTTATTATACTTTTCAGCTCTAGAATTCATTTTTGGTTTCTTTTTAGGTTGTCTATCTCTTTGATATTTCCATTTTGTTTAACCATAGTTTTCTTAACTTTCTCCACATCTTCCTTTAGTTCTTTGAGCATCTTTGAGATAATTTTAAATTATTTTTCTAGTATATCTGCCATCAGGCCTTTTTCAGGACTAGTTTCCATTTTTCTTCCTTTTAATGGGCCATAATTTCAGGAATCTTTGTACATCTTGTGATGTTGTTGTTGTTGTTGAAAACTGAACATTTGAATCTAATAATGTGGTAACTCTGGAAATTAGATTCTTCCCTTCCCCAGATTTGCTGTATATTGTTATTGTTCTTTTTTCATTGTTGCAGTCTATCTCTGTACTAAGGATCAGCCTAGGTGTAAACTTAAGATCTTCTCTTGACTTTTCTAGGTCAGTACCTTTCTCTGGGTATGTGCAGTCATGTTCTAGTTGTCCTCATAAATGCAGTTGCTTTGGGATGTCCTTGTCTTTATTGTTTGATTACCTAGTGGGGAAGAAAAAAAAACAGGAAAAAAAAAGGGGGTTTCTAGCCCTTTAAATTCTCTGGAAGTCACTTAAGCCAGATGAGGAGGGACTTGTAACAATGCGGGGAGGTGCAACAATGGTCTTCTATGTCTTTGTCTGCACCTCTGTGATCAGAAGTAGCCATCATCAGAGCACAGTTCACCAACATTTGGAGGGGAGGGTCCTTTTTGCCTACTCTGGATCCCACGAGCTGCCTACAAACTGCTCCTGGAACACATGCGCAGTTGCCTGCCATGGGGCTGAGGGTGGAGAATGGGTAGCTGCTACTGTGTCAAGAGCTGAAATTAACCAAAATTAACTACAATTCACTCTCCAAGCCTTCCCTTGGAAGTTGCAAGCCTTCAATATAGACTCCAAAGTTCCAAAATAGTTACATCAGATTCTGCCAGTGCAACTTTTCTAACTGGGGAGACAGATCTCTGGTATTTCCTAGTCCGCCATCTTTTCAGAATTTTCTCTAGCTTCTTAGACATATGGAATACAGTTATTACTGTTTTAAATTTAATACCTTTATCTGCTAATTTTAACATCTGTATACTTTCTGAATTAGTTTTGATTGGACTTTCTTTTCATAATGGATTCTATTTTCTTACTGCTTTGTATGCAATTTTCGATTGAGTGCCTAGACATGCGAATTTTATTTCGTTGGGGCCTGGATATTTTTGTATTCCTATAAATATTCTTGAGATTTGTTCTGTAGTTTAGTTAAATTATTTGGAAATAGTTGATCCTTTCTTTTTGGGTCTTACTTTTAAGCTTGTTAGTTGGGGCCAAAGCACAGTTTAACTAAACTAGAGCTCATTTTTTTCTCCACTACTCAAGCAAACTCTTCTAAATATTCTTTCCAGTAAATTATGGTTTTTTGTTTTTTTTTTTACTCTGGCTAGTGGGAACAGGCACTATTTTTGGTCTCATGTGAGATTTGGAGATTGCTCTCAATCATTCAGGTGATTCTTTCCCCAGTCTAAATGGTTTCATCACATACATGCACTGAACACTACTCAGCAGAAGACTCAAAGGGAAATTTCTAAAGATCTCTAGAAATCTCTTAGTCTATAGCGCTCTCCTTTCTGGTACTTTTCCCTTTGCTCTCTAGCCATCCTGGCTTTTATCTCCTTAGGTCAGGGTCACCACCGGGCTCCTCCTAGTTTACTACTTGTGCCATGGCTTAGAAATTCTCTCTAGGCTGTAAGCTAGAACTATTATAGGGTTCACCTCATTTGTTTCTCATCTTTAAAAATCACTGTTTTTTGTTACCTGACCTCCAATATCTTGAAAACAATTGTTTCATATATTTTGACCTTTTTTTTTTTTTTTTCAGTTAGATTATATCAGATCCCTGTTGCTCCATCTTGGGTAGAACAATGTGCTACTCCTATTCAAGTAGGACTGGGAAGAGGCCCTGATATCTTAGGATTAGGGTTTTCATTCACAGAGTGTGAGCATAGTTGAGAAGAAGCTCTTACATGTTTTTAGTCTAAAAAGAAACCAACTTTGAAGATAATAGTAAAATCAAATAAACCTATCCTCAAATTTGGAGCAGGTAGGGCTAGGCCCAATCAAATATAAGTAGAGAATTTTCATAATTCCAAGCATTGGGAGGGTTAATAGAGTAAATAGAGAAGCCTAAAGCTATGAATGTTAGATCATGATCCTAGTTACTATATTTCCTTACTTTCTGACTGACACTTAGTCAATTGACAATTTGCTTCTAGCATAATTTTAACTTGCTGAAAATCTGTATGTCTTATGCTGTTTTGGATTTGTTGTTGTTTCATTTTGTATTGTTATTTCATTCGTTGCATTATTTCATTCTTTGCACTTTATAGTGAGAACAGGTTAAAACCGATTACGATAATGTAGTTCTGGCAGTAAGTTTGAAGGAAAAAAATACATTTTCTAATAACACCTCCAGGGCCACTTAATTTTGCTATAACTTCCCTTTGTAGTTCATTGTCTCGTCCTAGGGATAAGAAGCTGCCATGTTGGTGAATTTCTCAAAATGGTTATATAGAATGAAAAGACATATTTAGCATTGTTCCATATTAGAACTAGAATGAATTAACAAGGAGCCTGTTACTTTTTTTTTTAGCACTGTTCCTTTATGATGGAAAATTTTCCACTGGGCAGTTAGTCACATAAAGTAATAAACTTGGTCAAGCCTTTTTAAATCTTAGTCATTAAAATTTTTCTTGTTTTCCACGTATATAATTTTATGTACATGCAAAAAAAATTATACAAATCTTTTTACTGTTTTTCAGTGCACACAGAAACTTCTTAACTGCTTTATAAAAATAGTCAAACATTTTTCTGTATGCTTTCTTATTCTACCCTACTTCATGAAATCTATTTAAAGCAACTGGTATAACTTTTATTTAAGTGCATAATACTGGGGATGTGGCATAATTATTCAACCATTACTATTGATGACACTCATGTTGTTTCAAGGTTTTTGAACAGTAAATAATACTAGTTTCTGTAACCTTTCTCCTTAACTTCTAAGTATTTTATACATTTGGCACTAGGAATGAAATATTGCTATTTGATTTTTTTAGGTGCCTATTACTAAAATAGAGAAAAGGCATTGATTTCTAAATGTTTCCCTCTACAAGAGGTTGTCTCTGAAAAAGGGGAGATAGAAAGGGGCCTGGGGACTGTTGTTTTTTTCATAATATATAGAATTAAATGACTCTTTAAACCATGTACATGTATAATTTTGATAAAAATAAAAAAATATAAAGTAAGTGGTAATGGGGTATCTCTATTAGTTTCCAAATTTAGCTGAAATGCTACAGTGTTTTACCATTTGGGATAATATTTGCTATTATTATATTTAAGTCATTTCCTTGAATGCTTATTTACTTTATTATTTATATTGTTATGCATATATGCCGACTTCTGTCAAAAAGTTTTCAGCATTTATTAATAATCAAAATCCTAATCTGAGTGATTTTTTTAAACCACCTTTGCCTTCTAAAAACAATCTTTACTTAGTTGTAGAGTATTATACTTTGTACATTGATGAATTCTCTGCTAATGTTTTATTTAGAATAACAGCCTGCAAAGTAGTTTTTTTCCAGTGGTTAAATAATTATTAACAGCATGCCATTGATCACAATAACTAGAGAGGTGCTAGAGATGGTGAATTTTGCAAAGAGGGAATCAGTATCTGCAGCCACTGGGCCCAGGGATCCAGCCATCAGGGTAAGGCAGCTCTGTAATAAAGAATTGGGGCAAGGGATAGTGCTGCTTCTGCTTCTTTTTGACAGAAACTCGCTTCTTCCTTGCCACCAGCATCCCATAGAAGGGGCTGATGCTCACAGCTGCCTGAATGAACTTGATCCACTCACCCTTCTCTTCCTATGTGGAGAAAGAGACTATGTGGCTCCCCTCAACCACCCAGCCATCTGCCTCTGCTTTTGCAGACTTTGATAAGCTACCCATTGTTGTGGGGATGTAAAGCTCAAAAGAGTTTGGTTGCCAAGGGTCATCCACTCTCTGATAATTAATTCTCTTGAGAGATGATTCCTCCTGGCTCCTTATATGCAGCATACTCGAAATAGAGGCAGTTGTCTGTGAGCAGCCAGCCCTCCCTGTCCCAGTTGGATAAGGTGTGGGTCAGATCATTCCCATTATCCTCAGGAATCTTGAAGGGCTCATGTTCCTGAGCATATCCTCAGCAGGTCCTGCCTCGTTGATGCCCCCCCCCCCCCCCGCCTAATCTGAGGCCACAAAGTGCTCCAGGTCCCACTTGTTCCAGACATTGAGATTGTAAAGGCTGGTGTTTAGCATGGTAGGGTGAAGGACAGCATGTAGCATGTGTCCATTTACTGGAAAACTGCGAGGTTGCACAGGTAGTAGTATTGTTGGGAGGAGGCTTCCATCATCTATCTGGTCAATCTTCTTGGACCACCAGGGAGGTGGGAAGCTCCATAGAAATTGCCTGAGGGCCTGCAACAGATTGAGGTCAATGAACTCCTACAGATCCTCAAAGATATGGAGCACTGCCAGACTCAGTACTTCCTTTCCCCCATGGCTGTTTCATTCAGGCCCTTGACTTTGAATAGGAAATGGGCAATCTTGGGTGTTTCTGGAGAAGTTGGTTCTCCACTAAGAACTAGATCCCCTTTGTAGGGTCCATGTTGAAGTTCCTTCTGCCCACTGCCATTTTCTGGCTCCATTGTAAGGTCTTACTGCCCTCATTGGCCTCTACACCCTCCCCTTACTTACTCCTGGCTTCACCGAGCTCTTTGCAGATGCCGATCTCTACCAGCAACTCTTACTTGCTGGGCAGGATGTTCTCCAGCTCCATTAACTCCTCAGAGTCAGGTTGGGGGCTCATGGACACTGTTCTTCCATCGTGGTGGTTAGGAAGCTGCGTGGGAAGTCTGGGGCTGTCCTGTGGGGGTAGTCTGGATCACGTTGGCCTGCGAGTTCCAGTGAGCTGGATCAAAAGCCTCGGCAGCCACCGCCAGCCACCTCCGCTGTGACAGTACTCCGCGCTGAAAAGACTCCCTTTGCCTCCCAACAGCCTTGCCAGTAGGAGTTTTGCATTTATGTAAGTGAGATTTGTCAATAGTTGTATTATACAAGGAAAAAGAAAACTACAGCAAGCTATATTGGAGAAGCTGGAATAGCTAGTGATGAAAAGATGGCATTTAGCATTAAATATTTAAGCAAGCTAAATGAAACAATTTTAAAATTCTAAGCACTATGTTCTATGACCCCACCACATTTGGCATGAAGCTTCAGTCAAGGTAGATCCAATAATATCACAAAATCATAAGTTTATTACCTTTACAGTTGGCATCAGGCAACCACAAATCTCCCTGGCAATGGCAAGACATTGAACCTCTTAGATATTGTCAGGTTCCATCCCTAAAGACTATCAGCCTTGCTAAATTTTAACTGAAATACTTTCATTTTTTATCATTTTATGTACCAATACCAATTCATGTAAGCATGAGGAGCATTTAAATTATTTTAGCCAACCCCCAATTTTCAATGAGAGCCCATTTTGAACAACAATCAACAATTAGCAATCCATTAATATCTCCAATACAAATTAACTTCTGACATTAATTAGTTTAATAAGCAAAATAGCTATATTGATCAGAGTTAAGACAGTTAAAGTGCTTTTGGTAATCCCTTTGGAGAGTAAATCCCCAATTAGAATGCTAGCTGCACCTAGAGTATTATTTTAACATATCCATATTTCACTCTCTGTACTAAAACATTTTAAACTAAATTATAGATATTTTAACACCAGATTCAAAGTCTGCCACTTAATAGCTATGTGATATTGGATATGAATGTCATTTGACTTCCCTGAGTCTCAGTTTCCTTAAGTGTAAAATGAGGATAATAACCTCACAGAATGGTGAGAATTAAACAATGGATATGAAAAGGCATTATAAACTAAAATAGTCTACAAATGTTAGGCATTATTATTGGATAATAATACCTCAAATAGAGGTTAGGTTCTGTTGAGGTCCTTTGAGGAATTTTCCATTACATGGAAGGTTAGGTGACTACTAATGTTCACCTATTGTAAATATTACAGTTTTGATATTCTCTTTGCTTATATACAAACACAAAGAAAAGAGCAAAGTAAGTTATGGGGTTCTTATCCCAGAAGGCCAAAATAATTACCTTAGACTTGTACTGGGGCTGTAACCCTCACCTATGCTATTCCAGCGGAAGATTATCAAATGTGGACAAACTTAATAGATTTAATAATAACAACAATGAACATTTAACCAGTGTTTATTATCTTCCAGGCATTGTGCTAATTAATTAATTAAGTACACTATCTTATTTAATCTTCACAATAACCCAATATAGTAGGTACTGCTTTTAAGCCCATTTTAAAATGAATGAACTAAGGCTTAGAGAAATTAAGTTAACTGCCCAAGTACTAGTAAAGAATTTGAATTTAGCTGTTCTTGAGAACTTATACTCCAAACACAGTAGTTAATATGTAAATACATATGAATTACATTATATAAATATGTAATATATGAAAGTAAACATGAATTATATATTATCTAATATATATATAGCTACATGAATTTTTTCTGACATTCTGGACTTAATAACAAGGTGGGCAGACAATGCATGCTGTCACCTTCATTAAAACAAACATACACAAACTTTCAACTAGTTTTCCTGATATTCAAGAATTAACTCACAAAAGCTTTGTAGAAGCATACCTGTTGTTTTTCCCTTGTCTCATTTAATGTTTCCTCTTTTTCTTTTTAGTTTTCTCTTTCCCCATGTGTTGTAGGTTGTCTGCAAAGATAGCTACCAGTACTTCCTGCCATTCCTATATATGCATGCTGCTCTTCTCATCAAGAAGTGGCATCTATTTCCCTACCCCTTGAATATGGACTGACCTTGCTACTTGCTTTAACCATAAGAATGTGGTGGAAGTAAAGCTGTGACAGTTTGGAGCTTAGGACTCAAGAAACTTGACAACTTCTGCTTGTCACTCTCTTGGAGTCTTGTTGAAAAAGTCCAGCCATCCTGTAAGAATATGTAGTGAGAAAAGCTCCAGCTAACTGCCATATCATGGATCATCTTGATTTAGTCGAGCCTCCAGATGACTGTATCACATGAGTGACCCCAGGAGCAGAAAAATGACACAGCTGTAGCCGGCCAACCCACAGAATAGTAAGAAAAAAAAAACTGTTGGTTTGTTATGCAGCAAAGGCTAACTGAAATACTATAGGCCAGAAACATTTAGGTAGAATGGCCACATCCTTGGGAGATGTCTTTAGATAAAGGGATGACTGTTGGCTATAAAAGAGCTTGAAGAGTAAAGTAAAATATGTGGCTGATTTGAGTTTATCTTATCCAACTACAGGTTTTCAACCAAGAACTAGCATTAAAAAAAAAGAAAAACACATATAAGAAAATAAGAATGTGTCTCATTTTGTCCAATAATCCATCTGCTGGACCTGGCCAAACAGGAGAACAGGTTCTCACATATAAGCATCTTATTCCTTGAAGTTGACTTTATGGTACAAAGAGGCAGCTTCTCTCTCCTGAGAATTAGAAACCTACACTTCCTGGATGGAGAATATACCAAAATATCAAGCTTCTTAGGAGCTGCATTTGGAACTGCAACCAATTAGCCAATTGTCCATGTAATAGAAGTTAAAACCAAAAAAATATTGCTTAAAAATTATCTGAGAAAAACATTTTTATTTTTTCTATATTTCTTAGGATATATTGAGGTTCACTTTTCTCATTATATTTTACCAATGACATTATTAAAATGACACCTCATTTTCTCCAAGCCCAACAGGGAAAGGAGGCCCTGAAGTATTAGAAGAAATCATTTAAAAGTAAAATGTTTCAACAACAAATTGTAAGCATTGAGTAGGCAGTGCTAACTTTATCAGTTATCTCAAAATTCCGAATGTGACAAACACCTGTCTTTCTCCTCCCCTCTTCCCACCGCCCCCCATTACTGCAGAGAAAAGGAATATACGAAATTGAGATTTGCTTTTTATTAAGTAAAGACGGCTGAAGGAAAAACCTAAAGGTGATCTTCAAATACAAAAGAAAGGCATCAACTTTGTTTCCAAAGACAGAATGTGAAGCGGAAAAATGGTGATTGAAGGAGGTAGATTCAAAGAGTTCTTTTTTGAGGAATGGATTTTCACTTCTCTGAGGGAGCTAAAGTATGCATAGGAAAATGGGTGCAATTACTTTCTTCATTTCTTCATGTGTAAGAATTTTTCTCTATATATATATATACTTTTTGTGTTCTTAATATAAAGATTTTCACACATAGAGAAAAATAGAAAGATTAGTACAAAGAATAGCTTTATTCCTTCCAGAACCAACAACTAATATTTTGCCAAATTTACTGAAAGATGTTAAAGAGAATTACAGATGTTAAGATGTCACTGCACTTCACACCTTCATCACCATTCATCTCCCCCCGCCCCACACACACAAAAAAAGTCAACATGGATGGACCTAGAAGGTCTCATGTTAAGTGGAATAAGTCAGAGAAAGACAAATATCATGTGATTTCACTTATATGTGGTATCTAAAAAACAAACAAAACAGATACAAACTCATAGATACAGAGAACAAATTGATGGTTGCCAGATGGGAAGGGGTTAAGGGGAAGGGTGCAAAAGATAACAGGGATTAATAAGTACAAATTGCCAGTTATAAAAACAGTCATGAGGATACAAATTACAGCATAGGGAACAGAGTCAGTAATATTGTAATAACTATGTATGTATCATATGGGTACTAGATTTATTGGTGATCACTTCTTAAGATGTAGAAATGTCTGTACACCTAAAACTAATATAATATTGTATGTTAACTGTAATTGAAAAATAAATTGAAGGAAAAAAAAGAAATTTAGGGTAAGTCACACCTTAAAAAAGGTCACAGATTTCTCCGATTACATTTAGGTAATAAAAAAAAATCTTAATTTGGTAACAAAAAAATGCAATGTTTAACTCCAAAAAAAACCCAAGAATTGTTTTGAAAACCATAATGCCATAATTAAACCTAAAAAAATTAACAATAATTTAATTATCATTGAATAATAAATCTATGTTCAAAATTTCCAATGTGATTTATAGCTGTTTTTTTTCAAACCACCATCCGTACATGAAGATTATTATATTCCACAGGTTTTTGATTTCTGAATTCATCACAAAGATTTTTGACTTCTGTCCCAAGAGCTGACTCTGCAGTCCCACTGATTTATTGATAGCTTTCTTAGAAATCATCATTAATCTGATCTTTCTCTGCCTTTTGGTATAACTCTGGGTTAAAGAGGCAACCATTGCCTAGATCCAGTTAGTGACCTTGACTGGGAAAGTATCAGCTCCCAGAGGACACACTTAAGAAGAAAATTTGCTAACTGCTGTTGGCTAACTATATGATGGAGAGTTATGTTAGGGAGCAAAAAAAATCATCTTTTTCTATTTAAAATAAAGACTAAAGGACTGTGGTTAGAAATTCACAAAAGCTAGTGTCTCCAGCAATGTAACAAGCGCTTGAGAGTCACTTGGGACCTCAATAAGGACTCTTGACTTCCCCACTGAGCATTTCTGGTAATTTCTATTATTGCTAAAACAGTTCAGGAATGCCTCCACCAAAATCGCAGGGAGGAACCACAATGCTGGGAAGCGAACAGATCCATTAAAATGGGGATTACTTTAATTGGGCACAATTCCTGTTTCTCTATCCAGGAGATACCCTAGCCAGAGGCTAAAACTGAGCAATCATTTTGCCCCCTATCTTATTTAAAAAATCTTCCTTCACTACTTCTCACCCCAGTTACTGTGAAAAAACACTAAATACTGAAAACCTAAGCACACACATGGTAATCTGTTGCTCTCGTTGGTATTTGCAGAATAGTGGACCTTGAGAAAGCCCTAAAGGAAGGACCTAAAGATGAAGCAGCTGGAATTCACACAAGCCTCTGACCGTGGCCACCCCAAAGCTCACCCTTCCACTATGCTTTCCCTTCCTCCTTGAAAGCAAAAATATAATCAACAGTAGGAATTACAAGAGGGTCCGTATTAAAGCTGAATATGATGGCCAGAACTCCAACAGCTATCTTAAACCTTAAAAACAAGGGTCCTGTGGATGGAGGAGTGGAAAAATTTAAAAGCCTGTATTCCTGACTATATCTTATATTCTCCATACCATTTCCAGACTGCTTGTGTGTGTGTGTGTGTGCGTGCGCGCGCGCCACACACACACACACACATACACACACACACACTTAACAGTTTCTAAATGGCACTTAAGAATGTCCTCAATTTCAGTGAGGACGAGGGTATCCCTGGACTATACTTGCATTTAAATATTTCTTTCTGCAGCCTCACATTTTGCAAACTTTGGGTTGCCTTAGAAAACTAAAGCTCAGTGTGATATTAGTATGCTCATTTTAAGATATGGTGTTTAAAAATTGAAATACGTTGAGTTAAATCACAACTTCAGGATCAATTCTCTAACATGAGTAATTAAACTGATGAATCTTAGATGGGAATATACTGGTATAAAGTTTGACAGAAGATAAATCTAGATATAGAAATGACTTACCAATTGTCACATTTATTCCTTCTCTTTCCTCATATTGATGAAAGCTATAAATATCTTTTAGTATTTAATAAGTTTCCTACTCATGAGTATCAGGCAATAAGCCATACATGCTGAACAGAAAATCTAAAAATGTAAGGATTCTTTGGCGTTTTCCTAAGGGTTTCACCTGTAAAGAAATATATGTTAGATATTATGAGGAGTTAGATATTAGTTTTATTTCCATGTTGTAATATCTAACAAATCTGGAAACACAGAACTCAAGTAATCTGAGGTGCTCTAAAGTAAACTTATTTCCTTATGGATCTGGCACCTAAACATTCATTCAACAAATTATCAAGCAAGAATCAAGATAAAGCCGTAAAATCATTCTTCTGAAGACCACTGTCAGCATCTGCCAGAGTCAAGAGAGTTGTCCATGGGCTAGAAATTAAGAATGCTCCTGAATAAGCCTGGAGGTTCCTGAGACATGAAGGAAGACTCAAATTTGTGCACTTTAATACATATTCTTATAATAAAAAAAAAAAGAGGGAGTCAGGATGCTCAGGATAAGAACAGCCCCTCTGTACCTCTCCCTATTGTCTTCTATCAGTGGAGATCAAGTGAGAACCCCAGAACTACGCATGTCCTGGCAAGATTACCCACTCTTCTCTACATTCACAGGCTCTCTACTAACAACCCTTTTGAGATCATCATACCCTTTACCCCTATTCATGTCAGTTATCACTAGAATCCAGGATCTTCTGGTCATGCCTTATATCTTAGACTCTAAGAGTCCTACAGTTTGTACATCAGGGCTCCTAACTCCATTTTATACCCCTTCCCATCTCTTGAAATCCTTTCACAGCTGAACTCAAGATCCCTAATATCCTGAATATCTTCTCTGAATATTCCTTTCGCCATCTTGCTCTTAAAGCAACCTGGCTCTCCTTTGATGGTAATGTTTTTCCTGAGGACATAATGTATGTAGTTACCCCTCCAACACCCTTTGGTACCATTGGGACTAGAGGCAGAGTGTCCTTTTTATTTTTTTTAAATTTTTTTCCTTTTTAAATATGTTAGCAGATTATACCACACACTAGCCCTTCTTATAATTTATTGCCTCTTCCTTTAGGTTACTTCTACTCCTTTAGACTTTAGGTCTTGGCTCTCTATCACTCTCTCCAAGGACAACTATCAAAATTCTTGGTGATTTCATTCAGGCTGCAGACTGCTGACTTTTTATTGTATCCTCACATGGTGGAAAGAGAGCTCTCTAGAGTCCCTTCTACATGGGCATTAATTCTATAGATGAAGGTTTAATTACTTCCCAAAGGCCCCACCTCCTATTACCAACACATTGGGGGTTAGGATTTCAACATAAAAATTTGGGGGAACACAAAATTCAGTCCACTGAACAAATCCAGAACTGTAATGTTCCAGGATTAGAATATCAAAATAGTTCTAGCTATATACACTACACAAGAGAGCTTCCTTGGAATTTCTGGCAAAAAAACAGAGTGGGTAAAACGCTATACTTGCCTTCTCTCATGACCACATCAAAATTACAAAACTACAAAATACCCATTATTGAGAATCGCCTGAAGTCTAGCTGAACAGAAGTCCTACAACTAAGGACATACAGAAGAAGCCACTTCAAAACTAGTAGGATGGGCAGAGATGCAGAATTGGCTGATCCCACACCAACATGTGGTAGTTAAAAGAAGGGATATCTCAGCTGCAGAAGTCCACCCTGGAAGCCCCACACCAGGCTTCCCCCAGCTCAGGGTTCCATACTGAGAAGAAAAGTCCCCACAACTTCTGGCTGTGAAAACCAGTGGAGATCATGGCTGAGTAAGATGGAGGGAGGGTGGAGTCCCAGGAGTTCCTCTTAAAGGGCCTGCAAACTAACTTACTTGCTGACAGCCTCACTCACTCTGAGCTCCAGTGCTGGAGCAGCAGCTTGGGGGCGGGGCAGGGACACATGGGAGGACCTGAGTTCTCTGGCTTCAGGGTGAGGGTTGGAGGGGCAGTTTTTTCCCAGACAGAAACCATTGCTTCTTTGTTAATCCCTCCCACTTCCCAGCATGCAGACTCAGGCAGCTTCCATAACTGAGTCTCTGTCAACCCGGCTAACACTGGTTGCCCTACACTGGTGATTCTCTGAGAACCCTATCCACCCACCCAAATTGCAGGCCCACCCAAGACACTTTCAGTGGTTTTCTTTCTATACCTATCCTGGCTCAGGCTGTGGGCTTTCCTAAAATCTTTCAAAAGTTCACAAACCCCAACAAGCAGCATCTGGCACTGGTGCTCTGTGCCTCTTGCTGAGCAGCCCCAAGCCTGGCACTAACAGCAGCTAGCCTTGGTACATGGTTTGGCCTTTAGGCACCCCCAAGCCCAGCACACATGGCAGCCATCTATAGATTGCTTGGTGGCTCATGCTAGGTGGCTCATGCTGGGCAGGGCACAGGCTATGGCTGAACTTGGCCACCAGCAGTGCCCCTTCCAGGAGGCCCCAGGGTTGGCACACCCAGTGGCCAGCTTTAAACTGAGCCTGAGCACCATCCAGGGCTGCATCTGAGAATGACACACCCAGAGGGCAGACTGGGCAGGCACCAGAGCCCTGCTAAAGTGAATCCTGCACTATAAGGTCAGCCCCTGCTCAAGAGCTCCTTGACTGTAGTCAATAGCCAGTCCTCACAACCAGTCGGTCCATGGGTCAATCCCTTCCACTGACGTGCAAACAGCAACCAAGGCTCAACTACAACAAGAGGGCACACACAATCCAATACAAAGGGAACACCTGGAGCACTCAGCTCAGGAGACCACGGAGACTGTGCCACTGGGCCCCACAGGACACCTACCATACAAGGCCACTCTACTAAGACAGGGAGATATAGTAGCTCTGCCTAATACATAGAAATAAACACAGGGAGTCAGTCAAAATGGGGAGACAAAGAAACATGTCCCAAATGAAAGAACAAAACAATGCTCCAGACAAAGAGCTAAACACAATGGAAATAAGCAATCTACTGGATTTAGAGTTCAAAATGCTGGTTATAAGGATGCTCAATGATCTCAGTGATAAATTCGACAAAGAAATAGGAAACATAAAAATGGAGATAGAAGACATAAAAAAGAACCAGTCAGAAATGAAGAATACAATAACTGAAATAAAAATACATTAGGGGAAATCAACCATAGATTAGATGAAGCAGAAGATCGAATCAGCAATTTGGAAGATAAGGTATCAGAAAACACCCATCAGAACAGAAAAAAAAAAATCCAAAAAAATGAGGATAGTCTAAAGGGCCTCTAGGACAAGATCAAGTGTACCAACATTAGCATCAGATGGGTACCAGAAGATGAAAGAGAGCAAAGAACTGAAAACCTATTTTAAGAAATAATGAAAGAAAATTTCCTAAAATGGCAGAGGAAATAGACATACAAGCCTAGGAAGTGCAGACCCAAACAAGATGAACCCAAATGGGCCCACACCATTAAAATGTCAAAAGTTAAAGACAAAGAGTAAATCTTAAAAGCAGAAAGAGAAAAGCAATTAGTTACCTACAAGGAGGCTCCCATGGACTGTCAGCTGATTTCTTAACAGAAACTTTGCAGGCCAGAAGGAACCGGCATGAAATATCCAAAGTGATGAAAAGCAAAGGCCTACAACCGAGATTACTCTACCCAGCAAATCTATCATTTAGAGTCATAGGACAAATAAAGAGCTTCCCAGACAAGAAAAACCTAAAGGAGTTCATCACCACCAAGCCAGTATTACAGAAAATGTTGGATGGATTTCTTTAGAAAGAAAAAAGATGAAAAATATAAATAATAAAATGGCAATAACTATGGATCTATCAAAAATTGCTTTCAGTGCATATAGATTAGGTGCTCTAACCAAAAGATAGGGTGGCTGAATGGATAAAAGAACAAGACCCTTATATATACTGCCTCCATGAGACTCACTTCAGAGCGAAAGACACACAGAGACAAAGTAAAGCAATGGAAAGAGTATTTTATGAAAATTTTTTAAAAAGCTGTACTTATATCAGACAAAATAGACTTTAAAACAAAGGCTGTAACAAGAGACAAAAAGGACCCAGTAAATGCACTTCTGGGTATTTATCTGAAGAAACCCAAAACACTTCTTCAAAGGGACAAGTGAATCCATATGTTCATTGCGGCATTATTGACTATAGCCAAGTTATGGGGGCAAGCAGGGTGTCCAGTAATAGATGAATGGATAAAAAAGAGGTGGTACATATACGCAATGGAATATTACTCAGCCATAAAACAAGAATGAAATCTTGCCATCTGCAACAACATGGATGTATGTAGAGGGTATTGTGCTGAGTGGAGTCAGACAGAGAAAGACAAATGCCATATGATTTCACTTACATGTGGCTCTAAAGAACAAAATAAAAAACTTAGAGATACAGACAACATTTTGACGGTTACCAAATGAGAGGGTTTTTTTTGTGGGGATTGTTAAAAGGGAGAAGGGATTAAGAAGTACGAATTGGTAGTTTTAAAATACTCATGGGGATGTAAAGTACAGCATATTCTAATCAATAATATAATAACTATGTATGGTCAGATGAGTACTAGATTTATTGGGGTGATCATTTCATAACTTACATAAATGTCTAATCACTCTGTTGTACACCTGAAACGAATATAATATTGTATGCCAACTGTAATAGAAAAGTAAATTAAATGTTTAAATATAATAAATACATATGTGCTCCTTAAAGTCAAGCGTAGAGTTTTTCTGTATATGAAGGAGTTTAAAAACTATTTTTATGCTCGTTTAAAAGCCATTAGACTCACTTTCATCCCGTTCCCTTTTTCTACACCTTCTCTTTATTTCCTCTGAGTTTTATTTCCTTCCGTGCTTCATGTCAGACCTTATCCTGTCTTCGTCAATCCCTAGCTTTCCACAGGCTTCTTCTCTCACCCTTCAAACATAAAAAACAAACAAAAACAACCTCCTCATTCCTAAATAAGCCACAAAAATAAAACCCTTCACTCAACCACTAAATATATACAATATTATCTTTTTACTCCTCCATCTGTCTCTTTCAGTCTCAGCTAATGGTGTCATAATTCACCCTATCTCCCAAACTAGAAACTTCTTATCTCTTCCCCCTTTTCTAACTGGTCTTCAAGGTCAGAAATTTATCAAATTTCTGAGTGAGCTTTTCTCTTCACTCCCACAGCTACTGCTTTAGTTTTGGGTCTACTATCTTTCTTAAACTACTATAGCTAGTCTTTTACAGTCTTTCTCCACTCCAGATGGCAAATTATAGTCTACAAACATTTTCTGAGTATCTACTATGTATCTGGCCTTGGAAACATAAAGACAATTATGATACCAGTCCAATACTCAAGAAATTTGTCCACTCACACTACAGCATCAGTCTCATTAAAAACTTCTTTTTGTTCATACAACTCAATAACAACAACAACAACAAAAACCCAATTATCCAATCAAAAGATGGGCAGAGGTCTATAGCCATGACACCCTGAACATACCCAATTTTGTCTGATCTCAGAAGCAAAGCAGGGTTGGGCCTGGTTAATAATTGGATGGGAGACCACCTAGGAATACCCGGTGCTGTAGGCATTAAAAAAATAAAAAATAAAAAAAAGAAGATGGGCAGAGGACCTGAACAGACACTTCTCCATAGAGTACATACAAATGGCCTACAAACATATGAAAAGATGCTCAACATTGCTAGCTATTAGGTAAATGCAAATCAAAACCACAATGAGATACCATCTCATTCCTGTTAGAACAGCTATAATCAATAGGACAATAACAAATGTTGGAGGATGCAGAGAAAAAGGAACCCTCATATACTGCTGGTAAGGCTACGAATTGGTACAGCCATTATGGAAAACAGTATGGAAGTTCCTCAAAAAAACTAATAATTGATCTACCATATGATCCAGCAATCCCACTACTGGGTATTTACCCCAAAGACTTGAAAACCCATATCCAAAAAAGATATTTGATGTTCATAGCAGCATTATTCACAGTGGCCAGGACATGGAAGCAACCAAAGTGTCCTACAACAGATGATTGGCTGAAGAAGCTGTAGTACAAATATACAATGGAATATTACTCAGCCATAAGAAGAGATGAAATACTGCCATTTGCGACAACATGGATGGACCTCGAGATAATCGTGCTAAGCGAAAAAATCCAGACAGAAAAGGTTGAGAATCACATAATATGTGGGACATAAACCTAAAAGCAATGAATGAACAGGACAAACAACAGAGACTCATGGACATGGACTATAGACTAGCTGTTTACCAGAGGGTAGAGGGGGGAGGAGGGGAGAGGTAGACAGGGTAAAGGGGGTAAAATATGTGATGACTGAAAGAAATCCACAGGAGGTGAATGCACAGTGTAAATAGGCCTTACTATTAAAAAAAATACATCTCTCACTTTGTTACAAAAAAAAAAAAACTTCTCTTTGTTGCCAACAGAATTAAATTCAAACTCCTTAAGCAGGCATATAGAGAGGGCTCTTTGCCATCTGGCCTGAACTCACCTTTCTAGCCATCTCTCTCACTACCCTCTTTTATTTAGTCTCTCCTAAGCTCCAGCCACACTGAACTTGGCACAGATCTCTGAAAATTCCATTACATATACTATATTTTCATCCTGAACACCCTCTCTGCCTTTCTCCGTTGGCCTGGGAAAATTTATCCAGCCTTTGAAACTCAGCTCTTAATCATTACCCCACTTTGAGGTTTTCCCAGACTCCCCTACTTAGTTCTTCAGGTTGCAGTTCCCACAGTACTGTTTATAGCTCTAATACAGTAGTCACTGTGATGTATTATAATTTATGTTTATATATATATATATGTATGTGTGTGTGTGTGTGTGTTGTGTGTGTGTGTGTGTGTTATTTGAGCCAAACTGGTGACTATGCCAAGGAGCAAGATCTTGAAAGCTCCGGAAAGGAGAGTTTTGCAGTTCTTTTATGCATTTGAAATGTAAGGAAGAATACTTGGTGGTGGGAGAAAGGAAGGCAGGGATTGCATTACAGGATATTTAACAAGATTACATGTTATCTTGAGGATTAACATCCCCTTGAGAGGTATTACTTCTGGTATTTCAAAGGTGTGTTAATCTAGATGCACAAGAATCTACTTACTTATTACCTTTTTTATAAGACAATTCCTGAAGGCCAGGAACAATATTGCTCTGCAGTATCAGGCACATGGTAGGCTCTATATTCCAAATAGTTTAAAAAATGAATTTCTTAGCACTTGGTCTTTCTTATTTCCCCCCAAATGATAGTACATAGCCCTTATTTCCTAGAAAAGGGAGCATCAAAAAAATTTAGGGTGAACTACTAAAAAAATCAGAAAAAAAGGAAGACCCCTTAGCTTTAAAACCAATCCTATTTCTCCATTATTCCATTCATACTGAGTTATCCTGCAAGATGCTGAATTAAATGGTGTTAACATTCCTCCAAAATCTAATGTCTGAATGTAACGTAACCTTCTTCTGATCACTTCCTACAATATACAATGGAAAGAGCACAATGAAGTATTTACTTACAGCTGTTACCCAACAACTATAACACATTCTCCTTCATGAAGACCAGGAAATTAAAACTTTATCACCTGATTTCCTTTGATCCTAGAGACTATTGCTAATTTACATAGAAATAAGCACATATCACTCTTTTTATAGTCTCATTTTCTATATTTAAACTCCTCATGTATATATATATCAGTAATGTCTGGGGTAGAAGACCATTTTTAAGATTTCAATACATTTTACTTAAAAATGTAAATTAGCTTTTTAAAGCCTCTTCCTTCACCTAGATCTGTTCATGCTTTTGTCTAGCATAGTTAGATACTGATAGAAAAACCCAAAATATGAAAAAGCTCAATACAAGTGATAGTTGTTTTTAACCCTTTCTATTACTGTTAAACCAGACTGATAGGGTATGCTTCTAAATTGTGGGAAGATAATGATAGCATCAGAGAACATCAAGTAATTTAAATTGCTATATGTGATGTATATATTTAGCTAGATCATTAAGTCTCCTTTGAACTTTATAATCAATTTCTTATCCCCTACACTTAGAACAGATTACTACTTTACCCATTTTTTTATTTGCTTACAAATACAAAATTAACAACCTCTAAGTTATCTTATTAGAACTCACTCATAAAACTGGATTGTTCTCATTATAATTTAAGTTTTTAAAATAGTGCTCATTTCAATCTATAAAGTTCTTTTTTACTATTAGTGACTGTGGACATATTTACATTCAGTCCTCAGAAAAATATCAGAAGTGGATGCTACAATTTAACTGACAAATCCTTTCTGTATTCCTTTAATTTAAAAAGTTGGCCTCAGAATTTTTCTCTTAGAGACTTCGGATTTAACTTGTGCAATGGCATCTGATACTTGCCAAGTATATTCTAATGTCTGCCAATTCAGTTTACAGATTTATCTCCCTAAAGCCCTTATACTATAACTTATACGTTTCAATCTAGATTTTAGCCCTTCTCACAAAATCTTGTTGGCGAATTTGAAAAAAGAAAAAAAGCTTGGTACAACTTGGGTCCTCACCAGCCAATGGTTGAAATAGCATACAAAAGCATGGATAAACCTAATAGTAAACCAGTGTCTGTGTAACTTTTCTGGGTGAGAAACCCTTTGGAAATATGTCCAGCGGGGTAAGTAAACTATGAATTAGGGTGCAATAGGTCTGAATTTTCAAAAGTTTCTTGTGTGAAAAGCAGGTTTCCCCACAGAACTTCTTTTGATGAGAAAAACCAGTTATTTAGGGTTGCAGTCTTCTCAATTCTTTCAATTCAGTTCCTCCATTTCAGTTCATCTTATACATTGTAACCAAATTAATCTTTCTAGAACATGAGAGTGTTACTCCCCTTTCAAAAATTTTTCAATAGCTTCCCACTATCAGAGCAACAAATTTAAAACAATTAGTTTGATAGTGGCACCATTGTTTGGTTGCAACCGACCTTCAAAACCTTATCTTGAATTAGTCCTCTTCCCCTTTTATGTTCCCATTACTTTTTGTACTTCCATTATCCTGATTTATGTATTTTATTTTTCCCAACAGGCTGTAGGAAAGCTGGATTTTAACCTTTTTAACGGGATTTGAGCATCGGGTCCAATGTCCCTAGTTTCCAATACCTACCTTGCAATGCATAAAGGCTAAATCCTTAAAGCTGAATAGGAACCTTTTACTTTTTCCAAATTGTTTTATGGCACTTTCCATAAACCTCCTTTGTATTCTAACTAGAGATGCATTTCTCTCTTACTGCGTTGTTAAACGCGGCCTTCTGGAGCAGGGAGGTAGTTTTCTCTAGGCTTACTACGCTCCACCCACCCCCCCCCCCCCCGCCTCAATGCAGCCTAACCCAGTGCCTTGCACAAAGACAGTTTGAAAGATCGGCTGAAAATAGATGGGGGACACTTTTCCCCAAATGATGTGCCTAAAGACACCCAATGTTCTAGTCTAAATTGCCACAAACCTAAACCCTCCACTTAAATAACCTTCCTGCCTTATCTGCAGTACTAATTTCTCAAAGCAGGGGCAAATGTTTGCCCCCAAAGGCAAACGTTCCTCTTCAGACAAAAGACCTCAAATTTCCGCTGCCCCTGTACAGGGTTTCCAACTTTTAGAAAAACGGCGAGGTGAACCCAGGCCCTCAATTATGAAGTTAGCTCTTTTCCGCAAATATCACCATTACAGGCGCCCTTTTCACATCTTTTTGCGGTGGAACGATTTTTCAGTGGGCTGGTTTGTTCCCTGAAGAGTAAGCAACCTCTGTTTCACTCTCCAGGCCGTTCCGATTCTGGGAGTCCCTCCACCTTGGCTTTCCTCTCGCTGTCAATACAGCCGTCTCCCAGGGAGATCGCTCAAGGCGCGTGGCCGGGCGGTTAGGCTGCCAACGGTTTTCTAACGCGAGAGGGAGCGCGGGAGGAGAGGCGGGAAACAAGTTCGGGGCCGCAGGGAGTGAGCGAAGGGCGGGGCCAGCGCCAGGAAGGATCGCGAAGGAGCTGGGAGGCCCCGCCCTTTCCGTAGATATCTCTAGAAAGCCGCGCAGGAGCCCGAAAACAAAGAGTGCGCAGGCGCGACAGCAGGGCCCGGGCATTTTGCTGCGTCACCAGCCGCCGCCCGGCCTCACCAGCCCTCGCTCGCACGCACGCACGTTCATCCTCCGTCCTCGCGCCCCTTTTCCTACACTTTCCTCTTCTCTCCGACCGGAGGAGCCGCTCTCTCCGCGCGGTGCATTCTGGGGGCCCAGGTCAATCCCGCCGCCGTCGCCTGAGAAGCGAGAAGAGGCCTCACCGGGGAGAAAACGCCGGAGTCGCCGCCGGAGAGGAGTCGATTGCCCAGCAGCTGCCGCCGGAGAGGCCCTCCCACTCGTTCACCCGTTCCCCTGCCCCGTGCACGATGTGAGTGCGACACGCCGAGAGAAGGTCGCCCCGCAGGGAGGCCGAGTCTGCGCTGGGGTCGGCCTTTCCCCTCCCCCGCTTTCGGCCCCTCGGCTTTCTCCCCTCAGTGGTGGCAGTCGTTCTCGCTTGGGGGTGGGAGGTCCAGTATCCTCCATTCGGTTACCGTTGGCGGGCGGAGGACATTTTTCCTACAGATGTCCACTTCCCCCACCCCTAAACCGTCTTTCGGCTTCCCGGTCCCGGAAATCCCACTTTTCCCCCTTTGGCGGACCGGGTTAGTCCTAACTCTCCGGAACTTAGCCTGGGGCTTTAATCCCCTGTGAGCTCTTTGCCTTGCGGAGCTCTGGAGGCGTGGACCCTCTTGGATCGCCACTTCGTTTCTTGGACAGTCTGGTTCTGCCGCTCTGTGATGCCGGCTTTAGGCCCTGGGCCAAGTGCACCTGTAGTGGGTGCTACAGGAGGCTGGTGGTGGCTCATCGCAGAGCACCACGCGGCCCTCGGCCGAGAGCGACAGGCAGGAACTGCTAGGCAACTGGAGGGAGGCCGAACTATCACCACCACTTCTCTCGAGTATCGTGATTTCTCTAGAGCGGGTCTTTCCAGGCCTCCTCCTAACCGGTCTCTCGAAGGGTTTGAAGGTTGCCGGAACTCAGCCATGTCCCTGGCAGCGAAGAGTTAGTTACCATTGACCAGGTAGTTCTGCACGTGTCTTAGACGAAAGCTACTCGTGGACATTTTCTGTCTTAAGTATTAAACTTGAGGCGAGGTTTCATTATTCTCTTTTAATTTAAGGATGAAATAGGTATATAATTGCCGCCTTGTTGTCTTAAAGAGCTAAATTTGTTTACATGGAGGTAACTATAGGTTCTTTAGCAATCTTAGTTTTATGATAAAGGAAAACTTCAGTGATTTTAACCGAATAAGAATTCTTGGCACTGCCATTTCCAGGCCTTACAGTCTTTTCAGGAAAAGCTTTACCTTTTCAAATGTGAGAAATGTCGGTTTTATAGTTTTTTTTTTTATGCCAACTTTTCCCTGAAAGTTATGTACGGAGAGCATTTAAAGGGGAACAATTTTTATTACTATAAGAAGACATGCACTTTCAAGGGTTTACTTAACAAAATAATAACATTGATGGTGAGTATATTGGGCTAGAATCCTAAATGAAAAGGATTCCAGTTGTCGGAGAACAAGCCTCGAGGAGAACGCGTGTATTTACTGTAAAAGGGCTATATTAGAATTTTAGGATTTTCGCCCCTCAAAGGTGGTATCTAATAAAGGTTTTAAAGTATGTAAAATAGCTTTTGTTTTTCCCTTTGAAATTTCTGTTGTTAATCTTAAAATATCTATGAGTACAAAATGAGTTCTCAGCGCATTACCAACTTTTAATAGACATGTAGCAAAAAAAAGTCTTTTCACGAAGAAATACCGTGTCAGTATGGTTTGAAAAAAAACACTTTCAGGAAGTCATATAAAATAGTTAAAATAGGTAAGAAACATTATGTAGATAGATTAAAAACTTAAATGAAAAATATTCCAAAAAGCCATCCATCCGTAATTACAAGAATGCTCTTTTCAAAATGAGTATTTTAAAGAGACGAGGTAAATCTCATTCTCTTTAAAATATTCAATATATGCTACCTTGCAAATTCTTTACAGGATCTTAATGGACTAATGACTTGAATGAATTTACAATGTGAATGTTATGAGTAAGTAGTGATTTCCTAGGTAAATTTCTTGTAATCAAGTTTTTATAAGTTTTTTTTTTCTAGTAGTTTGTTTACATGAGAGTTCTCAATCTGTCTCCTATCTTGGAAAAAGGCTGGGATTTTAAGGCCTCCCATTTAAGACTTCTACCAACTCCCCCCCCCCCCCCAATACACACACAGGATGTCTAGGAAAGACAGTGCTACTTTTTTAAATTAGCTTTTGTAATAGGTTCTGGTTCTAAATTGGACGCATTAACAATAAATACAAAGTAAAATGCTTTATTAGTTTGGAGCTATTTGAAGTTATTGTTTCTGGTGTCTTGTAATTAATAAATTGTTCAGAAACATATGGTGACTATCTCTTAACATTGGTTAAAATCTTATTTACTTTGCCATCATCCCTCTTTGTCAGATTGAGTCCCCAAAATAAAATCAGTCTTTAGCCTCCAATTTGTAATAGTGAGCATATGGTATATGGTTAATTTCTGTAAGTTAAGGAAGAGTAACTGATGATGGCCTTTGTTAAATGTTGATTTTCCTAACCACTGTAACCTGGCAACTGGGTTTTCTTTTTTTCTATGCTTAGTTAGACTTTAACTAGAAGGCAGTAGAAACTGGAATTGAGAAATCACTTGAGTGCAGATCAGTATGTACTGCATTGTTAATTAAGATTCTTCTGTTTGATTTTATTTTTTCAGTTTAAAACCTAGAAGCTATATAATTTTAGGATCTCCGTTAGTGAATTGTCAGTTTCCAGGAAAATATACATTTGTAGTATCAACTGTTTAAATCAGCTTAGCTATTAAATGTTTTTTTAATCTTAAGTTTTAAATAAATTTTTTATGAGTTCTTAAATTGAGAGTTATTGAATCTAGTGTAAATTTTTACAGAAATAGGAAGGTCATCATAAACTTTATTTGCTGTATAGATTGGCAGTGATGGATTTTAAATTGAGGCTGACTTCTGCACTTCCCCAGGACATCTTTGAACTTTTGGTTTTCCAGGAAAATGCCAATTAACCTTGAGCAATATGTTCTCCCTCATGTTGTATTTGAAAGGCAAATAAAATTCGCTGTTGTGGATTTTCTGTGCAATAGTTGATTTTCATATGTAGCCATATTTATTGCTAAAAAGTATGTCAGGGCCCTTTGCAACTCACTATCTTTGAATGCATCTAAGTCTCAAAGAGGTGTTTAAAAATTTTTAACATTTAATTATCTTTGTGTATTGAATGCATCTAAGTCTCAAAGAGGTGTTTAAAAATTTTTAACATTAAATTTCAGTATCTAGTTCTTCAAATATTCATGGAATGCTAATTAGTATAAGGGGCTCTCCCAAATAGGATTGGAAATCAGCATTTTATAGGCTTATTTTTTCCACTTAAAAATGGAATTATTTTTCAGGTAGTCTTTTTATTTTCAAGTAAATAACCATGTCTCTCTAGTTCAATCTTGTCTAAATTACTGCTTCTGTTAACCTGTACCACTTCTTGACATGTGGTAATGAAACTGATGAAATTTGTAATGGAGGCAATAAGAGATCTTATTTGAGTTTTAATTTGCATGAAGAAAAATTAATCTGTTGTGAGGATGTTAAAAGGATGTATGCACAAAAGTGAGAATGTGGGAAGGTCATAGAGTCGCTTGGAAGAAAGTCATTAAGTTCGAGGGGGGTAACTTTAAGAACAGTTTTCACCTTATATTTTAGAGTAGGAATTATCAAATAAAGGAACTAGTACAGAGCTTCACTACCACTTTTGTTCACTCCTTGATGTCTTCATAGTTTTGTTTGTTTTTAAATGATGCTGCTAGGCCAAAAGGAGTAACCTAGCAGTTCTGCTTATAGTTAGGTCCACACAACCTAGGTAGTTTGTTTTAACAGCTTAGTAACTCCTTGAAAAATGAATACACATAAATTGAAAGAAAAATGTAGTTTCTTATATAACCATGGTTACTAATGAAATGTGTATGCCTTTTGGGGACTATATAACTTTTTATACCTTGAAATCAGACTGGCTTCTTATATCTCTGTTCCTCACTGATTTTTTAAAATCATAGCAGCCACCAACAATCCAGCTTTGCAAAGATGCAACGTAATGTAGTGCATATATTCTACCGTTAACTGAACCACTTGATAATTTTGCTCAAAGTTAAGTATCACTGAATTCCTCTCAAGTTTAATATATCCTATTGCCACCCTGTAAGTTTCTCCATAGTGTCCCGGTGCACCTTTCCGCATAATTTAGGAACCACAGGGGCTAGCATGTATATTCAGGTTACCTTTACAGAAAGTTTTATATAGTGGTACAACTGACATACAGAAGATCGGAAAATAAGAGATAGGCAAAGAATGTGTGTATGAGAGAGTTTGGTGTGAGACATTTATAGGCAGGGTTTTTGCTAATATTTAAGGAAAATCAGCCTGGCCTATGATCCTGGAACTACTTTTTCCTTTTCTATAACAGAATTTTCATGTTTCTATATCATTCCTCACTTAGTACAAAGTGAAATTTATTTACTGGTTTCCTAATTTTCTTTAGTAAATGATAGACCAGGTGATAAACTTAGTTAAAAAATCAGTGATTTTGAACCTAACACCATTTTTTTACTGCTGACTTTATTTTCTTGGTTTTAATGAGTTATTTTTCTATAACTCTTGATATTTAAAGATACTCTGGAATGTGTAAAATATTAGAGAATCCTGTCTTTAAGAAGCTTTTCACTTACTAGAAGTATTGTTTATTTCTAAACAGTATAGCTTATTTCTAAACCTAGAGATAGTTACTCCATTATTAAGCTATAGTAAAAACTTAGTCTTCTGATTCCTGTTTTATTTTAGAATTCAAAGTGATCTTTAGACAAATATACTCCATTAAGAATGAACTCATAAAGGGACTACCATTAATTACTTCTGAATAAAGTATGTGATGATGTGTACTATTAGAGACAATGTTCTCCAATATCTTACAAATTTAAAAATATCTATGTCACCTTTCAAAGTACTAACAACCAAAAAGTGTTATCTTAGGACGTCTACCTATTTATACATTAAGAAAGAAAGAAATAGCTAATAATGGACCTGATCTCATTACCCTTATATTTCTTAGGAGATGATTTTTGGACTAAATTTCATCTAACTTGAATGTAAGCTTAAGGGTAAGGATTGTCTGTTTTGTTGATTGCTGTATCTCCAGAACAATTCCTGGCAAAACATTCAAACTCAATGTATTTTAGCAGATGTTCCATACTATAGCGGTTAGCACGTCTTCTTTACACGCAGAAGGTCCTGGGTTCACATCCCTGTGGAGCCACAGTCCACAGTCTACGGCCATGCCACCCTGAACAAGCCCGATGTCTGATCTCAGAAGCTAAGCAGGGTAGTACTTGGATGGGAGACCACCTAGGAAGACCAGGTGCTGTAGGCCTACATAATAATAAAAAAAAAGAATTTTTAAAAAAATAAATGTATTTTAGCTATAAGTCTTGGCTGCATCAGGTGCTTGACCGTGGTGAGGGTAGGGACTAACTGGGGTCTTCTACTATTGGTCCTGTGTTCTGCTATATGATATAATCAGTCACATTTAACTATATTTCATATAGCTTGCTGGGCAGTAGTTGAAAGATAAAAGTTGGTGAGCATCAACAACTCAAATCTCTGATTTGAGGCTTTTTATATTTTGAGAAATCTGGAGAAGTAGTACCCTATCAGGATATACACTCAAAGTACATTTGACTTGTTCGTGAGCCCTTTATTTTGAGAATTTTTTTTGTGGGAATACTTAGTTTATTGGTTATGTTTTGGTTAGACTGATGTTTTTCTTACCTGTGGATGATTACCGTAGGTTCCCCTTTAACTAATTCTACCTTTCTTTGCCTCCCCCCAATTTTTTTAGAATCTAAAGAAGTTGGCTTTTCAGTCAAAATCAATCCTTCTTCCTCACTTTTTTGTGTCTGAATAATTTCTGTATGAGGCCATTAATTGAAGATAAAACTTAAAATATTTTTAAAATATTTGCCTGTTTCATCATAAAGAATGTTAATTAGCACATCGTATCACATTTTGCAGTCCCTTAAATACTTTTACAAAAGTAGAGCATTTTTATTGAATGGTCATGATTGCTGTTTTCTCCAGTACATTTGTCTGTATGTGTTGAGGAACCTAATATTTTGTGACCAAGTAATAATATCCTATTTTTTCCAGTGATTCAGAACAAGGGTTGAAATATTAACAATTGTTAATAAACCAATCTGATTGAAATCAACAGATTAAAGATTTCTGGGGAAAATATGCTAAAGTAATCTGGAATTTGGTAAAATGAGTACATAATAAACAGATCCCCTGAGGTTGATCTAAATCATGTATTTCAGGGAGCCAAATTTGAATTACAGTATTAACTAAGATTTGTAGGCCTCTCTCTTGAATACTAATAATTTTTTATTTCACTAAATTCTCATGTATGGATCAAGATTTTTTGTATTTTCTGTGTGATGGTCCAGAATACCTGCTTATAAAAACTTTTGAACTTTGGAATTTCTGAGATAAAAAAAGATGTTGGAGTTTTGACCATAGTGGTGGTTGTAGAGAAACTAATCATATGCTGTAGAATTCTATTGTGTATAGAATGTTCTCCTTTCAAGATTTCCAGAGTTCCAGAGGGATGGTAGCTGCAACTTTTTTTAACTACCCAGTTACAGAATAAAGTAATCTCCTTTTCATTGTCTTCAGGGACAGCTGTGACCTAGCCCTAATCTGGTTTTTCAGCCTTAAGCTTTATGAACTAAACCCAAATTATGTATAAATATGCCTGTCCTGCCAGTTCATAAAAGACTTTTGAGGTGTTTTGTCTTTTACAACTCAGTGCACCTTGCACATAGTAAACTGTCAAAAGAATTGCAGTAACTGGGAAATTTTCCTTAGCAAGTTTTTTTTCCATTTAGCTTTGCTGGTTTAGTTTTTTGAGGCTCCTGTAACAAACTACCACAGACTGGGAAGTTTATAAACAGCAGAAATAATATTGCTCACAGTTCTGGGGCTGGAAGTCCAAGATCTAGGAGCCAGCATGATCACCTTCTGGTGAAGGGACCTTCTTCATTCATAACTCCTTGTGGTGTCTTCAAAGCTGTGAATAGGAGCTAGGTATCTCTTCTGGAGTCTCTTATAAGGCAGTAATCCCATTTATGAGGGCTCTACCCTCATAACCTAAGCATCTCCCAAAGTCCGCACCTTCTAATACCAAAACACTGAGCATTAGGATTTTAACATATGAATTTTGGGGTGATGCACTCAGACCATTGTACTGGTGCATCCATTTTTTAAAGTGAATGCTTGTAATTTTCTACAAGTTAAAGCCCACCAGATTCTAAAATATTAAAAATCGTATTTGGGAACCATAATATGAGATTCACTCCATAGTTTTAAAATAAAGAAATTTTAGTCAACTATAGAGGAAATTTTAGTTTATGCAAAATTTAATTGCTTGAATTGATATAGTCCTAAGGTGGAACTTTAAAGTTCTTGGCAGAAGAGCTTGGAATGTCCCACTGTGGGTTTTCTGCGGGGGGTGGGGGAGTGAGTTTTGTTTTAAGTTGTGTATTATTTGCCTAATGTATGCTGAAAGAAAGTTTCTGCATCTATAGGCATGTTATTTTTAAAATGAATTAACAGACTTGCACAGTAGTTATGAATTTTGCCAGTGTTAGTCTAAAGCTAGAGGTAAATCCAACATAATTAGTTTAGGAGTTAAATCAGTCCTTTGGGTTAATTGGAGAAAAAGAAGTAGCAATCTTCATTGAAGATGAAAAGTGAATTCATAAATGTTTGATTTCCCTTTCCAATGAGTGAATATATGTTTATTACTGGTTTAGGTTGTGTAGGGCGTCTCCCTTTCTATTTTTGATGGTTTAGAGTAAGGTCACTTAGAAATATTAGGCTTTGCTGGGCGCAGAAATGTATGTCACATTGTTGTTTTTACTCTTTAAAAATGTGAAAACCATTTTTGGCTCCCAGGCCAACCTTGGTTTAGATCATTTAATTTGTTTTTATTATCTGAAATGATTATTAGTTTGTTAAAGCTGCCATAACAAAGTATCAGAGACTGGATGAGGTTAACTTAAAATGGAAGTTTATTTCTTCACAATTCTCAAGGGTGTTAGTCCAGGATCAGGGCGTCAGCAGGATTGATGGCTTCTGCTTCTGAGGCCTTAGCTTTCCTTAGGTTGCAAATGGCTGCCTTTTCCTGTGGCTTCATAGGGTCTTCCCTCTGTATTTGTGCCCTAATCTCTTAAAAGGACACCAATCATATTGGATTATGGCCCACCCTGTGACTTCATTTTATCTTAATTACCCTTTTATAAATAGTCTCTCCAAATACAGTCACATTCTGAGGTGCTGTGGGTTTAGGATTTAACCATATGAATTTGGTGGGGGGAACAACTTAGCCCATAATAATGATTTACCAATGGATTACTTACTGTGAATGTCAAGAAAAAAAGATTCTCTTCTGGTCCCAAAGTTCTTTCTATGAACAGGAACTAAAGAGCTTATATACTTGGTTTTTTATATAGCCATTGTAATCACCAGGTCACCATTAGTGTGCTCCTTCATTACTATAGGCTCTTCATATGCAACTTGACATTTACTAAGTAGACTATTGTTAAATACCTTCAGATTATGTTAAATGTGGCTACAAAAGCATTTACCAGAATTTATTGAAATAGCCATTTGAAAAACAGATTGGGAGAAGGATCTCATTAATTAGGTTAATTATTTTTAGCTTATGTATTTTTTTTCAAACACAAAAAGTAGAATACTAAAATCCTCATGCACCCATTGTTCAGCTTCAGCCATTATCATCACAGGGTCATTCTTGCTTTTTATCTACTCCCTCCCCTTTCTCCAATGGATTTTATTTTGACGTTAATCCCAGACATAGTGCTTTAAAATAAGGACCATCTAAAATCTGGATACCTATGGCAACAAGTAAGTGCTGTTGATCAACAGTTTTTGAAATTGTGGATTAATGGTGATTAGACAGTTAGTTATAGCCAGATTTCTTGAGCTGTAATTGTTGCAGTCTTTGTTTTCTTTTGTCTTAATTGAATGGAAAATTTTATTTTATTGCTTTTTAAATTTTTAAATAGTACAATGTCACAATTAGACTGAGTTGCTTCAAAGGAAGAAAGCATTTCATGCCAAAATCATTTAATATTTTTAAAAAAATATTATGAATATAATCTCCATCAACCCATCTTCCAGATTCAACAGTTAGCAGACCTTTGCCACGTTGCTTTATAGCCCTTTTTCCCCCATATACTTTACTTTTTCCCCATATACTTTAGTTTTCATCTCTAATGGACATTTTTTTGTAAAAACAATGCCTTTCACACCTAACAACTAACAGTAATTTCCATAACACCTAATACCCTGTTCATAGCCAGATCTCCACAGTTTCAGTAATCTTTTTTATGTTTAGTTTATTTAAATTGAGATGCAGACCAGGTTCACAGATTTCACTTGTTTGATAACTCCTAGGTTTCTTAACCTAGATCAGTTCCCCCTCCCCCTCTATACCATTGATCTAAGAAACAGTATTCTGGATTTGTTGCTTCCTTGTGCCACTTGTTCTTTTACTCATATTTCCTGTAGACTGGAATTAAGTCTACTGTGGAATGTATCATGTTGCATCAGATTAGGAGGTATATATTTGGTTGTCCCACTTTTAGTGATGCTTCGTAAATTCTTTATCGGCTGTTCATCTAGTCATTGTTGATAGTTTCATCCATTGATGGTCACTGCCATATCAGTTTAAGGGCTGCAAAATAGTGGCTTTCCCCCCTCATGTTTTACTGTACACTAAAGCTAGAATTCTGTACTGAAGTTTCCTTGATAAACTGATCCTGTTCAGTTATGAATAAAGGTTCATAAAAAAGGGAAAATGCCTAATTCTTTTTAATTGCCAATCTGTAAAGGAGTGGAGTTGTAGCATTTTCTGGTGATCTCTAAAATTATAGGTAAGTTGTCATATATTTTTATAACCTGTATAAACTCAGTTTTAATATTCAGTGTATTTGAATCAATTTGCAGTCATTCTGATGCCCAAAATCCTATTGGCCTAGGTGAGAGACCCTAATCGTTTCCTCCTGTTTTGGCTGATCTCATTGTCCTTTTAAGCCTCATTTATGTACAACAAGATGTCCCAAGGTCATCTATATTTCTCACCGCAGGTTGAGGTCATTGTAGAAATCCTGGTTTCGTTTAGTTGGAAATAGTATTTTGGCACTGGGGTGTTTATTGCCTCCAGATTGTTATTGTTAGTGCTTTTTAAGACTGGACTATATGGTCGCTTCAGTTTGAAAGTCATTTAAAGTTTTAATGATTAAGTTAGATGTTTTCTGTTAAAGACAGAACACGTCACCACATATTGAGAATACTGTTTGGGCAAGAAAATGAGTAGAAATAATGTGTGGCCTATTGTGACCTATGCATAAAACTCCTAACATTGTTTGTTAGCTATATTAACAAATTAACATTAGAAGTTATGATTCTTTAGTCCACAGAAGTTTGGTTAAACGTTTTTTTTTTCAGAGTCATTTAAAAATCCCCTGTTTCTTTGTTTATTTTAAATTTGCCATTAGGTGCCTAAAGAAAATAGCTTTACCTTTGCTGATTTGCTGGTATTTGACTTGGAAACTTTTAACCTATTTATTAACCCATTAAACTTTTGGAAATTATTAACCTATTTCAGATATGACATCAATGTTCCAGAGTAGTGACTGGTAAAGTTTAACAGTTGTAAAAATGTTGGTGAACAGCTGATTGCAACTTTTATTTGTTAGAAGGGACTTTAAACTGCTGCTACTTTTTTAGGGTTGGGAACATAAGAGCTTGTAAACAACAATTCCTATCAGTTGAGTTCATTTATGAAGTGTTTGAACATACAATTACTAATGTTTTGAAACTTTTATATTGAAATAATCTTAGATTTACAGAAGTTAAAAAAATACAAAGAATTCCTATATAGTCAATAACTAATTTTAAGATAATCAAAATATCACATCCTTATTTTTTTAAAATTGTAACAGCTGAGAATGATGTGGCTTTCTTTCCTTTCCTCATTGTCTTTCTGGCTCATTCTTTAGAGGCAAATGTAGTTCATTTATATGTGTGTGAATTCCTCTAGGAATTATGCATATGCAGATTTTATCTAACTTATCTCAAGATTACAAAGAAAGATTTTAAAGTATTTACTGCATATAGTTTTTATCAACTACTATTAACTATTTTGCAATATTTGCTTCTAGCCATTTTTTAGTCATTTTTTTGATGGATAAGAGATCTAGGCAGCTGACATTATGAAGACAGGTAATACTGTATTGCAAGGGACAGCAGCAGATGAATAATAAGGAAAAGGCAATACTCCAGGTTGCATCTAGTGTAGCATATATTTGATACATGTATAGATGAATGGTGAGGCTGTAAAGAAGTTTTTTTTTTTTTATCTGATGTCATTATTTAGAATCATAAAAGTTGGTTAGAAAGATTTGTCTGCCCAGAAATAAAAACTAGGTTTGCTTTATATAGTCAGAAATAAGCTGTAGGTGAGAATTATTTTGAGAACAAATACTGTTATTTCTCATACTTTTAAATTCTTGCCAAAGTTCCTAGCATTATAAGTAGAAATGAATACTATATTTCACTTGACAGTGGATTAGTTCTATTTCATCTTTTTAATTCTGTGAAGTTGAATTTTAGGAGCAGACCCCTAAATGTGTGGGACATAAATTTTGACAGGGCAACCTAAGTCGTTAATCCTACTGAGGGATATTTGTTTTATTTTTAAATCCTTTTTATTACAAAGTATCATTGTGTTTTAACTTGCAATGTAGCTGTTAGAGTAAATATGTAGTTTCTATTAGAAATTATAATTGACTCAAAATAATGCTCTAATGAAAGAGAGAAATATGTCATTTGTATGCTAAACATTGGAGGTTATGTAAGTGTTCAGTTAATGGATTCTAGCTTAACTTTGTCTAATTTATCTGTTTGTAGGCAGCCTGCTTCTGCAAAGTGGTACGATCGAAGGGACTATGTCTTCATTGAATTTTGTGTTGAGGACAGTAAAGATGTTAATGTAAATTTTGAAAAATCCAAACTTACTTTCAGGTAAATTACCATTTTATATCATTGCGTAAAAAAGCTTATTCCAGAAACAATAATTTTGGCTTACTTGTTTTGTGTTTTCACTGAAATTACTAATCTTTATCTCTTTGAAGAGCCTCATTTAAAATTTTTTTTTTTTGCACAGCTGTCTCGGAGGAAGTGATAATTTTAAACATTTAAATGAAATTGATCTTTTTCACTGTATTGATCCAAATGTAAGTAGTCTTGATGCTTTAATCTTGCTTTAAATCATGAGGAAATGGACATACTTCAAGTACTTTTTTTTTTTTAGCAGTAAGCACTAATTCTATTTTTCTTAATAGTTTATAGAGCTACCTAGGTAAATTTATGTTTTGTAGTATGTTCCCCCTTCTAACTACTTTTACAGATTTCATCATCACTAATTTGGACTCAATATTCTGGAGGCTTGTCTTATCTAAGCATAAATTCTTTAAACTATTCTGTGATTATACCATTTAATTAATTTTTAAAAGGTTTATTTATTAACTTTGTGCTAGGTAGTAAAAATGGTCTTTTGCAATTTGGATGGCTTATGAAATTTTTAGTAAGGGGATGTTTCTTCCAAAGTTTAGGGAAAGAAATTAGAAAGGAGAGGTAAGGAATGACAAAGTACTTTCTATCTTATAGTGATAATGGAGAGATAAATGATATAATAGTGCTTTTTAATTTTTTTTTTTTTAGGATTCCAAGCATAAAAGAACAGACAGATCAATTTTATGTTGTTTACGAAAAGGAGAATCTGGCCAGTCATGGCCAAGGTTAACAAAAGAAAGGGCAAAGGTAGGTTTCTTTTTCTTTTTTTGAAAGTTTAATATTTTTAATTTAAGTAATAAAAATACATTGGTATCAGGAACATGGTATTTTTGTTTCATAGCTAAGTACTGTTACAGCTTTATGTTCTGTATTTTTTTTCTACTTTGGGATTTATTAGTTTTAACTTAGAACCAAGATCAGTCACTTGATACAGAATCTTTTGCATTTTATAAATTACTCACATATTACACAAGAGCTGAGCATATTTTGGTGCCACTAAACAAAGTAAGTTAATCAGGTATCAGTATAGTTCCTAATAAATTTTTGTTTTAAAAAGTGGGTTTAACAACTGAAAGAAGCTTCATGAAACTATATTTACTATTACTGCATATGATTGATTTCGCAGTGATTTTTTTTAGTCTACTTTTTGTGTGTGTGTGTTAGTGCCATGGCTCACTAGTGGGTATGAACTCATAGGTAAAAAAAATGTCTTAAGGCACATGCCAATGAGTGCAAAGTTAACCTAATCATAAGATTATGTTTATATTGGCCTATAGCTTAATTGGCTTAGTGTGGACTTCAATAATTGGAAAGACTGGGAAGATGATTCAGATGAAGACATGTCTAATTTTGATCGTTTCTCTGAGGTAAGTTATTTTAAATGCATTCTTCTCTCTTCCTCCCAGTACATTTCTATATAGTCAATTTAATTTGGTTTTAAAGAACCTACTGGTATTTAAGACATGAATTACTTTGAAGGCTAGTATGCAGTGAAACCAAATAACATCTTAACAATGGTCATTTAATCCTGAAGTTTAACGTTCTTTTACAATTTTTAAAAAATTAATGTTAAGTTCTAAAGTTGATGTATAAAGACAAAAATAAACCATATAGTCGATCTTGTAACACAGCTAGTTATTATTCCAGCACTGGAACAGATTTTTTTAGGAGCATGATACAGTAATTGGCTTGCATTTTGGAGCCATGTAATGTGAACACAAACCTTTAAATAAAAGAGTCGTGGTGGGATGTGCACGATGAGTGGTGTGTAGGGATATTTTAGTTTGTCAAGGAGCGGGTTTAAGCCTATACCAAGATGGCACCCAAAAATATATTGCCATGACCAAAGAAAAGAAATATTGATTCCTTAGGTAGAATAGACTATCAGATGTACTGCAGTATAGCTAATTTGAAAAGAGAACATTGGGTTATAAGTTGAAGATATGCTCATGAAATCCTTTTCTCATTGCAATTTGAAAATTTCCTTGACTAGACTATATTTTTTGAAAACGAGTTAAAAGAAGTGTGTTTCCAGCTTCATGTATACAGCTGCTTATTTAATATTTCACATGGTTCTGGCATCTTTAATTTCGAAAGCAGGAAAGGAGGATATGGGGGTATTCATGTGATTCTCAGCTGTACTATTCTTAACTATAGTAATTGGTGCCATCATTTACCCAGTTGTACAAGTTACACCTTTTTAGTACTGCTTCTTTCTATCCAATACATAATATTAACCATCTTTGTTGTTCATTTTACCTCCTAAATAGCTCTTGAATGTGTTCAGTTCAATTTTCATTGCCATTGTAACCTCAGCACTTAGATTGTGCCTGGCACATTTTGAGCATTTTTCCTCCTCAAAGAAACTTTTGGTATTCAACATGGCCTTCAGATATAGGGAAACTTTACTGTAGGTACTCATATTATTAAGATTAGATAACAGAATTTTTATACTGAGGGATTTGACTAGGTGTCTGACTATAAAGTCCAGGTAAGCATATATTTTTACTTTTTTTTTTTTTTTACGCCTACAGCAGCTGGTATTCCTAGGTGCTCTCCCATCCAAGTATTAACTAGGCCTAACCCTGCTTAGCTTCTGAGATCAGACAAAATTGGGCATGTTCAGGGTGTCATGGCTATAGACGGCATGTATTTTTGAAGTTTTCGATTTTTGTTTACATAGTTATACATTTTTCTGTAAATATTTCAACATTTTAAAAATTTAAATGTTACAGAAAAGTTGTAACTTGGAGAGATCCAAGTCTTTACCCATCTGATAATAGTTGCATCTTTGGCTGTCTGTACCTCTAAATAATACTCTACTTGGTTTATGATCAGAAACAGCCAAAGATGGAAATTTAGTACTTCATGTAAGTATATTCTGTTGTTAGTCTGAATTTATTGTAAATAGACAAGGTTATTTTCCACAGTGTGTACTTTTTCTTTTAAGAATTATGTTTATTTTGTGTTCTTAACGTAGTTATCTGCTGCTTAGTCTTTGATTCAATGTTCAGGCCTTTTATACAAACTAATCATCCCGAGAGATAATTATTTTAAGTCGTTTATTGGTTGTTGACAATATTTAAAACTATGATGATGATATCATACACATGTCGTTAGCTTAGGATATAAAACTTTACATCTACAAATGAATTTTCCAGTCTTTTCCTTAGTTATAACCGCTATGTAGGATTTAGGTATTTGATGTCTACATCATACATAGATAGATACCTTGCTGGGTGAATTTTAATTTCACTTTTCTTTGATGAGAACTTAGTTTTAACTTTTGCATAAGTTTTCCCAATTTTATGTAATTACATATAGTCTATCTACCTTTTCTAGAAAGGAACGTACTTAATGTTTATTTTGCTTTTTTTTAATTGGTGGAAATCTATGGCAGACTTAAGGTTTATTCTGGAGCGTGTAACTAAAATCGGGGTTCGATTTAACATCATTTTTTAAACTAATTTTTACACTTCAAATAGATGATGAACAACATGGGTGGTGATGAGGATGTAGATTTACCAGAAGTAGATGGAGCAGATGATGTAAGTCTATTAAATTTTCTCTGTTTACTTAAATAGTAAGAAACAATATATTTACAGGTTGTTTGATACAGATTCAAAAAAAATTTTTTTTTTTTTTGCCACTTCTAGATGGTTTTTTTCCCCTAAAAAATATGGGGAAAAGCAGTTTTTTAAATGTGCCCGTCTTTGAGGTTTGCATACCTACTAGGAAACTGGTGTCCCTTGGACCATTCTTAAGAGACCAGAGTTCAAAAGAATCATTACATAGACATCATATGCCTTATTCAATTAAGAGTGAGTTTAGGGTTATTCTGACAAAGTTAAACAGGTTTTACAACAGGACTGGTCAGGGATTATAGTAAACAGATGGATGTTGTGAATCCTAAAAGGATACATTGGACCACTCTTCTCAGCACTCTCCCACCCCACCTACCACCTGCTACCTGCTGCCCACATCCCCTTAACATCTTTCAGAAAGTTGTTCAATATAGTTTGGAAAATATTTAGATGATTCAGCAGCTGCGATTTAGAATTCATTGTCTTCTGTCAGTCTGGTAGTCTTCATATTGAACCATTTTTTTAATTGAATGTCAAGAGAAAAGAGAAACCATTTTATCCAAGTTTCGGGCTGGTAGATAGGGATTTAAAGGGTGGACTCAGTTCTTGGCAAAAGGCACACATTTTCCTCAGCTGTACACCTGCTCATCTTAAATAAATTAATTCTTAATTGATTAAATGCACAAGCTTGCTGTAATTACATATCTTTGCTGCTTTAGTGAAAAGTACAGTGTTTCAACTTTTTAAGGCAAACCAGTTAGAGGAATGTTTGATCAGCTTGCTAACTTTTTTTTATTTCCCCTTCTGCAGGATTCACAAGACAGTGATGATGAAAGTAAGTGTGTTTGTAAAAAGTACATTTTACACAGTGATATTTCAAATCAAAAACCGAACTCAAAATAGAGACGTTAACTTCTTTACTGTTCTAAGAAGAAAAATGATTATTTCTTGATGGTCTCTAATAGCTAAAGCAGAAATTTGAATGGTTTGAGATTCAAATTAAAAAAATGACAACCATTTAATTTGCTAGGAAAGCATTTAACTCTGTTGCTGGCTGTTTTTCCTGTAAGACTTTGAAGTTGTTAGATCATTTCCTTGTACTTCATACTAATCTTTTAAAAATCTTCGCAGAAATGCCAGATCTGGAGTAAGGAATGTTGTCACCGGATTTTGAGAGAAAAATAACTTCTGCAAGATTTCAGAATTGAGAGAATTCCTGAGTTGATAGCTCTAAAGGCAGTTGCTGTATTTGCCTCCTTTAACCCATTTTTCAACCTGTTTGTTTTCTTAAAGGCTTCACTAAGGGTTGATATATACCATTGTATGGGGCAGTTTTAAGTCAGCTAAGGCAGTAACCTTATGCATGAACATTTCCCAGACTTTGACGACACTGTTGTTAAGGTCCTAGGCGATTGATACAACAGTTGTGATAAATAAAAAAACATTTCATCTAAGTCTCCTGTACTTTATAACATAGATACTGACACGATAGGAAGCTTTTGGCTTACAGAAAGATAACTGAGTTTTAGATTTTAGAACATGGACTCAAACTGGCCGAAAAATTGGTTGATACTGTAAACTGATAACCTGTTGTTCCTCTGGTATATTCTTCAGGATTGTTCCACTAAAGTTTTATTTTTCAAAAAAACTGACTTCACATTATTGTACATAAGTGACCACTTGTCAGTGTTCCAGATATATCTTAGCTAAAACTAGTGAATGCCCTAACTTAGATGGTTTTTGAAGCCTGTACATTTGGTATTGTTTGACCCTTAAACTTTTACATCTCTTAGCATGGAGGACGAAGAAAGGCTGTACATTGTTGCTTGAGATTCTGTACATTTAGACCAAATTTGTATTTGCACTGTCAGTATGGCATACGAGTGAAAAAAATGTTAATACACTATTGGATTTTTTTTATTTCTTTTTTTGATTCAGCTTGTACCAGGCTGGAAACCTCAATTTATGTTCATGACAGTGGGGATTTTTTTAATGTCTACATTCTTTCTAATAAACTGTTGGAAGACTTCTTGGCTGTCCTTTTAAGTGTCTGGTTTACTGTAATTTCATGTATTACCATTTACTGGAATGGAGTTATTTTTACTTGAGGAAGAATTGGGACTATTTCTGTTTGAAAAAAGAGGCTTGCTATAATGTCAGAGGAAACCTTTTAAAAGTGGATCTGTAATAGAAAATTGTAGATGCACTCCACAGGAGCAGTTGGAAAAGAAAAGTGTTGTGATTTGATTGAAATAAAACTAAATGTGTTGTCCTCCTAAATCTTTGAGCTTCTGCATTTTGGCAGTGTTTTATTCCTCCAGCTTCTGTGTAACTGTCAGAGCATAGAAATGCTTTGGATTTCAGTACTTCTTGTCAGGCATTAAGGACCTGTGTTACATTAAGGCAGTGTCAGGTGCTGGGGATACGAATTATTAATTTAATCCTTCAGGTAATTCTTGTGCTCAGGGAGCTCACAGGCTAGGCGGGGGAAAAACATTACAAAAACTTGGTAGAGTGAAGTGTGGTAATAGATATGATAGGGTATAATGGAGATTTAGAAAGGAGAAGAACCTTTTTTTCTTTCTGCTGTTAAGTATATGACTGTTCAGAATGATATGCACAACCATATTCTTGAAATGCTGCAACCAGAAAATCTTAACTTTCCAGGGCCCTAGGCAAAACATTTGATATTCAACTGTTATGTTAGAGTTAACTTAGGTTCTGGACCTATTAAGGGAATGTAATTTCCTTAAAGCCCTAGATTTTTCTACATTGGGAAGTATGTTCGAACTATACTTCTAAAAAAAATTATTTTAAACATGATTTCCTTTCTTTGGAGCATGCCAAAGGTGTCAGTATGACTGATAAGTAGTGTAGCATTTAGCTTCTGAGGAAATTTAAAAGCTTAAAAACCTTTCTGTTTTTTATTTTATTCTCTTGAAAACTTTTTTGTGGGGTGCGGGTCAAACCATTTTACTCAAGGGTTTTTGAAGAGGACTGAAGGGCTGGAATGACAATGAGATCAGACATCCTCTGCCAAACTGGGATCTCCTGTTTATCTCATAGTCACAGAAAATTGAAAGACTTTGTCAGTTCTGGAAGTTAGTATCATTAAAGATTCGTTGGCTTACTGCCAGCCATTAGTCTATACAGCTTGATGGATTTCTGATTCCATCTGTTTTTTAAGGTTTTTAATTTCAAAAATATCTTTTGTGTCCAGACACTTGAGTGAGATTTTATTAACCCTTTTTTTTTTTGTTAAGATATCCAGCCTTGTGCATGGTATCTGATTATTCTCACTTGAATGTTTCATGCCAGAATATGAGTTGACAGGCCAAAGCTTCAGGCCAACTTTGTCATTGAATCTCATATCTGAACTGTAATTATTTCTTTAAAGAGTTACTAGGGAGAAGAGCACTTAAGGTGAATTTTTAAGTTTGGGAGATAGCATCTATTCTCATCGTTTGTCCATTTTGATTTGTGGTGATAAAGGCACTATAGTCAACTTCCAAAACTAAAGTTACCTGTAAGGAATAGGAAAAGGGGATTGATTAGTTGCTAAGGGTAACATGAAGGTTTTATTTACTAATTTAGTTTTGGGCTAGTTTTAATTTGTTTAGTAGGAATTCTGACAGGTGATTATGAACTTGTATGCTAACATCAAAGCTATTATTACCCATGGTTCACACAGCATTGGATCAATGTGTGACAAACTGAATTTTAATTTTACTAAACTTTCTTCATCTGGCTAGTGATTACCATAGTAGATAGTGCAGATTTAGATTGATTCTGACGCAGGCGGTTCCTGGCACACATGGAAAAAAAAACAGTTCATTAATCAAATTCTTATCCAATAGAGGGAAATCCTTCCAAACATGGTACAGAATCTAGAAACTACAAAGGAAAAGTTAACAAATGACAAAAAATACATGGGTCAACCCATTAGATTAAAAGATAAGTGACATACTAGAAGAAAATATTTAAAGCATTTGAAGAGCACTAATCACTGACAAGCCAATAGGGAGAAAATGGCAAAAGGTAGGGACAGGAATTCACAAGAAATATAAATGACCAATAGAGTATTGTTATCTTAGAAATTAGGGAAATACAAATTGAATCAACGAAGTAATTTAATTTTAGCAACATCCTAAAAAGTTTTGGCAAGGATTCTGGAGACCTGATCAATAACATGGTTTTAGAAGGCCATTTGGCAGAATCTCATTTAAATGAACATAATTTTTAAGTGAATGTTTTATTTCAGGAATCTATTTTAAAGAAGCACTAGATGGTGTGTGTATACAATGGTGTTGTGTACAAGATCTTATTCAGTATTGCGTGTAATAGCCATTTGACACAATCCAAATGACCATTAATGGAGTAAAGTAAGTTACTGTACGTTCTCATGGCATAATGTGTAGTCATCAATAAAGTAAATGTAAATTGCTAACACAGAAAGCTCTCCAAAAATCAGAGGACACATAAGTTTTCTATAATGTACTTCCACTGAGATTTTTTTGAAAATAGGAACGTATGGGTGTGAATGGAATGGATAGAAAGTAGGATATTTGAGAAACTTTTTTAATGGTTATTTCTGGGAAGAGTAAGATTTATGGGATAGTGGTAAAAGGACTTACTCTAATCCTTTATACCTAGAATATATTGTGTAAAAATTGTGGTCTGATGAGAATATTAGGTTTCTGAGGTAGAACTCAGGGTGATAATAGTTGAGATGACTGGAGACTAGGATGCTTAAGTAAAATGAGAATGTGAAACGAATAGCAGAAATTAACTCTGAAGCTAGAATATTGAATGGATTTCCATGAAATTTTAAATCACCTAAGATGGTTGTCAAATATGGTAAAGACAGAAACATTTCGCCAGTTATAGTACTGGAAGACTGGAGGGAGCATGACCACTCAGCTGGTAGTAATTAAGGACTTGGTGGAAAATGGCATTTTCGCCATAAGGTAAATTTAATACAGTTTTCAGTCAAATTATGGGGTCATTTGGAATTCAGGTAAGAAACCAGATTAGGTCTATGTGGTTCCTGTTCCGTGAAAAATAACTTAAATTTTACATGAAATATTACCTGGGTATCTCGAAATCAAATGAAGTAGGACCAAAACCTGTCAACTCTAGATGACATCATTTGTTCAGAAAGGCTTAGGCCTGTCTCAACCCAAGTGAGTAAAGTTTATATACTTTTAGACAAATTTAGGTTATCTGAATTGAGAAGAGGAAGGTAAGAGATTGCTGGGGGCAAATATGGACAGCAAAAGTTTTTTAAAAGTTTACAAATGAGCATAATGGAGAATAAAAGCTCTACATCCACCTCATTAACACTGAAAGCATTTAGCTTTGCAGTGTGATAAATGTCCAGGAAAAAAACGATGTGATTATCTAAGGATAAATGTGATACATTTCAAAAAGTGACGAGCTTAAGTTATCTGGAAATTTATGTGAAAATCTACTTTGACACTTGGATTAAGTGAAGTGTCAGTTTAAATATTTGATGGTTAATTTTTGGCCAAGATCAAAATTGGTGATAAAAAACTGAAGGAGTTTACCACAAAGTCAATGAAAAAACTAACACAAATATAGTGCTAACTATGTGCTAGACATTGTTCTAAGTGCTGCTTTTGTATATTAACCTAATTCTCTCAAAGTAGTCCTATGCGATTGTCCCTATTATTATTTTACAGATGAGGAAAGTGATGTACAGAGGTGTGAAATAACCCAATGACACCTAGCAAGTGGCAAAAATAAGATTTTTGGCCCCAGTGGCTATACTCTTAAGGAGTGTATTAGCCTAGCTACAGAAATAGTTATTTCTAATAGTTGAGGGAAGCAAGTTAAATATACAGGCCCCCTATTAAAAACTGGGATGCTGCTCAACATAATGGAAAGCACAGATAGTAAATAAATATATCTGATGTTAACTAATGCAGCCCGTTAAAATTACCTTTGACCCACTTCACCATGGAATAAATTCCTAGTTGCCAAACAATTGGTTCTTTTCAGCCTCTTACGATGTTTATGGGATTGATACTATCAACCACTTTAACGTTCTTCCCTTGATTCTTAACACCAAGTTCTTTGCTTCTCTTTTTGTTCCTCTGCTTGTTCATTTTTCTCTGCTTGCTCCATATATTTTCTGGGTTCTTTCCCCTCTTGCTAGGCAAGATTACTATAGGCACTTCGAATTTAACATTCTTTTCCTGTTTTCTCCTTTAAGTCCTCCCATTGCTCTACCCTACCAAACAGAACACTTTCAGGATCATGCAGAAAAATGAAGACTAAAGACTTGTGGGAGAAAGTCTGGAGAGGTAGCTCCATGCTGAACTACTCCTAATTAAGTTTATTCTAACAGACTAAGGGTCTGTCCCCATCCTGTCCACAAATAGTTTTGAACATAGAAAACAAATACTGTTCTGATTTTCCATACTAAAGGAACACTTGCACATGTTTACCTCTGCCTATCTTCTCCCAGCTAGAGCCCTGATACCTGGCTCCTGTGTTTCTATTCTCTTCTCCCCCTTTTTCTCTTCCTTACCTGCATTTCCACAAAGGAACATGCCGTTTCATGCAAATGTGTGCTTAGAATATTCTTCCTATTTAAGTTAGGAATTTCTGCTCCCGTTTCACAACAGGTGTGTCAGCCTCCTCCACTTCGAGGCAATTCCCCTACATCTCTAGGTAACCCAAATTTATCCCTTCTCCGTACACCCACTTTACCCTCTACAAACCAGGACCCATCACACTTTATTGCATTGTTTGCTCATCTGTCTTTTTAAAAGGGAGGGCCTGTCTTATTTATCTTTGTCTCCTCAATGCCTTGCACACATCTGGTAAATGACTGGTTGCATTAGTTTCTTTCATTGTATGGCTTTAATAAATTCAGTCTGGATTCCTGACCTGCTGAGCTGTCTTCTCTGTAAGCTTCCAATATCAGGACTGCAAAAGAAAAACCGTGGTTTGACATTAGAGAAGACTCAGGACTTCGCCAAGGTCATCGTAAGTGGTGCTTCACGACGCTACCACTTCCCTAACTCTCGTCCCTTAGACTGTCACTCAGCTCAAGGTCCTGAGGAGAAAGCCCAAGGAGAGCCACAGCCCACGTGCTTCTTAACAGGAACTCGGCCTCTTGCTAAACGTAGTTCCGCCAAGTACTATCTTCAACTGACATCTCTGTAGTCCAATTACGGCTAGAGACTATGAGGGTCGTACCTAGTCTGCCAATGTCCAATAAAAAAATGAATTCAGATTAGCACAAATTTTGGCCAATGGTTGAGAAGGTGAGAGATTTTTAACCTATAGAAGCAGCGCTGAAAATGATGAGCAGCAAGCTCATCCAATGGACATGCCTCCTGCCCAGTAGCCTCGCCCCAACCGCCGGGGAGTTGGCGGCCTCTAGTGCTGCTGCGTTTAGTCTCCACACGGACTCCGCCATGTTGGGTCTTGTGGGCCGTGTCGCTGCAGCCTCGGCCTCCGGGGCTTTGCGGGGATTCAGCCCTTCAGCACCGCTACCCCAAGTTCAGCTCTTATTGCGGGCCGCCCCGGCAGCGCTTCAGTCTGGTAAGTGCCTTTTTCTAGGAGCTGGGTTCGTTTCTGCAGCCCCATGACCTTGAGCCGGGGGCCGATTGTTGCTCGGGCCTGAGGTATCTGTGGTGCTAGAAAGACGCCAAGGCCGGCGCCCTTCCTTCTAACGGCTGGAGAACAGGAACGGGTCACCCATCGGAGCTTTCTTCGATCTAATTCTGTCTCATTTTGGAAAATGAGGGTGCTTTGTGATGGGAAAGTGTGGGTAGGTGCAGTGACCTTCTCGTGGAAGCGGGTCACCGAGCTCTTAAATAATGGGGTTTTGTTTCTGAGGATGGGGGAATTGTCCAGGCGCTTCCCCTAGACACTCCTTCCCTGCAAGCGGAAGGAGGCCGGGCCTGGGCTGAATTCACCAGTCCTTGTGGGTTAAATCGGGGCTTCTGATGACCTTTAACTGCCCTAATCCCAGCTCCTTTCAATATCGTTTTTGTCTGTTAGCCAGAGACTATGCAGCCCAAACATCTCCTTCGCCAAAGGCAGGCGCCGCCACCGGGCGCATCGTGGCAGTCATCGGTGCAGTGGTGGACGTCCAATTTGATGAGGGGCTACCACCCATCCTAAATGCCCTGGAAGTGCAAGGCAGGGATACCAGGCTGGTTTTGGAGGTGGCCCAGCATTTGGGTAAGTAGAATTTGTTAGGAATAGTAAAGAATTTGTTGAGCTCAAATATTCCAAAATCCAGGCTGTCTTCCTTCTATGATGATTTTATCAAATGACTTTCGTTCTTCTGAGTTTGCTGAAGCCATGTTTAGGTACTGAGAAGGAGCCTTGGTTGATTTACGTCTTTTATGCCACCTTACACTTTGTTAAGGATCATGAAGCCAACTTGTCTGGGTATCATCCTGCAATACCTTTATCTGACAGGTGAGAGCACAGTAAGGACCATTGCCATGGATGGTACAGAAGGCTTGGTTAGAGGCCAGAAAGTCCTGGATTCTGGTGCACCAATCAAAATTCCTGTTGGTCCTGAGACCTTGGGCAGAATTATGAATGTCATTGGAGAACCTATTGATGAGAGAGGCCCCATCAAAACCAAACAGTAAGTGTCACTCTTGCTGCATCTAGACACAAATATCCCCAAAACACTGCCTTTTCTTGCAGTGTTACATATTAAGGTGATAACTTTTAGTATAGCAGAATTTTCCTGCAGAGAATACTTAAAACATCGATGTTTTCAGTTATTAAAACCACACAGTGCAGTTTTTTTCTGCAGAAAATTAAGGATGCAGAATTTCTGATTGTAAAAAGTCTGCTACTTAGGACCCAAGTTGATTATTTGAGTTTTAATACCAATGGCTTACGTTGTGGGATTTCCAGAACTTGCAAGTCTTGTGTTGCCTGTTGGTATGTGAAGAAGTGCTATTAGGTTAGGACTCAGTAAAAGCAAAATCTTTATGACGCAGTTGTCAAGCGAATGGAATTACTGCTTCCTGAGATAATGAAATCCACTTTGTTGCAGAATGTTGGGCTAGATGCCACATGACTTTTCTAGAATGTTATATAAGAAGAGATGAGACTACGAGTAAGGGGGTAGACTTAAGAATTGAGGGGAACCTTTCAACAAGATGAGTAGATATTAATCTCTTCTGCCTTTGCAGATTTGCTCCTATTCATGCTGAGGCTCCTGAATTCATGGAGATGAGTGTTGAGCAGGAAATTCTGGTTACTGGTATCAAGGTTGTGGATCTGCTGGCTCCCTATGCCAAAGGTGGCAAAATTGGTATGTTAGTGGTGGGCATGTAGTAATTTCAAACCTAATGTTGAAAGAAAAAAATCCTACCATGTTATGGGTGGGTACTGAGATCTATCCCTCACTGATGAGTAGCTCTGACTTTCGTTCTTCTGAGTTTGCTGAAGCCAGATGCCATTCCTGAGAAGGAAAAAGATGGAAAGAAACTTTTTTTTTTTTTTAAGTTTGCTTATTAGGGAACAAATAACTATTCTTAACTATTCTTTCTTTCAACCTCTCCCAGGGCTCTTCGGTGGTGCTGGAGTTGGGAAGACTGTACTGATCATGGAGTTAATCAACAACGTTGCCAAAGCCCATGGTGGTTATTCTGTGTTTGCTGGTGTTGGTGAGAGAACCCGTGAGGGCAATGACTTATACCATGAAATGATTGAGTCTGGTGTTATCAACTTAAAAGATGCTACCTCAAAGGTGAGTACTTAACTGATTGATGTCCACATGGTAGGTATGCCAGGAAATTGTTTTACTTGACTGCATTGTTCAGCTGAAGCCATGGTTTTAGTGTCCCAGGAGCTACAAAGAAAATTCCTGTCACCCCCCCCCCCACACACACACACACACTTCTAATAACACGAATGCACATTTCTTTTCTCTTTCACATTAAATTACATATCCAGACTGTTTTTGGTAGATAGAACCGTCATTTGAAAGCTAATTTGGAGGAGAGTTAGAGGTGATTAATATGTTTCAGATGACCCTATTTTGTGCTTTTTACTTATAGTTTATTTCCTTTTTACTACTTTAGTAATTTATAGAATTTTACCTTAGTAATATAAGAAGTTATCGTTTGTGTTGTTTTGAACTGCGTCTCTAAAAGGGAAATTTGCAAACAAAAACATTAACACCTTCTAATAAGGAGTGTTTTTTTGTAGTTTCACTGATTTGGAATCATTGTGTCTGATTACTGCAGGTAGCACTGGTGTATGGTCAGATGAATGAACCACCTGGTGCTCGTGCCCGGGTGGCCCTGACTGGACTGACTGTGGCTGAATACTTCAGAGACCAAGAAGGCCAGGATGTACTGCTATTTATTGATAACATCTTTCGCTTCACCCAGGCTGGCTCAGAGGTAAGAAAACTTGAGAGGATCTGATTCATTTGACCTTTCTATGGAATGATGGAAATGAGGTTGAACATGTAGACAACTAAAATCTTTTGTTCTTACTCTTTTTCTTTTTAAGGTGTCTGCTTTATTGGGCAGAATCCCTTCTGCTGTGGGCTATCAGCCTACTCTGGCCACTGACATGGGTACCATGCAGGAAAGAATCACCACTACCAAGAAGGGATCGATCACCTCTGTACAAGTAAGAACAATTGAATGGAAGAAAGTTTAATTTGTATAAAGGCGTGTATAGAGAAATATAAAACCTTGTTAACTTATTTCTAAAGGCTTATAATTGGGTTCCTGCACTCCCTCAAATAATGGGTAAATTTTTGTATATGCGTGTTAAAGACCCTAAAAGGTTAAACATTCATCTAAAGTAATTGAAGGTATACATGTAAATGTAGATCACAAACTAGTAGTTTTCAGCCTAAGGGAGAACCTGGATCTATATGGAAGTAAAACTACCTAAAAATGTGTCTAAATTGTGTAGTAACTTTCACAATTAATTTTCCTAGTAAACTGTTGTGGTATAAGGTGGTTTTTTGTTTTTTAGTTTTTTAACTCTTAAAGTGTGGGTATCACTACAGTAGAGTTAAAATGTCGATGAAGGACAAAATGAATGATCATGAAAATTCTTTCATAGCTTGGAGGAACTAGATAATCTGTAAACTCAGCAGCTATTAGGGCTGGTAAGAAGGCTCTTTTGAGTTGGACTCTTGAATACTAAGAAGATATGGAGTAAGATAACGAGGAGAGGTCAGAAAAGGGGGTGGCATAAGTAGAATTATTTGGCTTACTGCTTCTCATGGCTTCTTGACTCATTTTAGGCTATTTATGTGCCTGCTGATGACTTGACTGACCCTGCCCCTGCTACTACCTTTGCCCATTTGGATGCTACCACTGTGTTGTCCCGTGCTATTGCTGAACTGGGCATCTATCCAGCAGTGGATCCTCTGGACTCTACTTCTCGCATCATGGATCCCAACATTGTTGGCAATGAGCATTATGATGTTGCCCGTGGGGTGCAAAAGATCCTACAGGTGAGTATTACTGTAGGTGAGATTAGTGTCCATAAAATCATACAGATAAAATTTGGGGACTAAATTAGGACCGGATATTTCCTGGTGACTTCTGTGGTTTGCTTTGGAGCAAGGAAAGATGAGACCACCAGTTTTCTAGTGTGTGTTGATGAGGTCTTTTGGGTTTACAGGTACTTGGTCTTTGGAATCCAATTTTATTTATCAGCACCAGACTAGGAGTAGGGAGAACAAAACACTGATCTTAGCTGAGGGCCTTCATGACCATCCTAAATATGTAACTTTACCTCTACTCTCTTGTTTCACTTATAAAGTAAGGTGCTAAAATGATTTGTACAAAGCTCAGTGTAAATGTAAAGTGATAATAATATTAACTCTTGGATTTTTGTCCAAATTAAAGGAATATATTTACTTGGAGCCCTCTTGTTTTTCATAGGACTACAAATCCCTCCAGGACATCATTGCCATCCTAGGTATGGATGAACTTTCTGAGGAGGACAAGTTAACTGTGTCCCGTGCACGGAAGATACAGCGATTCTTGTCTCAGCCATTCCAGGTTGCTGAGGTCTTCACAGGACATATGGGGAAGCTGGTACCTCTAAAGGAGACCATCAAAGGATTCCAGCAGATTTTGGCAGGTGAGATTTCAAGTATAAAGCAGAACATAAAAAGGCAGAGAAGCGCAAATCTCTTGAATGCTTGCATTCCAGCAGTCATCAAGCAATATATAATTAATTGCCTAATTACATAACTTTTAAAATTAAAAATAAGCTATTTCTCACCAGTTTTCTTTGGAAAAGAAAATATACTCCTCAGAGTATATTACTTGTTTTCATCCTAGCCAACACTGAGTGAGTCCTTTCAGTGTTAGCTACTCTTTTGATTTACAAGATCTTTATAAGGCAGGCGTTATCCTGGTTTAAACATTAGAAGACTTGAAGTACAGAAAAGTTTAAAATAACCAGTCTTGATATCACACTGCCAAAAATAGAAAGCAATAATTTGAATCCAGGTTATGTGGCTCCAGACTATTTGTTTTTAATCCATACTGTATTGTGCCTTGTAAATTAAATTTGTGACGGAAGTTTGTTCAAAGATTTCTTAGGTGACACAAATTCAATTCTGACTGGTAGCCTCAAGTGGTAAAGTATGCACACACTTCAGAAAGTTGATATCATTCCACTTATCAATTGGATTTTTTTTTTCTGTATAGGTGAATATGACCATCTCCCAGAACAGGCCTTCTATATGGTGGGACCCATTGAAGAAGCTGTGGCAAAAGCTGATAAGCTGGCTGAAGAGCATTCGTAAGGGGATCCCAGCACTCACCCTTCAAACTCCCTCTCCTTGTCCCTAATTCAAAAATCGCATTTTTCTCTGTAGGCCACATGAGAGTCTTGATTGAAGAAGACATTCTGTTCTGTCTGAGACTATTTAAGGTTTCCAATAAAAGTACGTCCCTCAGAATCGGTCTGTTTTTCTTGATCCTAACAACACAGCCAGCACTAAAATTTTTAGCAGTAATTGTAGAATGGCTACAGGAAACAACACAAAGTAGGCCATATGTTTAAAATGGGTCATCAAAAATGAAAAGCCATCGCTTTGGATTGAGGAACAAATATGAGTTCGTTAGAAGAGCATACTGGGAAAAATGGGTTGGGTTTAGAAAGGGACTGAGACAAGGCAGGGTTAATCAGTGAAGGAAATGAATTTAAATTTTAGGAAATGGTGATACATGGTCTAAAGGATTAATATTCATCTGTGCAAAAACCTAGTCAAAAGAGTTCCCTCTGTCTTAGCCGACATGGTGTTTGTCCAGAAAGTGTTCTGCCTCCTAATTTATGTTTTGGACAAGCCTAGACTTGGGTGTTTGTGATCACTTGAGTCAATGCAGGGTAAAAAATGCTATGAGCCTTCCTGAGTTCTAAGATTCCTTACCAAAGTTAGGGGAAAGACTCGATATGTTACAGGGGAATAATTTTTAGTGTGGCTAGGCCTAGGCTTCTGAACTAAAATAATGGAATCAGATAATTCCTCACCTTTGTTTTAGCCCACTAAAAGATGTAGGGTTAGAAGGAGTACTCAAAAGTACACGCATTTCAGTTTGAAACAAGTTCCTCTTTTAGTGCAAGGTCAGATTTGGTGCCTCAATTTTTCTGGGCCCAGACCTATCTTTTCCCTCTGGTGGTAGGACTGGAGACTGCAAGGACGTCTCATTTTGAAATCTATGAAGGCCATTTGCTAGGATATAGTTCTTAGCTAATGACTGTTTACAAACCAGCTGGGGCTTTTGTCGTGAAGTCTGCATTTTATAAGCTCCACCCCTCAGGCATTCGAATTGGACAGGAGCAGGGCGGAGACAAACATCCCAATTCAGAGGCCCCTGGAGGCTGAAGGCTGGGGAGGGGCATTGGGAGAGGCAGTACGGGTGGAGTAGGAGCCTCTAAATTTCCTCCCATCTGCCTATGACGTCCTTGGCACCAGTCTCTTCTGTGTCAAGGTCTGGACGGAAGGTGGAGCCCCTGAGCTGCCTGTGCCTCGTAGTTTGCTCTCAGAAAAACCTGGATTTGGGGAAATGTTGAGTTATGGAGGTGAGGGCACTTCCTTTAGGTCCTGACTCAAGTGGGCAAAAAGCCGGTTCAGGAGGCCCAAGGGTATGAGTCAGCCCTTTCGGCTTTGTTTTCCCATGTTACCCAGATGCAGACCTGGGAACTGTGATCCTAAAGGTCGTTCGTCTCCCTCCACCCCCACCCCTCAGACGTTTACGTTTCTCAGCATTCAACGTCTCCCAGCATTCATCGAGAACCTTCTCCCTCTTACTAGCTGCATTTATTTCCTTCCCCCTTTACCACTCTCTTCTACTATGCCACTGGGGTGTCAACATAGATCTAACCTTCCTCCATATTTCTCCTGGTTCTCCCCTGTCCTCGCCTCCTCCTCCCTCTCCACCCAGAGAAAGCCCCGCCCTTCCCTCCTCCCTCTCCTCCCCAGTCTGTCACACAGGGACATCACCCTACAGCAGTTCAGGCTGTGGTTCGCAGGAAGCATACATTGGCTTTTTGATTCGTGCTAGTTTCCAGCTCACAGTTTGGGAGGATCTAACGCCAGCCTTCACACGAAGGGGGAACCAAGGACAGGGAGTAGCTGGGTGGTCCCAGCCCTGGAGCCCTGCCAGCCTGACATGGGTAAGTTTGAGGACCAGCCCCCCCTTCCTCGGGAAGGCCTGAGGGATGCCTGCCTCCCTCCCTGGCTGACTCAGCAGGGGTGGGGCCTAACCTTTGCTCTTTTGGGGAGTGAAGGAGGGGAAAAGGGACTATAGGGGTACAGGGCTCAGCTGGTGAGGTTGCCGACCAAAAGATCATGAGCATTGGCAAGCTCTAGCTCGAAGGAAGAACCTGAGACTCTGAACCTAAGGTGGTGGCTCTCCCCATTTCCCGGCCCCCCCCCCATCCTCCCAGACCCTTGCTACTCCCTATTTAAGCTACTCAGATTCAATTAATATGTTACAGTACTCATTGCTGGCCTATCCCCCTAAGAGTGAAGCCCACTTTTGGTCACGTTGTTGGGTTTTTAAGGTGACTCTCCTTCCATTTTCTCCCAAGCCTTTTTAAGTCCCAGTCTCCTCTCCTCCCCCACCCTGACCCACCACCAGGTGGGGGCTGCATTGAGCAGCTGCTTCCTGTTGCCCCAGAGGTTGCTGCAAGGGTGGTGGTGGTTGGGGGGTAGAACTGAACCTGAATAAAGCCGATTCTCACGGTCCCACATCAGCCCCATTAAGGTTGCTATTGGCGGCCCCCCACGCTCCAGTCACTGAGAACAGAGAGGTAGGATGAGGTTGAAAGGCCTAGGAGGTCTTTGCCCTCGTGGCTTCCTGGTTCCACCGGCGTTTAAACTTGGCAGTGACGGGGGAAAGGAGGTTGTCAGGCCTTTCCACAGCTGTAGGGATGGAGCCCTGAGGAGCTGAAACACAGGGAACCTGTTCACCTGGTAGGGCCGCTGTGCCTTACCCCCAGCAGGCTCGGCCTTGAGTTCCCACTACTCCTCCTCTGAGTCCTTGTGATCTCACTGCCTTCCCGGCCTTGCTTTGTGAAAAGATCTTTGCCGGTGCCCTGGGAGCACAGGGGCGGAGCCCTCCCAAGTCCTCACGTTAAGACCCACCACCATCCCCCACTTCACCGCAGAAGTTTCTGTCTCTTCTTCCTGGGATCTGTTCTCTTCCTCCACCGGGATCCTTCCTGGTTCTGGCCCCTAGGAGACGCCACCCGCTTCCCCCTCCCCCAGCGGATTCTTTGCGACAGCCCTACCCAAGCGTTCGTCCTTACCCCAGTAGCTCCTGCCCCTTTAAGTGCTATCCTCCCCCCACCCGCTACCTCCACTGCCGCCGGCCTAGGGCTGGGGGAGGAGGCGTCTCCGCCGCCGGGCTCAGCCACCTGCGCTGGCGCCGCTGCCGCCGCCTGCGGCCCGGCCCTGCTCCAGGTGAGGCCCGGTGCCCACGTCCGGTCCTGGAGTCCCCGGGCAGGCCGCCCCTGCGGTTCCCTGCCCCGGGATCCCCGCTGCCTAGGACTCAGGATCAGACCTTCCCCTGCTGGAGCTGTCCTTCTCTCCCTGCACTATCTACTCGCCCATTTCTCCCCTGTCTTCTAAGACCGGAATCCCGAGGCTTCTCACGCCTCTCGGCCAACCTCTCCAGGGTAACCTATTCTGGACCCAGGCTCCCCCTCCCCCGCTCCTTCCTCGCCAGAAAAATCTCCCGCGGTCTGGGGTTTCGCCTCCTCCTCTCTAGAACCAGCGCTTTCCCACGCCATCCTAACCTCCAATGGGAGGAGGAATAACCGCCACCCCAACTCCTCGCTTTACCCATAGTAAGGAGGATGAGGAATTAGCAGAGACTATAGCACTTTGTGGCCTTCCTCCGTTTAGTCCTTCAAGTTCAACTAAGTCACATCTAAAGCTTTTCTATAACCGTCACCCCACCCCGCCTCACCCGGAGTTTAGGTTTCCAACCTCAGTACCTACCAACCAGCGCTGGTGGGAAAAGCCCTCTTCTCTTCTTGGGCCTGGGGTGGGCCAGTCCAGCCTAGGAATGCTCCTACCTCAAAGTCAAGGAATGGGGGGCGGGTAGTTTAAGGGGCTGTTAGAGGAAATAGTAGGTGAGGGAGGGGCTGAGACTAATTCTCTAAGGGTGTTGGGGAAGGCAAGGCAAGCCCAGCCTTCTCTATTCAGATGCAAAGGAGTCCCCACCCCTAAGGAAATTAGGGCTTTCTCCATCTTGTCCTTAGACCACCTTGGAGAAGCTCTTTACTGAGTTTGAAACTGGATTGTGCATGAATCTGAGGGGACACATACCAACTTGGAGAGAAGAAGGGTCATGGTCCTTTTGATATGTTATAGGAGATCTAGCCTCCTCAATATAGAGGGAGAGAAGACTGTTATTCAGTAACCTGGAGAGGGAGGAGGACAAGTTAAAATTGTTACTGGGTTGAGGACCATCTCCCTACTAGACCTATTAACACAATGAACCTTCAGACAGCGAGGACAAGGGAAGTCTTTAATAGTTACCCTACTTCCATTGGGGAATTCCCCCCTCTCTTTAAGTCCATCTGCACTTTCAGCTCTGATCCTTCTTTTTTGTGCTCTGAGCTCTCCTCTAGAAACGAGGGGACAGGTGTGTGGGTTTGCTTCAGTCATGTTCTGGGGGCTAGAGGGAGGATAGGGTGGTCAGCAGTAGTGTTTGGGGTTGAATTCCAGGACTCTCTGGAGGGGCTGAGGAAGGAAGGTAGAGGGATGCCAACGAATCCCGTCCTCACTCCCTTTTTCTCTTCATCCTTCCATCCCTAGCCTTCTGGCTCCAGAGTGGAGCCAGGGACTGTGACAATTGACCCCAGAGTCAGGGTGGCGCTGCAGGAACATAGGGAGGGTGAGAAAGAGGGAGCATTCACTTTATTACCCGCCCACTAGCCTGGCTTGAGAGAGGTTCAGAGTATTCCCTAGGTACCCTTCTCGCAAGTTGCTGAAAAAATGACCATTTACTCCTTCCTTCCCCTTTCTAGTAGCTTCCTAGAGGGAGATGGGGTATGTGATTGGCCACATCTGAAGGGATTGAGGAATGTTTGGGGACATATGGGGTCAGTCTGCCCTCTGTTGTCTGGATGGAGGGCTGCGGCGGGGGTGGGGGGGGAGAAGCACAGCTGCTGCCTAGGCTGACTTCTGGCAAGAAGTAAACACCCAGCTGTTGAGCATATTGACATCCCATCCTCATCTTTTCTCAAAGAGCGAAGAAGATCTCTGATAGATGGGATGAGGAGGGGTCTTATTCAGGGAGGAAGGTGATCGTAGTTTTTCTGCACCAGATGGGAAAAAATGGATCCTGCCCCACTTTTCTAATCCCAGATGGCGCTCTCCAATCCAGCACCCCTCTTCCCAACCGCTCCTGGCTGGGATAGTGCTAGGAGTTGCCCTGGAGACTAAACCTGGGGCTCGGAAGGGGTGGGGGCAGTCAGTGGAGCACAGGAGTAACCGGCTCTTCCGGAGCTGAGTGGAGCCAGGGGGTGGGTGTGTGTGGGTGTGGAGGGAGGCGTGGCTAACACCCGTCTGACTGGCGCAGGCTCCTCCCCTGCCTTCAGTCTCAGAATGGACTGCCTTACGATTGGGGACGCGAGGTAGGAAGATTCTCGAGACCTCATCCATCCTGGAAAAGCGAAGAGAAAATAAAGGATACCAGCTCTTTACCCCGGCCCTTTAGAAAGCCAATCCATGCCTTGAGCTCTCTTCTTCCCCTGCCTTTATTTTTTATTTGGAGGATTGGGGGTGGTGGTGGGCATTCCTTAGCAGAGTTGGTGGATCCTTGCTTTCTCCAGAAGAAAGGACTCCTATCCCCTGAGTGTGGCCCCTTATTTACTCAGGGAATCGAGGTCAGCAGGCTGTTTGAGGGTCTTTATTATTTTTCTCTAAGGTGACCTACAAATCTGTTACTTAGGAGGAAAGAAGGGTTTTGATTTCTGTCTACCTTTTCCCCTTGATAATCTGCTTTTCTCAGGAGAGGGAGAGAAACCCTCCTAAACCCTCTTAGCCTCCTCTCTGGCCCACACACTTTAAAGACTTTGCTGAAGCTCACTTCCTTCTTCGCCTTTCTGAACTATTTGTAGTGGGGAGTGGAGCCTTTCCCCCAAACTCAGAATGAGCCTACTTCTCTGGTTAAGTAAAGGAAATCCAATCTAGACTGATATACTCGACCATGCCCTGTCCCTACCCAATTTTCAGATCTCCTTCCTCCTCAGACTCCCAAATGAAAAGGTATTTCATGACCTCTCAACCTGCCAGAGTTTCAACATCTACATCCCCATATTCCTCTTCCAGAATATTCAACCTGAGTTTTGCACAGTTTAGGCAATTTTTTGTAGTACTGCATCTCATAGAATTGGAATGGGAATTATTTTGAAGCCTGCAAAGCATGCTGAGTTGCAAGGAAAGTAAACCTGGCTTCTAGTCACATCGTATCTACTGTTTGCTCTTGAACAAGTCGATTAACCTCTCTGGGCCTTAATTTCTTTTATCTGCTAAACAAAAGAAGGTTGAAGTAGAAATTCTCTAAATTCTAACTTATACTGTTCCCAATCCTGGGGCCCTGCAATAGATATTTTAGATGATAGCCAAATTCTAGTCCTCTGCTAGAGTTTTCTTCCCTGTCCTCATTAGGTTTCACACAATTATATAGCCTTATCGGAAAAAGTACTGAAACTGTGGAATAGGTGGACATTTGGGGCAACTTATTAGCTGGTCAGTTTTCGCGCTCATCCTCTGCTCCTCTTACCAGGTTTCGGCTAGACTCAGTCTTCCCTCACTGGTCCCTGAGCTGAGATTCCTTTTCCTACACACAGGAATCTTCCCGACTCCCAGGACCCTGCAGATGTCACCAGGAAAGTGGTGATCCAGGCAGGACCAGGCTGCCCCACGTAACAGAGGTGAGTGGGCAGCAGGCACAGCAGGCTCTTGCCTTTCTCCACCCCTTTACCAGGACTGAACTTTGCTGACTAATCTTTCCGCTTCTACACTTCCACTTTTCCACTACCCAGCCTGGGAAATAATTCCCCCCGAAATTACACTCCCCCTCTGCCTTTCCTCCGTTAGGAAAGGCTCATGCCTTGGTCCTAGAAGTTTGGTCTTTTAGGTTAACCTTGGGACCAGGGAATGCCTTTCAGTTTGTTCAGTGTGCCCCGGGACTACCAGCCTCAACGAGACACAGCAAAGAGGGAACTGCTGGGTAGCCTAGGGAAACACCGAGGCGCTAGGACCCAGATCCGGGTCGGGGAAGCCAGAATGTTCGGCGCTAGGACCCGGTGGCGGAGACCGCGGAGGGCGGCTCGCTGTCGACCGCAGCTTCCCCCCCCTCCGGCTTCGGCTCACTCCTCCCCCGCCGGCCATGTTGGCTCTGCTTGGGCCCCGCGGTTGAGCCGCGTCCCCCTCCCCCCTCCCGGACCCCAGACCCCCTCCCCCGCGATCCCCTCCCCTCTTGGCGCCCGGAGCGTGGCCATGTGAACCGCCCGTCCCCCGGGGAGAGACAAGCCCCGAGCCAGGCTGGACGCCGCCGCCTCAGGTCTGTTGGGTCTGTGGCAGGGGGCCTGAGGGGAGGGAGCCCCGCTTTCATCCGTGGCTTCCCTCAGGGCACAGAGGCTCCAGAGCCGCCTAGCGCCTCGCTTGGGGCGAGAAGCTGACGCAAGCTTATTTCCAGTTAGGCTCCAGCCCCGGGTTGGGGTCTCCCTGCACTAGAGGCTGGGAGGTGACGGGGGCTCGTGGGTCTACTAAAGACCCGGGATGGGGCGGCGGGGGCGGGAGTGGGAGTAGCTGTGGAGGCTCCGGCTCCGGCGGCAGCGGCGGCGACGGCGACGAGAAGGCGGAGAAGCCGCCTGGCTGGTGGAGATGACTCCTGTGGCGGACTCGGGGTGGAATCCCCGGGAGGGGCTCCACCTCCTCGGGTGGGGGTGGGGATTGCCCGAGTGCGGAGGGTAGGTGAGGGGGTTCCCTGGGCGGGTTACACACCCCGTTCGTGGGGATCGTGGCGTTTTGGCAGCGGTGAGTGGCCGGGTTGAAGGGGTTTCCAGGGGTCTCAGGGTGTCTCCCTTGGTGCGTGTGCGTGTGCGTGTGTGTGTGTGGTGTGTGTGTGTGTGCGCGTGTGTGCGCGCGCACGCACGTTCTCTTGAGCTTGGCCAGCAGCAGAGGGCCTTGCTAGAGTGGTGCTGTGCTGGGCTTGGGGCCCTCGAGTCCTGGGAGAATCTCCTACTCCAGGATGGGGTTTATAGGGCTGATGCTGAGGCGTCCGCATTTGAGCTGGGTTTAGGGACTGAAAGAAAGAATAAAGAGGGATTCCTTTCCAAGGGGGATCCCTCACTAAGGGGATCCCCATTTCCGTGGCGGAAAAGACCATCCGGCATCATTCCTTTCTTTCCCGCTGTTCCCAGTTTTCAGGAGAAAGCAATGCCAATAGCAGTCATCCTTTGTAGGATTTATTGGAGTGAGACGTTTGCATCCTTGGGGGGGTGGAATGGGGGGGATAGCTTCTACCTCCATCTGTACACAAACAGCCCCTCCCCCAAGCCTCCCGCAGGAAGTGGCCGGGAAATGGCAGCTGTGCGTTTGCTGCTGCGTCTCTTGTTTTGAAATGTCCATTTTAATCAGATTTGGTTTCATTTTCTGAGGCCTTCTGGGCAAGCTTGAATCTTTCCAACCATGTGGTCTGAGAGTCCTTTCGTTCGACTTTTGTGTGTGTGTGTGAACTTAATTTGTCAACTGCAAGTATTCAACTGCTGTTGGCTCACTGATTCTGATCCTTCCTCTAGAGCACCTCTGTTGCCTGTCTTGATTTTTTTCCCTTGAGCTAGAGGTCATAGAGAAGCAAACGCAGTCATTCACCAGCAGGGCTACACTTTCAGTACAGTGTCGCAAATTCCCTCAGCATGGAACTGCCAGGAGGACTTGGGATCTTTTGTGGCATGAGAGTAGCTTTTTGGAATCCTGCTTAATATATTCTTAAGTATGACAGGTTTCTGTGTTGCAGAGCACCTGAGCAAGTGAACTTGTGAGGTGAAGGAGAGTAGATTCTGAGAGTTGGAAGAAGAGGGAAGCTTTAACTATGAAATGGATTTGTGTATTGGGATTGGGACTGATTTGCCAGTGAGAGAATGGTGGGCTTGTTCCTCACTGGTGATTCTAGCCTGAGAATAGTCTGTCCATGTGGGAAGCCTGTTATCGGACAGAGTGCTGGAGAGTTTACCTTCTGCAGAACCAACTAATTAGGAGAGCTTGCTATCAAATGACTGACCCTTCAGCCCATAAAAGTCATCATCTCTCTTACCTTCTTGGAGCACGGTTAGATTTCCTCTATTCTGTGCAAAGTCATGTGTCCAAATTTTCTCTTTCTCCTACCTGATAACTTCACGATTTCTACAATGGCATACAGTGATTGACTGTGTACTATATCCCCAGGCACTTTGTTAGACACTGAATTTGGTTAGAGATGAGTTGGCTACAGGATTTTATATTTTGAGAGATGAGGTATTGAGATCACTTGGACTATCTTGAAAACTGCTGAAGCCTGGCACTGAAATAAACTTTTAGTATTTCCCATTCATAGACCTCCCACCTGAATTGTACATTCCTAGAGTAAAGGTCCAGAGTATGAACAGATAGATGTAAATGATTATGTGACAGCAGCAGCATCACTTTTGAGATAGCATCATTGCTCCTTTCACTGGAGTTGTTAGGATTAATATTCTGGAAATAGTAAAAACAAGTCTGATGTCATTGTCTTTTTTTCTTGCCCCTCTGCTTGACTCATTCGTTTGAGTTGCTTTCTGATAGGATTTATTAGATACTGAATTTAAGTTCCCCTTTCTTCAACCTTTGTTTATATCTAAATTGGGACCTGACAGAATAGTAAATTGATTTTCCATGTTGGGGGTTAAAAGAGGGAGACCACTTTTCTCTCGATCTTTAAAAGGAATAGAAGTTGGTTTTGAGAAATGAGATGCTGACTTCATTCGAAAATGGTTGATCAGAAAGCTGAATGAAATAGACCTTTCATAATCTTGTAAAATGGATGCATTTTTCTATCAGAGAAATGGATTTCTTAATATTGACCTTTTTTTTTTTTTTAAGTCTTTTATTTCTCTAAAGGAAAAAAATTGAGGTATAGAGAGAACTATGCCGGCTGACCTCAAAGCCAGTCAGAAATCTAGAATGCCCTGAGAGGCTCCTCTTGCAGTCTTGTGGTTCTGGAATCAGGTGTTGCCAGGAGAGAAGCAAAGCTTGTTACGGTTACTGACTGTGTCTTCTGGCTGTTGACCTTTCTTACCACCTCTGAAGTGGTCTCTATATTCTTTTACTGTTAAAATAGTATGGAAGTTAGTTCAATAACTGGTGCGATGTTTGACCTTGTGTGAGATGTATTCAGTGAGCCAAAGTTTTGACATCCTAGGACATAGAGTGAAATACAAAACTCTTGAGGTATTTCCTGGGGCAAATCTTCCTGATTTGTTTCTTGGGGTATGGGTGTCCTCATATATCTCATAGCTAAGATTAATACTTTGTCTACGTTGTTACATATGAGTCAGAAGGACCATTTGTCACCAGCTTGCTAGTCTGCATAATTTTGAAATTTACAAAATTCTGCAAAACAAGCTTTGAAGAACTCTGGACTTTTTTCTTGGATTGGGTCACTAGCAATAAGTAGAATTGTGTTATTATGTTACTGTTTTTTCCTTTTAATTATAAAAAATAAGGATATTTTACAAACTAAAAGGATAATAGAACCTTACCAAAAATTCATCAAAAAACTAAAACACGAGGATTCTTGAGACAGATGGTCTCACTGCTTTTAGTCTCCTGGTATTGGACTCTCTATAATCTGCTTCAGCAAACGGGATCCTTAACTTGACTGCTCAGTTTGGGATTTTGTGGGGAGGGGGACATCTTTTTGAAGGAAAGATGGAGTCCTTGACTGTTAGAGCTGAATTTCTACAAAACAATCAGAGAGAGCTGAAAGAGGGAAATAACCTTGTTACAACCTCTGAAATATGGTTATTAGTGTCCTGCAATTTCAGAGGCATATCTAGTCTTCTGACAGTGAAGTGACAGAAAACCTAGCCTAGATCATTATATGGTTCCTTTATTTAGTCAACAAATATTTTAAAACTTACTTTGTGCCTTGGGTATTCAGTTAAATCAAGCAGAACATTTTAGAGCTTAATAGAGAATAATTTAGAGCTTAAGTTTATTGCCTTTTTACATTCTCAGTACTTCCTGTTTCCTTCCCTATTTTCTTCAGAGGACAGCTGTCTAAAATACATCAAGATTTAGGGCCTTTCTTCCCTCTAGAAATTGTTATCTCTGTGAAGAATGAAGCTGAATTTTTTGGTTCTCTGAAACTAGTAGGAGCAAAAACCATAACCTTTATTGGATGAGTAAGCTGGTAGTGGTAGAAAATATATATCTGTTTATTTCTTAATCCAATTTGTGGGTTCAACAGGTATTTCCTTGGGCTTTTTTATGTACTTAGCACTAAATTAAGTGTTGCAATTAAAGCGGTAGAACTTAATATCTGATTGATGCTGTAGAACTTACATAGTTTAGAAGAAATAAGGACAGAGAGCAGTCATCATTCTGTTCTTCTGAGCAGTCTGGACATGGCCAATTGTATTTGAGTAGCCTCCCTTGGTATATCTTCTTTCATCCTCTTCCTCCTGCCTTGCTGTCCTGACTAGAAGGAAAGGGGGTTAAGGAAAGGACATTTTGAGAGCCTCAGTCAGTACATACTGTAGTCTGAGTCAGAGTTTGAAGGGAATATTGTTACCAGGGCTGTCAGGATGGGCTGTGCTGACTGAGGAAGGAGTCATGTCAATTCAGTGGCTTGGCACTGGGAACTCAGTATTGGTAAAGAAAAACAGCTTAACCAAGGAAGGGATTTTTAGATGTTGAAGCCAAGGCATCCTTGTTTGTGGCATCAGGTACTGAAGATAGTGAAAACTTTCCCAGGGTATGGGATAGGAATAGGGAATTGGGCAGCTTTTGTATTAAAGCAGGGTTTTGCAATCTTGGCACTATTGATATCTTGGGCCAGATAATTCTTTGTTGTAGTGGGCTGTCTTGTATATTGCAGGATCATTAGAAGCATCCCTCGTTTCTACTTACAAAATACCAGTAGTATATACCTTTTGTCATCACTAAATGTCCCTTTAGGGGGTAAGATCACTCCTGGTTGGGAACTACTCTATTAGAGTATGGTGGGTAAATCCAGAGATAATTAAGATAATTAAGAAATATTCTTTATAACACTCACAGTTGTAGAGCTAAAACATAGTGCTATGATTTATTTACTGTACAGCAAAATTTGTATTTGCTGTTCAGTAAAGATAAGCATTTGAAATCTCTCCTCTTTCAAAAAAAAAAAGAATTAGTAACCTATTCATGGAGTTTTGGTATACTATATGGGAAGAAAGAATCAAAGAGCTTTAGGGACTGCCACAGTGTCTAGCTGGATGTTGTTAATGTGTGTCTTGTCTTTCTGTGGGTAGCCTCAGAGGTCTGAGTGTTAGGATTGGTCAGGGCACCTGCAACAGTGTTGAAATCTGTAATACTTATTTCAACACTTTGCATTGTCAGCCTTTTTCTGTTAAAACCATGTCACAGGTCCACAGAGAAGTAATTCTTCAATTGCAACTGAGAAAAAAACAACCTATTTGGTCATGTGGCAAGGACTTTACTGCTTTAAGCTTAAGGGGCACTGTCCCTTAACTCTTATAAAGGAAGTATAGAGGCTCTTAAGAGATCCGTTTACATACTACTGGGACTGGGCTGGGTGCTGGCCTTGATTGTACTTCCTGGTCATGAGAACTGTCTGCTATTCTGGGGGTTTGGGCACTGACTGATTTCTTTTTTCATTTGGCCAAAATCCTATTAGTTCAAAGGGAGACACTCTCTTTTGCTTTACTGTTGTCCTTACTAGTTCTAGATGGGAGGGTATAATTCACCTTCAGGCTTTGTTGTGAAAAGCATCTTGGGTAGGAAGGTTAAAATGAAATAACTTTGGGTTTATTGCTTAGAGGAGCTGTCTACATTTTTTTCCATACTGTGATCCCATATTTAAGTGATATCTGAAATTAAGAATCAGTTTGCCTATAAGGAGTCTGGCTGGGAAGATCAGCCCTAGTTATGTAGTATCGTTTATGCTGGTAATGGTTTAAATTATATTTGTTATATTCTGATCTTTTGGACCTGATTTTTGAAAACTAACCAATCTTTACACTTTTTGTCTAATAATATTGCTAACATTTGTTGAGTGTTTGGTGGATGACAGACACTGCTAAGGCCTGGATTTTCTCATTTAATCCTTACAAGCTCAGGAGATGGGTACTAAAGTTCTTACTAATGATGAAACTAAGGCTCAGCAATGTTAAGTGATTTTTCTAAGATCACACTGCTAGTGATAGTAGAGCTGGGATTTGAATCTAGAGCCTACTGTGTTGCGCTGATCTAACTGCACAGCGCAAAGAGTGTTTTATATTTCTAAGAAGCCTCTTGTAAATGAAGTGATTGTGGTCCCCTGACCCTTCAGTAGAGGCTAGTGGGGAAACGGACCTCAGGCACTAGATAACTTCCCATTCCTTTTACTTATCTGATTTCTGTGAGCCATCTATTTATTCTTATTAGTATATAATTTATGGGACAGGAAATGCGTGCTTTCCCATAGAGGCAGAGAGAGGGTCTATCATTGAGTAGTGTAGTGCACATAGGAAAAAAGGCATGTGTGTATGTGTCTCGCACACACTCTAGGGGAGGTGTGGCTGTGCATAAAACTAGGGAAGGGAAACGTGGGGATCAGATGAGATTGGCTCTCCAGACAGCATTTCTAGAACTTCTGAAATGAATTACAGAATGTCCTAGTGTCTTCTTTGCTCTGTGGTGTGAGCTTTGGAAGAACCTAACCTAGAGAACTGGGGAATGAACTTTCTTCCTTGATATCCATTCAGAAGGATCACTAATCTCATGATTCTTATATTTTAGATTCCTTACTTCTGAGGAGTGGCCCTTAACTATAGGGAAATCATGGGGGACCCTGAGGTCTTTCTCTGTAGATACCCAGTTTCTTCATTGATGCATTGCAGGTTTAGGTTTGCTGCTTATTTTAGAGTGAAGATGGAGAAATAAGTCAATCCTAACAAATTATTCCCCTTAAATCAAAAAAATACAAATTGCTTTTATTTTTTAAAAAATTTCAGTTAAAGTTGATGAATATAGATATAATTATGGTATTTAGCCTGGAAAGCCTTAGAGCTGTCATGCTGTTGTACTATGCGAGGTTCATAATTTCATGCTCAGAATTATGTTAAATTCACATGTTACCTACTGATGTCTAATTTGCATTATCTAGCACATTCAGCAACATGACTCTTGCAAACCTTGGGCAGCAGTTGTACATGTTCTTAACCAATTTATTCGTTCTTTACTTCTGGTTCTTTTGAAAAACTGTGTATTTAAAACATCACCTGGGTCGCTTATTACGTCATCTTGAGAGCTTGATAAAAAAAAAAAATCTTTCTGCTTGAATTCTTTTGTCCTTTTAAAAACATAGTAACCCAAGAAGTTGCTTTTTCTGTATCAAGACAGATTATGTCTCTCACATGCCAAATTAGTGCACACTAGTACATTGTAAGTATCTGACGTGTCAGACTTAACCAATAATTCTGGCCTCTGCTTCCTATCTTCCTTCTTCTCTCTTTCAAAGGTAAATTTATTCTAATCAAAGCCTTCACTTATCATTCCTAGTAGTATACCACTTCATATTCAGGAGAGGTTGAAAAGCTTTTTTAACCCTACTATCTCCCAGTGAGCCCCACTGCACTTTATAAATATAAATATCCAGCTATTTCTCTCTATGACCTTTTACATTTAAGTCACAAAACATAACAGAATAATGTTCCTTGGAACACTCAGTCAGTTTTTCACCTCTGGCACTTCTCTGAGATGTATTTTTGGAGAGAATGGTATTTACTATAGCAAAGGAATAGAAGTGTTGCTGAATGATTAGGTTTTGCCATTATGGTCACCTTTCCTGAAATGTATTCTCCTTTTCAACCCTCTTTATGAAAGCAAGAATCTTATCTTCTTCAGGTGTCCAGGGCTATGGATAGAATAATGTAGGAATTGTTTAACTCAGGTATAATAATAGTACAGAATAGGATATGTATCAAATACGCTTTTTCTTCCACACCCCCATTTCTTTGGCTTCCTGTCAAAAGATGGCTTTGAGAACTTTCTTTGGGACTCCAGCCTTACCTTGAAGGGGGAAAAAAAAAATGGAGAATGTAACATAGAGAGGTAACTTAGGCTGGGAGTTAAAAGGGTGGGGCTCATAGGGGGAAGACTTTGCAGGCTTGTATCTTGGTTTTTCTCACTAACTGTATTTCTACAAGGCTGACTTTAAAAGACTATTTCTATAGGGTCATTGTCCAGGTTAGGAATCTGTTTCTTCCTCTTTTCCATCGTTCACCCTCCTCCTAGTACTTAGGTAGGAGAAGGGTAAGTAGATAGAGGGGAGGGGGCATTCCTTCTAGAAAATTTCAGGTGACATAACCTTGTTTAACCGCCAGTATTTTTTTCCCCCTCTCTCCCCTCCTGCAGAAATGGAGGCAAACGACCATTTTAACTTTACTGGCCTTCCCCCTGCACCTGCTGCCTCAGGACTGAAACCCTCTCCCTCCTCAGGGGAGGGCCTCTACACTAACGGGTCTCCCATGAACTTCCCCCAGCAAGGGAAAAGTGAGTGTGAGGGCCACATGGCCTGGGGGGGGGGGGGGCATCTTTCCTTTAGAGCAGGTTATTGGGACAAGATTTGGCTTCTCTCTGGGATAGCTACTTCACAATAGCTCTGTGCCAGGTGGGGAGGGAGGAGGCGAATCCTCAGAACTCCAGCTGTTGGAAAGAAATCAAGCTTCTAAGAACAAACTCTAGGGGTTTATGGAAGCAACACTTTTAGTTTTGCCTTAAAGTTGGAAGGGGTTAGAAAAACATACTGGCTTTTTCATCTTAGCCTGCTCTTCTGTCAGCCCTATCCCTTGGCTACTGCCAGAGAGTGGTGAGGTGGCTATGGCTTCTGGTAACCAGGTTGAACTCATGAGAGAGAAAGAGAGAGGAAGGGCCAGCCCTCTGAAAAGCTGTTTTTAGAGGTTGGAGAAGCCACCCCAGGACTGGGAGTGGAGGGGTTGGGTGAAGGTTGGGATGTGTTTGCCTTTAGTTTGTGCAAGAGAAAAGAGAGCAGATGCTTGAAGTGCCTGTGTCATGCTTGAAGTGCCTGTGCCACCTCCTGTCCTTGAGTATGGAAGGTTGGAACAGGGAGAATTTTAATGGTTACCTAGTTCCCCAGAGAGAAACATCTACAATTCCAGATGGAGGTGTTACTGCCAAGATCAGGTCTTTTTCTGGATTTGGCTTATCAGTTGCTCTGTACCATGGCTCTGCCAAGTACCTCTTTAATCTTGCCTGGGTTTCAGGTACTTTGCTTGGAAGCAGAGAAAAGCCCAAATGCTTCTCTTGTTCCTTGCAGCAGAAAAATACTGCCACAGGCTTATACTACCCACCTTTACCTCCCATCCTCCACAAATGGGTTACAGATAGACAAGCTCCTTTATTTCACTGGAAGAGGACCCCCCACACCAGCTTTCTTATATCTTAGTTTCTTTCATTTGATTGTCCTCCAGTCTAGAAGTTGCCGTTGGTGTTGAGAACTAAAGTCTACGGTACTGGTTGTGCAGAGATTTTCCCCACTGCACATTACTCTCCAGTGCCTATGGGGAAGTCCAGCATTCTGAGCCGGTATCTTGCTGCTGTGTGACTGCAAATTCTATTCTTAGCCCAGCACATGCTGGATCTGCATGTGCCAGTGAGGTGGAGGCTGTCCCTTCAGATGCCACTGTGGGACCAAATAGGCCTTGGAGAAAAGGGGGGGGCCTGGAGAATTCAGTCATGCTACCCCAAAGTAAGAATTCCTTTAGGTAATAAGGATGGGGAAATAAGAGAGTCACTGTACGGAATTTGCAAACAGCTTCATTTAAAAAAAGAAAAAGAAAAAGAAAAAACAAGCCTATGAACATCAGTAGCCAGCTCTCTATTTGTCACTCCTGTGGGTAGACCAGGAGAGCTCCCCAGCCCCTACTCAGCAGCCTTCAGCAGCAGTTGCTAAGCTTACATCCAGGAGCATCTGGGTTGGGTGTTCCCTAGAGACCAAAAAGCTATAAATATAGCAGAGGGGCAATCCCTCTCCCATTTACCTTCCCTTTTTCTAGTTAGTACTATTCCTTTGGTAGAGTTGGTAGAGTTACTTGCATAAGTACCTGTAACTGACCCTTTTCCCTCCCTCTCTCCCAGGTTTGAATGGGGATGTGAATGTTAATGGCTTATCTACTGTATCTCACACTACTACTTCAGGGATTTTGAACTCTGCTCCCCACTCCTCCAGCACTTCACACCTCCATCACCCCAACGTGGCCTACGACTGTCTCTGGAACTACTCACAGTACCCATCTGCCAATACTGGCAGCAACCTCAAGGACCCACCCCTTCTCTCCCAGTTCTCGGGGGACAATATCCACTCAACGGCATCCTTGGGGGCAGCCGACAACCTTCATCACCAAGTCACAACACTAACCTTCGGGCTGGGAGCCAAGAGTTCTGGGCCAACGGTACCCAGAGTCCCATGGGGCTTAACTTCGACTCACAGGAACTGTATGATTCCTTTCCTGACCAGAATTTTGAGGTGATGCCCAATGGACCCCCTAGTTTTTTCACCTCCCCACAGACTTCTCCCATGTTGGGATCCAGCATCCAGACCTTTGCACCCTCCCAGGAGGTAGGCGGTGGTATCCATCCTGATGAGGCGGCAGAAAAGGAGCTGACCTCAGTTGTGGCAGAGAATGGCACTGGCTTGGTAGGCAGCCTGGAGCTGGAAGAAGAGCAGCCAGGTATAACTGTGGGTCTGTGAGTTGGGTTGGGAGAAGGAAAATGGGGCTGTGGGCAGTGGCTTTTTGAGGTGAGGAAAACTTGTCTTTCCAGCTCTCTGCAGTGGAGGCTGATTTGCATGTTGGTGATTAGCAGAGCCAAGTGGCTGGTGTTTTTGTGGCAGCAGCACCAGCTCGAGAGTGGGAGTGCAAATTATTTCAAGCTCATGCAGAGCTGCTGGCCTGGAGAGGGCAGGTGGGCGAGCCCAAAACAGCCCCAACAGACACCCTGCATCAGAAAGTCTTCTTCCAAAATATAAAAAGAGATTGGGGCAATAGCAGGGGGCACTGAGGCCAATTTGACTTGATTATCACAGGACCAGACTGGCTGCTAAAGTGGGCTGAGCTCTAATAGTGATTGGCACTTGAGAGAAAGAGGCAGGCAAAGCATACCATTGGTTGTCTACTCACAGTTTCCTTTTTCTGTCATTGTTTGCATTGGTATGTGTGACCATTCCTCTCATCTTTTCTCTCAGAATAGTAAACAACTAGTTTACTATTGATTCCAAGTCCAAGGGTGTCCACCCTATAAAATCACAGGATGTTTTCTCCGATTACTACCTGTTCCCACTGAAATGGGGAGAACATGATGGCATTCTTGTCTCAGACCCCATGTTCCTTTCTCTCTCTTTACCTGCTGTAGGATTTTACTAGTACATCTCTGTTCACTTGTGTTATCTTGGTATGTTCAGTACCCAACATAGAACTGACACCCATAAATGTTGAAAGAATGACTATCCTCTAGCAAAGATTTGACTGCCTACTGTAACTAAATGAACCAGGTAAAGCCACTGATTTTGACTTTTGCCCTCTCTGGGTATTTTCTAGAACTGAAGATGTGTGGCTACAATGGCTCCATACCTTCTGTGGAGTCATTACACCAAGAAGTCTCAGTCTTGGTTCCTGACCCCACAGTGAGCTGCTTAGATGATCCTTCACATCTTCCTGATCAACTGGAAGACACTCCAATACTCAGTGAAGTCTCTCTGGAGCCATTTAACACCCTGGCACCAGGTAAGCTCAGAGACAACTCCCTTCAACTCACACATGCAGAGGATAGCCAGCTTCTACCACCTGGAAGAGTTCGTAAACCAGGGAAAGAATTTGTGAATCTGGGGCATTGAGTCCTCCAGATAATCCTTTGGCAGACCAGTCTCATGCCACTGGCCTGCCTGAGCCAACTGCACTCTAAGCTGAATTGGTTCATTTCCCAGGTTCTCTCCCAGTGTTCCTTTTGGCCAAGAGCCCTGGGCTTTAATAATTCACTGGATAGGGACTTATTACCACACAGTTGGGCTATTTGGGTTCTCACTAACTAGAAAGAAGACATTTGCCAATGAACAATTACCTTCTATCTAACCGAAATATAAGAAAGGCCTATTTATGAAGATGCTAGAATTTTATGCTGGTCTGTGGGTTGTTATAGGGCCAGTGCTTTTCCCTTTATTTCTACTTGAAGCTTTTACAATTCCTATAGCTTGGTGATTATGCCTTCAGGGAGAGGCCTGTTAAATTTCCCTAATTTAATATTAGAAAGAACCTTCACACTGTGGAAACTAGAATTGGATATATTCAGATAAATGTTTTGAATCTTGCTTTCTGATTTTCCCACCCCATGAAGAGCCAGTGAGTGGAGGACTATATGGTATAGATGACACGGAACTGATGGATGCAGAGGACAAGCTGCCTCTTGAGGACAGCCCTGTGATCGCTGCCCTCGATTGCCCTTCTCTCAATAATGCCACTGCCTTCAGTCTCCTGGCAGATGATAGTCAAACTTCAGCCTCTATCTTTGCCAACCCCACCTCTCCACCTGTCCTTGGGGAGTCTGTCCTGCAAGGTAAGTGAGGAGGGGTAGGACAAAGAAAGTTCTTGACCTGGAAAAAGGTGAGAGAACAAATCTCATAGTCATAGTCAGGGCCTTTGGGGTGGGAAATCTGTGAGAGCATCTTGCTGGGGGATGAGGGGCTTATGGAATAGTACATGGTAGAACTAAGAAGGCACATGCTACATTCTGACTTCTCTGTGCTGTAAAGAACTTGTAAGACTTGGAGCTTGCAGGTAAAAGGAGGCCAGAAGCTTTACTGGCTCTGAGTAATAGGTATTTCTTCACACAATGACAGCAGCAGCAGCTTTGCCTTTAATGTTCGTGAATGGTTGGGGAGGACAGCCAGTGGGCTACTTGTCCTTTACTAATCCTAGAGAAAAGCCCTTGAAGTAACCCTCTTTAGCTTAGTCCAGGTTAGAGTGAGTAGATTCTCTCGTTTTATATGACACCATTCTTCCTTTACCCATCCTGCCCCTTTGGATTCTAGATAACAGCTTTGACCTGAATAATGGTAGTGATACAGAACAGGAAGAAATGGAGACTCAGCCTTCAGACTTCCCACCACCTCTCACCCAGCCAGCCCCGGACCAGTCATCCGCTATTCAGTTACATCCAGCAACCTCACCAGCAGTCTCGCCAACAGCCTCCCCACCAGTCTCCCTGGCAGTTTCTGCAGCAGCCTCCCCAGAAATCTCTCCAGAAGCCTCCCCAGCAGTTTCTCCAGCAGCCTCCCCAGAAATCTCTTCAGTCGTCTCCCCGGCTGCCTTCCCAACAGTCTCTCCAGCTTCCTCAGCAGCCCTCCCACCAGTCTCTTCAGAAGTCTCCTTGACGGCCTCCCCTGTGACCTCCCCAAAAGCGTCCTCTGCAGCTTCCCCTGCATCTGTCTTCCCAACAGCCTCCCCAGCAGATAAAGATGTCAGCAGCTTCCCTGAAACTACTGCTGACCTGGAAGAGATCACTGGAGAAGGAGTCACTACTTCTGGTGGTGGTGAGTATGCAGATTCTGTTCCACCCCTAGCTGGTACCTGGAGAAGTTTCTGTCCTGTGTGGTATTTAACCCTTCCCTGCTGACCTCTTGTTTCAATAGTCTGTTGAACTCTTAACTTGGGTATCCCCTATTTTTCTTCCAAGGTGATATCCTGAGGAGACGAATTGCTACTGCAGAAGAAGTTCGTCTTCCCCTCCAACATGGGTAAATGCTCTAATTTTCTACATGCATTGCCTTGAGAAATATAACGAATGACTAGGAAGAAGGGAAGAGAGCTCTTTTCTTCTGAGATGGGGAGGAATGGGCTAGACAAAAATGGATTAAGCCAGTTATTTGCAATGATAATTGTTTCTTATGAGATTCCTAGGCTTTCCTACTTATTCTCTCAGGGTCTACCTCCTCTCATCTACTCTTCCTTCATCTTGTGGCCACTCAGTTTTTTGCTCAGGGGGCTATAGCTGTTATCTTTCCCAAACCTAGCCAGGACCCTAGGGCTCAGATATCCAAATTAACTTAACTTTTCTATATGCTTAGAGAAGGGATAGCAGTGAATGGGGAGTGGCTTAGTCCCAATGAGTTGGATTTTTTTTTTTTTTTTAATGCTCTTTGGTGAGGTAAGGGCAAGAGCTATACCTGACCAGAATGAGAATGAACAAGCCAGCTGACACCAAAGGCCTTGAAGAATAAGTACCTTCCTAAAAAAGAAAAAAAGAATAAATGCTTTCCTAATCTTCCCCACCCTACCCCTGTAGGCTACTAGTGGTCACCAAGTCTGAGTTCTGCTTAAAGTTTTCAGAGAAAGATAAGGCTTAGTCTTATAATGATCTGTTGCTCAGAATACAGAGTTCCTTACTAAACTCTGACCTGTGGTGTTGTTTCGTGGAGTCAACAGCGAGTTTACTCTTCCTCTTGCCTCCCCACCTTTGTCATTTCCGCCTTTATTCCCTTAGGTCCTCATCCTCTTTATTGGCAACCCAGTAATTGCCCTGAGTGGCATCAGTGATGGGATTTTCTGGCTGGTCAAGTCATTGACTTTGTAAAGGGATGGGTGGGTGGAGGTCTTTTCCACACTTAAACAGTTTGATTTATTGCTTTCTCCTGAGGCCCTGAAAGGTTTTTGGAGCTCACCTGCCTTCTAGCCAAGCTTATATCTCATGCTGCATTTGCATCTACATGCAGTTCTAGTGAGAGAGAATGGGGAGGGTCATTTGCTCAGCAGGCTTGGTTTCTGGGTGGCCTGAGAGTGGGTAGGGGTGTGACCTGGTGGCAGGGCCCGTGTGCTTCTCTGGCAGGTGGCGGAGAGAGGTACGCATCAAGAAGGGCAGCCATCGATGGCAGGGGGAGACATGGTATTACGGCCCTTGTGGAAAGAGGATGAAACAGTTCCCAGAAGTGATCAAGGTAATGTAGCTTTCATGGGCTTTTTTAGGGAAACACGGACTTCTTTCTTGGGCTTAGTGGCAACAAGCTAGTTTTGTGTACTCAGGGGCCTGTTCTTGTGCTATTGCTGGCCAAAGGCAAGGTAGGGCTGTGACTTCATTAATGCCACTTTTTCTCCGTTTAGTACCTGAGCCGCAATGTGGTGCACCATGTCCGCCGTGAGCACTTCAGCTTCAGTCCCCGTATGCCTGTTGGCGATTTCTTTGAAGAGAGAGACACACCAGAGGTGCAGATCCAAGGGTTAAATATGCTTTTGTCACTGAGAAAGGGTTGGTGGATAAGCTGCAGCTTCCTCTTGTGGGGTTTGGAGGTTCTGGGGCATTGAATGGTTCAGAGAGCTGGGTAGCCCACATACACTCCCTCTCATTGTAACAAAGTCTTCCTTATTACCTTAGGGCTTGCAGTGGGTACAACTGTCAGCAGAGGAGATCCCATCCAGGATTCAGGCAATTACTGGGAAACGGGGCCGGCCTCGAAACACTGAAAAGGCCAAGACCAAGGAAGTTCCCAAGGTGAAACGGGGCCGAGGTCGGCCACCCAAGGTCAAAATCACTGAACTTGAATAAGACAGACAGCCGCCTCCTAAAGAAACTGGAGGCCCAAGGTACAGTGGTGCTTTCTTACTTTGGGATTCTGCTTGCTCTGTGAGGTATCTGATATTGATGAGTTGTTGATGGCTGGGTTTCCCAGAGCATGACTGGCATAGTCTGGACAGAATGAATCTGAATCACCTTCCCCTCTCTGGAAAGCAGCATCAGGGTCCCAGCGCTTATGGTACTTCTTTAACAACTGGTTTCTTCTTGAGTTGCTCTTAATAACGGAGCCTTAGGTGGTCCCCAGATACAGTTGTGAGAGAAGATGACTTGTCCTTTCTTACCATCTTTCAGCTCCTGACTTGTCTTACTGGTTTTGGTTGTACACTTTTACTTTACTCATTGCCACCATCACAGAGATTCAGCATTCATATCAGAATACAAAAGATAATTTGCACTGTTTTAGTGGGATAGTCAGCTTGGGAATGTTTAATTTTTTAGTAAATATTACATTTACACTGATACAGTTTGACGTATCTGAAAAAATTTGCAATCTTCTGACTTCTATTCAAAGTTCTAGCTCTGCCAGATTCTGACTGTATAACCTAGAGCAAGTCATTTATATTTTAATAGGAGCTTATATTGTTTTATCTGCAAATAATATCTAACTTAGAGGGTTGCTACACAAATGTGAGGGAAGGGTTTCCTTGCCAGAATAGAATAGGTACTGTCATCGCAAAAACATCTATTCTAAAACACTATTGTTTGCAGGATCACACGTCAATATTCAGTCTTCCAAAGGGGAAAAAATTCAGATTTTTTTTGCAGAGCAAGACATAAGTGCTGATCATAAACAACAGCTATGTCAGTGTTTATCTGATTCCACTGAGATGTTCATTATCTGGTTCTTTCTTTCTTGCACATTCTTGGTTAATCGGTGCTTCCACCTTCTTTCCATGGCAGTTTCGTTTTCTGTTGCCCTTCTTTGCTCTAAAATCAGTCTGTGGGTTGCTGCACTTCTCAGGTAGCCTGGGAGATATGTAGGTTACGAGACTACTCTGTCATCGTGGTCTTTAGGACCCCTTCTAAAGCAGTCCAGCTCCAGGCACTGGTGCTTCTGGGCAGGAGATCCATGTGAGTTCTTTGTGTTGCCCCCATAGCAGGAACCTCTCCTACATTTCCCCTGACATCCCCAACATTTAATTTTGTGTACTTAAATAAAACAGTTCTAGATTCTCCAGGGAGTTGCTTGAGAAGCCAGCTTCGTGACAGGCATGTGTTGCTGTAGATGCTGGAGTTTGGTCTGCATGCCTCACTCTTTGTTTTTCTTTCTGCCCTCATAGAAACACTGAATGAGGAAGTTAAAGCAAAGATGAGTAAAATCAAGAAGAAGATGAAGCAAAAGGTGCAACGTGGAGAGTGTCAGACTACTACCCAAGGACAGGTGAGGGACATCAGAGAGACCACATAGTGGGTTAACTTTTCCTACCACCTGCTCCATTTTTTTTCCCCCTTTTTCTACATCTGTGCCACCCTCCATGTAGTAGCATACCTTTGTTACCTGGAATTTAGGGGAGATTGATTTAGGGAATTGGGCTTGTTTGAGAATAATATGAGCATCTCCAGGGTGAGAGAATCGATCCATTGCCAAACCCTTATTCCATCTCTCACCTCTCCTCCCCAGAACCCTTACTTTTTTTAATCCTAGTCCAAGCAGAGATGCTTTCAGAGTTTGAGGAGAAATGACTTCCCTTATGGTTTACAGGCCAGAAGCAAGCGGAAACAAGAGACCAAGAGCTTTAAGCAGAAGGAAGCTAAGAAGAAATCCAAGGTAGGTGCATGTACACACAAATAAAACTTTGAAGTCACCCAACTGATTTTGCAAGACATGCATTGGTTTTGTTTTGTTTTGTTTTTAATAATCATATTTCTGGGCTCTAAGGTGGCAAGAATGAGGACCAGGGAAGGGTGGTGACTGGAATCTTTTTGTCACTCTTGGTTCCTCCCTCTCGGGTGGTTAGGCTGAAAAAGAGAAGGTAAAGACAAAGCAGGAAAAACTGAAGGAAAAAGTCAAGAGGGAGAAGAAGGAGAAGGTGAAAATGAAGGAAAAGGAGGAGGTGGCCAAAGCCAAGCCAGCCTGTAAAGCAGATAAAACACTGGCCACACAGAGGCGCTTGGAGGAGCGACAGAGGCAGCAGATGATCTTGGAGGAGATGAAGAAGCCCACAGAGGATATGTGTCTGACTGACCATCAGGTAGCGAGGGGAGAAGAACAGGTCCTGGGTCCTGGAGGGGCCAGTTGTGAGAATACTTCCATTAAAGTAAGAACTTAGATATCCATACTGTTACCTTCCAGTCTGTTTGACAGAATCCCCTACCACTTTTATCCTTGCAGCCGCTGCCTGACTTCTCACACATCCCTGGTCTGATCCTGCCTAGTGGGGCCTTCTCAGACTGCTTGACCATTGTGGAGTTTCTGCACAGCTTTGGCAAGGTGCTAGGCTTTGACCCTGCCAAAGATGTACCTAGCCTAGGGGTCCTGCAGGAGGGACTCCTGTGTCAAGGCGACAGCTTGGGCGAGGTGCAAGATCTGCTGGTGCGGCTTCTGAAGGCTGCACTCTATGATCCTGGCTTGCCTTCCTACTGTCAGGTGAGAGGTCCTTTCCTAGGCAGGTTGGGAGGGCCCAGGATCCAGTGCTTTGTCTTAGCTTTGCTTTTTCTTTAAGTTAGACATATGAAAGCCCCTCCCTAAAGTGAAAGAACCAGTGGAGATATAGTTTCTGTTTTTCTTATATTTTTCCCTTGTTTCTTTTTTTTATAACTTCCCTCTGCTTATTTTATTGTTTCCTTTAATTTGCAACGTTCCTTTGTCTTTGCTCATCTTATCCTAGCCAACTTTCTTTTTCTGTGTTAACTCCATAGTTCTCTCCTGTATTTTCCTGTTTCAGAGTCACACAACTTGAGTTATTCCTCTTTCTCCCTTAATTCCCATTATGCTCTCCTTCATACAGTCTTTAAAGATCTTGGGGGAGAAGGTGTCGGAGATCTCACTGACAAGAGACAATGTATCTGAAATCCTGCGCTGCTTCCTCATGGCATATGGAGTGGAGCCAGTCCTCTGTGACAGCCTGCGCACCCAGCCTTTTCAGGCCCAACCACCCCAACAGAAAGCTGCTGTCCTGGCCTTCCTTGTACATGAGCTCAACGGCTCCACCCTCATCATTAAGTGAGGGGCAGGGGTGGGGATGGTTATTGTATACCTTGGTCAGAATGGGATGGGGTTGGGTTTAGCCATCCAGAGCCCTGGGTGATGTGTGTCCATTGCCCTGCTCTGGAGATGCTGGCGTGACTTGGGACTGAATCTTAGTGCCTTACCTGGGACAACCCAAGCCTTCCTCTGCCATTCATTCAGTCTAGGCTCTAGGCTGAAACTTCCTGTTCAGCTATAACCCCTTTACCTTTGAGCCTCCGTGCGTGCGTGCGTGTGTGTGTGTGTGTGTGTGTGTGTGCGCGCGCGCTGCCACTTCTACTTCAAAATCCCATTCACTATTTCCCTGCAGTGAGATTGACAAGACCCTGGAAAGTATGTCCAGCTACAGGAAAAACAAGTGGATTGTTGAAGGCCGGCTCCGGAGGTAGGGACAGGTCAGAGGGTAGGGCCCAGAACAAAGAGAAAAGGGGGAAAGGGTGAAGCATTGCCTGGAATTTGTTGTTCTTAGTCCCTCCTCTGGCATTGGGACCTCTGCCCCAAGGCTCAGGATGGCTTAGATTCCAGGTGTTCCTTTTGTGGCAGTATCACTTTCCTCACCAAGTTTCTCTGATCTCTGTTTCAAGACTGAAAACTGCTCTGGCCAAGCGAACTGGGCGACCTGAGGTAGAGTTGCAGGGGCCAGAGGAAGGCCTAGGGCGGAGGCGCAGCTCTCGGATCATGGAGGAGACTAGTGGCATGGAAGAGGAGGAAGAGGAGGAAACTACATAGCTGCCCATGGCCGTAGGAGTCGAAGAGATGGAGAGGTACTAGCCCCCAGACCATGAACAATTGGAGCTGGGAAATGGATTATAGTTGACTCTTTTTTTTTTTAATAGTTGACTCTTGAACAACATAGATTTGAAGTGTGCAGGTCCACTTATATGCAGGTCGTTTTCAATAAATATACAGTTGACCCTTTATACTCATGGGTTTGTATCTGTGGATTCAACCAGCCATGGATCGAAAACAGTACATATTTTCAATTTGCTGATGCGGAGGGCTGACTGTGCATTATTCTACACCATTTTATATAAGAGGCTTGAGCATCCATTTTGGTATCCACAAAGGGTCCTGGAACTAATACCCCACAGATAACTGAGGGATAACTATAGTTTAGTTTTAGGAGAGTCAAAAGTTATATGTTTTTTTTTTGACTACACAGGGGTGAAAAGGAGGGGTGAGAGGATATTGGTTGGCACTCTTAATCCTGTCATTATTCAAGGGTCGATTGCATTTCTCTTTTTTGAATCTGATAATTCCTTTTCTTGGTGTCTACTTGTTTCTTTTCCAGGTTGATGTCACAGCATCTAGCATCCCGGAGCTAGAACGCCAGATAGAAAAACTTAGCAAGGTATTGTGCTTTTAATCTCTTAAGAGCTGGAGATCTGGACTGGGTGAGAATTGATCACCTTATGCGTTGGGCCCAGATAGTGTCAGTTTTGTAGGGAAGGCTGAGAGCCATTGCTCTTCTCCTATATACTGGATGAAGTCACCACTGTCACTCTGAAAGTGTGTTTTTAATTCATCTTCCTTTTCCACTGCCTACCCAGCGCCAGCTCTTCTTTCGCAAAAAGCTGCTTCATTCATCCCAGATGCTTCGGGCAGTCTCCTTGGGTCAGGATCGCTACAGACGCCGCTACTGGGTGTTGCCCTATTTGGCTGGTATCTTTGTGGAAGGAACAGAAGGGAGCTTAGGTAGGTGTGTCATGGGAGCCTGAATTGAGGCCTAACAAAAGTTAAACAATTTCTTTTCCTCTGCCTAGGCCGCTTAGGCTTCTTTCATTTTATGAGAATCAGTACAGCCTATGGTTAAGAGCATGGGCTCTGGAGTAGAACTGCCTGCCTACCTGCTCGCCATCTACCAGCTGTATGCTTCAGTTTCTTCATTTGTAAAATAAAAATAATTACAGCATATTTTCTTTGCAGGGCTGTAGATAGAATCAAAATGAGCTAACATTCTTAGAATAGTGCTTAACATGTAGCTGGTTCTCAGTAAACGTTAGCTTTAATTATGCTGCTGCTTACTTGGGAGAATTGTGTTTCTTTCTCAGATACTGTGTTAATTGTCATATAAGCTGTTCCAGTGGAATCTCAAAAAAGAGAGATTAAGTCCAAGAGAAAAAGAAAGTATATCTTGTGTTTATATACCCTCTTTCTTTCCCTGTATGTATTAGTGTAAATCTTAAGGCTTTTTACTTCTCTTTACAGCTCCTGAGGATATGATAAAGCAGGAAACTGACTTCTTGAAAGTGACAACCCATCCAGTGCCCAGCCCAGCCCGCTTTTCTCTGAAGAAGGAGTTAGCTGGCTCCAGCACCTCTGTCAGTACTCCTGCCCGGGCCCGAGGCCGACCTCGGAAAACTAAGCCTGGGTCTATGCAACCTAGGCACCTTAAATCCCCTGTCGGGGGTCAGGGATCAGAACAGCCCCAAGCCCAGCTTCAGCCTGAGACTCAGCCCCAGCCCCAGCTTCAGTCCTATCCTCAGTCCCATAATGGGTTCCTGGAGCCAGAAGGCTCCCTTTTGTCTCTGGGTCAGAGCCAGCATGACCTCAGCCAGTCAGCCTTCCTGTCTTGGCTGAGCCAGACTCAGAGCCATAGCTCCCTGCTGAGCAGCTCAGTCCTCACACCTGATAGCAGCCCTGGAAAATTGGACCCAACTCCATCACAGCCCCCGGAGGAGCCAGAACCTGAAGAAGCAGAATCCAATCCTACTTCTCAAGCCTCCTGGTTTAACTTCTCAGCCCAGATGCCCTGCAATGCTGCCCCTACACCACCCCCCGCAGTTTCTGAGGACCAGCCCACTCCCTCCCCCCAGTTACTTGTCTACTCTAAGCCAGTAAGTAGCCAAAATTAGTGGTATGCACTTGACTTCATTTTGCCACAGGCTCCATTGCCTGGCTGTGGGCTGTTGCTAAAATTGGGGGACTGGTTGGGGATTCATTAGGGTCCTATAAATGTGAAGCACCTTCATCCCCTCGTTTCATCTCGTGCACAGGTCAGTAGACCCAGTGCTGCCAACCCCTGCTCTCCAGTGCAGCTCTCTTCCACCCCCTTGCCGGGAATGACTCCTAAGAGGCGAGCAGGAGACCCTGGTGAAACAATACAGAGTCCCACAGGACTGGGACAGCCAAAACGGAGAGGGAGACCCCCTAGTAAGTTCTTCAAACAGATGGAGCAGCGTTACCTAACCCAACTGACAGCCCAGCCTGTCCCCCCTGGTGAGTGACCTTGGGGTAGAATGGGTAAAGAGTATAGGTAGGAATATCATCAGAGGTGGGCCATGTGAATCATACCTGGTTCCCACCATACCCCACATACATAAACTGTTCACAGAGATGTGCTCGGGCTGGTGGTGGATCCGAGATCCTGAGACATTAGATGCCACACTCAAGGCCCTGCACCCCCGAGGCATCCGAGAGAAGGCACTTCACAAACACCTAAATAAGCACAGGGACTTCTTACAAGAAGTCTGCCTACGGCCCTCAACTGGTAAGATAAATATTTTAACCTAGCTAAAGAACCTGGGGTAAATTATTGGGCTACTACTGTGAGCAGCAGCCTAATGGGCCTTTCTCTCTGCCTCCTGTCTTCTCAGACCCCATCTTTGAGCCCAGTCAGCTACCTGCTTTTCAAGAAGGGATGATGAGCTGGTCGCCCAAAGAGAAGACATATGAGACAGACTTGGCTGTTCTTCAGTGGGTAGAGGAGCTGGAACAGCGAGTCATCCTGTCTGATCTGCAGATTCGGGTATACTGGGGCTGGCACTGGGGGAGGGGGTTGTTGAAGGGAGGGTGGTAAATCTCTTGTACCATTAGGAGAAACCTGGGATTCCTCTTTCACAAGTGACCTCCCACGACCTTAATGGGTCACATTTTTTGTGTGTGCTTAATTTTTTTCCTTTACACTGAGGATTTTTATTTGTCTCTCACCTGCAGGGCTGGACATGTCCTAGCCCAGACTCTATTCGTGAAGACTTGGCCTACTGCGAGCATCTACCTGACTCTCAGGAGGATATCACCTGGAGAGGTCGAGGCAGGGAAGGACTGGCCCCCCAGCGTAAAACTACCAACCCTCTGGACCTGGCTGTGATGCGACTGGCTGCCCTGGAGCAGAATGTGGAGCGGCGGTACCTACGGGAACCCCTCTGGCCAGCTCATGAGGTTGTGCTAGAGAAGGCCCTGCTCAGCATGCCCAATAGTGCCCCCCAGTGCACCACAACAGAGATGTGAGTCACCTACCCATTCTTGTTCTTGGCAAGGGATAAGTGTAATGGATCTTACTACTCATCCAAAGGTCACCACTTTCTCCCTCCAGATCATATGAGATCACCCCTCGCATTCGGGCCTGGCGCCAGACGCTTGAGCGATGCCGGAGTGCAGCCCAGGTGTGCTTGTGCCTGGGCCAGCTGGAGAGGTCAATTGCCTGGGAGAAGTCCGTCAACAAAGTGGTAAGAGACTTGGGAGAGCCTGGGAAGGCGGAAGGTTGGGGAGCCAGCCAGGTGGGTGGGGTCACAGGCAGACAGAGGCTTAAGGGCTTACTCTGCCTCTTCACAACCTTGGTCCAGACCTGTCTAGTGTGCCGGAAGGGTGACAACGATGAGTTTCTTCTGCTTTGTGATGGATGTGACCGTGGCTGCCACATTTATTGCCATCGGCCCAAGATGGAGGCTGTTCCAGAAGGAGATTGGTTCTGTGCTGTGTGTTTGGCCCAAGTAAGGCTCTGCTTTCTTCCTCATTTATAAGTAGAAATCAGAGATTTCCTTTCTCAATCTATTTACCCCCAATCCTACAAATATCACTACTTACTGGGCCTTCAGTCTGGAAAGAGCTCCAGACTGGGTGCTAGGAGACCTGAGTTCCTGGGTTCTGGTCCGTCTTTGGAAAAGTGACTTAAATTCTATAGCCTCTCTTCCTCTCATGTATAGAGCAATGATTATACTTTCCCTTTTACCTACCATATTGGTGAATAAATTCACCAATGTGCTGGCTTATGTGTGGAAGTGTTTTGGAGCCTTCCCAATCACACTTCGACATGTAGGGATTGTAATGAACTGGATGGCAAGCAGAGTACATCTCCAGGTATTGCTGTTCTCACCTTTTCCCTATCTTTAGCAGGTAGAGGGAGAATTCACTCAGAAGTCTGGTTTCCCAAAACGAGGCCAAAAGCGGAAAAGTAGTTATGTGCTAAACTTCCCAGAGGGGGATGGCCGCCGACGCCGGGTACTGTCGAGGGGCCGAGAAAGCCCAGCAGTTCCTCAGCACTCAGAAGAAGGGCTGTCCCCCTCAAAGCGGCGGCGACTCTCCATGCGGAACCACCACAGTGATCTCACATTTTGCGAGTGAGTTCAATGAATTCTGGGGACAACTGGCTCTATCTTTACCCTGGAGTAAAGGGCTGGGAAGAGTCAGTGTTTCCTGAGATGCAGTCATCACTGTCCCTTTAATGGTAGGATTATCTTGATGGAGATGGAATCCCATGATGCAGCCTGGCCTTTTCTGGAGCCTGTGAACCCACGTTTGGTAAGTGGGTACCGGCGCATCATCAAAAACCCTATGGATTTTTCCACCATGCGGGAGCGGCTGCTCCGGGGAGGGTAAGTAAACATCAGCAACTCTCCCTGCTTTTCTGTTACTGCTCTAACTCCTACCTGCTCACATGTTAGCCTCCATCCCTGCCCAGGTACACCAGCTCAGAGGAGTTCGCGGCTGATGCGCTCCTGGTCTTTGACAACTGCCAGACCTTCAATGAGGATGACTCTGAAGTGGGCAAGGCTGGGCACATCATGCGCCGCTTCTTCGAGAGCCGCTGGGAGGAGTTTTATCAGGGAAAACAGGCCAATCTGTGAGACAAGGGAGGTGGGGAGTCACCTGTGACATCTCCCCCTACCCTCCAGACAAAAAACCCTGCCATTCTCACCTGCTGATGCTGCCCTGGGTCCAGACTCAAATCAGAGATATAACCCTGATTTTTGAGCCTACCCTTGGCAGCACCCTACATCCTCTTATCCCTAACATCCCTTTCTCCTTTCCTGCTCTCGCTGCTCAAATAAGAGGAGCAGAGATGAGGTCCTTCTGGACTAAAAGCCAAAAAAGAAAGAAAAAAAATTATTTTCCTTTCTGTTTTTTTCCTAATTAAAAATGAGAAGGAGGAAAGAAGTCCCTGTTTCCTCCCCACTTCCGCTCCTTCCTTGTACATGCCCCAGCATTCTGGGGCTATTTAACAATAGCAATAGTTCTAGTGAATGTGTGAAACCGAGAAACACTCTGTACTGTGTGTGGACCCGCAGTGACGGCCAGTAAAGTGGACTTAACTCCCAAGTGTGTCGAGCCGGACACCGGGCCCTGAACATGCTGCTTCCATGTTCAGTCCCTTCCCTGCTTCTCACTTTCTCAATTTTTCATCTTCCTCCCCTCCCCCTTTCCAATTTTCTGTCATCCGATGTAAAACTATCGTGTACGGGTTCCTTCATCCTTTTCCCTCAAATCTTTTCCCTTCAAAGGAAGAAAAAGTTCAGAAGTCCTCATCTTTCTCTCTGTCCTCATCTTCTGCCAATAGCTATCCCCTCTATAATGTTGGATATTCCTCACCTGCTGAGTTTCTAGCCTTTTCTTAAACTCAGTAGTTGAGGAGAGGGCAGGGAGGCACCCTGGACCCTGGGACTTCCAGCCTCCTTCCCCGACCTCTTACCCAAACCTCCCTCTTGGGAACTCCTCAGGGACAACTACTGCTGAGTTTGGGTAAACCCCAAGATGGAGGTCAGGTAGCAATCGACTGGCTTCAGAGAGAGAGAGAGAGAGAGAGAGAGAGAGAGCGCGCGCGCGCGCGTGTGTGTGTGTGTGTGTGTGTGTGAGAGAGAGAGAGAGAGAGAGAGAGAGAGAGAGAGAGAGAGAGAGAGAGAGAGAGAGATGGGGGTGGGGACAGAGAGAAGATACTATAATTGTGCCCCTGTATTGTTTGATGGCATCCATTCAATTTCCCCAAGTATGTTTTTATTCTTACCTTTCCCATTGTTTCAAACCATCACTTTTTTGTCTTGCAAAACCACAGGAACAGTTTTTCTGGGTACAAGGCTGTCTCTCTCCTCTCTCTCCCAGTCATTTCTGTTCCAGCCTCTTTAAACTGTGCAATCTTTCTGCAGGAATTCCCTCTCCTTTCAATAGCTTTGAGTCTTAAGCTTTTGCAGGGAGAGGGGTAGAACTGGATCTTTTCCTAATCCCATGAGCTTCTGTGGATTTAGTTGTGCTTTCCTTCCCTTACTTCATACCCCAAGACCCCCTCCCCAGCAGCAGAGACCCTGGAGCACAAGAGAGTAGGGAAGAGGGGTTCTGGGTCCACCACTGCCCTACATGTGATTATGCCCAAGTTAAGCCCCAACATGTGAGAGGAAAGCTGCTAACTCCCAGCTATAGCCATGGGCCCCTGGCCCCCTGCTTTCCTGCTCAGCAGAGCCCCTCCCATCAGAGATTACGGGTACTTGCACTGGGGAGGTGGCTGCTGGCTGGCCCAAGCAGAGAGCTAAGGCACCCAAGAAATGTTCCATTGATAGGGGAGGGGATGCCAGGTGAGGTGGAGCATTCCTTGAACTTCTGGCAGCACTGAAAAGCCACTGAAGGGGGTGGGGGGCAGTGTAGGTCCTGGGGCAGCCCCTTTCTTATTTCTTTATGCCCCTTCTCCCCCACAGCCTATTTCTAAAGTCGCCTTTTCTGTCAGATAAACCTCAAAACTTTTAATTTTATTTGAGATTTTTTTTTTTTGCTTTTAAATAAGAGGTGGATTGAAGAATATTTGAATTGACTTTATATTATGCATAAATATTTATATTTTATCTAAATAACTCCGCTGTAACAAACTTTGTGTTAGTCAAACATTTGGAACTGTTATGGTTGGGGGCTCTTCTTTTTCCCCACAGCAGTTTTCCCCTGATATAAAATGTACTAGATTAATTTTATTGTTGGAGGTGAGGTGGATGGGGGAGTGAAATCTCAGTTGTTCCTACTTTGTGTTCCTCTCCCAGCTCCATCTCTTTCCCTAGGGACCAGGCACTCTTAAGGTGGGTGGAGTCCTAGCCTCAGTTTGAAGAAGTAGGGGCTGAAGGGGGGGTAGGTAGGGCATGATCAAAGGGGCCATTTCTCACTTTTCTTTCCTCCTCTTCACTGCCCCTTGAGGTAGGTGGATTATCTCTTCTTGACAATAAGAGTATTTGGTAGGGAAGGCAGGTTAAAAAATAAAAAACCCACCTCCTGCCCCTTTGTTTCCCCTCCCCCACAGTCTGGTAACAGGAAGAAACCACACCATCAACACCAAGTTTCCATGTTCCTTTTACAACAAAAGGGACTTGACTTTTTATATAACCAAATGTGGTGTTTTAGTGACTTTTTGATAATGTACAGTTTTTTGTGAATTTAAATTTATTTCTTTCTATATTTTTAGGACCAATCTCATTTTTAATAAGGTTTAAAAAAGGAAAAAAAAAGTCTAGAGAAACAAACTCCTGTTTTTGCCATGTGATGTTCCACAAGTGCAGCTGTAGAAAAGTGCTTGTCAGTTGAATAAAACCACATTTGATAGAGATTCAAAAGACTCTGCGTATTTATCTTCCTTTCAGCATAGGTTTTCAAACTTGCCTAAGGGGAGAACTGGGAGGTAGGGTGAGCGTGACTCAGTTGGTGGAGATAGCAGGCATGAGATAGCAGGTAAGAGAGCAATGTGCCCTTAATTTCCAAGGTTTGTCCTTAAACCTCCAACTTTGGCCTTTCCTGTGCAAGAGGCATCCACAGCAGAATTTCTGCTCATGTGGATGGAACAGGGTCTTGGTGCCTGTGGCTGGAGAAAGTGGGATTCGGTGTGCATAGTTCCTGCCTTGTGGGAATAGGGCCTTGGTTTCACCAGCTGCCACCTATGTTTCCATAGTATCAAATACAGGCCCAATACCGACTTCCCAGCTTCTACCCAGGGATAAGACACCAGGAGGTAGGCATTTGTGTTTTATTTCAAAACAAGTTGAAATAAGACAAAAATGAAGCTCTACCAAATTGTAGGGAATGAACATGAGAATATCAAAGGTCAGAAAAGGAATACGCTAGAAGGGTGGCACTGGCATAGACGTGATAAAACGAGAAGATTCTGGATAAAGGAAAAGTGTACAGAATGTGAGTCTAAAACTATTTCCCTGTCAAAGGTGATAAGTGTATAAGAAAACACTCACTACCTAAAAAGTATGTGTCAGGGGATAGGGACACCAGTAATGGAGTGAGGACTTTGCTCAGGCCAGGAAATCTTACCACCCTCCAAGTTGTAAGTTTTGTTTTGGTAAGCCCGCTGAACTAGCTGTAATAAGGTGAAAAAGGAACATCTGCTTTTCTAGCGCTATAAAAATCACAACTGTCCTCTTGTGCTTGTTTTCCTTCTCAGCTGTGTGGCAGCCATTAGCCAACTCATCCTCAAGCTTTGAGCTCTGCTCCAACTCTGGTGTCCCTGGGAGTGGCTCCTCAGCATTAGTTATATCCTAGGCCATTATTACATAGTCTATTCCTCTGGCCTTCCACAGCAAGACTTAACCGAAGAGTACACACTATTCCAGGGTGATTAATGAGCTAAAAATCCCAAAGAAGACATTCTAGAAATAACCAAGAGTTTTTGCACTTGATCATGAACATTTTCTAGCTCCCTGGCTTCCTAACCCTCAAGAAGGGAAGGACAGAGTAAAGGAAAGATGTAAACCAGGTACTTGTGCCCTTGTTGAATTGTGAAATTGTGAGGTAGATCTGTAACAAGGACAAGAAAATTTGGGATATGCTTGGAGAATGTTTATTCAAAACTAGTAGATAAACCAGAGGAAGTCTGAACTTAGGTGAGGACACCTGACTTTCTCATTACCGCGTCATGTGGGGGCTACACCTAGGGAAGTGCAGCAAAATTCAGCAAAGACCAGAAGGGTGACAGAGCTCACAGGCCCCATCCTCCTACAAAAGGAAGAGGGGAAAGCTGAGTAAATACGGGATCTGCTAAAGCCTGGTAAGACCAAAAATGCAGGTAAGCACAGAAATGGGAGTAGTTGGTTTAAGAGGGGATCAGGAAGAAGCAGTGTGACAAGGAACGTGATTTAAGACCTAGTTCTTACGGATTGGCTTTCGTGACACCCACTCTTCCCTGAAGCTAGTCTAGCAAGCAAGACGTCTCATCACCCATCCAAGTTTACTGCCTGCCCTTGGTTGAGGTCAAAGTAGCCCCTCATGAATGCAATGCTGCTGTTCTCCCAGAAGGGGGAGCACATGCACAAGACCAGCAATGATTTTTCCCCCTGGAAAACAAGAGGTCTCTGATCCCTGCAACATTCCATTCCAGCAAGGCCTCTTTCTGCAAGGTATCAACCCACATGTAGGCCCCCAAAGGGCTGACAAAAGCGGAAGGGAATGAGCTCACAGCTCAGTAAATTGGGAAAGGAAGTAGAATGAAATGGCTGAGATGGCCCAACTGAGGGACAGTCGGTAGAACAGCAAGATCTAGTTTTTCCCCTCAATGAAAGTAATGTCTTCCTACCACCCCTATCTCACTGACAAGGGCTATTACCACTTCGGAGCTCCCAGGCCAAGTCTGGACAGCCCTTCAAATTCTTTGGTTAAAGAATAACATCTCTCCACCATCATTCCCACAGCTTCCCTAACTTCTACTCGTACCCTCCAAAAAGTAATGAGACAGGCAGGCTCTGAGCCTAGTTAAGGACTATATGTAGAAGGGACTTAGTTATGTTCTATTTGGCTAAAAACAAAAATCAAAGTACTAAAATATTTTAATGTTAGGAGCATCTGTAATGAGTATGGATAATTATGTGAAGTACAAGGAAAGTATAATCTAGGCTCCATGAAGACAATTTAGAAAACACTAGGCATAAGTGTTGAAAGAGCCCAGCCTTAGGCCATGAGCTTGAAGGGAATTATGATTCCCTTGCCACCCTGCCACCATTAAACTATTTCATGAGAGAAAAATATGTCCCTCATTCCTTCTCCCTTATCCAGTCACTCACCCATGTCAGATCTGTTAGAAATGAACTAAGAACTAGGGGGAAGAAATAGCATGAATGTAACCCAAAAACATCCAAAAGAAATTCCACAGTGCTGTTAACCACTACAAAAATAACTTCAGCTCCCATCACCTCCCATGCCCAAACGTACCTGCCCAAGCCAGAAACATTAATAGAATCCATTAAGTAGATTCACAGGAAGAAAATACACAAAAGTTAATTTCAGAATTTAAATCAAAACAATCACAGACACTCGAACATTTTTTAAAATACAGAGAAGAATCAGGAGTTTTGGGACGTGGAGGAGGAGCAGCAGTATTAACAACAGTTTTCGTGCGTGAAAGGTCCCCACAAGCACTAACCCTCACTTAGTAACGTCACCAAGCTACTATCAAATGAACAGGATCCTAGATGTGTTTTCTCTTTTTCTTCAAGGCCACTGACAAGAAATCTACAGTGCACTTTCCTTGGCTAAGGGCTGGAATCTGAGGTACCTACCCAGCCGAACCTTTCTAGAAGATTATTGGGCTTGGGGCTGTTTCCTACTGGATGAGCCTTTCCTGGGGTTGGAAGCAACCATGACAAAATTAGTAGTGGCACTTTTGTCCTCTATGCCTTATATCCTACCCGTTGCTCTCCCCCGCCCCCAACTCACTTATCCCAAGGATGTACCAAAGGACAGTCTAAGCATAGGGAGCATTTAGACTCTCAATTCTGGGACGAGTGGGAGTGGAAGTAAAGTTGGGCCCAAGCTCTATGTACAACACAGAAGCTATTACTACACCTTCTTTTCCCAGTATCCTCTCCTTCCTCTCTGACGGCCAGCCTAATGAACACCTGTTTCTCCATTCTCTGTCATTTGGCTTTCAGTATGACTGGTGGAAAGGCACCTGATCTTAAAGTGAAGGGGAGCAGAATTCTCCTTTCAGTACATAAGGGAGCAACTGGGAGAAGACAGGTACAGAATCATATTTCCTAGAAGATGGGCGAAGGCTTTCTCCTCTCTCCATGTGCAGAGGCATGGTCTTGCAGAAGGAGATGGAGTTGAGGAGAAAATAACAGACTTTTTTAAAGGACTCTTGACTTTGTTAATAACACAATAGGATTTATTGCCCTTTTCTATCCTAACTCCCTGTTGTCTTTCTGCAAAAAGGAAAATTACTTTTGATGTCCTGGTTCCCTGGAAAAGGGGCCCAAACACTTCAAGGCAGGACGGGTTACTCTGGACAGTTAGAGAGCGCTTTGTCCTTTCCCACCAGGCACAGGACATGCACAGAACAGCCCCCACCTCGATCTGTGTGTGTGCATATGGCATGTGCACAACAGCATAAGCCTTTCAAGGGTATGCAGAGATGTCAAAGGTCAAAGCCCGGGAACCTTCAAGGACCCCAGTCGCTGTCACTTCAATAAATTCCACGAGTGTCAAAAGGCACTGTGTGTCCAGGGTTGGAGTAGGAATTTACCAAATCCTCTGATACAGGAGGCAGGGACAATACTGTCTCCATCAAGTCTTCTCAACCTTGTCACTACTGACACTTTGAACCAGATAATTCTTTGTTGGGCGTGTTCGGTCCGTCCTGTGTGCTGCAGGATGTTTAGCAGCATCCCTGGTCTCTAGCCACTAGGTGCCAGTAGCACGGCAGCCTCCCTCCCCAGGCATGACAATCAAAAATGTCTCCAGAGATTGCCGAATGGCTTCTAGTGGACGAAATCACCTCCTTCAGAACGACTGGTCTAGAAGTGAAGCAACTGATCTTCCACAGTGGGGAAGGAGTCTAAGGAGACTCAGCAAGGTCAAAGTGCAAAGGCTCTGAGCACAGCGATGTGCAATGGACAAGACAGGAGCCCTGAGACCCAGAGCCGAAATGAAGATCCTTCAGAAAGCAGGAAAGCAGGTATTCCTGAAAAGCTGTAACTGGAGAAGACACTTCCTCAGAGGGCGTTGGCCTCCGCAGTGAGAAGAATTAGAAGTCAGTAAGTCCACCCTTCTGGAACTTGCCAGGGAAAACCTAGTCTTCATCCAAATTTGGCTCGAGGATGACTTCTAAAGGCTGTGGAAATTGTCTCTTAAATGAGCCTAGGTCATATCTCTGCTTCCTGAAGGCAAAGCCTAGTTTTTTCTTCCAGGATGTGGCAGGACAGAGGTAAGAAAAGCCACTTCCATTGCTTGCCTAGTGTTCTACCTTGTTCTTGCCCAGGCACCCCAAAAATTCCATATGAAATTTAATCCAAAAGAAATTCACAAAATTAAAAATTGTAAAAAAGGTCTAAATAGGCAGGCTCTGCTGTATGGAAAAGAGGAAAAGAACAATGTGGATGAGAGAAGGCATAAAATTTGTGAAGAGACAGGGTGTATGAGCTAAGAGCTTTATAAAACAAAATTTTAAAAGTCTGCATATTTTCTTACACACAGATCGAAAAAAGTCTGTAACTAAACTCAGTAAAGAAGGGCCCACAGTAGGACTCCTCCAGTGTTCTAGCACCACACCTTTTTCTTACCAGAAGAAATAATAAAAAATTTCAAAAGCCTCCCCTTATAAGTCCAACACATAAAGAAATGTTTTTCATAAAAATGAGAAGAATCTCTAGGCACTGTGTGTCTTTGGTTAAGGGAAAGAGTATATTGCAATTAAAAACAAAACATAAAACTTTCCTTGCAAAAGAAAGGGAAAAAAAAAAAAAGGTTTTTTGACCTTGACTCTAGCATACAAAAAGTGACGGTTCCCCCTGGCTCCATCAGGAATGGAGTAGAAGAGGGCAGGAGTGCAGAAATTTCTTTTCCAGGCCAGGGCCTGTGAAAAATGATGGCCAAGTGTTAGTTCTTAGCAGGGCCCACAGGTGGTCTGTATTCCTGGTTAGCCCTCCGGAGTCTTGGAGCATCAGCGTCTCCAAGAATTCATTTGTGTTCAACAAAGATGGGGAAGGAAATCCTAAAGGAGGAATAAACCAGAGAGGGTAGGGAGGGGGAATGACAAACATGAGAGACCTTGTCTGACTTCAGGCTGCTCAACATACCCTGCCCCTCAGCATGTGGTTCTTACCACTGTTACTTGTTGAACTGGAAAGAATAAACCCCATGGTCTGAGGGAGCATCCACCGTCACTTGATTTTGTTGGCCGCTGCTCTCCTGTACCACAGCCAAGATAGAAAAGTCACTTTGTACATTCTTACCTCACTTCCCACTACAGTAACGAGCTAAAACCCACACAGAGTTGATGCCTCCCCAACCTACCCGCTCTCATACACCTGAGTGAGTATGCACATGCACAGCCCACACGTAGGTACATACACAGCATTACTTCCCCAACATTTACAGCAGCCTATCCTCTTCCCAAGAAACACTAGTCAATACAAGCCAGCATCCTGGTATTAACCACTATGTCAGGAAGGGCCTCACTCAAGGACACAAACTGTCCTACCTTCCTACATTTTTCACATACCTACTAGCTCTTTGTGAACACAGAATCAGCATCATAGTGAGAGGAAGATCTTGATCAGGGGGAAATATGCCTCTGTTCATTTTCCTATCCTCAATCCAAAGAGATTATAAAGCTCTTACCTCAACTGAAACATTGGAAGAAGGCACAGGGGTGTACTGGGAGATGTAAGCTCCTTGCATAGCTGTAGCTGTTGGTATATACTAGAATGAAAAACATCAACAGGCTCAGAGCAGAGATTCTTGACTACATTTAAAACACCTGGGAGCTTTAGAAAAATACTGATGGTTAGTCCCCAGAGATCCTAATTTAATTGTCTGATTTAATTGAGCTTTTTAGAAGCACTTCAGGTGGTTCTAGGGTACACTAGCTTAGAGCAGGAGTTTCAAATTCCTGGGCCATGGGTCAGTACCAGTACCAGTCCCTGGCCTGTTAGGAATCGGGCCACACAGCAGGAGGTGAGCAGCGGGCAAGTGAAGCTTCTTCTGTATTTGCAGTGACTCCCCAGCACTAGCATCACCACCTCAGCTCCACCTCGGAGCATCAGGTATTCGAGTCTCCTAGGAGCACCGGTCCTGGTGCCAAAAAGGTTGAGGACCACTGGCTTAGGGAGTCTTCCACCTACATGACTTCTTTTCTCCTCTTTCTTGTCTTCTGCTTTTCCTCAATGCACTGCATTCTCTGCCTTTAAGCCCCACTGTGCAAATCTGAATGCAGCAGACCTACTGAAATCTAATGAATGTCATCCATTCTTCTTGTTACTATTTTGATAAGAATTTCTAAGAAACGTGAATGAACTCCTAGGTAAATTAGTATGAAGACAGAAACACTATTTGTTTCATTTTATGAGTAGGAATCAGTTAAAAGAAGTGGGCTGGGGAGTAGAATGGCTGTATTCCTGGCTCATGGATTATTATCTTTTTTGTTTATCTCTGAGTCCACCCTCAATGACACTCAAGTGAGTCTCATCATCATTCATAACTATTTATACTGAACAGTATTCCACAGGTATTCCTTGCGGTAGGAGTTTATAATCAGAAATACGCTGCTTTACCGTGCCAGTAGTGCTAAGGGAGAGGTGGCCCAATTGCTGGGTGAGAGGTCCCATCATGGAGGCAGGCTGGAGAGAAATGCGGTGATCCATCCCTGGTGTCAGAACTGAACCCTAGAGGCAGCAACAAAGGACAAGGTTAGTTGGCAGCATCCTACGAGGCTGCCTGAAGCAGTGATTCATGGCTACCAGGACCATTGATGACAGACATTTTTAAATCTTGGGAAATGATATGTGAGCAGCAACCCAGTTATGCAACAGGAATGGGTAGTTTGCACATCAGTCTAGAGGGATCCCTGTCTAAGAATAACAAACTCACAGAATTTAAGGTCATATTCCTGGGTTACATAAGGGCCTGAGCCAGAACTCATACCCACCTCTCCTGTCATCAAATCCCATTGTTTTTCTTTACATCAAATTGCCCATTTGGCTTTTGACCACTTCTGAACACTCACCGAAGGCTGCATGAGGTATGACTGGTGGTGCATCCAAGACGAGTTAGGTACTTGTAGAGATGTCTGAGTTACTCTCTAATGCACGTAAAAATAATAAAAAAAATGTTAATTGCCCAGAAACTATTGTTTCATCCAGTGATCTGATCATGTTCAGCAAAATCCTGCAAAAAGTTGAAGTGCCCCTCAGAAAACAGAAACATTAAGAATAAACTGTTTTAAAAATATTAGCAACTCTTACACCTCAATAAATAACCCAAATTAAAAATAGGCAAAGGATTTGAACAGATATTTCTGTAAGAAGACATACAAATGGCCAATAAGCACATGAAAGATGCTCAAAAAATCCTTAGTCATTAGGGAAATGCAAATCAAATACACAACGAGAGCCCACTTCACACCCACTAGGATGGCCATAATTAAAAGGACAGAATAATAAGTGTTACACACTGCAGATGGCAACGTAAAATGGTTCAACAGCTTTGGAAAAGTCTGGCACTTCTTCAAAAAATTAAAGTTAACTGTATAAACCAGCAATTCTACTCCAAGAGAAATGAAAACATGTCCACACAAAAATTGTACACAAATGGCAGCATTATTTATAAGAGCCAAAAAGTAGAAACAACACAAATGGTCATCAACTAACTGATAAATAACAAAATGTATGGTATATCCATACAATGGAATATGATTCAGTCATTAAAAAGACATGAGGTAGTGAAACATGTTATAACATGGATGAACCTTAAAAACATGCTAAATGAAAGAAACCAGACACAAGATATATTTTGTATGCTTCCATTTATATGAAATGTCTAGAATAGGCAAATCTATAGACATAGAAAGTGTATTGCGGTTGCAGAGACTAAGGGTAAGGAAGAATGAGGAACGACTGCTAATGGGTACAGAGTTTCTTTCTGGGTGATAAAAATGTCCTGGAATTAGATTATGGTAATAATTATATAACTTTGTAACTATACTAAAAACTACTGACTTGTATACTTTAAGAGGGTGAATTTTATGGTATATGAATTGTATCTGTTTTAAAATGAAAAAAAGTTAGCAATGAAAAGCTAGAAATGCATCATAATAAGTAGGGTTTATTTCATAAATATAAGGATTATTCAAGAGCAGAAACTCTATACATATAAGTTAAAATTGAAGGGAAAAGTCATAGTGTAAAAACAAATAGTTTTTATAAGTTGATGGGAAAAGAACAAATAACCAAACAGAAAAATGAGCTAAGCATATGAAAAACAATCAGAAGCAGCAAATCAATATATGACAAACATTAAAAAAAAATGCTTAAACTTAAGCTGTAGTCAAGGAAGTACAAATTAAAATCAGAATGCACTTTACAATCATTGAGATAGGAAAAATTTTAAAAGAGCAATGTCACCTATGGCTAGAGAGAAATGGGTACTCATATATTGCTAGCAGAAATGTGAATTGACACCCTTTGTGAAAAGTAATCTGGCAACATCTATAAACTGAAAGTCCATAAATTATTCAACCGAGCAATCCACTCCTCAGACTCCAGCCCCAAGAAATAAAAGCATTCATGTATAAGGACCGAGCACAAGGATGTTTGCTGGAATTATCTGTACCAGAAAAACACTGAAATCCAAGAGAATGCCCTTCACTGGGGCACCAGCTGAAGAATTCTGGTGTATCTGCAGCACGAAATATAACGCAATTATTTAAAAAAGAAATAATTAGAACAGAGGATCTCAGCATTTATCTGCATCAGAATCACCTGAAGTCTTGTTAAAATTCACATTGCTGAAACCCATCACCAGAGTTTCTAATTCAGTAGATCTGGAGTGGAGTCTAAGAATTTGTTTCTAAAAGTTCCAAGGTGATGCTGATATTGCTGGTCCAGGACTATACTTGAAGAATCACTGGCTTAAACAATGAGATACCATCTCACACCTGTTAGAATAGCTATAATCAACAGGACAACTGATAACAAATGTTGGAGAGGCTGCAGAGAAAAAGGAACCCTCATATACTGCTGGTGGGCTGCAAATTGGTACAGCCACTGTAGAAAATAGTATGAAAGTTTCTCAAAAAATTAAGAATTGATCTACCATATGATTCAGCAATCCCTGGGTATTTACCCTACTGGGGTAATCTACTGGGTATTTACCCTAAAGACTTGAAAACCCATATCCGAAAAGATATCTGCACACCGATGTTAGTAGCAGCCATTATTCATGGTGACCAGGACATGGAAGCAACTGAGGTGTCCTATGGTAGATGATTGGCTAAAGATGATGTGGTACATATATGTGATGGAATATTACTCAGCCATAAGAAGAGATGAAATACTGCCATTTGTGACAACATGGATGGACCTCAAGATAATCATGCTAAGTGGAATAAGCCAGAGAGAAAAAGTTGAAAATCACGTGATATCACTTACATGTGGGATATAAATCTAAAAGCAACAAATGAATAGGACAGATTCATGAACATGGACTATAGACCAGTGGTTACCAGAGGGTAGGGGGTGGGAGGAGCAGGGAGGTAGATGGGGTAAAGGGGGTCAAATACGTGGCGACAGAAAGAAATCTAACTATGGGAGGTGAATACACAGTGTAAATATATATATATTCCTTACTGTTAAGAGTACAGCTGAAACTTATTGGATTTCGTTAACCAAATGTCACCATAAAAAATAAAAAATAAATTTAAAAAAGTTCAGAAAATTGCGTATTTATTATTTTAAAATGATGCAATAAGGTTTTAATCAGTAATAAAATTTTAATAGACTACAGTGTAAAACAAGAATCACTGGTTTAAGGTACTGTTAAGTGAGAAAAGTATGAAAAATATATTTAATATGGTCAAATTTTTATAAAGTAAACAATGACTTCCAAAACCCTACACATATGCATATATGCCCATAAAGAAAAATACAGAAAATAGTAGGAAGTTAACATGGATTTATTGGTGGTGTGATGGACAGAGACTGAAAGGGTGCTGCTACAACGGTCTCTCTCCATGTGTAATGCTTCTATGTAAAATCATTTGTGTGTAATACGTATAAAGGAAAAACAAAGATACAGCAAGTAGTTTCCAGCCTTATATTCCCTCGCCTAAAATACAATGACAGGGAAAACCACCGCACCCTCTTTGGGGCATGAACATACCTGATACGAAGACACAGGAGATGGAAGGTATGGGGAGAGTGCAGACTGAGCAAGCATCCTGTTGGGGGCGATGTTATAAGGAGCTGGGTAAAACCTGTAGGAAGGAACCTCATCTGTAAGGAGTCACAGGAAACCACAAAGTAAGGGCTCCCATTGGTAGACACAGCCACTTCCCACTAAGCACTATTTAAAACTCAAAATGAAACATCCAAGTGCCTAGACACAGGCTGTTGTCATTTTCAGGTGCCCTGATTATCTAAAACACCCTTACCCATTCTGAAGAGCTGTGATGGGGTCATAGGTCAAGGCCATACCACCCTATAAAGAAAGAACATGGTGTTCATATTGTGAGACCTTGGGTGAGAATAGAAGCAAGCTGAAAATGTCAAGGCTAGGGATGTATTTGGTTCAGCTGATTGAACTGAAGTCTGGACAAGCTGTTCCAGAGTTTTTCTGGTTGTGCGTACTGCAAGATCCCACTCAGGACCCACACTAAAGAGCATGTTAAGTAGCCAACATCTCTCAGTTATAAACTGTAGCTCTCAAGCTTGCTACCTCAGCTCACAGAAATCAGGCCATGGTCATTTCCATTCCATTTTAATATCCTTGGTACTCCTGTCTCCTGAGAGGTCCTCTCACCATGTCTCCATTCCTTGGCCAGACTGGTCCATTTTGCACAAATTTTCCTTGGTTCTGTCGTTTCTTTGGCCCACCATCAGCAAATTTGCAAAGCAATGGATCAGATGGGGCTGCCAAGAGAGAAAGCAGAGAGGCAGCTAAGTCCCTCCTCACTTGGCCCACTCGCACTCATGCCAAACCCCTCCAGCAACTTCACTGGAAGTAACAACCTGTGGCCCTCTAAGTCTGATTCCCAGATGTCTCACCTGGTATTCCAGGGGGTGTCTTAATATATTTTCCATTAAAGTGGGTGATGATGGCTTCACACTTCTCTGTGGACTCCATCCTAAGGAGCACAAGACGGGTTAGGCTCTAGCTTCTCAAAATCTGTGCTCTCCCTACATTCAAAAAAGAGTCTAAGATCCCAGCCCCACAAATGCTCCAAAAGTTGTGACTATAGAAACAGAGTTTCTTCCACACAAATTCGAGGTATCCCGAAGAAGCAGCCCCAGCTTCTAATGAAGGTTTTTCTCAACTGGCTCCTGTGGGGGTTCTGAAAGGAGTAATGGAGGTCTTTAAGCTGTGAACATGTATTCCAAAGAAGATACTAATGGATGGGCCTAGTACTATGTCTGGTTCACAAATAAGAATACAATAAATAGAGGCTGTTTCCATTGCTTTTTATTACAAAATTCCTAATGGAAATTGTTCCTTCACTCTGATAAAACTACACAGGCTGAGAATTTGCCAATATTAATTTTTTGCTTCTGGTTATTTATCAAGGTCTAATTAGCTACTGAGGACATCATTAAGATTTCATGAGTCTGTAGAAGGAAACAGTAATAAGAAAGGGTTTATGGTCGATAGTGATTTAAAAAAACAAACAATGTTAGAAACTACTGAGTTAAAGTATCTTGTTAGAGAAAGAGGACTGAGTAAGAAATCAGAAAACCTAGACTCCAGCGCCTGTTCACCGCCCAAAGCTCTTTGAGTTAAGACATACACACAAACCCTTTGGATCCATTCCTCATTTCTGCTTTACAGAAATTATCCATCTACCCTACTACACAGGGTTGTATAGATCCAATGAGATAATCTATACAAATGTGTTCTAGAAATTGTAGGGATCTACACAGTACAAGGTACAGTATCTTCCCTTTTTTCCATATTTAAAGTAAGCTTCAGTATATTTTCTACACCTGTAACTACTAAAAATATCAACAATTCCTGTGAAGGCAGTCACTAAAAAAGGCCTCACATGGAACCTTTTAGAGATAACCACATGCGAAGTCTTTGGTTGGGTTACTCTTACTCCTTAATCTTTCAAAAGGGTGAGCAGGCATGGAGACTTTTAAGAGCATCGCTTTCAGAACTTCAACTTCCTCAGAACCTCTTTCCTACTACTGACCTGCCTGAGAGACTGCTCGTGATCACTAATGATCAAGGCTAAAGTCTCCTCTCGCAACCACTCCGTTCAGTTACTTCACACTCGTGCCAAAACTCAACACGAGGCAGTGATGACTGCGTTTCATTTTGTTAGTTTAGATAGTCCCAATTCTTCCTTGCAACAGAAGCTGGAAGGCTCAGCGAGTTGTCAACTGACACATGAAGAAAATTGGTTTTGAGGATAGATCACCCTGGTCCTTGGCATATGATTCACAAGTAATTCAAAAAATTTCTATTTTAACAAAACTCTTTCTATTCCCATCCACTTATTTATGTGAACAAGGTTTCTCAGCATGAAAACAAACAAACAAAAAAGGAACAGAACTGATAAACCCTGTCTTGTTACAGCAATAAACAACATTCACTGATGGCCACACAACCTAATTCGAAAAATCTAAACGAAAGAAAACGTATCCATGTCATAGGAAAAGCATTTCCAATAGAATTTATTTTATAAAATAACTTCGTATCAACATTTTAATATATTTATGTTGTTTGGGCAGCTGGGAACTAATAATTACAAAATGAATTTTCTTATAGGTTTATATATATATATATATATATATATATATATATATATATATATATATAGCTTCATGGCCACTGGAAAAAAATTAATTTACATACGTATTTTTATTGCAGAGAAGTATGACAGAATAATCCATAAAAAGACTTTCAACTATAAAAATATTTTACACTTGAATACAATTCTGCAGGGAAATGAAATGGAAATACAAGATCAGGAAGGAAAACAGGAACCCTATAAGAAAGATTTAAAAGTTAAGACTATTAAAAAAATACCCAGAGATCCCACCCAACTTTCAGGCCTACCCAAGCCACTTCCAGTGGCATTTCCATATAGCCTGCCTTGACTCCAAGGTCCACAGACCCCAAACAAGCAGCATCTGGCCTCGGCGTGCCCCATACCTCTTGCTAAGCAGCCTCAACCCAGCACTAGCAGCAGCTGGCCTCAGTTTGCAGCTTAGCCTCTCCCAGGTACCACCAAGCTCAGCAAGGGTGGAAGACATCTGCAGATGGCTTGGTGGCTCATGCCAGGTGGCCCCAGGCAGGGCACAGGTGGCGGCTGAACTTGTCCTAGGGCGGGGGTGGGGGTGCCCTCCCAGGAGGCTCCAGGGCCCGCACACCCAGTGGTTGGCTTCGGACCATGCCAAGGACCATCAGGTCACCTCCACAGATGACACACCCAAAGGGCAGAGTGGGCAGGCACCAGAGCCCTGTTAAAGCGAATTTTGCTATAGAGTCATCCCCTATGGCAGGGTCCACAACCCCCGGGCCATGGTCCAGTACTGGTCCATGGCCTATTAGGAACCGGGCCACACAGTAGGAAGTGAGTGGCAGGGGAGCGAGCCAAATTTCATCTGTATTTGCAGCTGCTCCCCAGGGCTAGCATTATCACCTCAGCTCTACCTCAGATCATCAGGATTTAGATTCTCATAGAAGCATTAGTCCATGTTGCCAAGAAGCTTGGGGACCACTCTCCTACAGAACGGCTCCTCCACTGTAGTCACCACCAGTCATCATAACCAATCAGCCCATGGGTCAATCCCTCCCACTGACATGCAAACAGCAACCAAGGCTCAACTACAACACGAGGACAAGCACAACCCACACAAGAGACACCTGGAGCACCCAGCTCAGATGACTAAGGAGACTGAACCACTAGTCCCAGAAGACAGCTACTACATAAGGCCATTTCACCAAGACCGGGAGACATAGCATCTCTACTTAATACACAGCAACAAACACAGAGAGGCAACCAAAATGGGGAGACAAAGAAACATGTCCCAAATGAAAGAACAGGACAAAACTCCAGAAAAAGAACTAAACACAATGGAGACAAGCAATCTACAGATGCAGAGTTCAAAACACAGTTTATAAGGATGCTCAATGATCTCAGCAATAAATTCAACAAAGAAATAGGAAGCATAAAAATAGAGATAAAAACATAAAAAAGGATCAGTCAGAAATTAAGAATATAATATCTGAAATAAAGAATACATTAGAGGAAATCAACAGTAGATTAGATGAAGTAGAGGTCTGAATCAGTGATTTAGAAGATAAGGTAGTAGAAAACAATCAAAACAGAAAAAAAAAATCCAAAGAAATAAGGATAGTTCAAGGGGTCTCTGGGATCAAGCACACCAACATTCACATCACCGAGGTACCAGAAGGAGAAGAGAGAGAACAAGCTATTGAAAACCTATTTGGAGAAATAATAATGGGAAACTTTCCTAACCTGCCAAAGGAAATAGACATACAACCCCAGGAAGCGCAGAGAGTCCCAAGCAAGATGAATCCAAACAGGCCCACATCAAGACACATCATAATTACAATGCCAAAGGTTAAAAACAAAGAGAGAATCTTAAAAGCAGCAAGAAAAAAACAGTGATGTACAAGAGAGCTCCCATAAGACTGTCAGCCGACTTCTTAACAGAAACTTTGCAGGGCAGAAGGGACTGACATAAAATATTCAAAGTGATGAAAAGCAAAGACCTACAACCAAGATTACTCTGCCCAGCAAAGTTATCATTTAGAATTGAAGGACAGATGAAAGAGCTTCCCAGACCAAAAAAAAAAAAGGTAAAGGAGTTCATTACCACCAAACCAGTAAGATAAGAAATGTTAAAACGACTTTTTAAAGAAGAAAAAAAAAAAAAAATGGCAATAACTATATCTCTATCAACAACTGCTTTCAATGTAAATAGATTAAATGCTCCAACCAAAAGACATAGGGTGGCTGAATGGATAAGAAAACAAGATCCTACAGATGTTGCCACAAGAGACTCAATTCAGATCAAAAGACAGACAGACCGAAAGGAGTTGGAAAAATATACTTTATGAAAATAGAAATGAAGTAAAAAGCTGGTGTAGCGATTCTTATACCAGACAAAATAGACTTTAAAACAAAGGCTATAACAACAGATAAAGAAAGATCCAATAATCCCTCTTCTGGGTATTTATCTGAAGAAACCCAAAACACTACTTCGAAGGGACATATGCATCCACATGTTCAATGAGGCATTATTTACAAATAGCCAAAATATGGTGGCAACCTGGGTGTCCATCAATGGATGAGTGGATAAAGAGGTGGTACATATATACAATGGAATATTATTCAACCACAAAAAAAGAATGAAATGTTGCCATCTGCAACAGCATGGATGGACCTAGAGAGTATTAGGCTGAGTGAAGTCAGACAGAGAAAGACAAATGCCATATGATTTACTTACATGTGGAATCTAAAGGATAATCTAATGAACAAAACAGAAACAAACACATAGATACAGAGAACATTTTGATGGTTGCCACATAGGGGAAGGGTTGGGGAGATATGTGAAAGGGGTAAGGGATTAAGAGGTATAAATTGGTAGTCACAAAATAGTCAGGGGGATGTAAAGAACAGCATAAAGAATATAGTCAATAACATAACATGGTGTCAGAGAGCACTAAATTTATCAGGGTGGTCACTTCGTAAGTTATATAAATGTCTAATCACTATGTTGTACACCTAAAACTAATATAATATATGTCAACTGTAATTGAAAATTGAAATATATTTAAATAAGTAAGTAAAAATAAAAAATGCTTCCTGTTAGCTCTCTACTTAAAATGCTTTGGTATATAATCACCAAAGAATTTTTTTAATGCCTTATGTATTTTCAAAATGGATGATTTTGTATATCAAATTGCTATGACATTTAGATCTCATTTTGATACATTTAAAAATGATGTGACAGTTTGATTTAAAATATCGATTTTTATAATTTGCTGGCAATCATACTTAGCAAGAATCTAAATGTATGAAGAAAATCTGTAGTTATTAACATAGAATCTAGCAAGAAATTTCATAGTTTTTCAAGCTTCAAAGCCATCGTTCCCAGACTGGCCTCTGAGACATCCTGGGCCATTGTGATGAACTTACAGAGGTACAGCAAAGGATATTTTAACTTCCTGAAGAAAATACAGAAACATATGTTGTATAGCGTGTGGGCAGCTAAGTCTAAATAGTTCACCATTTCAACAACAGATCACCCTACAATCCTTTGGATAACTTATTTTTTGCAAAGCTGGTGTTTCAATGGTTGCTATGACAACAGCCAAGTACCATAAGAAAACCAGTGCATAACAGGAAATGAGGAGGTAAGTGTCCAATATGATTCCAAGGTTTGGGCAGTTGTGTGGTGTTCAACTGGTCACATCCCAATAGTAAGTACAGTTATTTAAGGATGAAATAAAAATAGTTTCTTTTAATGTATTTCTTTCAAAGAGCTACAAAATTTAGATATGAACACTTTTTTAGTTGTTTAAACCATTTAATTACTTAATAAACTGAACTGTTAAGTAGTTCTTTTGGTCTGGGGCAAAACGGTAATGAGACAACTATGGAGCCATGAGATGAAAAAGGTTGGGAACCTCTGCTTTAAGAGAGCTAAACCAGTGACCACCACAAGCCTGGGGACTCCCATTTAGTTATACTCGGGATTGCCAGAAGGTGGTGCTACCAAGATTGAGTTGGCTAGAGAAGCCCTATTCCCAGTTCCCAAGGTTTGAAATACTCCAGAATAAGAGTGTTCTTGGACCAGAAAAGAGGTTAGGAAACAAAGAGGGACCTTTAGATTATTTAGCCAGTCGTTTTCAAACTTAAAAAAAAAAAAAGCAACAGAATCTCCTTTCGAACAAAATCTTAAGATAAATAAAAGCAGAAACATTTCTTAAGCAGGCTAGGGAAAGCTGATACCCTACAACAATGACACCTAAGCTCAGAAGAAGACACCAGGGAGAGCGCCACAGCTCTGGGGAACACCCTAAGAAAATCACGCATCTACATCCATCTCCACCTCTCAGAGTAAACCAGCAGATCTGACAAGGTAGACCAAATCTTCCTAACTGATCTTGAAGCCAGAGGATTAGGACTCGGCTCTACCACCTCTCCTGTGATAGAGAGCTTGTGCAAAATACTTCATATTGGGAACTTTGGTTTCCTTATCTACAAAATGGAGAATTTAGATATATATTCACAGGGTTGTTGTAATGATTAAATGAGATAACAGGATGAGAAACTACTCAGTAAACTATAATAAGATACAAAATTGTTTTATTCTGTTTGGGTCTGGATCAAAGGAACAAAGGCTAGAGTAGCAGGAAGTAGGAAAAGGATAAAGATTTGGGGGTAAATGGGTTTGTGAGTATTGTGACCTATAATCAAATGAACTTTTGATATACTGTCAAATACTTTTGCCAATAGTTTGGCTGTTGTGTGTGGGGTGGGGAGCATGGGTTTTTGTTGACTTTCTAAGTAACATTCTTTATTAACCTCATCATTTTCCATTCGTGGCATCCCTCACCTTGCAAAGCCAACCCCTCTGCTGGTCCCGCTGGTGTCTCGAAGGATTCGAGTGGAGATAACCTGACCAAAGGGTTTCAGCATTCCCTCCAATTCTTGCTCATCCATTGACAGTGGGAGGTTTGATATGTATAAATTTGTGGGGTCCTGCTCCTGTTGCTATGAAAATAAAAGTGAGAAAATGAAGCTCACATCTCTTATCCCTCTCCCGTTTTCAGCCCTCATCCACAAAATGACATCTCAGACAAGAGATAGCAGGAAGGGTACCACACAAAAGAGAATCTTAACAACTATTTGTAACACCTAATCCCATTACCATGGGTTGTATATTGATTCCAGGTTAAAAAAAAAAAAGATTTAATATTACTAGTACTGTACAAGCCCATACTACAAGTCATTGATCAAGTTTTGGCTGTCTCTTTAAGAACTAGGCAGAGCAGCACTCCTTCCTCTCCCCGCCCTCCACACACACACACACACACACACACACACACACACACACACACAGCCTGTCCCAGAGGCTGAATTCTCCTGGACTGCCTTGTTCCCTGGCTGGATTGTTTTGAGAAATCCTCCCTTCCCCCTCTTCCGGCCACAGCAGACTCCTCTGAGTAGGAATGCCAGTTCATTCCCTGATGGAGGGAAAGCTGGAAGAGGGGAGAAGGGGAGCAGGAAGGCAATGTGCTGGGGGGCTGCACTAAGAGACACATGTATAGCTCACTGAGTCACCACGGAGCCCTGGAAGCCCTAGTCTCATAGGAACCCTGAAGACTCCTAACCTCCACTGCCAGAGGGCTTTTCTTCACACAGAAGAGGTGAGAGAGCTCTTCCAATGGGCAGCATGTACATAATGCTATAAATTCCCATAGTGGTATTTTTAAGAATTTAAGCAGTCACTCTGCCCTAGACTGTGGGGCACCAGCAACCTTAATCCCTCTTCGGCCTTTCCCTTCAATGCTCCCATTTTCTTTAACCATTATAGAAAGGGAGGCTGACACCTGCCTCATTAGCTTACACAGAGTATTCATTCACAATGACTTCAGAAAAGGAGACAATCCCACCTAAAAGAAGGGAGAGAAAAGCATCTAGTTTCCTATTTGCCTTGATGAAAATCAAAGCTCTAGAAAGATCTGAGAAGGGACCGTTTCCTTCTTTGCTGTGGCTCCCCACCCCACCCTCAGAGACACACACAACCACCCCAGCCCCTCGGGGAACAGCGCTGGGTGGTGGAGAGCATTGTTTTGAACTTCTGAGATCCACAACTGGCTTCTTCAGGGAATGTTGCGCAACTACCACAAGCTGTTTGGTAGGGAAGTGAAGAGACAGGGTCGGGATGGGGAAACAACAGGAGGAGGGGAAGAAGCCGCTTGACCTTCTCGCCTGCTCATAATACTTGATGAAAGGAGACAGTTGATAGCGCCGCCTTCACAGATTCTGAATACCATCTTCCTCTAGCAGCCAAGGGTGCTCAGTGAGACCCTGGCCCAGACTGTCTGGCCAGACAGCCGATAAGCACTGCAGATAGCCCTTGCCCATTAACTTCACACTTTTTAACCACTCTGGAAGCCTTGAACTGGACTTTAGTGCTAACCACCCCTTGGAGGAATAGACATGGGATAGTTCCCTTACCTTTGCCATCTGTGCCTGTACACCACTGGCTTTCAGTGCTGTTACTGCTTTCTGTGCAGCTGAAGGACTGTCGAAGTCCACAAAGCCATAACCTGGAACAGGGAAATAGCATCACTAGGAGGTGGGGGATGTAAGGGATGTAGGAAGCCCAGGATTTTCAGGAGACAGAGGAAGAGTTATGATCCATGTAGTAGAAGTAGTAGTAGGGAGAAAGAGAAATTAAAAGGTTTCAGGTGGTTATCCATGTGCCCCCGAGAGATTTGATCTACTTTATAGCTGTGAATGTCAAGGGCAACAAGGTCTTTGTGGTGTCCTTGCCTTTCTCTTTCCCCATTAAGAAATCTGAGGTTTCAAGAACTAGGCTCTTCCAGTAATCCACAGTACCCCTCACTCCACCACATTTAAAAGAACACTTTCCTTTTTTTCTAGCCATGCCCCCAAAAGGCTAGGCATATCCACCATCCAATTCAGGGAACATGAGGTCCCTGAAAGAAAGCCCAAGGGATTCAAAGGCTCTGTGCAGGCTTCTAGCCTCGGGGCCCCAAAATAGCATTTTCAGCTCTATCTCGTCACCAAAGAGCCTAAATATCTGCTCTTCTAAGTCTGAAAACTTTAGAAACTCCTCTCTGGCTTTGGGTACTAGGCACTTTCAGCAGTAAAAGGCGGAGACCAGGGATGGCCTCACTCACAATTGCTCTCTATCACCAAGGACAGCTGCTTTCTCACCTTTGCATTTGTTTGTGGTCTTGTCCAGTATGGCCTTAGTGGAGACAATCTTTCCATATCTAAGACAGAAGAAAATACAAAGTGATCATCTGGGGGCAGGGATTCAGAAAAGGACAGAGATTGAGACATCTGAACGAATCCATGCCCTTTCTCGACTCTCACTGACCCTACTCAAATCTTAAAAACAAAGAAGAAATAAATTTAAATGTCACACTTATCATATAAACCTACTCCCCAAAGATGCCTACAAAAAATAAGTAACTGTAGTATTCCTTACAGCATCAAAACATTTCTCTCTTCTTCTCCAACTAAGACTCAGAATACTAGTTGGAAAGAGACTACTGCCTTTTCAGGAAAGAAGCGTGGTGACGTCCACATAGCAGGGTGTGTAAGGACAGAGCTTGGCCTGGAATTCTTTGAGGCCTAAAAATAATCCTCGATATTACCTATCTTCTTTTGGACAAGTATCATCCCTCTTGTAAAAAATCCTACAGACATTTCTCTTCTCTGACACCCCATTCCCTACCCCTCTACCGGCTCCAGTAGGTCAACCTGAACCAAACTGCTTTTGTTCAAATCCTGGTTCTGTCACTGTGTGTGATCTTGGACAAGTCATTTAAATTTTCTGTGCCTCAGTCTCACCATCTCTAAAACAGAGATAGGATTGTTGGGAACATGAAATGAGTTCATGAATACAAAGCACTAATGTCTATCACATGGTAAAGGCCTTCAACTTTAATCGACTGCAAGTGGCTCTGTCTCTGGCTTTGCCGTATTCTAAGACTTCTATTTCTCATTGTCAAGATTGGAGTGTGTTAGGAGGGGAATGGGCACAATATCAGCTGCACAACAACAGTGTTAAGAAATTATCCAGAACTTGACAATAAGGCAAAATGATGATTGCATGTCCTTTCAGTGTCATTCTGGAACACTGTCTAAAAGGCCATTCAAGGTATATCTCGTTATCTAGCAAGATATTTCTTTGTTTGACTTACTATTTACTACCGATTAGTGCCCAGACTTTGTGATTCATGTTAACTTGTAGATTTTTATCCAGTAGAAATACAACTAATTTCTGTCCAGTAGAAAAGATCATCCTGAAGGTTACTGTTTTATTGTCCTATAGGATGTGAACCAGTTTTACATGTAACCTAGCAATCTTATTCCAACATTCTTTTCTCAGTACCTATAAATACTTAATCCCTCAAATGGCTCTTTGAACCTATTTTACCATCCTACTGTTTTCCGCATTAATGAGTAAAATAAATCTTTGGCATGTGTTCGCTTATATTTGTGTAAGAGTCATGTTTTTCAACTTTTTGAAAATTATACTTTGCCAGCAGAGTCATGTGGAGTTCCCCAAACTTGAGCAGAGAAGTATCACAGGTCAGGGATTATATTTAAAGTGTTCCACTGGAAAGAAGTCTCTGCACTCCACTCCGGGAGGGTGAAAATATTAAAGAGACAGAACAGAAATCACTAACAAAGTCAAAAGTACAAAATTTAACCAATACCCCAAATAAGCATTTTTTTTCCTACCTTTCCTCTCATCCCTAAAGAACATGGGATGATTGATCTATTTGTTTCACTCCTCGGAAACCTCTCAATAACTTTTTAGTGGGGTTTCTGTGACCCAATGGATTAAAGAGAATTAAGTGAAGTTACGCCCTGAAGGCTGGGAAAAGAACACATTAAAAAGGGTGGGAGAGACAAGGATGTAGGGCTACAGACTTGGATTCTTTCCCAAATTTAGGCAAAGCAAAAGGGATTCGTGAGACTGTAGGCCAGAGGACACACATGCTGCTATATCCCCATCAAGGCCCCATGGTAGAGCTTGCTGTGGTCTGAGCAGCCTGAGACTAAGCTCAGAACTTCCGCAGCAGCTGGCGACAGCTGGGTCACTGCTGCGTCCTCCTCAGAGGAAGGAGCCCCTCCAAGAGTACCAGGAGTTCCAGCCTCTCCTTCCTGCCCACCATGCTTAGGATCCAGCAACTTTTACTTCCCCTACAACCCGAGAGAGACAACCGGGACAAAGGCAGGAAGTCCTTCCATGCATAGAAAACATCCTTCCTAGAAAGATTAACTCCCAGCTCAAAGCATCATGAGGGTTCTACCCATCTGCTCTTAGCCTCCCTTTCAGCATCGCTCATCTAGCCCCCATTCTCTTCCTGTCTCATTCCTACTTCTCCATAGTTCCCTGTTGGGCTCCTTACTTCCATCCTACATGCTGACTCTGACTATTCTCACACAGCAGAAAGTAAGGCAACTGTTGGAAAAGGGCAAAATGAAAGTCTAAAAGTATAGTAAAATAGAGTTGAGTTTTTTCCCCGTCTTGTGGAGTGAGAGGATTTTTGTAGCATATCATATTTAGGACAAGAAACACGGGGCATAGAAATCAAGGAACTAGATTGATATGAAACTCTTTTCCCTCATAAACCAATTCCCATTCCCTCCAGACATTACTAGTCCTAAACTAGCAAGGTAAGCTGAGGTAAAAGAACCAGTTTTATACATACACTTGGCCTTCAGAGATTGGGTTTGTGTAGCCTGGCGCTAGCAAAAATCCAAATGATTTGCGTGGACCAAGCCATTACTTCAGAAGAGTATGGGGTTCATAGAGTACATCTGATACCTCGTACAACTAAATTTTGGGGCAAAATGTTCTGCCTCTCCAGGATTTGAAACATTAAAATTTATGTACACTGTTATGGGAGTGTCAATTACTTTAACCACTTTAGAAAAATTATTTAGCAGTATCTACAAACTGGACAAATGTATATCCTGGGTCAGCAACTTTACACCTAGGTATATACCCAACATAAATGTGTACACACATACACCAAAAGACACGTACAAGTTCATAGCAGCCCTATTCGCAATCAAGTAGGTGCCTTTGGGGATGGGGAGGAGATAGGAACCGAGAGGCAGACTTTTGAAGAGCTGGTAATGTTCGAGTTCTTTATCTGATAACAAGGGTGTATTCACCTTGTGAACACTCACTGTTGCATATATACTTATGATTTGTGCACTTTAGGTACACTTGTTATACTTCAAAACAGTTGTAAAAGATGGTAAATTTATAGTCTAAGGTTCCTATTTCTATCTCTTTCTACCATTCACTTACCCAAATGCGATTTTCCTTCTCTCCATTAATGTCCCCATCCCACCCCAGACTTCTTCCTCTAACCATTCCCTCAACTATACTATTTGAAACACATATTTTTCTGCCAATGGAATTGCGCTAGCATTTCCACGCCCTTGCAATTTTTCAAGCATTCCTAAATGAGCGAAGTCCACAGTAGTTTTCTTCATCTCATGACTCAAAACTACTCTAAAGAACCCCAAAAATCTTGAAAGGAAGATGCAGAGTAACAGCCTCTTTCTCCACCTTCTTTATCCACTAATTTGAGGACTCCTCTGGTTCACTGCGACTCTCTCTAGCAACAGAAAATCTCCTGAGTGTATAATTCAACTGGCTAGTCCCACTTTCTTCTAGCCCCACTGCCAGTTCTCACTGCCTTGTAATCAATATCTTTGGAGATACTGAACATTTCTCTTCAAGATGTAAGTATAGGAATCTTTCCACCGAGACCATCAATTCTAGATACCTGCTGGAAACAAAATCATATACCAGGCTTCAAAGGCCAGCCCTACCCTGGCTTTCCTCAGAGGAACACACAAAGGTTTTATATATTAGCGACAGGTAGAATTTCTTTAAGAGGAACTACTGAGAAACCTTATTACTATGCAGAATAATATTGCATTTCAGGATACGAATATCTGGCAAGAAACCAGCATCACCAAATCTGTATTGTCCCTGGAAGCCTACCCACACATACCCCAACTTACGACTGACACAACTTGACAAGGTCCTGGTCAGTAGTTCCTGGCTGCAACCCCCGGATGTAGAGGTTGGTTTTGCTCAGCTGATCATTGCCATTGTTCCCACTGCTACTATTAGGGGTACTGCTGCTTGGACTAGGTGGTGCCATCTGCTGAGATAATGACACATATGCCTGCAAGGAGACACAAGGAACAGAAAATCAAAAGACCTATATATATAGATGCTGGAGAGTGAGAAAGACCCTGGCCCCTTGGAAAGGATGACTCCAAACTTTTAACAGCAATGAACTCAATAGGAGAGGCTAATAAACAAACAAACAAACCAAAAAAACTGAAGGAATTCCTCTCTGCCATAGAATATGTAAATACATGACTGTCCTACCTATCTTTCAACAAGATAATGAGAGGCCAAAATAAACTTGTTAAATGTTTTTTTAAAAGGTACTTTGTTATAGTGGAATGTTTTTATCATACAGATGCTAGAGAACACAATGTATGCCTCTTAAGTAAACTGAGACAGGACTTATAAAATCTAGATTCCATTCAAACATGATGAAAAGGAAATAATAAAAATTTAGCAAATCATGAAACACAAATAAGTTGAACATGGATTATTTACAAAACTAAAAAATATGATAACTGCAAAATACCTGCAGGAACTTGAAATTATTGTAAACTTAGATAAATAAAATAAAATACTAATTACAATGTCAAGTAGATAAAAATGAAGTTTTTTACAATACTAATAAGAGTTTAGTCATAAATTATTTACAAGTTTTTAAGGTTTAAATAAATTAGCAATATATATATTATGATCAAGGAAATCCAAGATTGGGGGTGATACATCTCTAATTTTTCATTATTGATACAAGGGCAGGCAATCAGACTCTGCTAAACATTTTTTAGATACTTCTATTAGAGACAAAATACCAGGCTGGCTGGAACATGGATCTATCCCTTCATGGAATATGCTCAAATCAGGCTTTTAGTGTTCACATCTATATTTAGTTCATATTATTCTAAATTTGCATAATTACCTATAATAGAGTGTATTTTACTATATCACACTAATATTCCAGTGCTCCCTTGGCTGAAAGCACTTGATAGTACAAATCTATCTGAAATTACTTTAAATGCTAGTTTCATCTCCAGGTTCCCCCCTGCCCCACTGTGCCCTCTCTTTTTGGTGGTGGTGATGGTGAGGAATTAGATTAGTAAGAGAAGGAAAAGAGAACCACGAATATCAAAGAGGGGAAATTTTCCCTCCACAGATTCTTAATTAATGTGAAATGTGCCTCTTACAGTTCATGCCTCTGATCTTTAGAAAATTTCAAAATAAAAATCTTTACTCAGGCTAAAATATGTTGATGCAGGTATTTCCCTATCTTTATCAGTCAGGCATATCTCAGAGATACTGCAGGTTTGGTTCTAGACCACCATAATGAAATGAATATCATAATAAAGTGAGTCACAAATGTTTTTGGTTTCCCAATGCATATAAAAGTTATACTTACACTATAGTATATTAAGTGTGCAATAGCATTATGTCTTAAAAAATGTACTGTACATATCTTAATTAATAAATACTTTGTTGCTAAAAAATGTTAACCATCATCCAAACCTTCAGTGAGCTGTAATCTTTTTGCTGGGGGAGGGTCTTGCCTCATTGTTGATGGCTACTGACTGACCAAAGTGGTGGCTGATGAAGATTAAGATGGTTGTGGGAATTTCTTAAAATAAGACAACAATGAAGTTTGCTGCATCAACTGACCCTTCCATAAACGATTTCTCTGTAATATGCAATGCTGTTTGATAGCATTTTACACACAGTGGAACTTGTTTCAAAATTGGAGTCGATCCTCTCAAACTCTGCTGCTGCTTTACCAACTAAATGTGACATTCTAATCTCCTGTTGTCATTTCAACAGTCTTCACAGCATCTTCAAAGGAGCAGATTCCGTCTCGAGAAACCGCTTTCTGTGCTCATCCATAAGAAGCAACTTCTCATCCATTGAAGGTTTATCATGAGATTGCGGCAATTCAGTCATGTCTTCGGGCTTCGTTTCTAATTCTAGTTCCCTGCTTTGCCACCCCCTCTGCAGTTACTTCCTCCACGGAAGTCTTAAACCCCTCAAAGTCATCCATACGGGTTGGAATCAACTTCTTCCAAACTCCTGTTAATGTTGATATTTTGACTTTTACCATGAATCACAAATGTTCTTAATGGCATAGAGAATGCTAAATCCTTTCCAGAAGGTTTTCAACTTACTTTGCCCAGATCCATCAGAGGAATCACTAACGATAGCGACAATATAGACTTACAAAATATATTTCTTAAATAATAAGACATGAAAGTCAAAATTACTCCTTGACCCATAGGCTCCAGAATGGATGTTGTATTAGTAGCCATGAAAACAACATTAATCTCCTCATACATCTCCATCAGAGCTCTTGAGTAACCAGGTGAATTGTCAATGAACAGTAATATTTTGAAAGGAATCTTTTTTTTCTGTGCAGGAGGTCTCAACAGTAGGCTTAAAATATTCAGTAAACTATACTGTAAACAGATACGCTGTCATTCAGGCTTTATTGTTCTGTTTATAGCACACAGACAGTGTAAATTTAGCATAAATCTACTTAAGGGCCCTAGGATTTGGGGAATGATAAATGACCATTGGCTTCAACTCAAAAGTCACCAGCTGTATTAGTCCCTAACAAGAGAATCAGCCTGTCCTTTGAAGCTTTAAAGCCAGGCATTGACTTCTCTCTAGCTGGGAAAGTCCTAGATGGCATCTTCTTCTAATATAAGGCTGTTTCATCTACATTGAAAATCTGTTGTTTGGTGTAGCCACCTTCATTAATTATCATAGCTAGATCTTCTGGATAACTTGCTGTAGCTTCTACATCAGCACTTGTTGCTTCGCCTTGTACTTTTGTGTTACGGAGACAGCTTCTTTCCCTAAATCTCATGAACCAACCTCTGCTAGCTTCAAACTTTTCTTCTACAGCTCGTCACTGGTGTCAGTCTTCACTGTACTGAAGAGAGTTATGGCCTTGCTCTGGATTAGGCTTTGGCTTAAGAGAATGTTGTGGCTGATTTGATATTCTATCCAGAACACTAAAACTTTCCCATATTAGCAATAAGGCTGTTATGCTTTCTTATCATTCATATGTTCACTGAAGTAACAACTTTGCTAACAGGTTGGTGCAAGAAGCCTAGCTTTCGGCCTGTTTTAGCTTTTGACACACCTTCCTCAGTAAGCTAAATCATTTTTACCTTTTGATTTAAAATGAGAGATGTACAACTCTTCCTGTCACTTGGACATTTTGAGGCCATTGTAGGGTTATTAATTGGCCTAATTTCACTATTGTATGTCTCAGGGAATAGGGAGAACAAAGGAAAGAGAGAGAGATATGGAATGGCTGGACGGTGGAACAATCAGAACACATACAACATTTATCAATTAAGTTTTCTGTCTTATATATGGGTGCAGTTTGTGGCATCCCCAAACAATTACAATAGTAACATCAAAGATCACTAATCACAGGTCATCATAACACATATAATAATAATTAAAAAGTCTGAAATATTACGAGAATCACCAAAATGTAACAGAGACATGAAGTGAGCAAATGCTGTTGGAAAAATGGCCTAGTAGTCTTGCTTGAAATACGGTTGCCACAAACCCTCAATCTGTAAAAAAAATGCAATATCTGGGAAGCACAATAAAGCAAAACACAATAAAACAAAGTATGCCTGTATACCACTATGGAAAATCATCAGCTCATAAAGGAAGACAGCAAGAGAAGAAGAAAGGAAATAAAATTGTCAATTCACAAAGGAAACAGCAAGAGAGGAAAAAAGAAACTATAAACAGCCAGAAAACAATTAAAAAGATGGAAATAATAAGTCCTTAGTTAGTAATAATAACTTTAAATGGAAATGGATTAAGTTCTCCAATCAAAAGCACAGAGTAGCTGAATGGATAAAAAACAAGATCAAACTATATGCTGCCTAGAGAAGATTCACTCCAGTTACAAGGACACAAATAGGAACAAAATGAAGGTTGGTAAAAGATATTCCATGCACATGAAAACCAAAAGAGAGCAAGGATAACTATACTTGTATCAGAAAAAAATAGACTTTAATGAAAAAGTGTAACAGAGACAAAGAAGGTTGTTATACAATGATAAAGGGGTCAATTCATCAAGGGAGTATAATAATTATAATCATATATACATCCACTAACAGAGCACATAGATAGATTAAGCAAATACTAACAGAGCTACAATACAATAATAGTAGGGGACTTCAATATCCCTCTTTCCACAATGGATAGATCACCCAGACAAAAAATCAATATGTAAACATTGGACTTGAACTATCTTTAGACCAAATAGACCTAAAAGAACATTCTATCTAAAAGCAACAGAATATACATTTTTCTCAAGTGCACATGAAACATTCTCAGCACATGTAAGACACCAAGTATCTTTTCTGAACAAAATGGTATAAAACTAGAAATCAATAATAGGAGGAACACTGGAATATTCTCAAATATGTGGAAATTAAACAACACACTCCTGAACAACCTATGAGTCAAAGGTGAAATAACAAAATATCTTGAAACAAACAAAAATGGAAATGCAACATACCAAAACTTATGGGATGCAGCAAAGCAGTTTTAAGGAGGACTTTAATAGCGATAGAAACATGAAGAAATATCTCAAATAGACAACCTCAAGGAACTAGAACTAGAAAAAGACCAAATTAAGCCCAAAGTTAGCAAGAAAAAGGAGATAAACAT